>JAVIAB010000041.1:64495559-65095559 GCA_032433765.1 Megaustenia siamemsis | reverse complement strand
TTGTTTTATCTTCTGTTTCTTCTGCTGTTTTATATTCTGTTTCTTCTGCTGTTTTATATTCTGTTTCTTCTGCTGTTTTATATTCTGTTTCTTCTGCTGTTTTATATTCTGTTTCTTCAGTTGTTTTATATTCTGTTTCTTCAGTTGTTTTATATTCTGTTTCTTCTGCTGTTTTATATTCTGTTTCTTCTGCTGTTTTATATTCTGTTTCTTCAGTTGTTTTATATTCTGTTTCTTCAGTTGTTTTATATTCTGTTTCTTCTGCTGTTTTATCTTCTGTTTCTTCTGCTGTTTTATCTTCTGTTTCTTCTGCTGTTTTAAATTCTGTTTCTTCTGCTGTTTTATATTCTGTTTCTTCTGCTGTTTTATATTCTGTTTCTTCTGCTGTTTTATATTCTGTTTCTTCTGCTGTTTTATATTCTGTTTCTTCTGCTGTTTTATATTCTGTTTCTTCTGCTGTTTTATATTCTGTTTCTTCTGCTGTTTTATCTTCTGTTTCTTCTGCTGTTTTATCTTCTACTTCTTCTGCTGTTTTATCTTCTGTTTCTTCTGCTCTTTTATATTCTACTTCTTCTGCTGTTTTATATTCTGTTTCTTCTGCAGTTTTATATTCTGTTTCTTCTGCTGTTTTATATTCTGTTTCTTCTGCTGTTTTATCTTCTGCTTCTTCTGCTGTTTTATCTTCTACTTCTTCTGCTGTTTTATCTTCTACTTCTTCTACTGTTTTATCTTCTACTTCTTCTACTGTTTTATCTTCTACTTCTTCTACTGTTTTATCTTCTACTTCTTCTACTGTTTTTCTTCTACTTCTTCTACTGTTTTATCTTCTACTTCTTCTACTGTTTTATCTTCTACTTCTTCTACTGTTTTATCTTCTACTTCTTCTGCTGTTTTATCTTCTACTTCTTCTACTGTTTTATCTTCTACTTCTTCTACTGTTTTATCTTCTACTTCTTCTGCTGTTTTATCTTCTACTTCTTCTACTGTTTTATCTTCTACTTCTTCTACTGTTTTATCTTCTACTTCTTCTACTGTTTTATCTTCTACTTCTTCTACTGTTTTATCTTCTACTTCTTCTACTGTTTTATCTTCTACTTCTTCTGCTGTGTTATATTCTGCTGTTTTATCTTCTGTTTCTTCTGCTGTGTTATATTCTGCTGTTTTATCTTCTGTTTCTTCTGCTGTTTTATATTCTGTTTCTTCTGCTGTTTTATATTCTGTTTCTTCTGCTGTTTTACCTTCTGTTTCTTCTGCTGTTTTATATTCTGTTTCTTCTGCTGTGTTATATTCTGCTGTTTTATATTCTGCTTCTTCTGCTGTTTTATCTTCTGCTGTTTTATCTTCTGCTGTTTTATCTTCTGCTTCTTCTGCTGTTTTATCTTCTGTTTCTTCTGCTGTTTCATATTATGTTTCTTCTACTGTTTTATCTTGTGTTTCTTCTGCTGTTTTATCTATTGCTGTTTTATCTTCTGTTTCTTCTGTTGTTTTATCTTCTGCTTCTTCTGCTGTTTTATTTTCTGCTGTTTTATCTTCTACTGTTTTATCTTCTACTGTTTTATCTTCTGCTGTTTTATCTTCTGCTGTTTTATCTTCTGCTGTTTTATCTTCTGCATTCAAATAATACTTACTCTTCTGTGTAATTAGCCTTTCATACACAGCTCCATTGTGTCGTAATTCACAAAAAGCTAAGACACATTCAGTGTTTGACCGAACTGGCATCATCTTCAGAACGACATTATTTAGGGACCGAACTCATTGATCTTTGCACGCTTAGCTAGACTTGTTACTTTCTTTCCATAGTCACTACTTTGTTGTGAAATAGAATCAGGCCCAGTACATCCGATTTTCACGGGGATCCATTTTGATCCAGCATTTTATTTTTCATAAATTAAGTCAGAAATGCCGAGAAGACGTCGACATCTATTTTACACGTTTTGGACATGACGTCAAGTTTCTATGAAACCTTATATATAATGGATATTGCCACGTTTGTTCCGTGTCTAGTGTATATATTTATATATTTATCGATTCGGTGTATTCCTTAATGTCGATAAAACGGAAATTCACAACATTGTGAATCGAATGTAAGAGTACAGATGAAGATAAATAAAATTCCAGAAAGAGATTACCATTAATTCGTGTTGACGAAAGCGTGGAGATATTTCTTTCGATTTGAAAGGTCAAGGGAAATATGCAAATCAGGACAAGAGTAAGTTTGATACGGAACGTTTTGACAATTCTTGTTTTATAACAAAAAGATCTGAAAACATAATCTCGAAAACAAAATCGAGAAATAATAAATAATGCTTGCTTGCCAGAAGCAATCTCATCGTGTAATGCATAATGCGGAAACTACACAAAGAAACGGCCTTTTGTGTCAATTTGGGGACTTGAGTTAATAAGCATTCCTCTATGTTGCACTTAGGTATTCATCACTGCTGCTTTTAAAACCTGCCCTGTGTTTTCTTTTCTGTTGTTTGCTTAAACAGCACATACTTTCCTTGTCAACAGGAAACAAGTTTTGATTCTGTTATTGACTAATTTGTTCTGGAAGTTACGAGAGTTGATAATTTCTGAGAACAGAAAACTGTTTTGAGAGGAGCAACTCGTTGTCGACATCCGCATCTGTTCGTCTCTTGATGGGGGCCAATCAACAGAAATAAAAGAAAAGAATGTCGCATAAAATAGATAACATGTTAAATAAACATACAACTGGTTTGGGACAACTAAACTAATAGAAAGACAAGACAAACTACAACGTTGCGGTAAAAGCCTTCATCAAGTATAACAAACTATAAAAATTAAACACATAAATTCAAGTCAGAAAACACAACACAAAACAACATTACCTTACGCTTCTTTTTCAGACTTACTCTTGTCCTGATTGCATATTTTCCTTTGATTTTTAAAATCAAAATAAATATCTCCACGCTTTCGTCAACACGAATTAATGGTAGTCTCTTTCTGGAATTTTCTTTGTCTGCATCTGTACTTTTACTAACGATTCACCATGCTGTGAATTTCCGATTAATCGAATTTAAGTGATACTATCATCTAGAACGACAAAGGTATGATCAACAAACAACCTGCACCGACCAAAGTATGATCACAATACCATCTGGACCAACCAAAGTATGATCACAATACCATCTGGACCAACCAAAGTATGATCAACAAACAACCTGCACCGACCAAAGTATGATCACATTACCATCTGGACCGACCAAAGTATGATCAACAAACAACCTGCACCGACCAAAGTATGATCACATTACCATCTGGACCAACCAAAGTATGATCACAATACCATCTGGACCGACCAAAGTATGATCACATTACCATCTGGACCGACCAAAGTATGATCACATTACCATCTGGACCAACCAAAGTATGATCACATTACCATCTGGACCAACCAAAGTATGATCACATTACCATCTGGACCAACCAAAGTATGATCACATTACCATATGGACCAACCAAAGTATGATCACAATACCATCTGGACCGACCAAAGTATGATCACAATACCATCTGGACCGACCAAAGTATGATCACAATACCATCTGGACCAACCAAAGTATGATCACATTACCATCTGGACCAACCAAAGTATGATCACATTACCATCTGGACCAACCAAAGTATGATCACATTACCATCTGGGCCGACCAAAGTATGATCACATTACCATCTGGACCGACCAAAGTATGATCACATTACCATCTGGACCAACCAAAGTATGATCACATTACCATCTGGACCAACCAAAGTATGATCACATTACCATCTGGACCAACCAAAGTATGATCACATTACCATCTGGACCAACCAAAGTATGACCACAATACCATCTGGACCGACCAAAGTATGATCACATTACCATCTGGACCAACCAAAGTATGATCACATTACCATCTGGACCAACCAAAGTATGATCACATTACCATCTGGACCGACCAAAGTATGACCACAATACCATCTGGGCCGACCAAAGTATGATCACATTACCATCTGCAACGACCAAGTATGACCACAATACCATCTGGGCCGACCAAAGTATGATCACATTACCATCTGCAACGACCAAAGTATGACCACAATACCATCTGGGCCGACCAAAGTATGATCACAATACCATCTGGGCCGACCAAAGTATGATCACATTACCATCTGGACCAACCAAAGTATGATCACAATACCATCTGGACCAACCAAAGTATGATCACATTACCATCTGGACCGACCAAAGTATGACCACAATACCATCTGGACCGACCAAAGTATGACCACAATACCATCTGGACCAACCAAAGTATGATCACATTACCATCTGGACCGACCAAAGTATGACCACAATACCATCTGGACCGACCAAAGTATGACCACAATACCATCTGGACCGACCAAAGTATGACCACAATACCATCTGGACCGACCAAAGTATGACCACAATACCATCTGGACCAACCAAAGTATGATCACAATACCATCTGGACCAACCAAAGTATGATCACTATACCATCTGGACCGACCAAAGTATGATCACTATACCATCTGGACCGACCTAAGTATGACCACAATACCATCTGGACCGACCAAAGTATGATCACAATACCATCTGGACCGACCAAAGTATGATCACATTACCATCTGGACCGACCAAAGTATGACCACAATACCATCTGGACCGACCAAAGTATGACCACAATACCATCTGGACCGACCAAAGTATGATCACAATACCATCTGGACCGACCAAAGTATGACCACAATACCATCTGGACCGACCAAAGTATGATCCTAATACCATCTGGACCGACCAAAGTATGACCACAATACCATCTGGACCGACCAAAGTATGATCACAATACCATCTGGACCGACCAAAGTATGACCACAATACCATCTGGACCGACCAAAGTATGATCCTAATACCATCTGGACCGACCAAAGTATGATCACAATACCATCTGGACCAACCAAAGTATGACCACAATACCATCTGGACCGACCAAAGTATGATCACAATACCATCTGGACCGACCAAAGTATGACCACAATACCATCTGGACCGACCAAAGTATGATCCTAATACCATCTGGACCGACCAAAGTATGACCACAATACCATCTGGACCGACCAAAGTATGATCACAATACCATCTGGACCGACCAAAGTATGATCACAATACCATCTGGACCGACCAAAGTATGATCACATTACCATATGGACCGACCAAAGTATGACCACAATACCATCTGGGCCAACCAAAGTATGACCACAATACCATCTGGGCCGACCAAAGTATGATCACATTACCATCTGGACCGACCAAAGTATGACCACATCACCATCTGGACCAACCAAAGTATGATCACATTACCATCTGGACCGACCAAAGTATGACCACAATACCATCTGGACCGACCAAAGTATGACCACAATACCATCTGGACCGACCAAAGTATGACCACAATACCATCTGGACCGACCAAAGTATGATCACAATACCATCTGGACCGACCAAAGTATGATCACAATACCATCTGGACCGACCAAAGTATGATCACAATACCATCTGGACCGACCAAAGTATGATCACATTACCATCTGGACCGACCAAAGTATGACCACAATACCATCTGGACCGACCAAAGTATGATCACAATACCATCTGGACCGACCAAAGTATGACCACAATACCATCTGGACCGACCAAAGTATGATCACATTACCATCTGGACCGACCAAAGTATGATCACATTACCATCTGGACCGACCAAAGTATGACCACAATACCATCTGGACCGACCAAAGTATGATCACATTACCATCTGGACCGACCAAAGTATGACCACAACACCATCTGGACCGACCAAAGTATGATCACATTACCATCTGGACCGACCAAAGTATGATCACATTACCATCTGGACCGACCAAAGTATGACCACAATACCATCTGGACCGACCAAAGTATGATCACATTACCATCTGGACCGACAAAGTATGATTACCATCTGGACCGACCAAAATGTATCTGTATGACAATACCATCTGGACCGACCAAAGTATGATCACAATACCATCTGGGCTGACCAAAGTATGACCACAATACCATCTGGACCGACCAAAGTATGACCACAATACCATCTGGACCGACCAAAGTATGATCACAATACCATCTGGGCCGACCAAAGTATGATCACAATACCATCTGGGCCGACCAAAGTATGATCACAATACCATCTGGGCCGACCAAAGTATGATCACAATACCATCTGGGCCGACCAAAGTATGACCACAATACCATCTGGGCCGACCAAAGTATGACCACAATACCATCTGGGCCGACCAAAGTATGATCACAATACCATCTGGACCGACCAAAGTATGATCACAATACCATCTGGACCGACCAAAGTATGACCACAATACCATCTGGACCGACCAAAGTATGATCACAATACCATCTGGGCCGACCAAAGTATGACCACAATACCATCTGGGCCGACCAAAGTATGATCACAATACCATCTGGGCCGACCAAAGTATGACCACAATACCATCTGGACCAACTAAAGTATGATCACAATACCATCTGGGCCGACCAAAGTATGATCACATTACCATCTGGGCCGACCAAAGTATGATCACAATACCATCTGGAACGACCAAATGATGGTCAGATATTTTGTAATTTTAATATAAAAAATGGTATCTATCTAGATTTGGCTTCATTCGGGAATTATAATGTTGCAGAGTGATTTTATGTTATTAACATTTCCTAAATTTCCTAAAAATAATATGTGGCAAGCAGTTGTGAAAGTGAGTGTATATATAATTTATGTCTCGCGAAAATTACCACGTTGAAATGTTTTGAAAAGTCGTTTACGTAGTCTGAAGTTTGATTGATAACATGTAATGCGTTCACGCACCTACACAGCCACACTAATAACAGTTCATGAATGATGATGATCATTATCATCAAGTTGTACCGGGCCTGTTGGCGTAGGTGATCATGTCTCTACACAACTTTCGATCTCGACAGTTATTTATCATTTCTGTTGTTGGCCTTCTGCCAAGCCATTCTCTTAAGCTGCCTGGTTTCTTTTCTCTTTGCTTCCCTCTTCACCTTCGTCCCTCAATTTCCTAGTTGTTACAATATATTCCAACTGTTCCATTCTCATTGCATGGCCAAAAAAATGATGATTGTTTCTTCCTAATGCTGGAAATTAGCTCTCTTTTTACTTTGACCTCTTTCAGAACGTTTTCATTACGCTTCTTAGCTGTCTATGGTATTCTCAACATTCTTCTGTAAAAACCAGATTTCTACAGACTCCAGTGAATGAACATATAAACTAAAGGAAAAATTGTTATGGTTACAGCTTTACGTATGTGAGAAACCAAACAAAAGTAGACCAACTTTTCAGCACAGCAGATCTTCAGCAAAGGTCTTTCTCAGCCCTGAAGACACTTCTTCAGCAAAGATCTTTCTCAGCCCTGAAGACACTTCTTCAGCAAAGATCTTTCTCAGCCCTGAAGAGACTTCTTCAGCAAAGATCTTTCTCAGCCCTGAAGACACTTCTTCAGCAAAGATCTTTCTCAGCCCTGAAGAGACTTCTTCAGCAAAGATCTTTCTCAGCCCTGAAGACACTTCTTCAGCAAAGATCTTTCTCAGCCCTGAAGAGACTTCTTCAGCAAAGATCTTTCTCAGCTCTGAAGAGACTTCTTCAACAAAGACCTACTGCTGAAGCTAAACGTTGGCTGAAACGTCGTTCTACTTTTATTTCTCGCCTACGTCACCTGTTATCATACTACTTTTTCCATTTTGTTAACTTTTCAATCTTATCATCAGTGAACAGCAGCTTCTCATTTCTATGAATCTTGAAGACCTTTTTATGCCTTTACGACCTTTAATAATAATTTGTTTCTCCACACATAGTCTAAGGTAATTCTTTGGTAACGTTATTACATAACATCGGCATAGTCTAAGGTAATTCTTTGGTAACGTTATTACATAACATCGGCATAGTCTAAGGTAATTCTTTGGTAACGTTATTACATAACATCGGCATAGTCTAAGGTAATTCTTTGGTAACGTTATTACATAACATCGGCATAGTCTAAGGTAATTCTTTGGCAACGTTATTACATAACATCGGCATAGTCTAAGGTAATTATTTGGTAACGTTATTACATAACATCGGCATAGTATAAGGTAATTATTTGGTAACGTTATTACATAACATCGGTATAGTCTAAGGTAATTATTTGGTAACGTTACATAACATCGGTATAGTCTAAGGTAATTATTTGGCAACGTTATTACATAACATCGGTATAGTCTATCATTTAGCAGTACACGAGATTAAATCCAAATAGTTTAGATTTTAGCTGTTGTCTTTAGCAGTAGTGATAAATGAAATCTGTATAGCCTAGACTTTTTGTGTACTTTACATTAAACCAATGTAGTATGTATAAAGACAGCTAAGAAGAGTGATGAAAACGTTCTGAAAGAGGCCAAAGCAAAAAGTGAGCTAATTTCCAATATTGGAAAGAAACAATCATAATTTTTTTGGCCATGTGATGAGAAGGGAACAGCTGGAATATATTGTAACAACTGGAAAAATAATTGAGGGACGAAAAGATCGAGGGAAGCAAAAAGAGATACCAGACAGCTTAAGGGAATGACTTGGCAGAAGGTCAACAACAGAAATGATAAATAACTGTCGAGATCGAAAGTTGTGGAAAGACATGATCACCTACGCCAGCAGGCATGGTACTTGATGATGATGATGAATGTAGTCTGATTTTTAACATTAAGGATAAATGAAAT
The DNA here is from genome assembly GCA_032433765.1 of Megaustenia siamemsis. Classification (NCBI taxonomy): domain Eukaryota; kingdom Metazoa; phylum Mollusca; class Gastropoda; order Stylommatophora; family Ariophantidae; genus Megaustenia; species Megaustenia siamemsis. Next base: position 65,086,717 of record JAVIAB010000041.1, on the reverse strand, counting down.
CGATATAGTCCCGTCTTTAGCAATAGATTTAGATTAGACAATGTAATCTATCTTTAGCTATAGAAGTAAAGAAATCCCGTCACGCCAAGAGGCGTATAGGGAATATGGTGTTAGTGACCATAATTTATCACATTATTTGATTTGATTAGTCTCTGGACATAGAACTAATCCTGCAACGTCAGTTTGTTAATGTTTGTGATCAGCAGTTTCATTGAAACCAAAGGGAAACAACCCGAATGGGCTACCGACGTTTGGACAACCCGTGTTCGGTTCCCATTGGAATCAGTGTGAGTTGTACTCGTGGTTGGACAAAAAAAGTACCACCACAGTCGACCCAGTCACTGGGAGAAATGGGTACCAAGATAGTACTCTGGGAAGGTGAGGAATGCCGCCGCATCGTGAGTTTCTACGCTTGAAGCGACACTATCCAGAGTCTCCGAACACTTCTGGAAAGGTGGCCGAGTACATATGGGTGGAAACATGCGTGCTAAGAAGGCTATTCTTGTCTCATACTTTACTTTTACCTTTTATCTCGAAAATTAGTTGTTTAATTAAAACAAAACTAATTCACATGCGTGAGATGACATTTTTTTATGACATCTTGGGCATTTCAAACTTAAACTACTTTATTACCAGCAAAGTGTTTCAACAAATATCGAATAAGAATGTGGTCAACGTATAAGATGCCCCTTGCCACGGGGAAAAATAAGATTGTAGGAACATATAATCAACAAGTATGGTAAACCCATCAAGCAGGGGAACATGTGAGATAGGAAGACGCAGTCGCGGTCAGAAATACCAACTGGGATGACAACAACAAGGGAATGATCGATTCACGCACGGGATACTCAAGTCACAGACAGAAGGGAGAGTCAGCTAGAATTCGTAGATAGTAGTTAAGTCAGATCTTCGTACCCCAACCAGGCTTCAGTCCTTGCAATAAACCAGGACCAGATATTTCGTTTTATCACGTGCAGTCACCAAACAAAATAAAACACGGAAACAAATATGAAAGATATAAATACGAATAATAAATACAAATTATCAATAACGCCTGCGTAACTAATCCAAACAATAAATAATGCAAATGTCAAATAACAATGCCGTCAGAAAACCTAAACTTTCATTAATTTATTATTCATTTTGTTTGACAATCTTCTAGAAACTTCGTGTCTAACGAAAATGGCTTTATTTTGTTTACTTTTTAAAGAATTATTTATTTGTTTATTATTCACATGTTAACCTTTAAAGACATAATAACAGCTCTAAGGGGAGAATACAAAATATTGGAGATCATGTGGAACACGGTTCATGCAAATATAAAATATTTAATGAAACAAATAATCTTCTGTACTTAGTTTAGCAAGTTGCTTTCACTGTTATTTAACAATTTACGTGGCTCAGTTATTTAACAATTTGCGTGGTTCTGTTATTTAACAATTTACGTGGCTCAGTTATTTAACAATTTGCGTGGTTCTGTTATTTAACAATTTGCGTGGTTCTGTTATTTAACAATTTGCGTGGTTCTGTTATTTAACAATTTGCGTGGTTCTGTTATTTAACAATTTGCGTTTTGTTGTGTAACAAATTGCGTGGTTCTGTTATTTAACAATTTGCGTGGTTCTGTTATTTAACAATTGCGTGGCTGTTATTTAACATTTTGTGTTGCTTTGTTATTTAACAATTTGCGTTATTCTATTGTTTAACAATTTGCGTTTCTCTGTTATTTAACAAATTGCGTTACTCTGTTATTTAACAATTTGCTTTACTCTGTTATTTAACCATTTGCGTTATTCTATTATTTAACAATTTGCGTTACTCTGTTATTTAACAACTTGCGTTACTCTGTTATTTAACAACTTGCATTACTCTGTTATTTAACAATTTGTGTTGCTCTGTTATTTAACTATTTGCGTCACTTTGTCTCTGTCTCCAAGAAAGAGAGACGACACTGACGTGGTTCTGATGGTATTGTCCCCTCCCTCTCCCACCCCTCCTCCCCCCCAAAAAAGTACCGATTAAACAAAGTATGGAGACTATAAACCTTAACACCCCCCCTCCTTTTTTTTACGCCACATGGCAGAACAGTATAGTAAAAGTAAAGTACCCCCCGTCACGCCAAGTGGCGTATAGGGAAATATGGTGTTAGTGACCCTATATTTTACAGACCTTCAGCACATGATTTTTGGGGTAATGTGGTCGGTATTACGCCCGTGCTGCTTTTACTTTCCCAGAAAAAATCCGGTACCCATTTAAGGCTGGGTGAACCCGGAGCCGTCGGTTGGGATCGAACCCTACCCCTTGTCCGTAGTAGTCCAGTTCACTAACCACTGAGCTATCGCGGCTCCTACTAATTTTTAGGGAATTAGTAAAACCCAGGTGTCCTCGCCAGGATTAGAACAGTATACTTTGTTGTAATTCCTTCTTCTGTTCATGCGAGGATTTTACAGCAACACAAGTCTTGATATACCAACGCTGTCAGTGTAGGTGTAGCAGTGTGGGAGTGGGTCATAATTATTTCATGAATATGCTGTTTGCTTGCACACACGTTTCTGGTTTCTGTTATAATGCATTCACCTCACACATGGTTTTGCGTCACACCGACAGTGATAGTAATGTGTGGCGTAGAGTCACTTCGGAGGTAGTTATCTCTTGACACGGGGCCAATGAAATGTAAGGTTTTTGTACGGAGAGCTGGAGAAGTGAATGGAGATTCAGTCAGATAGTCTGTTAGTTGGTGTCAACATCCAGAAAGAGAGGATCTACAGAGTAACACATTGTCTGATTTCACGACACATTGTCTAAGTTTCATGGCACATTGTCTGATTTCATGACCCATTGCATGATTTCATGACACAGTGTTTGATTTCATGACACCTTGTCTGATTTCATGACACCTTGTCTGATTTCATGACACCTTGTCTGATTTCATGACACCTTGTCTGATTTCATGACACCTTGTCTGATTTCACGACACATTGTACACTTTAAACTTGTGATTGAACACTTTAAACTTGTGATTGAACACTTTAAACTTGTGATTGAACACTTTAAACTTGTGATTGAACACTTTAAACTTGTGATTGGACACTTAAACTTGTGAATGAACACTTTAAACTTGTGATTGAACACTTTAAACTTGTGATTAAACACTTTAAACTTGTGATTGGACACTTAAACTTGTGATTGAACATTTTAAACTTGTGATTGAACACTTTAAACTTGTGATTGGACACTTTAAACGTGTGATTGAACACTTTAAACTTGTGATTGAAAACTATAGAAGGCATTTTAAAATAGAGGATACGATGGAAGAGCCCAATGGAGGTCTGCTATGAGATGAAGTAACAACATAAAGAAAACAACAACAACATCAAATGATAATGGTTCAGGATGTTGAGAAATTGGGTATTAAAATTGTATACGTGCCTTGACACTCCAAGCGCTTTAAGAACTCAAAGAAAAGTAGACGAGAAATTAAACGTTGTTATACTAGGATACGTTATGTTACCTTACTTTACGTTATGTTAATAATGCTATGTTATGTTGTATTGTGTTGTGCTAAAATATTTCGACCGAATTACCGAATTCATCAAAAGATCAGTTTTTTTTCCCCCCTCCAAATAGTATGAAAAGAAATTTCAATACGTTAGGATTGAAAAAAAACTGTGATCTAAACACTATGTTACCACAGCACTGCGGCCTCATAATGATAGTATACCTCATAAATACAAATGCCTAATAATGACGGCCTACCTCAGAAATACAAATCCCTCATGATAAAGGCCTAACTCAGAAATACAAATCCCTCATGATAAAGGCCTAACTCAGAAATACAAATCCTTCATGATAAAGGCCTAACTCAGAAATACAAATCCCTCATGATAAAGGCCTAACTCAGAAATACAAATCCCTCATGATGACAGCCTACCTCAGAAATAGAAATTCCCTAAGATGACAGCCTACCTCAGAAATAGAAATTCCCTAAGATGACAGCCTACCTCAGAAATAGAAATTCCCTAAGATGACAGCCTACCTCAGAAATAGAAATTCCCTAAGATGACAGCCTACCTCAGAAATAGAAATTCCCTAAGATGACAGCCTACCTCAGAAATAGAAATTCCCTAAGATGACAGCCTACCTCAGAAATAGAAATTCCGTAGGATGGCAGCCTACCTCATAAATAGAAATTCCCTAAGAAGGTAGCCTACCTCAGAAATAGACATTCTCTAAGGCGGCAGCATACCTCAGAAAAAGAAATTCCCCAGGATGGCAGCCTACCTCAGAAAAAGAAATTCCCCAGGATGGCAGCCTACCTCAGAAATAGAAATTCCTTTAGATGGCAGCCTAACTCAGAAATGTGTGTATGTGTGTTTGCGCGTGCGTGCGAGCTTGCGTGAGGGAGGGAGGGGTTCATTGGTAACGCACTTGTTGGCGACAAATAGTCTGTGTTCAAACACAGTTTGATTCTCTCACTTCGGTCCAGCCGACTGATAAAGAAACCTGTACCAAGCTCAATGATTTTGAGAAAGGAATGACAGCGGAGAAATGCACTGGCCTTTTCAGCTTTGAATGATACGAGCTTTTACACTGAAAGAGTCTCTAGCCTGCCACATGGGGGACATTATTTGTCTCAATCTATTAGAAGTGACAACATTAAGTCTGATCTTGATTTTTTCACTCGTGGCTGTTTCCTAGTGCTGTCTGCTTTTATTTTATAATTCACTGGTTCAAATATAAACTATATAAACTCGTATGTGGGAATTCCTTCCACGAATTAAGGTGTATGGGGAATATGATATTAGTGCCCATATTTTGTTTAATTTAATGTATCTGATATGTGTAGAACACATTATAAAGCAAGTGACAGACTTCACATATAGTGAAACAACATTGTCAGAACATGACATAATGGAAAAAATAAATAGACATTTTGGTGTAACAATGCAAATACAATATTGGGACAGCAAACCCTTAAATTTAGTACAAGATTGTAACTAAAAGTAAAGGTAAAGTATGAGACTTGAATCGGTGTCTTAGCACGTGAGTTTTAACCGATATGTGCTCGGCCGCCTATCCAGAAGTGTTCGGAGACTTCTGGACAGTGTCGCTTCAAGCATAGTCACCCATAGAGATGAGATGTTTGAGAAAAGTTAGTCGTCACAGAGATGAGATGTTTGAGAAAAGTTAGTCGTCACAGAGATGAGATGTTTGCAAAAAGTTAGTCGCCACAGAGATGAGATGTTTGCGAAAAGTTAGTCGCCACAGAGATGAGATGTTTGAGAAAAGTTAGTCGCCACAAAGATGAGATGTTTGAGAAAAGTTAGTTGCCACAAAGATGAGATGTTTGAGAAAAGTTAGTCGCCACAAAGATGAGATGTTTGAGAAAAGTTAGTTGCCACAAAGATGAGATGTTTGAGAAAAGTTAGTCGCCACAAAGATGAGATGTTTGAGAAAAGTTAGTCGCCACAAAGATGAGATGTTTGAGAAAAGTTAGTCGCCACAAAGATGAGATGTTTGAGAAAAGTTAGTTGTCACAGAGATGAGATGTTTGAGAAAAGTTAGTCGTCACAGAGATGAGATGTTTGAGAAAAGTTAGTCGCCACAGAGATGAGATGTTTGAGAAAAGTTAGTCGCCACAGAGATGAGATGTTTGAGAAAAGTTAGTCGTCACAGAGATGAGATGTTTGAGAAAAGCTAGTCGCCACAGAGATGAGATGTTTGAGAAAAGTTAGTCGCCACAAAGATGAGATGTTTGAGAAAAGTTAGTCGCCACAGAGATGAGATGTTTGAGAAAAGTTAGTCGCCACAGAGATGAGATGTTTGAGAAAAGTTAGTCGCCACAGAGATGAGATGTTTGAGAAAAGTTAGTCGCCACAGAGATGAGATGTTTGAGAAAAGTTAGTCGTCACAGAGATGAGATGTTTGAGAAAAGCTAGTCGCCACAGAGATGAGATGTTTGAGAAAAGTTAGTCGCCACAAAGATGAGATGTTTGAGAAAAGTTAGTCGCCACAGAGATGAGATGTTTGAGAAAAGTTAGTCGCCACAGAGATGAGATGTTTGATAAAAGCGCTTGGAATGACCAGAAGTGGAAGAATTAGAACTAATGTTGTACGAGAGAGAGAGAGAGAGAGAGAGAGAGAGAGAGAGAGAGAGAGAGATAACATTCATTCAGGTCTAAACTACATTCAGAGACAAGAAATAAAATGGTTTGCTAACAAGGACAGAACATCAAGTAAATCTAAAGCCCATAAAATATATCTTAGGATAGGAGATGAAGAAAAAGCCCATGACTGATCCCGAGTAAAATTGAAAAAAAAAATAGAAAAAATGGTGTGTTAGAAGCTTTACGTGATTAGTAGACGACACGGATTTGAACGACGTTTCGGCCCAATAGGCCTTCAGCATGAACAAACAAAATACACACACACAGATATGTAAGTCAGCTACATTATTAATAGACAATAGTTGAGGTTGCCAGAAGGGCAAGTGCTTAAATTGTGCATCTCCCTCGACACTCGACGGGTATAAAACGAAGTGAAGAAACAGAGAGAGGGAAGGGGGTGTGTGGGGGAGGTGGGGAACAGAGACAGAGTCCATTTTTTTGCAATGAGCAGCGGAATTTTATACGAGGGATATGGTCGTTATAACGCCAGGTCGCTTTCAGTTTTTCAACAAAAAATAGTTGGTACCTATTTCCAGAGGCTGGATTTGGTTCTGAAAAAAAAAAATCATCAGATCTGGATATTGAACCCTCACCACTTTGTTCGTAGAGGGGACACTTAATACTCAGTCCACCTATGTGGAACAAGAAAGATTGTTAGCGTTTTAGCTAACTAATTAGCGAGGTTTAAGTTTATGAAATATCTCTAGACAGTCTTGAAACACTGAGGTAATTATCGGCTTGTCTCTTTCAGGGTTGAATGTAAAATAATGCTAATTGGTTGGAAAATGTGGAGGTTTAACCAATCAAGGAGATTAATAAATTCTCTGTGGCGCTTTCGATGTTTTTTGTATATGGGTTTTAAGTCAGATTTGGCTTCTCTGCGTCTGTAGCTGCATGGCCAACACCGACAAGTGTGTTGTCCAGATTAGTTTTTTATAAAAATAAATCTTGTCCAGAAGTAATAACAGAGAAAAGAGAGTTTAGAGAATAGTCTTGACTTGACTTAATCCCCTCAGACGAGAACTAGTCGCTCTTCTTTACATCTTGTCCCTTGCTACAGACAGTTACGTGACTGTTTTTTAATTTAACTGTGGGTCCAGAAAGTTACATGACTGTTTATTAATTAATTTGTGGGTCCAGAAAGTTACATGACTGTTTATTAATTAATTTGTGGGTCCAGAAAGTTACATGACTGTTTATTAATTAATTTGTGGGTCCAGAAAGTTACATGACTGTTTATTAATTAATTTGTGGGTCCAGAAAGTTACATGACTGTTTATTAATTAATTTGTGGGTCCAGAAAGTTACATGACTGTTTATTAATTAATTTGTGGGTCCAGAAAGTTACATGACTGTTTATTAATTAATTTGTGGGTCCAGAAAGTTACATGTCTGTTTTTTAATTGATTTGTGGGTCCATAAAGTTACATGACTGTTTATTAATTGATTTGTGGGTCCATAAAGTTACATGACTGTTTTTTAATTTATTTGTGGGTCCATAAAGTTACATGTCTGTTTTTTAATTGATTTGTGGGTCCAGAAAGTTACATGTCTGTTTTTAATTGATTTGTGGGTCCATAAAGTTACAAGACTGTTTATTAATTGATTTGTGGGTCCATAAAGTTACATGACTGTTTTTTAATTTATTTGTGGGTCCATAAAGTTACATGTCTGTTTTTTAATTGATTTGTGGGTCCAGAAAGTTGCATGTCTGTTTTTTAATTGATTTGTGGGTCCAGAAAGTTACATGTCTGTTTTTCAATTGATCTGTGGGTCCAGAAAGTTACATCACTGGTTTTTAATTGATTTGTGGGTCCAGAAAGTGTAATGTCAATGGTAGGTTGGGTTAGGAGAAGTTGTCTTTGTGCTGTAGTCAGGTACGGGTAGTGTAGCAACAAGTGGTCGACAGGTTCTAACTGCAGTGCCTGCATTTAGGTTTATGCAGGGGGTCTAGTTGTGCAAGTTTTGGTTGATGGGAGTGTGTCCTGTTATCAGCTGGAAGATCAGGCTTTGATCTCTTCTCTTCAGACTTTCATTGGGACCTTGGGTGAGGTTTAGTTTGGTGTGTGCACAAAGAGCGGTCAGTTGTGTTAGTGACTCACTGTTTTAGCCTCGATTGTTTCTATAGAATAGTAAGAATAGGAAATCTGGTCTAATAGAAATAGAAGATATTGTGTGTGTGTGTCAATAAGGAAAAATAGATGATCAATAAGTTGCAAACTTACTACTTGCAGAATATGTGTTAAGCGGTAGATAAACCTCGTTTGCTTTCCTTCCACGCATACTTTACTTCCGTGACAGCAGATTAATTGTGCTAGAAGGGCGCAAATTACGTTCTGTCGTTGTTTGCAGCAAGTTTAAAAACCGTAGCCTTCCCAGACAACCAACACGTTTGATTACCATCCTTCTACCAACTCTCGTCTCTTGTTACCAACCTTCTACCAACTCTCGTCTCTTGTTGCCAACCTCCTACCAACTCTGGTCTCTTGTTGCCATCCTTCTACCAACTCTCGTCCCATGTTGCCATCCTTCTACCAACTCTCGTCTCTTGTTACCAAGCTTCTAACATCCCTCGTCTATTGTTGCCATCCTTCTACCAACTCTCGTCTCTTGTTACCAAGCTTCTAACATCCCTCGTCTATTGTTGCCATCCTTCTACCAACTCTCGTCTCTTGTTACCATCCTTCTACCATCTCTCGTCTCTTGTTGCCATCCTTCTACCAACTCTCATCTCTTGTTACCATCCTTCTACCATCTCTCGTCTCCTGTTGCCATCCTTCTACCAACTCTCGTCTCTTGTTACCAACCTTCTACCAACTCTCGTCTCTTGTTGCCATCCTTCTACCAACTCTCGTCCCATGTTGCCATCCTTCTACCAACTCTCGTCTCTTGTTACCAAGCTTCTAACATCCCTCGTCTATTGTTGCCATCCTTCTACCAACTCTCGTCTCTTGTTGCCATACTTCTACAAACTCTCGTCTCTTGTTACCATCCTTCTACCAACTCCCGTCTCTTGTTGCCATCCTTCTACAAACTCTCGTCTCTTGTTACCAACCTTCTACCAACTCTCGTCTCTTGTTACCAACCTTCTACCAACTCTCGTCTCTTGTTGCCATCCTTCTACCAACTCTCGTCCCATGTTGCCATCCTTCTACCAACTCTCGTCTCTTGTTACCAAGCTTCTAACATCCCTCGTCTATTGTTGCCATCCTTCTACCAACTCTCGTCTCTTGTTACCAAGCTTCTAACATCCCTCGTCTATTGTTGCCATCCTTCTACCAACTCTCGTCTCTTGTTACCAAGCTTCTAACATCCCTCGTCTATTGTTGCCATCCTTCTACCAACTCTCGTCTCTTGTTACCATCCTTCTACCATCTCTCGTCTCTTGTTGCCATCCTTCTACCAACTCTCGTCTCTTGTTACCATCCTTCTACCATCTCTCGTCTCCTGTTGCCATCCTTCTACCAACTCTCGTCTCTTGTTACCAACCTTCTACCATCTCTCGTCTCTTGTTGCCATCCTTCTACCAACTCTCGTCCCATGTTGCCATCCTTCTACCATCTCTCGTCTCTTGTTACAAAAAAATTCTACCATTCCTCGTCTCTTGTTGCCATCCTTCTACCATCTCTCGTCTCTTGTTGCCATCCTTCTACCATCCCTCGTCTCTTGTTACCAACCTTCTACCATCTCTCGTCTCTTGTTGCCATCCTTCTACCAACTCTCGTCTCTTGTTGCCATCCTTCTACCATCTCTCGTCTCTTGTTACAAAAAAATTCTACCATCCCTCGTCTCTTGTTGCCATCCTTCTACCATCTCTCGTCTCTAGTTGCCAAACTTCTACCATCCCTCGTCTCTTGTTATCAACCGTCTACCAACCTTCGTCTCTTGTTATCAACCTTCTACCAACCTTCGTCTCTTGTTGTCAACCTTCTACCATCTATAATCTCTTGTTACCAACCGTCTACCATCTATAATCTCTTGTTACCAACCTTCTACCATCTATAATCTCTTGTTACCAACCTTCTACCATCTATAATCTCTTGTTACCAACCTCCTACCATCTCCCGTCTCTTGTTACCAACCTTCTACCATCTCCCGTCTCTTGTTACCAATCTTCTACCATCTCCCGTCTCTTGTTACCAACCTTCTACCATCTCCCGTCTCTTGTTACCAACCTTCTACCATCTCCCGTCTCTTGTTACCAATCTTCTACCATCTCCCGTCTCTTGTTACCAACCTTCTACCATCTATAATCTCTTGTTACCAACCGTCTACCATCTATAATCTCTTGTTACCAACCTACTACCATCTCCTGTCTCTTGTTACCAACCTTCTACCATCTCCCGACTCTTGTTACCAACCTTCTACCAACACTCGTTTCTTGTTACCAACCTTCTACCAACTCTCGTTTCTTGTTACCAACCTTCTACCATCTCCCGTCTCTTGTTACCAACCTTCTACCATCTCCCGACTCTTGTTACCAACCTTCTACCATCTCCCGACTCTTGTTACCAACCTTCTACCATCTCCCGACTCTTGTTACCAACCTTCTACCATCTCCCGACTCTTGTTACCAACCTTCTACCATCTCTCGTCTTGTGTTACCAACCTTTTACCAACCCTCGACACTTGTTACCAACCTTCTACCATCTCTCGTCTTTTGTTACCAACCTTTTACCAACCCTCGACTCTTGTTACCAACCTTCTACCATCTCTCGTCTCTTTTTACCAACCTTCTACCATCTGAGGTTGAGGTTGTGCTACTACCGCAATCAAGGTTGTACTACTATAGCACCCGAGGTTGTACTACTATAACTCGCAAAGTAGTGCAGCTACAGCAACCAAGGTTGTGCAACTACAGCAAATAAAGTTGTACTACTACAGCAACCATGGTTGTGAAACTACTACTCGCGAAGTAGAGCAACTACAGCAACCAAGGTTGTGCAACTACAGCAAACAAAGTTGTACTACTACAGCAACCATGGTTGTGAAACTACTACTCGCGAAGTAGAGCAACTACAGCAACCAAGGTTGTACTACTACAGCAACCAAGGTTGTGAAACTACTACTCGCGAAGTAGAGCAACTACAGCAACCAAGGTTGTGCTACTACAGCAACCAAGGTTGTGAAATTACTACTCGCGAAGTAGAGCAACTACAGCAACCAAGGTTGTGAAACTACAAGTTGCGAAGTAGAGCAACTACAGCAACCAAGGTTGTGCTACTACAGCAACCAAGGTTGTGCTACTACAGCAACCAAGGTTGTGAAACTACTACTCGCGAAGTAGAGCAACTACAGCAACCAAGGTTGTGCTACAACAGCAACCAAGGTTGTGAAACTACAGCAACCAAGGTTGTGAAACTACTACTCGCGAAGTAGAGCAACTACAGCAACCAAGGTTGTGCTACTACAGCAAACAAAGGTTGTGAAACTACTACTCGCGAAGTAGAGCAACTACAGCAACCAAGGTTGTGAAACTACTACTCGCGAAGTAGAGCAACTACAGCAACCAAGGTTGTGAAACTACTACTCGCGAAGTAGAGCAACTACAGCAACCAAGGTTGTGAAACTACTACTCGCGAAGTAGAGCAACTACAGCAACCAAGGTTGTGAAACTACTACTCGCGAAGTAGAGCAACTACAGCAACCAAGGTTGTGCTACTACAGCAACCAAGGTTGTGCTACTACAGCAACCAAGGTTGTGAAACTACTACTCGCGAAGTAGAGCAACTACAGCAACCAAGGTTGTGCTACAACAGCAACCAAGGTTGTGAAACTACAGCAACCAAGGTTGTGAAACTACTACTCGCGAAGTAGAGCAACTACAGCAACCAAGGTTGTGCTACTACAGCAAACAAAGGTTGTGAAACTACTACTCGCGAAGTAGAGCAACTACAGCAACCAAGGTTGTGAAACTACTACTCGCGAAGTAGAGCAACTACAGCAACCAAGGTTGTGCTACAACAGCAACCAAGGTTGTGAAACTACAGCAACCAAGGTTGTGAAATAACTACTCGCGAAGTAGAGCAACTACAGCAACCAAGGTTATGCTACTACACCAACCAAGGTTGTGCTACTACAGTAACCAAGGTTATGCTACTACACCAACCAAGGTTATGCTACTACAGTAACCAAGGTTATGCTACTACACCAACCAAGGTTGTGCTACTACAGCAACCAAGGTTGTGCTACTACAGCAACCAAGGTTATGCTACTACACCAACCAAGGTTGTGCTACTACACCAACCAAGGTTGTGCTACTACACCAACCAAGGTTGTGCTACTACAGCAACCAAGGTTGTGCTACTACAGCAACCAAGGTTGTGCTACTACACCAACCAAGGTTGTGCTACTACACCAACTAAGGTTGTGCTACTACAGCAACCAAGGTTATGCTACTACAGCAACCAAGGTTATGCTACTACACCAACCAAGGTTATGCTACTACACCAACCAAGGTTGTGCTACTACAGCAACCAAGGTTATGCTACTACACCAACCAAGGTTATGCTACTATACCAACCAAGGTTGTGCTACTACACCAACCAAGGTTATGCTACTACACCAACCAAGGTTGTGCTACTACACCAACCAAGGTTATGCTACTACACCAACCAAGGTTGTGCTACTACACCAACCAAGGTTATGCTACTACACCAACCAAGGTTGTGCTACTACAGCAACCAAGGTTATGCTACTACACCAACCAAGGTTATGCTACTACACCAACCAAGGTTGTGCTACTACAGCAACCAAGGTTATGCTACTACACCAACCAAGGTTATGCTACTACACCAACCAAGGTTGTGCTACTACAGCAACCAAGGTTATGCTACTACACCAACCAAGGTTATGCTACTACACCAACCAAGGTTGTGCTACTACAGCAACCGAGATTGTGCTACTACAGCAACCAAGGTTATGCTACTACACCAACCAAGGTTGTGCTACTACAGCAACCGAGATTGTGCTACTACAGCAACCAAGGTTATGGTACTACACCAACCAAGGTTGTGCTACTACAGCAACCGAGATTGTGCTACTACAGCAACCGAGATTGTGCTACTACACCAACCAAGGTTATGCTACTACACCAACCAAGGTTATGCTACTACACCAACCAAGGCTGTGCTACTACAGCAACCGAGATTGTGCTACTACAGCAACCAAGGTGTGCTGACGACACAGTCAAGTGGGAGACTCAGTGGGGAAGAAAGTATCACATCATCATGTGCCATATGGGTTGACGTAGGTGATTATGTCCCTCCACAATCTTCTATCTACAGTGCATCGTATCAGTTATGTTGTTGACTTTTTTCCATGCCATGAGGCCAAGCTATCCAGTATTTTCTCTCTTTGTCGTCCGCGATCTCTCATTCCTTTTATTTTGCCAGTTGTAACCAAGTATTCCAACTTTCCTCTTCTCATGATGTGACCAAAAAAGTGTTGATTGTTTCTTTCTGATGTTTTTTGTGAGCTCCCTTTTTGTGTTGGCCTCTTTGAGAATTTCGTCATTGTTCTTTTAGCTGTCCTTGGAACTTTCAACATTCTTCTGAGAAATTCCATATCGGTGGCCTCTAATTATCTTTTCATTAGTTTGTTTACTGTCCATGATTCGCTTCCATAGGTCAGAATTGGTTCTATATAGCACCGATGAACTCTGTTTCTCACTTCTATTGACATAGATTTGTTGCATAAGATATATTTCATTTTCTGAAACGCTATTTTGGCCTGAGCTATTCTGCTTTATCAATAAAAAAGTAAAAAAAAAAAGGAAAGAAACTAATAAGATAAAGAAGAAGAAACATTGAATACCACACTAACAATTGAGTCGTAGATAACTGCTGGGATTGCAGCTGCCAATAAAAATATGTTACTGTGGTTATATTCAGCAAGTAAGAAAGTGTACATTGGTAAGTTAATTAAAAAAACACACAAAGAAGAACAATAATAGAAAAGTTAACATTACAAAATGGTTGCGTTAGAGTTCATAATTTAGTCTACAAATGTCCACAACGAAACGCTACTTTGGTTACACAAAGTAAGCACACAGGGTGAGATTTATATCGTAGCTGGCACCTTCCCTCCTGAGATGTGATTGTCCACGACGCAGGTACCAGTTTAGACCAGTCATTGTTTGACATAAGATACAGCGGCAAGTTTATGGTTTGTTTTGTAAATAGTACATTCTTTTTCCTCGTCTTTTAAATAAATTTCTTCTGATACTGGAACAATTGACTGAATGAATGAAATGAATGAGTCTTTTCTCTTCTAAGTTTCGCCTTAGCACAGTCTCAAATGATGTTATACCGTTCTTTATACATGCTCTCCATGATGTGCAATCATTTGCCAGATGTTCCTAGTCATATTCACATATGGAGAAGTCATTCACAGATGATTTACAGATATCTCTATATCGTAGTTTAAGTCTGTTGATTTGTCCTTTTCCGTGTGTTAGTTCGCTATATAGTATTTGCCTGAGGATGTGCTTTTTCTTCAAGAAGAACAAATTAGAGCCACTGTAACCTGCTACGCCTGCCGTAAAATACAATTAAGAAGGTTTGGGTCAGGGTCGTTTCCGGTACTATGGAGTTCGTGCATCTGCGCTGAGGCGTCTTCAGTCACCTAGTTTTGCTGTGTGGCGAGCATGCTTTATGCCGGGTAACGTGCTGAGGAGGGCATCTTGAGCGAAACAGAGTTGTCCGTTGAGTAATAACGGCAATCTTTTGACTAAACTTAACTTCGGTTTGAGTTCCTGACTATTATCCCGTCTTATATTAACTTGAATAAGTTCTAAATGGATCGATCAGTAAACTAACAGAACATGTTTAATATGGGACGTTCAGAAACTGAAGTTTTACTAACAGAAAATGTTTAATATGGGACGTTCAGAAACTGAAGTTTTACTAACAGAAAATGTTTAATATGGGACATTCAGAAACTGAAGTTTTACTAACAGAAAATGTTTAATATGGGACGTTCAGAAACTGAAGTTTTACTAACAGAAAATGTTTAATATGGGACGTTCAGAAACTGAAGTTTTACTAACATAAAATGTTTAATATGGGACGTTCAGAAACTGAAGTTTTACTAACAAAAAATGTTTAATATTGGACGTTCAGAAACTGAAGTTTTACTAACAGAACATGTTTAATATGGGACGTACAGAAACTGAAGTTTTACTAACAGAAAATGTTTAATATGGGACGTTCAGAAACTGAAGGTTTTACTAGCAGAAAATGTTTAATATGGGATATACAGAAACTGAAGTTTTACTAACAGAAAATGTTTAATATGGGACGTTCAGAAACTGAATTTTTACTAACAGAAAATGTTTAATATGGGACGTTCAGAAACTGAAGTTTTACTAACAGAACATGTTTAATATGGGACGTTCAGAAACTGAAGTTTTACTAACAGAAAATGTTTAATATGGGACGTTCAGAAACTGAAGTTTTACTAACAGAAAATGTTAATATGGGACGTTCAGAAACTGAAGTTTTACTAACAGAACATGTTTAATATGGGACGTTCAGAAACTGAAGTTTTACTAACAGAAAATGTTTAATATGGGACGTTCAGAAACTGAAGTTTTACTAACAGAAAATGTTTAATATGGGACGTTCAGATACTGCAGTTTTGTACTAACGAATTTTCTTCCTCTTCTTCTGCTTTCCTTCCTCATTTGCCTTTCAGCGTCGAGGGGAGATGTAATTTGCGGTCTTTTGCTCTTCTGTTAGCCTCTGCTGCTGTTATGTTTCCTAGTGCTTCTAATATTCCATCAATCCATCTTTTTCGTGGTCGAACCTTGGGTCTGGTATTCTAGCAACGTTTATTGATGGCTCGTTGTGGATGATGGACTTACTTTCGTTACATCTTCAGATGATACAAAATTCCTCGACATTTTGCCTGCAATAAATGCTTCATTCGCAACTGACAAGTTTAATGACGAACGTAATGCTAGGGGTTCAATACACACTCTTAGCACTAAGATTTGGGAAGCTTGCGATGCGAGATCGGAATAGTTTTCTTGATTTTCCGGATTCTGATTATAAGACTAGATCGTGTCTATGTTTAGAAGTATAGGAATGGTAGGTTATTGAGTTACCTACTGATCATCATCATTGCACTCCAAACATGTCCATAGGTGCTCAGATCCCCTCCTCAGCAAGTCTCGCAGTGTCCAGCGACTGACGACTCCAGTTCTGTGTTGGTTGATAAGTCTTCTTACACGGCCACTAAGTTTCTCATTTCTGGCTGTGTCCAGCGACTGACGACTCCAGTTCTGTGTTGGTTGATAAGTCTTCTTACACGCTCACTAAGTTTCTCATTTCTGGCTGTGTCCAGCGACTGACGACTCCAGTTCTGTGTTGGTTGATAAGTCTTCTTACACGCTCACTAAGTTTCTCGTTTCTGGCTAGTCTGTTGTCAAGGACGCCTAATTCATGTATTTGCAAAAAGCTCACAGTGTATCCGCGTGCTCCAGAGAGATTTACTGGATTTGGCCAGTCTATGACGTGGAAATGAGTTCTGGATGGTGCGACTGAGTGAGTGCACGTGAGTCTAGACCATCCACAGCATCGATTTCCAGGAATGGTAGGTCTTCCTATCAACAGACCACACCATTACGGAGATGACATCGATCTTAATCTCGCTAGCCAGTTTATGTTTACCTTGATTGTTACAAGGGAGCTCATATTTAATGTAAATTAAGGTCTTGATTAACGATAAGTCGCTGACCTTGATGTAGTTGCCATCTTCTCGCGGGGTTAATCCCGCCAATCATTTTAAACCACACACTTTCTGACATCAAAACAAACACGACAGTTGCTGTACATGCCTGGATGTACAGTCAGTTCAGTCTGACATATCATCATTATTATTATCATCGTCGTCATGATGATGTCGCATGTCCTTTGCAACGTTGCATTCATCACAGACGGTCTGAAAAAAATCTCTGTCTAACTAGATCTCCCGTTTCTTCTGTTATCATGTTCAATGTCTCGTTGACCAGGTCTCCCGTTTCTTCTGTTCTCATGTTCAATGTCTCGTTGACCAGATCTCCCGTTTCTTCTGTTCTCATGTTCAATGTCTCGTTGACCAGATCTCCCGTTTCTTCTGTTCTCATGTTCAATGTCTCATTGACCAGATCTCCCGTTTTTTCTGTTCTCATGTTCAACATCTCGTTGACCAGATCTCCCGTTTCTTCTGTTCTCATGTTCAATGTCTCGTTGACCAGATCTCCCGTTTCTTCTGTTCTCATGTTCAATGTCTCGTTGACCAGATCTCCCGTTTCTTCTGTTCTCATGTTCAATGTCTCGTTGACCAGATCTCCCGTTTCTTCTGTTCTCATGTTCAATGTCTCGTTGACCAGATCTCCCGTTTCTTCTGTTCTCATGTTCAATGTCTCGTTGACCAGATCTCCCGTTTCTTCTGTTCTCATGTTCAATGTCTCGTTGACCATATCTCCCGTTTCTTCTGTTCTCATGTTCAATGTCTCATTGACCAGATCTCCCGTTTTTTCTGTTCTCATGTTCAATGTCTCGTTGACCAGATCTCCCGTTTCTTCTGTTCTCATGTTCAATGTCTCGTTGATGTTTTGAAACCAAATTCGTCTTGTTCAGCCCCTGGTGTGTCGCCAAAGAACCACGCCTTCCATTACAGTTCTTTCCTGCTATCTGTGTCTCTTGACCTGGGGATAGTATTTAATTTCCTCTTTAGAATGCTGTTTTATAAACCAGCTCTTTTTATTTTTCAGATCTTTTCAAGTCTTCATTGCTCTTTTTCATTATCCAAGGTTGATTAAGGATTTTTCAGCAGCATTTTGTTTGGAATGAATGGATTTTCTTTCTGGCTGTTTGCGAGATTGTCCATGATTTACAACCGTATGTTACCGTCAGCGGGATACATGTCCTCAGTAACTTTAATGTTACTGCCTTGCTGGTATTGTTCTACAACATGTTTTTCATAGCATTTAATTTGTGCTTTGCATCATGCCCTAAGTTAAACATTACTCCCTTCTGACAGTAGTAATACTAATGGAACGTATCGTACAGTTTACAAATTAATGCGCAGTGATTAGTTCTGGTTGTACAAGTATTCTTGCGCTAGAACGAAATAGATAGTAGTTGTAGTCCCCACAGAATTACCTGAAGGTTTGTGGAATCCAACTTGGCAAGGGGAACATTTGGCATTATTCCCGAAAGCGCATTAGTCTTGACTTCTTTCCAAACCACCAAATGTCTTGTTTCCTGTAGAATTCGTCCATCTTGTCTCTTTTTCTCTCAATTTGTCCATTCTCACCAATTTCGCATACTCATTTCTTTATTTGTTTTTCGTTTTGTTTCTGTCGCGTGCATAACTATTCATTCGATATGTCTGCCCATACTTTCACTGTGTCTGCATCTCATTATTTCGTTATTTGTTAACATCCCTTTTACCGACTCTCACTCACTCACTCACTCACTCACTCACTCACTCACTCACTCACTCATTCACTCATTCACTCATTCACTCAATCACTCACTCACTCACTCATTCATTCACTCACTCACTCAAGCATGCGCTCTCGCACGCACATATTCATTAACTGACTAACGTATTCACTCACTCACATACCCACTCACATACGCGCTCACAAACTCACTCACATACCCGCTCACAAATTGACTCACTCTCATACCGCTCACAAACTCACTCACTCACTCATATACCCACTCACAAACTCACTCACTCACATAACCGCTCATAAACTCACTCACTCACTTAAATACCCACTCACTCACTTTCTCACTCATTGACTCACATTCCCGCTCACAAACTCACTCACATACCCGCTCATAGACTCACTCACTCACTCACTTACTGACTCACATACCCGCTCAGAAACTCATTTACTCACATACCCGCTCATAAACTCACTCACTAAAATACCCACTCACTCACTCACTCACTCACTGACTTACATACCCGCTCACAAACTCATTCACTCACAAAACCGACTCATAAACTCACTCAAATACCCACTCACTCTCTCACTCACTGACTCACATTCCCGCTCACAAACTCACTCACATACCCGCTCACAAGCTCACTCAAATACCCGCTCACAAACTCACATACCCGCTCACAAACTCACTCACATACCCGCTCGCAAACTCACTCACATACCCGCTCACAAGCTCACTCACATACCCGCTCACAAACTCACCCACATACCCGCTCACAAATTCACTCTATATTTTCTATTCAAATTACATTTTAGTTATTAACCATCCTTGTTGCTTACACATCACCACTGAGTGCCGTCTCCGCATGGAAGGTTGGCTGCCATGGAGCGCGATTCCACTCTGTATCTTGCTTTGATGGTGCAGGTTGTCATAGGCTGACCTGTCCATCTTTTGATGTTACTCATCAATGTTAGTCTTGGTCTGCCTCTGCCTCTTTTACCTTGTATTTTCCCCTCCAGGATTACTTTTAGTAGGTTGTTGTATCTTTTAACATGGCCCAAAAATCCCATTTGCCTTGTTTGAATTGTGTTTAGTAGTTCTCTTTTCATTTTTAGTTGTTTTAAGACTTCGTCGTTTGTTTTCTTTACCTTTCGTCCAATTCTACCTATTCTTCTATATATCCACATTTCAAAGGCTTCAATTCTCTGTTCTGTTTTCTTGTCAAATGTCCATGTCTCTGCACCATATAGGAATATTGAGAAGATGTAACATTTTACTATTCTTAGTTTTAGCCCTGGTGTTATTTGTTTTGATGTTAGCATGTTCTTCATGGCATTAAAATGATTTTTTGCCATTCCTATTCTTTTGTTTATCTCGGAGTAATAGTCTCTATAGTCTGTCGACTTTGAAACAAAAACCAGTTCAGCAATCTGCAAAAGCCATAACGTAGAATTGTAAAATGCAATGCTTTTGTTCGTTCTCAGCCTAATCTTCAATTTTCTCAGTGTCACTGCTTCGTAAGACAAGGATGCATCCTATCACCAAGCTTGTTCTTGTTCAATCTAGACAATGAGCAAATCTTTAAAAACATCTCAGAGATGCTAGGCCTAAACATTAATGGAAAGATAATCAATAACCTGAGATATGCTGATGATACTGTTCTACTAGCATAAAATCCTAAAAACCTACAACAATTGCTTAATGTGATAAACATACCAAGCAAAAAATATGGACTAGAAATGAATATGAAAAAGACTAAAACTATGATCATAAACAAAGAAAATTCTCAAGACCTACAATTAAATATCACAGTTGAGGGAATACATCTGGAGACAGTCCAGAGCTACAACTACCTGGGGCATACTATAACCAATGATGGAGAATGTACAATTGAAATAAACAAAAGAATAGGTATGGCAAAAAGTAATTTTAATGCCATTAAAAATATACTAACAACAAAACAAATATCAGCAGGGCTGAAACTAAGAATGCCAAAATGTTACATCTTCTCAATATTCCTGTATGGTGCAGAAACATGGACATTAGACAAGAAAACAGAACAGAAAATTGAAGCCTTTGAAATGTGGATTTATAGAAGAATAGGTAGAATTGGATGGAAAGAAAATATAACAAACGATGAAGTTTTAAAACAACTGAAAATAAAAAGAGAACTACTAAATACAATTAAGACAAGACAAATGAAATTTTTGGGGCATGTTAAAAGACACAACAGCCTACTAAAAGTAATATTGGAAGGGAAAATACAAGGTAAAAGAGGCAGAGGCAGAGCAAGACTAACATGGACGAGTAACATCAAAAGATGGACAAGTCAATCAATGACAGCCTGCACCATCAAAGCAAGAAACAGAGCAGAATGGCGATCCATGCGATCCATCACTCAATGATGATGAAGACTGCTTCGTTCAAAGCAAACATTTGAAAAACGTTTCTTTGTATAAGGTCTCTATCAAAATCATTTAATACTTCAATTCTCCATTTCTTTTTGTATTCGTTAAATAATAATTTCCACATTCTTGGCCTCAGCAATAAAGTGGCCGTTTATTTAACATAACAATATGCATTTTCTCTTTTGATAAAGAACGATAAAGAATCGCTCGATTACTCTCCTCAGAAATATTGGTAAATCTGAATCGCGATGTTTTGAAGTGTGCACAATTTCAACAATTAAAACCAAACGGTTATTACGTTATACCATTTTGAAGAGGGGCATGCGTTTTGGGGCGGACTTTACACCTGTAGCTCTTTTATTCTTCACCGCCTTCTTTCTTTCACTTTCTCTGTATCTATTTATTGATCATCTAAAACACCACACAATCGCAAAAACGAACACACGTCAAGACGGGCAGGTAGAAGGACACACACAAAGAGAGAGAGAGAGAGAGAGAGAGAGAGAGAGTGAGAGAGAGAGTCATACATCATTAAATAGACAGAGAGTTGATGAGAGCCAGACATGCTTAAAATAATTCGTAGTTGAAATTTGAACTCATAAACAGACAAAATATGTAACAGACATATTTCTGATAAAAACAGAAAACCATGCATTCGAAAATAGACAGAAATCCAGACAGACATTAACAAATAAAATATGTTATCGTCGCTAAAAGATAAAACTAATGACAGATATAATGAAACAAATACCACAAAGGCGTCAACAGACAAAAATATACATAGACGGTAAAAAAAAAAAAAAACAAGATAGAAAGATTTTTTTTTTTGTAAACCAGAAATATGCAAACAGATCAAATAACCAGGCAAAGAAAGATTTAGTAAGCAAGATTCTGTAAGGAAGTTTAGAGTCTGTAGAGGTAAATGGAGGAAGCTCATATGTGGGGGCCTCAGTAGCCTAGTTGGGAAAACCACCCGACTGGACGTTCGGACAACCCGTGTTCGATTCCCGCTGGGAACAGCGTGAATTGTACTCGTGGTTGGAAAAAAAAATACCTCCACGGTCGATCCAGCCGTTGGCAGAAATGGGTACCAGGGTATTACCTTGGGAAGGTGAGGAATGTTGCCTCGCATCGTGAGTTTCGATGCTTGAGGCGACACTATCCAGAAATCTCCGAACATTTCTGGATAGGCGGCCGAGCACATATGGGTGGAAACTCGCGTGATAAGACGTCGGTTCAAGTCTCGTACTCTACCTTTACCTTTACGTTTACCTTTAGCTCATATGTACAAGATAGATAAAAGTTATGAGAAATGTTAAGGTACTTTGAGCTAATCTTTTGTAAACACAGAAAATGAGACAGACGTGGGTAATGTTGGAGATAGGCAGACGTAAATATACAGAGAGTAAGACAGACATGGCTAATGTTGGAGACAGACCGACGTAAATGTACAGAGAGCAAGACAGACATGAGTAATGTTGGAGACAGACAGACGTAAATGTACAGAGAGCAAGACAGACATGACTAATGTTGGAGACAGACCGACGTAAATGTACAGAGAGCAAGACAGACATGAGTAATGTTGGAGACACACAGACGTAAATATACAGAGTACAATTGAGACATGAGTGATGTTGGAGACAAACAGAGGTAAACATACAGAGTACAAGAGAGACATGAGTAATGTTGGAGACAAACAGAGGTAACATACAGAGTACAAGACAGACATGAGTAATGTTGGAGACAAATAGAGGTAAACATACAGAGTACAAGACAGACATGAGTAATGTTGGAGACAAACAGAGGTAAACATACAGAGTACAAGACAGACATGAGTAATGTTGGAGACAAGCACATTTAAACGCTCAAAACATAAGACAAACGTGAGTAATGCTGGAGACAGGCAAATATAAACAGAGTAAAACAAACATAAGAAATCGTGGAACCAGACAGACATAAACAGAAAGTCATTCAGCCGTAAGAATTGTATTACCTCTAAACAGATGAGACAACATGGAAACACACAATTCCATTTGCTGTGAAATTTGTTTCGTTTCACAATCACAGTACGGGTTGTAACCTTTGACCTTCAACACTCACAACCAGCATGCAACCTTTTATCCTGGGTAAACCTAACAGGTTATTTTAAGAAAGCCGCCATACACCGGAAACAGATTATACTAAACGAAAACAGAAGCTCACATATTTTCTTCAACTAGCAAATTTGATCAAGCAGAAAGCTTAGCCGAACCAAGAAAACTTCTGCTATCCATCACCATCAACTACCATGGTTGCTGGCGTAGGCAATCATGCCGATCCACAACTCTCGATCTCGACAGTTATTTATCATTTCTATAGTCGGCCTTTTCCAAACCATTCTCTTAAGCTGTCTGCTATTTTTCTCTTTGCTTCCCTCTATCTCTTCGTCTGTCGATTTTCCCAGTTGTCACAATATATTCCAGCTGTTCCCTTCACATTTCATGGCCAAAAATGATTATTGTTTCTTCCTAATATTGGATATTTCATTCATCATGTGCCATACCGGTTGGCGTAAGCGATCATGTCCTTCCACAATCTTCTATCTACAGTGCATCGTATCAGTTCGGTTGTTGACTGCTTTCCATGGCATGACACCAAGCCATCTAGTATTTTCTCTCTTTGTTGTTCACGGTCTCTCTTTCCTTTTATTTTGCTAGTTGTAACCAAGTATTCCAACTTTCCTCTTCTCATGATGTGCCCGAAAAATTGTGATTGTTTATATTGGATAAGTAAGCTAATATTTGATATTAGCTCTCTTTTTTTAGACAAACACAGATCCACGTCACTTCTTCGGATGATGGAAATGGGAGTTAAGATGGGCACAGCCAGAAATGAGACACTTAGTGGCCGTTTAAGAAGACTTATCAACCAACATAGAACTGGAGTCGTCAGTCGCAGGACACTGACGGAATTGCTGAGGAGGGGATCTGAGCACCTATGGACATGTTCGGAGTGCAATGATGATGATCCGCAAATAACTCAATAACTTAATAACTCTCTTTTTTCTTTGGCCTCTTTCAGAACGTTTTCATTACTCTTCTTAGCTGTCTACTGTATTCTCAACATTCTTCTGTAACACCACATTCTACGGCCTCGAGTAATTTTCTTGTCTGTTGTCCCATTGTCCATGATTCACATTCATATGTTAAGACTGGTTCTACATAACATTTAGGAACTTTATCTTGTTTCCATAGTTAAAAATAGATTACGCAGTTTTATCTTCATGTTTTGGAAAGCTGTTTTTGCCTGAGCTATTCTGCTTCTGCTATTTTGTCATTACTAAATAGAAAATGCAAGTGCAGATAAGTTTGAAGACATGGAATATACGAAAGTCAATATGAACACGTGTTATCTTATTCTTCTTTAACGTATTGATCATTTCCATTATATTTGCTGTTTTTCAAAATGTATCTCGACATTTTCTTCCCTCGTGGTACTTACTGTTATTCTCAAATGTATTTCTACATTTTCTTCCTTCATGGTACTTACTGTTATTCTCAAATATATCTCTACATTTTCTTCCCTCGTGGTACTAAATGTTATTCTCAAATGTATCTCTACATTTTCTTCCTTCATGGTACTTACTGTTATTCTCAAATATATCTCTACATTTTCTTCCCTCGGGGTACTAAATGTTATTCTCAAATGTATCTCTACATTTTCTTCCTTCATGGTACTTACTGTTATTCTCAAATGTATCTCTACATTTTCTTCCCTCGGGGTACTAAATGTTATTCTCAAATGTATCTCTACATTTTCTTCCTTCATGGTACTTACTGTTATTCTCAAATGTATCTCTACATTTTCTTCCCTCGGGGTACTAAATGTTATTCTCAAATGTATCTCTACATTTTCTTCCTTCATGGTACTTACTGTTATTCTCAAATGTATCTCTACATTTTCTTCCCTCGGGGTACTAAATGTTATTCTCAAATGTATCTCTACATTTTCTTCCTTCATGGTACTTACTGTTATTCTCAAATGTATCTCTACATTTTCTTCCCTCGGGGTACTAAATGTTATTCTCAAATGTATCTCTACATTTTCTTCCTTCATGGTACTTACTGTTATTCTCAAATATATCTCTATATTTTCTTCCCTCGGGGTACTAAATGTTATTCTCAAATGTATCTCTACATTTTCTTCCTTCATGGTACTTACTGTTATTCTCAAATATATCTCTACATTTTCTTCCCTCGTGGTACTAAATGTTATTCTCAAATGTATCTCTACATTTTCTTCCATCATGATACTTAATGTTATTCTCAAATGTATCTCTACATTTTCTTCCATCATGATACTTAATGTTATTCTCAAATGTATCTCTACATTTTCTTCCATCATGATACTTAATGTTATTCTCAAATGTATCTCTACATTTTCTTCCTTCATGGTACTTACTATTATTCTCAAATATATCTCTACATGTTCTTCCCTCGGGGTACTAAATGTTATTCTCAAATGTATCTCTACATTTTCTTCCCTCGTGGTACTAAATGTTATTCTCAAATGTATCTCTACATTTTCTTCCTTCATGATACTTAATGTTATTCTCAAATGTGTCTCTACATTTTCTTCCTATAACATTTTTATATTTATCCCAAATTACAGCTTCCTCATTAAAAAAAAAATATCTATCACTTCATTCTGTATCTCTCTTCTATTCTTTTTATCGTTCTCCCTTTCATCTTTTATTATCTTTCCAGTTTCCACACTTTATATATGTCAATCTGACACCATCTGGTCAGGTACGATGAAGCTAATCCATCATCAAAGGCCAGTATCATGAAAAATGGAAACGAGAACACTCAAAGTATAACGAGAGGGATGGATACCTTCAACTATGAAGGAGTCATCATACTTAGCCTACGCACTGGCTACAATAGAATGAGAAACCACATGTCACCAAATTCAAGAATAGGTACAACCAACCAATGCCGTTGTACACTGGATAACATAACAAAACATGTTCTACAGGATTGCCCCCAGTACACAGACCTGAGAAGTACAATGTGGTCCACACCCACCTCCCTGGAAGAGAAACTATACGGGGCAACCGAATCACTTAAACAGACAGCTGACTTCATAAGGAGTCCGGAGTCAACTCTGAAAGAGTGATGATCGCAGAAGAAAAAAGAATCTGACACGTTCCTGAATCCTTAATATCAATTTCTATAATTGACTCTCTTATTTGTTCAATCATTCCTTCTGTTTCATTATCTGTATATCATTCTTTCTTTTACTCAGCTCTTTCTATCTCTCCCCTCCATATCTCTCTCATCCACTTCTTAATCTCCTTCTTCCTCTCTCTCTTCCTCTCTCTCTTTGTTTCTCCTGTCTATCTCTGCATACAACTGATATATTGAAACTATTTGACATTTACCTTTCCCCTCTCTATCTCTGTCTCCACTTTCTTAATGTCTCGCCTTCCTCTTTCTTCGGACCCAATCTATCTCTATTAAAAAAAAATCGAATAAAATGACACGTCATCACCTCTCTTTCCCCTCCATATCTTTGTCTTTACATTCACCTCCCCCCCACCCCACTGTCTATCTCTATATAGATCTAATATATTGATACGACTTCACTTATCGCGTCCTGCTAATTTTGTCTCATGATTGTTATCAGATATTTGTCTTTGCAGCCTTCTTTATTTGAAATAAACGTGAGTTGCTATTTGTTATTCTAGAAGTGTGATGTGAATATGTTTCAATACATGTCTCCTCAAGTTGAAATCTATTTGATGAGCTTGTTCTAATCTTACATTGTGTTGTCTCGGCCTTCTAGACAATCGAATTGTTGTAACATGGAAGACACGCATACTAAATAATAATGTTTAATATAGGAAACAATACGTTGTTTAGTTCACGTTTTACACGACACAGATGTTAGAAATAGAGCACTCTATTCTATTCTATTCTGTTCCATTGTGTTCTGTTCTATTCTATTATATTCTATTCTGTTCTGTTCTTTTCTATTCTGTTCTATTCTATTCTATGTTGTTCTGTTCTGTTCTATTCAATTCAATTCGATTCTCTTCTGTTCTGTTCTATTCTATTCTACTCTGTTCTATTCTATTCTATTCTGTTCTGTTCTATTCAATTATATTCTATTCTCTTCTCTTCTGTTCTATTCTATTATATTCTATTATATTCTATTCTATGTTGTTCTGTTCTGTTCTATTCAATTATATTTTATTCTCTTCTGTTCTATTCTATTCTATTCTATGCTGTTATGTTCTATTCAATTCAATTCGATTCTGTTCTGTTCTATTCTATACTACTCTGTTCTATTCTATTCTATTCTATTCTATTCTATTCTATTCTATTCTGTTCTGTTCTATTCAATTATATTCTATTCTCTTCTATTCTATTCTATTCTATTCTATTCTGTTCTGTTCTATTATATTCTATTCTCTTCTGTTCCATTCTATTCTATTATATTCTATTGTATTCTATGTTGTTCTGTTCTGTTCTATTCAATTATGTTCAATTGTATTATATTCTCTTCTGTTCTATTCTATCCTGTTCTTTTCTATTCTATGTTGTTTTGTTCTGTTCTATTCAATTCAATTCGATTCTCTTCTGTTCTGTTCTATTCTATTCTACTCTGTTCTATTCTATTCTATTCTGTTCTGTTCTATTCAATTATATTCTATTCTCTTCTCTTCTGTTCTATTCTATTATATTCTATTATATTCTATTCTATGTTGTTCTGTTCTGTTCTATTCAATTATATTTTATTCTCTTCTGTTCTATTCTATTCTATTCTATGCTGTTATGTTCTATTCAATTCAATTCGATTCTGTTCTGTTCTGTTCTATTCTATACTACTCTGTTCTATTCTGTTCTATTCTATTCTATTCTATTCTATTCTATTCTGTTCTGTTCTATTCAATTATATTCTATTCTCTTCTGTTCCATTCTATTCTATTATATTCTATTGTATTCTATGTTGTTCTGTTCTGTTCTATTCAATTATGTTCAATTGTATTATATTCTCTTCTGTTCTATTCTATCCTGTTCTTTTCTATTCTATTTTGTTTTGTTCTGTTCTATTCAATTCAATTCGATTCTCTTCTGTTCTGTTCTATTCTATTCTAGATTTTTTGCGCTCCATGAGGCACAGCTACTAAAAAACACAAACAATTCAGTCCTTTGTGTCCTTTGTTGTCTGTACCTACCTTCTTCTCCAGATTTGATATCTATATCCTTCTTTATCTATCTTGGAAGTCACATTGAAATGGAAGGGGATACAAGTAAACAAATTAGAATCAGAAAGCAGCAATGTCTTTCAGAAGTTTGAAAAGTTGTGGAAATCAAAACTTTTCAGAACAAACACAAAACTTAGACTATTCAAATCAAATGTACTATCAACCCTTACGTATGCGTGTGAGAGCTGGAAAACAACAAGAGACATAGAAAAATAGTTGAACGCATTTGAAAATAAATGTCTAAGTAAAATACTTGGTTTAGGGTGGAACGAATTCAAAACAAATGAGGAAATTAGAGAAATCGCCAATCAACCACTAATATCTTCAGTAATAAAGAAAAGTACGATGGTCATATGTTGGAAATGTGATGAGAAGAGATAATAACCGAATAGCAAAGCAAGCCCTCATGTGGGAAACAACAGATCAGAGGAAAAGAGGCCAACCCAGAGAGACACTAAGAAGAACATTGATCAGAGAGGCAAGAGCAGCAGAAATCGGTTCCGTCTTTGAGATAGCGTTGCTTACACAGAACAGAGACACAGGGCAAAATTTAATAAAAGATCTTTACCAGGATTAAAAACTGCTAGAATAAAAATATAGATAAGAGAAAGAGTATCTGGGTCTATGCCCTATGGGCCGGCTACGGCTCGAAAGATCAATAGATAGATCCTTGTTCTAGATGGCTGTGATAGAGCAACAGTTTTCGAACTGGTCTATCGAAGGCAGCGAATCGTTTCAGGGAAAGAGGTTTGTTTACATCACTCGGGAAGACAATCACAAATAATCATCAGGAAAAAAAACCAAGCCCTAAATGATTGTTCATTGTTTTGTTTTTTTTCTGTTGATTATTTGTGATTTTTTTCCCGAGTGCTATAAACATACCTTTTCCTCTGAATTGATTCGCTGATCTATCGTCTCGGAAGTTTCCATCCATAATGATATACCTTTTGTATTATTTTGATTTATACCCACCCTTAAATGGGTACCGGATTTTTTCTGAGAAAGTAAAGCGGCACGGGCGTAATACCGACTACATATGTGCTAAAAGGGTATATAAAAATGATGGTCACTAACACCATATTCCCTATACCTTGGCGTGTCGGGGCACTTTACTTTTTTCTTTTATTATTTTGATTTCTGTCTAATACAAGAGGTCATGTTCGACTTCAAGCCACGACGAAGTTCATCGAGCCGTTAATGGGTTCATCACTAAGTGCCGTCTGCGCATCGAAGGATAGCTACCATGGAGCGCCATTCCACTCTGTCTCTTGCTTTGATGGTGCAGATTGTTATAGGTTGACCTGTTCATCTTTTGGTGTTACTCGTCCATGTTAGTCTTGGTGTGCCTCTGCCTCTTTTACCGTGTATTTTCCCTTCCAATATTAATTTTAGTCGGCTGTTATGTCTTTTAACATGTCCCAAAAATGTCATTTGTCTTGTTTGAAATGTATTTAATAGTTCTTTTTTTCATTTTTAGTTGTTTTAAAACTTCATCGTTTGTTTTCTTTTCTTTCCATCCAATTCTACCTATTCTTCTATAAATCCACATTTCAAAGGCTACAATTTTCTGTTCTGTTTTCTTGTCTAAATGGGTGCTGGATTGTTTAATGGGGAAAATGACGGATCTGACTTTGTGCTGGCCACATTCAATACAATAGTCCGATGGTTCAAAAAGAAGTGTCCCATTTTTCATTTATACTAATCGGCATTACTGGGAATATATGTTGAAAACTTCAAAGAAAAACAGTATATTATTTAAATGTAAGTAATAAACGCCACATGAAAGCGAGACATAAGTAAGTTATCATAGAGTTAGACAGCCCAAATAGCTACAGTAAAGATAGGGAAATGGCTCTTAAAGCATGCAGTGACATCAAACAACAGATATACGAGTTGGCAACCAGGTAACAACTTTCAAGCTGATAAAAATAGACAGGTGGAAAAGGATGTGTGATATCGATTACAATGTTCAATGTGTATCTCGTTGATCATCTTTCAAGATGTATTTACGATAAATGTGATAACACACAGAACTTTGATAACACACAGAACTTGCAAGTCGTAGTCAAAATGGGTTGAGAATATTTTGATAGAACTCAAGAAAATTTGTTCAAAATAGGAAATAGAATAGAGATAAGCTTAAGAGAAGTAGAATTAGTCATGCAGATCATAGAAATATATATTACATTATGATAAGGTTTTTGCTATTCGAAAGGATTCCGTAAATGTAAATCATCTTTACTGCCGAAGATTTTTTTTATTAGTTTATCATCCTTGAGGAAAAGCTTTTGCTGAAACGTAGGATAACGTTGTGCAGAATCTTTATTTCATTATGTTTTTTCATATCTTAAAGTTGTTACCACACACGCACGCGCGCACACACACGTCTATAATTGTATATAATGTGATTGAATGTATCGTTTATATTAGTTCTTTTTCAACTCAAGTTTCATGTGAAAAACATATTAGCACACAAACACAAACACATATACAAACATTGTAGCAAATAGTTGGCACAAGAGGCCTCGGTATGTGCCAGCGTGGAATTGGCTTCTTCGTTATTTATATCAGAGTTCACACAAAAAACAGCACAACTTAGTCAACAATCACAGCACAACGTAGTCAACAATCATAGCACAACTTAGTCAACAATATATCACAACTTGGTCAACAATCACAGCACAATTTAGTCAACAATCACAGCACAACTTAGTCAACAATCACAGCACAACTTAGTCAACAATCATAGCACAACTTAGTCAGCAATCATAGCACAACTTAGTCAACAATCACAGCACAACTTAGTCAACAATCAAAGCACAACTTAGTCAACAATCACAGCACAACTTAGTCAACAATCATAGCACAACTTAGTCAACAATCACAGCACAACTTAGTCAACAATCACAGCACAACTTACACAGCACAACTTAGTCAACAATCACAGCAGAACTTAGTCAACACTCGCAGCACAACTTAGTCAACAATCACAGCACAACTTAGCCAACAATCACAGCACAACTTAGTCAACAATCACAGCACAACTTAGTTAACAATCATAGCACAACTTAGTCAACAATCACAGCACAACTTAGTCAACAATCACAATACAACTTAGTCAACAATCACAGTCTTTGGAAATCCAGTTCATTCAAGTTTGTTGAATAATTCTCTCGGCACAAGATACATTGCTGGTTGTACTTACAATTATAAGATCAATGTTCTTGATTTGGGATGAATTCAAGAGGCTACCGCCGATCGATATTGATTCATCGCTGTATCGGTTGTCAGTGACATATACAATTCTATCACTTACATTCCCCACTGTCTAACGTTACACTTTCGTTGTATTTCATCTACTTACTAATTGATATGTGGAACACACAACTTCTGAATATCAATTCACAAATAAACTCTGGTATTACCGTCACTAACTTATCTATGTTCTGTGATGTTCTTAAGGTTCATAATTCCCTTATTTTTGTTATTGTTCTATCTACTTCTCAACTAACTGATCATGAGAAACTGCTAATCTCTCTCTAACTATTTTGCTGATCGTGCCTATAGTCCTTGTTGATCTTGCCTCTAGCTCGTGTTGATCTTGCCTCTAGCTTGTTAATCTTGCCTCTAGCTCTTGCTAATCTTGCCTCAGGCTTTTATTCATCTTACTTCTATCTCTTGTTGATCTTGCCTCTAGCCCGTGTTGATCTTGCCTCTAGCTTGTTAATCTTGCCTCTAACTCGTGTTAATCTTGCCTCTAGCTCTTGCTAATCTTGCCTCAGGCTTTTATTCATCTTGCTTCTATCTCTTGTTGATCTTGCCTCTAGGTCTTGTTGGTCTTGTCTCTAGCTTGTTGATCTTGCTTCTAGCTTGTTAATCTTTCCTCTAGCTTGTTGGTCTTGCCTCTAGCTTGTTGATCTTGCCTCTAGCTTGTTGATCTTGCCTCTAGCTTGTTTATCTTGCCTCTAGCTTGTTTATCTTGCCTCTAGCTTTTTGATCTTGCCTTTAGCATTTATTGATCTTGCCTATAGCTTTTGTTGATCTTGCCTCTAGCTCGTGTTGATCTTGCCTCTAGCTCTTGTTGATCTTGCCTCTAGCTCGTGTTGATCTTGCCTCTAGCTCGTGTTGATCTTGCTTCTAGCTCTTGATTATCTTGCCTCTAGCTCTTGTTGATCTTGCCTCTAGCGCTTATTGATCTTGCCTCTAGCTCTTGTTGATCTTGCCTCTAGCTCGTGTTGATCTTGCCGCTAGCTTTTGTAGATCTTGCCTCTAGCTTGTTGATCTTGCCTCTAGCTTGTTGATCTTGCCTCTAGCTTGTTGGTCTTGCCTCTAGCTTGTTTATCTTGCCTCTAGCTTGTTTATCTTGCCTCTAGCTTGTTTATCTTGCCTCTAGCTTTTTGATCTTGCCTCTAGCACTTATTGATCTTGCCTCTAGCTCTTGTTGATCTTGCCTCTAGCTCGTGTTGATCTTGCTTCTAGCTCTTGTTGATCTTGCCTCTAGCGCTTATTGATCTTGCTTCTAGCTTTTGTTGATCTTGCCTCTAACTCGTGTTGATCTTGCCTCTAGCTTTTGTTGATCTTGCCTCTAGCTCGTGTTGATCTTGCCTCTAGCTCTTGTTGATCTTGTCTCTAGCTCGTGTTGATCTTGCCTCTAGCTCTTGTTGATCTTGCCTCTGGCTTTTGTTGATCTTGCCTCTAGCTTTTCAAGATCTTGCCTCTAGCTCTTGTTGATCTTGCCCCTAGCTCTTGTTGATCTTGCCTCTGACCCTCCTAACTTGTGTGCATTAACTTAAGTAACCCCGTCTCGTTTACATAATTTATTGGCTTAGTCTTTAGCGCAGGCCATCCGCTGCCAGTAATTTGTCGCGAGGTCTTAAACTCTATATGAACTCTGTGTCAAAATTGACAAAACAAGATGTCATCTTGCCAATTTGTTTACGTTTCAAAATAATTATATTTATCCCATGAACGTGGCCTGCCTCAGAATTTGTTTATCAACGAAATTCCTGGGCTTGTTGACTTTCTAGACAGGTTGACAGTTCAAGTCATGATGTGACAATTATCCCAGAACCTTTTCCAATAACAAAAATTCCACTCTCTCAATAATTCTGTAACTGCTATCACCTCCCTCCCAACACATATTTTAATAGCAGTTGAAACATTTCCATCGACTACTGTTAATTTTCTGTGTCTGAAATGTTTACAAATCAGTGTGTTTCTAACTCCGTAACTGCTATTTCTTCTATTTACATCTCAGTTAAGGACGTATGCAATGGGTAGTGTCATTGTGGAAGTCAACAACACGTAAGTCACCTTTGTCTAAGTCTCAGGACATGCGGAAGTACGGTACAATGAAAGAGCGGACAGGTTGGCTAGCTGTGCTATTGTTGCAGACGGTCAACCAATGGATCGGGCGGACATCATCAATGCCCTCCTGGAAGTGGGAATGACACAGGACTTCAACAACCATGAGTCCACGTCACTCCTTTGGATGAAAGAGATGGGAGTTAAGATGGGAACAGTCAGAAAGAAGAAACTGAGTGGGCGTATAAGAAGACTAATCAACAAACACAGAACTGGAGTCGTCAGTCGCTGGACACTGCAAGCCTAACTGAGGAAGGGGATCTTTCTATTTCCTCTATATACTAATACATGTACAATTTTGGCTGCGAAGGAAAATGGGCTGCCCTTGAGTATAATATCAGCCCTTAACCGATGACAGACCTATTAGATGGACATAGATTTTAAAGATAAAAATACGTAGTGAAAGAAAGTCATGAAGCGGGAGGTAACTGACCACCAGGAACAAAGTATACCCACACTTGTACAAGAGGATACACATACACATAAAGTCTCAGTGACAAAGCATTGGCTGGTAACTTGCGATCCTGTTGATTTTCTTTTTATACTGGAACCATTTATATCCTGGATCAATGCCAATTACTTGTTGCTCTCTTATATAAAAGCTAGGAAATCTAGTGATTTTTTTGTCTAAGGTCTGCTGTCACTTCTTATCCTCGTCTTGGTGAAGCTTAAATAACTGGAATGGTTGACGAACTCTAGAGGGTCGAACTCTAGTGTGTGTAAAGTTTAGTCACCAGATCGTCAAGTGTTGACACTGGGTGAAAATTGAAAATAAGAACTACATAAAGAAAACAAGAACGATCAAAAGAAAGCCATAAAGACCAAAAGAAAGCAATAAAGACCTAAAAAAAAGAATAAAGACCAAAAGAAAGCCATAAAGACCAAAAGAAAACAAGAACGACCAAAAGAAAGCCATAAAGACAAAAAGAAAACAAGAACGACCAAAAGAAAGCAATGAAGACAAAAAGAAAGCAATGAAGACAAAAAAAAGCAATAAAGACCAAAAGAAAGCAATGAAGACCAAAAGAAAGCAATAAAAAAAAACAATAAAGACCAAAAGAAAGCAATGAAGACCAAAAGAAAGCAATAAAAAAACAATAAAGACCAAAAGAAAGCAATGAGGACCAAAAGAAAGCCATAAAGACAAAAAGAAAACAAGAACGACCAAAAGAAAGCAATAAAGACCAAAAGAAAGCAATGAAGACCAAAAGAAAGCAATAAAAAAAAAGCAATAAAGACCAAAAGAAAGCAATGAAGACCAAAAGAAAGCAATAAAAAAAACAATAAAGACCAAAAGAAAGCAATGAGGACCAAAAGAAAGCAATAAAGACCAAAAGAAAGCAATAAAGACCAAAAGAAAGCAATGAAGACCAAAAGAAAATAAGAACGACCAAAAGAAAGCAATAAAGACCAAAAGAAAGCGATGAAGACCAAAAGAAAACACAAACGACCAAAAGAAAGCAATAAAGACCAACAGAAAGCAATAAAGACCAAAAGAAAGCAATAAAGACCAAAAGAAAACAATAAAGACCAAAAGAAAACAATAAAGACCAAAAGAAAGCAATAAAGACCAAAAGAAAACAGTAAAGACCAAATGAAAAGAAGTAACAAAATAAAACAAAAACGACGAAAAGAAAATCTCAAAAAGAATAAGTAATGGAGAGCTCTTAACTATTGGTTCTTAATAAAACAAGACCTAACAGGGACTTGTCAGACGTTGAGATTTATGGTTTCTGCTCTATGTGCCGCCTGCGGTGAACACAAATAATGGCACAGCAACAATCGAGGTAGCTCTGATAACAAATTGAGAAGACAAATGAGGCAGGAGAAAGGAGACTAGGTCAGGCATCACAAATACATCTTGTTCGTCCTGTTGTCGAATCTGTCCATCCAATATTTGACAGATGTAGTTACGAGAAAAGCTGTTCAGGAAAACAGCATCCAGGATCAGACACTAATATTTTATCAAGCTACTGACTTATCATGATTGCTTGCTACCAACCGTCTGTCAAGACGTCAAAGGGCCATATATGTGTGTGCCGTCGGTCGTCCTAGAGGCACTAACTTAAATCACAAAGTCTTAGCAATAGATACTCAATTTGGAGGAATCCAGACTGGTAAAGAACGGCAGGAAAGTGAAAGTCTGTCAGCGAATCCACATTATTTTTCTTCTCTTCCAATTTCTCCCAGCATTCACCCGTTAAGATGGCGGTGATGTGCTGTGTCAATAGTTTATAGCAAGTCAGGATGTCTGCCCTTTTCGCCCGATACATCCGCTTTGCTTAACAAAAAAGCAAATGCTGCCACATACCAGCTTTCACCATTGCTAAGACATCCAAACATTTCTATGCCAGCTAAACAACAAATAATAAATAGCATTTTCATACCAACTTTGTGCTATGAAAGTCAAACATGGACCCTTTCTAAATCACAATTAAGAAAGATCAATACATGTGAGATGAGATACTTCAGAAAAGTAACAAACAACACAAGAAGAGATAGATTAAGAACAACAACAACTTAAATGGTTTGGCCACCTGGTCAGAATGAATCCTCACCAATCACCATCAAGGGCGCTCTTCTCGAGAATGCATGGAAAAAGACCAAGAGGAAGACCCAGAAGAAGATGGATAGATGTAGTGACAGAGACATATAACAACAAAGAAAATCACTAATTCAGACAGTTCGAGCAGCTCAAGAACGACAAATGATATAAACCACGTCGCCTTTTAGGTATCAGTGAGAAAGAGAAATGAGGAGGAAGACACCCGCTTTCGGCGTGGAAACATTTCTAATTTAACCACTTTTGTTGGACCAGCGGCCATTTTTGGCCCATTCAATATGATTTCTAACTATCGAGCTGTGTTTAATGTGAGCATAGTGTACATACTACCTTCCGTTTCTCATCGGTATTTTTGAGGTTGCCAGACATCGGATCTCACTACCCAGAGAGGGCCAGACATCGGATCCCACTACCCAGAGAGGGTTAGACATCGGATCTCATTACCCAGAGAGGGCCAGATATCGGATCTCACTACCCAGAGAGGGCCAGATATCGGATCTCACTACCCAGAGAGGGCCAGATATCGGATCTCACTACCCAGAGAGGGCCAGACATCGGATCCCACTACCCAGAGAGGGCTAGACATCGGATCCCACTACTCAGAGAGGGCTAGACATCGGATCCCACTACTCAGAGAAGGCTAGACATCGGATCCCACTACCCAGAGAAGGCTAGACATCGGATCTCACTACCCAGAGAAGGCTAGACCTCGGATCCCACTACCCAGAGAGGGCTAGACATCGGATCTCACTACCCAGAGAAGGCTAGACATCGGTTCCCACTACCCAGAGAAGGCTAGACATCGGTTCCCACTACTCAGGGACTAGCGGCAGGTCCAGGCAACACATTCTCACCGTCGGATTCAAAGGAGGCCGACATCTTTCATCTAGACTACCCAGTCTCCGAAACAAGTTCAGATCTTTCATCTAGACTACCCAGTCTCCGAAAAAAGTTCAGATCTTTCATGATGGAATTCATTATTTGTTTCAGCTGATATTATTTTCTATTCTGCGTTTTTGGAAATAAAAAGCAGAATAGCTCAGGCTAAAATAGCACTTCAAAAAATGAAAAATATCTTATGCAACAAATTTATCTCAAATAGAGGTGAGAACGAAAGTTCATCGGTGTTATATAGAACCAATTCTGACATATTGAAGCGAATCATGGACAAGTAGAAAAACACATGAATAGACGATTAGAGGCCACAGAGATGGGATTTCTCAGAAGAATGTTGAAAGTTCCCTGGACAGCTAAAAAGACCAATGAAGAAATTCTCAAAGAGGCCAACTCTAAAAGGGACCTACTGAAAAACATCAGAAAGAAACAATCAACATTTTTCAGGCACATCATGAGAAGAGGAAAGTTGGAATATTTGGTTACAACTGGTAACATAAAAGGAATTAGAGGTCGCGGACGACAAAGAGAGAAAATACTGGATAGCTTGGTGTCATGGCATGGAAAACGGTCGACAACAGAATTGATACGATGCACTGTAGATAGAAGATTGTGGAAGGACATGATCGCCTACGCCACCGGTATGGCACATGATGATACTATTTTAACATTAAATTATGTTGCATTAGAGTATTGATCTATAAGTATTTTTGTGGGTTAAGTTGTCCTAGTTGTCATCGCTTCTCGTTGTTGATCTCGTTGTTATTGTCACTTCCGGTAATGTTATTATTTCTATATTATATTCTGTTTAACTTTATTCTTTGTAATCTTTTCTATTGTCGCTCTTTTCATCGTCATTATAGTTTGATTAATCTGTTCTGTTCTATCCATGGAACCAGTTTTATAGAAGTCAGTGATTCACTATATCCGCTCCAACGCTTGCCCCCAGCATTTCCCAAAATGCGTCGGTAAATTCCGTCTACAAGGTCGCTCCATTCACGTCCTACTCGACTGCACGGGCGACGATTCAAAACCTCCTTAGTCGCCTCCTACGTCAGGTAATAGTGGCTCTGTTCTTTCTTACCCTCACCGTGGAGCCGCCATCATGCTTCATCATTATTGTGCTTCTCTTCATCCGTATCGTCTTTCGTGCGTTCATCTTCATAAACGTGATCGTCGTCGTCACCATCACTCTGGTTATCTTCGTCATTCTTTCTGTCGCCAAGACTGTCTTGAACTGTCACAAACATCATCACCACTGGATATACCTTCAGCAACGTCGCCCGTATTATCGTTGTCATTATTGACCAAATCCTCAAACTGCTCGCCGTCCTTGTCGTCGCAATTATTCGCCCCCTTCACCATTCTTGTTAGTTATCGTCGATATCGTTCATCCTCCTTGTTCTTGTCGTTATCATCGCTATCTTTATTGTCACATTTCATAGTTGTTATCGTCGTCATCATCATCATTAAAACTCTTCCAAACAATCTCCCACTTCACCCCTGAATCATGCCATCATTTCCAAACATGCTCATTCATCATTAAAACTCTTCCAAACAATCTCCCACTTCACCCCTGTATCATGCCATCATTTCCAAACATGCTCATTCATCATTAAAACTCTTCCAAACAATCTCCCACCTCACCCCTGTATCATGCCATCATTTCCAAACATGCTCATTCATCATTAAAACTCTTCCAAACAATCTCCCACTTCACCCCTGTATCATGCCATCATTTCCAAACATGCTCATTCATCATTAAAACTCTTCCAAACAATCTCCCACTTCACCCCTGTATCATGCCATCATTTCCAAACATGCTCATTCATCATTAAAACTCTTGAAAAACAATCTCCCACTTCACCCCTGTATCATGCCATCATTTCCAAACATGCTCATTCATCATTAAAACTCTTCCAAACAATCTCCCACTTCCCCCCTGTATCATGCCATCATTTCCAAACATGCTCATTCATCATTAAAACTCTTCCAAACAATCTCCCACTTCACCCCTGTATCATGCCATCATTTCCAAACATGCTCATTCATCATTAAAACTCTTCCAAACAATCTCCCACTTCACCCATGTATCATGCCATCATTTCCAAACATGCTCATTCATCATTAAAACTCTTCCAAACAATCTCCCACTTCACCCCTGTATCATGCCATCATTTCCAAACATGCTCACTAGCCATCATCACATATTGACATCTCTAAATAAATCCTCTCTCTACCAACGGCCTCGTCTTCCTCTTCTTTCTCTTCCGATTCCGGAATCTCGTTACAAATGATGAACAGACTGACTAAGTCACTGACTAAATGGCCCAGACAGAATCAATAGAGAGTTGCAGACAATGTGGGGGACGGTAAAGCTAATGTGACATGACAGTTCGGTAGTACTAAAAGTTCCCTCCACTTTCTTAGTCTTCAAACATTAAAAAAAAAACTGGTTTCTTTTGTTTTCTTTCAAGTACAGAGCTCCATTTCGTGTTTACCCATTAGAGAAAAGGGATCTATTTTTGTTATTCTTTATCTTGAGTAATCTTCTAATTACTTCACATTCTCCATTCTTCTTCCTTCGTCATTATTCCTTCATCTTGTCGTTCTAAGTATTTCTTTTTTTTTCCTCCTTATTTCTGTTATTAACTTAAATTTACTCTTTCTTCTTTCTTGTACCAATTTTGAAATTTTTGCGTAAAGACACATTATTTTCTTCTTGGTCTTTCTTTCTTTCTTTCTTTCTTTCTTTCTTTCTTTCTTTCTATCTTTCTTTGCTCATTTATTTTTCTTCATGTCTCTTTCTCCTTTTCTTTCTTTTTCTATTTTCTTCTAAGTCTTTGTTACTTTATATTTCTTCTATTCTTTTATCAGTTTCCGTATCCATCTTACATTTTTTTAAATTTGGTTACTTTAATAACTGTTGTTTTTTTTTTTTTTAATATTTTCGTATTCATTGTCTTCTCCCTTTTTCATCGCTTGTTTGCTCTTGTTAATCTTTACTTCTACCGTCTCCCCTTATTAGTTTTTTACTCTACACACTACATTGTCTTCTGCTACATTTTCTTTTACTTATTTACGTAGTTCAGTTTCCTGTGCCTTCCCACTATTTTTCATTTCGTGCCTGTCCTACGTCATTCTTCTGTTTCATCTTCTTATTTCTTGCTGTTTCCTTTCCTCTTCCTCTTCATTTTCTCCTGTCTTTGCTTCGTCGTTTGTTTCTTCCACATTTTTAGTTAATGTTTTTCTTCATCTGAATTTCTCCATCATGAAAACGACTTCAGTTTCTCTCATAAGTCTGTTCTCTCTCTCTCAACCGTCTCTCATAAAGTATGTTGTCTGTCTCGTTATTCTCCCATAAAGTATGTTTTCTCTCCCAATCGTCTCTCAAAAAAGTATGTTGTCTGTCTCATTATTCTCATATAAAGTCAGTTCTCTGTCTCAATCTTTTCTCATAAAGCCTGTTCTCTGTCTCAATCTTCTCTCAAAAAGTCAGTTCTCTGTCTCAATCTTTTCTCATAAAGCCTGTTCTCTGTTTCAATCTTTTCTCATAAAGTCTATTCTCTGTCTCAGTCATCTCCCATGAGGTCTTTTCTATGTCTCAATCTTCTCCCGTAAGGTCTATTCTCTGTCTCAATCTTCTCCCATAAGGTCTCTTCTCTGTCTCAATCTTCTCCCATAAGGTCTCTTCTCTGTCTCAATCTTCTCCCATAAAGTCTATTCCCTGTCTCAATCTTCTCCCATAAAGTCTATTCTCTGTCTCAATCTTCTCCCATAAAGTCTATTCTCTGTCTGAATCATCTCACATAAAATCTATTCTCTGTCTCAATCTTCTCCTATAAAGTCTGTTCTCTGTCTCAATCTTCTCCCATAAAATAGGTTCCCTGTCTCAATCTTCTCCTATAAAGTCTGTTCACTGTCGCAATCTTCTCTCATAAAGTACGTTGTCTGTATCGTCATTCTCGCGTAAAGTATGTTATCTGTCTCACTCCTCTCTCATAACGTAGGTTGTCTGTCACGTTATTCTTTCATAAAGTCTGTTCTCTGTCTCAATCTTCTCTCATAAAGTCTGTTCTCTTTCTCAATCTTCTCTCATAAAGTCTGTTCTCTGTCTCAATCTTCTCTCATAAAGTCTGTTCTCTGTCTCAATCTTCTCTCATTAAGTCTGTTCTCCGTCTCAATCTTTTCGCATAAAGTCTGTTCTCTGTCTCAATCTTCTCTCATAAAGTCTGTTCTCCGTCTCACTCCTCTCTCATAAAGTAGGTTGTCTGTCTCGTTATTCTCTCAATTAGTATGTTATCTATCTCACTCTTCTCTCATAAAGTCTGTTCTCTGTCTCAATCTTCCCTCATAAAGTCTATTCTCTGCCTCAATCTTCCCTCATAAAGTATATTCTCTGCCTCAATCTTTCCTCATAAAGTCTATTCTCTGCCTCAATCTTCTCTCATAAAGTCTGTTCTCTGTCTCAATCTTCTCTCATAAAGTCTGTTCTCTGTCTCAATCTTCTCTCATTTAGTCTGTTCTCTGTCTCAATCTTCACTCATAAAGTCTGTTCTTTGTCTCAATCTTCTCTCATAAAGTCTGTTCTCTGTCTCAATCTTCTCTCATAAAGTATGTTCTTTGTCTCAATCTTCTCTCATAAAGTATGTTCTCTGTCTCAATCTTCTCTCATAAAGTATGTTCTCTGTCTCAATCTTCTCTCATAAAGTCTGTTCTCTGTCTCAATCTTCTCTCATTAAGTCTGTTCTCTGTCTCAATCTTCTCTCATTAAGTCTGTTCTCTGTCTCAATCTTCTCTCATTAAGTCTGTTCTCTGTCTCAATCTTCTCTCATTAAGTCTGTTCTCTGTCTCAATCTTCTCTCATTAAGTCTGTTCTCTGTCTCAATCTTCTCTCATTAAGTCTGTTCTCTGTCT
This sequence comes from Megaustenia siamemsis, assembly GCA_032433765.1. NCBI lineage: Eukaryota > Metazoa > Mollusca > Gastropoda > Stylommatophora > Ariophantidae > Megaustenia > Megaustenia siamemsis. The sequence goes on along the minus strand of JAVIAB010000041.1, from coordinate 65,044,703 downwards.
CAATCTTCTCTCATTAAGTCTGTTCTCTGTCCCAGTCTTCTCTCATTAAGTCTGTTCTCTGTCTCAATCTTCTCTCATTAAGTCTGTTCTCTGTCTCAATCTTCTCTCATTAAGTCTGTTCTCTGTCTCAATCTTCTCTCATTAAGTCTGTTCTCTGTCTCAATCTTCTCTCATTAAGTCTGTTCTCTGTCTCAATCTTCTCTCATTAAGTCTGTTCTCTTTATCAATCTTCATATTAAAAAAAAAATTCATATAATACATATTTATGGCCTACTCTTTTCGAATTTAACTGTCAAGGGTTATTTAACGTGCGCGAGTGCACACGGTACCTCCTGTTTATTGCCGTTATCAGAGACGGTTAGACATTGGATCTCACTACCCCAGAGATCAGGGGAGAGTAACGTTATAAAGAAACAACAGATTAATTTGTCCTATATTTGAAATATCACCACCACTTCTGTATGGCTTTGAACCCAGGTCCTTCCTGTCCTGTGCTCGATGTCGTAGCTGTAGATGACACAGTCCCATCGTGTAGAGAATTAGAATAGGTAACAGAAATAGAAGGTTAGATGTTGAAGGTAGAATTAGAATAGGTAACAGAAATAGAAGGTTAGATGTTGAAGGTAGAATTAGAATAGGTAACAGAAATAGAACGTTAGAAGCATATGTTGATGAAGGAAACATTACTATTTGTAGTTGATCTTCTCGTGATTAATGTTATTATTATTGCTAATTCTGGTATATCAATCTGTCTATCTATTGACCTTTCGAGCCGTAGCCGGTCCATAGGACGTAGACCAAGATACTCATTCTCTTATCTTAATTTTTGTTCTAGCAGTTTTTAATTCTGTTAAAGATATTTTATCAAATCTCGCCATTTGTCTCTGTTCTGTGCAAGCAGCTCTATCTCATTGAGGGAGCATATTCCTGCTGCTCTTGCCTCTCTCATCAATGTATTCTTTTCAGTGTCTCTCTGGGTGTTCCGCTTTTCCTCGTATCTGTTGTTTCACACATGAGGGCTTGCTTTGCTATTCGGTTATTATCTCTCCTCATCACATGTAAGTCTGGTGTATATATATATATATATATATATATATATATATATATATATATATGATGATGATGCGTTCGCCCGATGATTTGAGGTATTCTAACGGATACGAACCGTAGACTTCCTCCTCGTCATCCGCCCTTAAAAGGACGTTAAGTGGACGTAGTTACGTTGTGTTGACGTTTGCAGTGTAACACTGTGATATCTGCGCCTTTCGGCCCAACACATCCGATTTCAGCCGACGTTTTTTTGTGTACCGGGTTCGTCTTCCCACTTCGATCCCTGCTCGCTTGGCCAGACTAGACAGGTTAGTCTGTTTCTAGAGGCACCACGAAGAGGTGTAGCAGGGTCTGGATGGTTCTGGTTCACCGATCCTGGCGCGAGCCATCAGTTGTGAGTCACTGACAACTTCCAGCTCTGGTGCTGGGGGGGGGGGGGGGCGCGCCTTCGCCTCCATATATATATATATAATTCTTCTACGTAAAGAAATGTCAATAACAAAGTTCATTCTGTGATATTTTTTGTAAGGAATAGACCTGGAGATCAGATTTAAACTAACTTGGACATACTATAACCAGAGATGGAAAATGTACAACTGAAATAAACAAGAGAATAGGAATGACAAAAAGTAATTTTAATGGTATAAAAGCATATTAATATCAAAACAAATGACACCAGGGCTAAAACTAAAAGAGCAGAATGTTATATCTACTCAACATTCCTGTATGGTGCAGAAATATGGACATCAATCAAGAAACCAGAACAGAAAATTGAAGTCTTTTAAATATTTATTTATGGAAGAATAAGAAGAATTGGATGGAAAGAAAAAAAAACAACAGATGAAGTCTTAAAATAATCAAAAATCAAAAGAGAAATACTAAACAGAATTCAAACAAGACAAATGAGATTTTTTGGGGCATGTTAAATGACGTAACAGCCCACTAAAAATAATCTTGGAAGGGAAAATACAAGGTAAAAGAGGCAAAGGCAGACCAAGACTAATATGGACAAGTAACATTAAAAGATGGACAAGTCAGTCTATGACAATCTGCACCATCAAAGCAAGAAACGGGAATGGCGCTCTATGGCAGCCAACCTTCGGCGCGGAGACGGCACTTAATGAATCCATGAATAATTTTCTTCATCATTCCAATTCTTGATTATAACACAATTCATTTATTTATATATTCCTCTCTTTCTCCTTTTCTCTTCTTTGTCCCTATCCCGACCTCTCTTGCTCTCTCTAGCCCACTTTCTATGTTTCTCAAATCTATTTCTTGCACACACACACACACACCACCACCACTCCCAATCATACTTGGTCTATCATGCTTCTTCTCCTTGTTGTTCTGCCTATATATAAACACCTTCTACAACCTTTCCCGCCTACATTATTATGTTGTCAGTTTATTGCCCCACATTCCTTACTAATCTTCTGTCTCTCTCTGTCTCTCTGTCTGTCTCTCTGTCTCTCTCTCTCTCTCTCTCTGTCTCTGTCTGTCTGTCTCTCTCTCTCCATCTCTCTCTCTCTCTGTGTCTCTCTGTCTCTCTCTCTGTCTCTCTCTCTCTCTCCATCTCTCTCTCGCTCTCTGTCTCTCTGTCTCTCTCTGTCTCTCTCTCTGTCTCTCTCTCTGTCTCTCTCTCTGTCTCTCTGTCTCTCTGTCTCTCTCTCTGTCTCTCTCTCTGTCTCTCTCTCTGTCTCTCTCTCTGTCTCTCTCTCTCTCTCTCCATCTCCAATAACTTCCACAAAATGTTTCAACATCTCCCATGTCAAAGTCTGCCACTAAGGAACGAAACCACTTAATCGCTATCACTGTAACGATGTACCTCTTCAACCTCATCTCTTAGCAATACCATCATTATCGCCTCTCGTCCCAGTCGGTCTCTCGTCCCAGTCAGTCTCTCGTCCCAGTCAGTCTCTCGTCCCAATCAGTCTCTTGTCCCAGTCGGTCTCTCGTCACAGTCAGTCTCTTGTCCCAGTCGGTCTCTCGTCCCAATCAGTCTCTCGTCCCAGTCGGTCTCTCGTCCCAATCAGTCTCTTGTCCCAGTCAGTCTCTTGTCCCAGTCAGCCTCTTGTACCAGTCAGTCTCTTGTCCCAGTCAGTCTCTTGTCCCAGTCGGTCTCTCGTCCCAGTCAGTCTCTTGTCCCAGTCAGTCTCTTGTCCCAGTCAGTCTCTCGTCCCAGTCGGTCTCTCGTCCCAGTCAGCCTCTTGTCCCAGTCAGTCTCTTGTCCCAGTCAGTCTCTTGTCCCAGTCGGTCTCTCGTCCCAGTCAGTCTCTTGTCCCAGTCAACAGACACACAGACCCCAACTACATCATCCACCCAATGACTTCTGATACTTTTCCATCCAAGAGGTGCTCATAGCTTCTCTCAAATTTCGATTCATGATTGTTTTTATAAACGGCGACATTTTCCTGGAGAATGGATGGAGCGTGTATCTCGGCGTTACTGTCTCCGTCTTCCGTGTTGGACAGATATATTCCCCGAATCGGCAAGAGGGCTTCAACATTTGGTGAAGTTAATCATAGAGTGTGGTCCAACGTAAAGGACAAGAGGTAGGGTTCGATCCCAACCGACGGCTTCCGGTTTACCCAGCCTTTAATGGGTACCGGATTTTTTTCTGGGAATGTAAAGCGGCCCCAGGCGTAATACCGACCACATTACCCCAAAAATCATGTGCCGAAGGTCTGTACAATTTATGATCACTAACACCATATTCCCTATACGCCACTTGGCGTTATGGTTTTTTTTTTACTTTTTCTATGGTCCAACGTGAGACTAAACTCCGGACAAAAAGGATAATTTATCAGTTTTATGTTTAACACACTCTCTATATGGATCTGAAGCTTTGACTACCTATGCGGGCAAGACAGAAGGCTAAACAGCTTTCATGTACTTTGTTTTATCAAACGGGCGGGCAAAGTAAACAACTCTTACGTCTTGAAGCGAGCCATACACCCAATCTTCATGGCAACACTTTGGAGTCGAAGATTAAGCGATTTCGATGATGTGAGAAGAATGTGGATTAATCGCGTTCCCATTCAATATTGTATTGCGAACTTTGGGACGGATAGTGGTCAAAGGACAGTAAGTGCTAATATATAATATATATGTAATATATTTAAAACAAGGTAACATCAAAAGATGGACAAATCAGCCTATGACAACCTGCACCGTCAAAGCAAGAGACAGAGCAGAATGGCGCTCCATGGTAGCCAACCTTCGCTGCAGAGACGGCACTCAATGATGATGATGATGATGATGATGATGATGGTGATGATGATTTAAAACAAGGACCATTCTTTGAATGATTATATAGTTTAAAGTGCATCATATATATGAACTCTATATTATATATAGAATAGAAGGGGAACAAATGTATAAGGATGTTTGTAGGAATGACTTGGTGTGATTCTCTATCAGTGAAAGGAAGTGAGAAAATCTGAAGTCAGATCCTAACACGTCATCATTGGAATGCGTGTCTTTTGAAAAAATGTTGCGGTCATCACGACCTGTCTGAATGAAGCTCTGTCTCTAGCCAGATCTTCCACTCATTTTTTGTTGTTGGTTATGTTCAATGTCTCTTTGATGTCTTCAACAAATCATTGGACGTGGAAAACAGAAACAAATGTACAACAACGTTTCGTGGAGAGATGATATCCACATCAGAAAGGAAAAGTCGCAGGAGAAACGAAATGAGGCCAAGCACAACAAGATTGCCTTCATCATTCCTAGATGTTTATTGTGTCGGGATTCACAGGTTGAAAACCACTGTGCTAGAATCAGCTTTTCCTCAAATAGGTTCGTTCGTTCGTTCGCTTTCGTCAGCTTTGACCTCTAACGGTTCAAGACTTACATTCTTTACTATGCCACTTTTAATTATTTCCCCTTGGTAAGTAACTCATAGAACGTTTGACCGTGTGAATTGAACTGATCATTTACCAGGGCGTAGAACGTTGCTCTCAATTACGTTAGTTTCCAGTCCTTCCCACAGTGTCGGCTTCCTTGAACATCCGAATTTTATTTACAATACCACAACAAAGTCTCCATACCACTCACACAATTAGATACCAACATAACATACATAATTTTTGTGTTTACATTTGTACTTTTCTAAAAGCATTAATGTGATTTCATAAAATATTGTATTTGCCTTCAATGCACTCAGCCCTGATAGCTAACATCACTTACGGAATCCAAGGCCGATTTAGAGGAGAACCTTGTGTTGGATGCAAATCCTTAGTCTAATGTCTGTAATAATGGTCTATTTGCTCATTTTTTGTTTAAAAACAAAAAACGTTTCTTTCTAGCCATGACATTTTACTGTTTTCACAAGAAAGTGACCACCACTCTTGCATACCCCCAATCTTAGTAAGCGTTCATGTTGAATCAAATCCTGCAGACTAGTGGTTTTCTTATCTTTTTTCTACCGTGGCACTTTCTGGTCTTATCTTCCTATGGCCCACCTGCCCATTATGTGAAGAAAATAACTATTTAAACGTATTGTTTGGAAACAGATTGCACTTTCTTTCTCTCTCTCTCTCTCTCTCTCTCTCTCTCTATATATATATATATATATATATATATATATATATATATATATATATATATATACAGTAACTGAAATGCATGCTAAAATTAATTATTTTTCCATCAGTGACCATTATGTTTGTGCCGTGAGACAGTCGATCACCACCTCCCTCCATTATGTCCAGGTGATTTCGTGTTTAGATGAGTAACTAACTCACCTGACTGATGACTGTTGCTTCCAAATAAGATGAAGAAAAGACAGTGACATATAATTTTGACATATCCCGAAGCTGTTGAAACGTTTCAGACTTCAAACATTGTACCCTTTACCCAGACAGTGTTTTTTTCTTTCCTAAAAGTTACTTTGGATCCCATGTCATTCAGCAGATGTGTGAGCGTTACTTGTAAAAGAGCATCAAAGTCAGCAGAATTTATTGAAAATTGAATCAGCTACCCAGGTCAAGATATCCAGCAGATGGCGGAGAGGAACTTCTACATTAAATTAAAGCTACTTCAAATGATACATATATACATCGAGGGCCTCGACAGCCTAGTTGAAAAAACCACCCGACTGGACTACCGACGTTCGGACAACCCGTGTTCGATTCCCGCTGGGAGCAGTGTGAATTATACTCGTGGTTGGGAAAAAAAAATACCCCCACGGTCGACCCAGTCGTTGGCAGAAATGTGTGCCAGGGTATTACCCTGGGAAGGTGAGGAATGTCGCCTCGCATCGTGAGTTTCGATGCTTGAAGCGACACTATCCAGAAATCTCCGAACATTTCTGGATAGGCGACCGAGCACATATGGGTAGAAACTCGCGAGCTAAGACGCCGGTTCAAGTCTCGTACCTTACCTTTCACATACGCAATCATTTCATCATCTTTCAGTTCACCTTTGATTGTTGCCAAAGAGAAGAAAAAGTTTGAAGCCTTCAAGGTTTGTCCACGCACATTGCATAGACTGAAGAGATGAGGATGGGTACGTTGGGCAGCAGTCGATAGAGAGAGAGAGAGAGAGAGAGAGAGAGAGAGAGAGAGAGAGAAGTAGGAAAAGATAAAATGTTGATTACTTTTTTTTCTTCGATCGCCAGCTTTTACCTCTGACAAAGTCCCTAGAGACTAGGAACTAAAGTTTCCGTGTTAAACCGTTTTTCCCTGGCAGCCGTGTGCACAGGGGTCCATCACTGCACAGGCAGATAACTCTGTCTTCGGAGGTACTCATATTTTTTTTCGTCCATGAGTAACTGACATTTCAAGCCGGGCCTCGCTGCTGAGACCAGGGGTGGTTGTCTCGACCAGGGGTGGTTGCCTCGACCAGGGGTGGTTGCCTCGACCAGGGGTGGTTGCCTCGACCAGGGGTGGTTGTCTCGACAAGGGGTGGTTGTCTGGACCAGTGGTGGTTGTCTGGACCAGGGTGGTTACCTCGACCAGGGGTGGTTGTCTGGACCAGTGGTGGTTGTCTCGACCAGGGGTGGTTGTCTGGACCAGTGGTGGTTGTCTCGACCAGGGGTGGTTGTCTGGACCAGTGGTGGTTGTCTCGACCAGGGTGGTTACCTCGACCAGGGGTGGTTGTCTCGATCAGGGGTGGTTGCCTCGACCAGGGGTGGTTGCCTCGACCAGGGGCGGTTGTCTCGACCAGGGGTGGTTGTCTGGACCAGTGGTGGTTGTCTCGACCAGGGTGGTTACCTCGACCAGGGGTGGTTGTCTCGACCAGGGGCGGTCGTCTCGACCAGGGGTGGTTGCCGCAGAAAGAAATCATAAATAAAGAACCCTAAGTGGTGCAGCCGTAATTTGAACCCACAACCTCTCTGTCTCGAGGCCGGCGTCTTGCCTCGAGAACTACCAGTCCCCCGAAATCGTCACATCTGGAGTCCACCAAATACCCCTGATGGGTTATTATTTTGTAGGCACATCTAATAAAACAATTCAGAGCGAAACAAGTCATATCTGAACATTGGTTTCCACAAACATCTTCATCCCTATGCATGACCCCCTAACGTCGTGCTGTGGCCCCCCCCCCCCCCCTACTCTCGTGCCGTGGTCCCCCAATTATACAATTTTTGCATGTGACCCTAGAATACCCTGTGGTCCACAGGAGGTGAGTGGGGGGTAGGGGTATATAATTCCCTGTTGAGAAACACTGCTCTAGACAGAATCGATTACACATTACTTAAACAGCATCAGTGAAAGCTACTTGTTGTTTGGCTTTAACGTGGCAACAAATTACTTCCGGTAATCGCCCTTACAGAAAGTCTCTCTCGATACGGTATTTCTTATTATATAATAAAAATCGATTTGTTGTAACTTTTTTTGGTTTTTTAGAAAGGATGGCTTAATAATTATTCACATTTTTATTTGTTTGTTTTAATGAACGTCGAATCTAGCAATATGTAGAGTTTTTAATGAAATATTGAAAGTGTTAAAACCAGAACACGCAATCTCTAAAGCTGTCGCAGCAAATTAGCATTCCACCTCAGTATAGTAGGTTTTGCTTCAGACATACAGGCTGGTGTAATTAAAATTTATCGTAATGATGGCTGGTCTGTGGAATATAGATTCTGATGCCAGTTCTCAAAGTAGAAAACCACTCTGATGCTATTAGTAGCTATTTTCTAGTTAGATTTAGTCTCTGTCATATCGGAGTCGTAGAATAAGCTTGATGAAATCATGAAATCAGAATGGTGAAATCAAAATTGAAATCATGAGGATTATGGGACCGATGATTATGGAATACTTCTGATGATTAATTAAAAATGAAATCATTTTTCTCTTTGTAGTATGAGAACCGTAATCGAACAGAAGACATATGAAGAATGTGGCTATGACAAAAACGTAATTGTAAACAAAGCACAAACTGATGCGTTACTATTGATAATCTCATCATCATCAAGTACCGGGCCTGCTGGCGTAGGTGATCATGTCTCTCCACAACTTTCGATCTCGACAGTTATTTAGCATTTCTGTTGTTGACCTTCTGCCAAGCCATTCTCTTAATTTGTCTGGTATTTTTTTCTCTTTGCTACCCTCTATCTCTTCGTCCCTCCATTTTCCCAGTTGTTACAATATATTTCAGTTGTTTTCTTCTCATTACATGGCCAAAAAAATGATGATTGTTTCTTCCTAATATTGGAAATTAGCTCTCTTTTTGCTTTGGCTTCTTTCAGAACGTTTTCATTACTCTTCTTAGTTGTCCATGTTACTCTCAACATTCTACTGTAAAACCACATTTCTACAAACTCCAGTGATTTCCTTGTATGTTGTCCTATTGTCCATGATTCACATCCATATGTAAAGACTGGCTCTACATTACATAACATTTAAGAACTCTTTTCCTTGTTTCTATTGTCAAAAATGGATTGCATAGTATCTTCCTCAATTGTTGGAAAGTTGCTTTTGCCCGAGCCATTCTGCATCTCACCTCTGTTGTACATCTTCCGTCTAAGGTTAACATAGTCCCCAAATATTTACATTCATTTAATTTATCATCTACATGGATAAAATCATACACAAAAAACGGTGGACCCAAAACCAGAAGGTTTAATTGGGTCGCTTTTCGTTGAAGACCGAAGCTTCCAAGAAGGAATGACTTCCAGCACCCTATTAACTCTCTCACATCCCTCTGTCAAAAGTACGACATGAACATAAACATAGACAGACAGAAATTACGACAATCGTAATCCAACACAAAGCTAAGAATGTACTTTTTTCTAACTGCGATAAGATTCTAAATCAAGTGATAGAGTACAAGTACTCCAGCAGTGTTAATATGAATATTGCTTATACCAACATTGTGTTATTGATGTCAACCAGGGACAGTTCTTTAAAGACTCAAGCATAAAATAAGAACAAACAAAATGAAATATATAAGAAAAGCTATAAACAAAACTAGATAGGATAAAATAAGAAATACAATCTTGTGAAAAATGGTGTATGCTGTATGAGGTAATGACTACATAGAACAACAAAGAATCAAATGGTTTGGACATCTGGAAAGAATGACATCCATCAGTTAAATCTTGTTCGAATTTTATCAATGTTTTAGTTTACTCATTTTCACATATTGTCTATTTGTATCCTGTGATATGTAGCACATCTCTCTTTTATAGAAATGTCATTATTTTATCTCGTATCCCTCTGTTTAATTTCTCTTGTATTTACCTGTCCTGCTGTTCTTAGATGTAGTAGAGTTTGTCTTTATTTTGTTGTTCGTTTGTGGTGTTATCGGTTTCTGAAGAAGGTCGCATGTATACCGAAACGTCAGTATTTTGTTGTATTACCTTTTTGTAAAGCTGTCACTATACCTTGTAGAAATGTACCCCATAACTAGCTCCCAGCCAAACATGGAGTTGGAAGCTATATTACATGTCGATATTTGGCTATAGAGCAAAAGGAAACACCAGAAAGAGTTGGATAGATGGATTAAAGGAGACATTTGCTAACTTCGACATGGAAACTCAAGCTAGCAAAGACCAGACAAGTACACATTTCTCCTTCATGTCACGCTACACGAGCAAAGCAGCAGAATAAAAGAAGAGAAAAGCAGGAGAGATGTTGTACAGTAATACAATAAAGAAGTTGAGCTAGAGGTTTGATGTGGAAGCATATGCGGCCTCTTGAAGCTGCGACATTGTTTCTCATGAAAACCGTGGGTATACTTTTGTAGGTTTGACCGCACAGAGTCATCTATGATACATTTTGGAGATAACAAAACAGTTGAAAGTGCACATTTGGAGATAACAAAACAGTTGAAAGTGCACATTTGGAGATAACAAAACAGTTGAAACAGCACATTTGGAGATAACAAAACAGTTGAAAGTGCACATTTGGAGATAACAAAACAGTTAAAAGTGCACATTCAGAGATAACAAAACAGTTGAAAGTGTACATATGGAGATAACAAAACAGTTAAAAGTGTATATTTGGAGATAACAAAACAGTTGAAAGTGCACATTTGGAGATAACAAAACAGTTAAAAGTGCACATTCAGAGATAACAAAACATTTAAAAGTGCACATTTGGAGATAACAAGACAGTTGAAACAGCACATTTAGAGATAACAAAACAGTTGAAGGTGCACATTTTGGAGATGAAGGTGCACATTTTGGAGATAACAAAACAGTTGAAGGTGCACAACAAGGGGTTTGAGGAAAGTTCCGCCTTTCGGCCCAACACATCCGATTTCAGGACAGTATTATTAGATACCAGATTTACCATTCTTCTTCCTAGAACCATATTCACTTGGCCTGAATACTAGTTCATTTCCTCGGACATCGTTTACGGTTTGATCAATTATGGTTCGCTACTCCTGATGTAAACAGTCATTTTGCGTTGACTATACGCCCAGTCGCTGTTCGGATGTTTGACTTTCATCGTTTTGTATTTGTAGCTGTCGACTGTTATACGCCAAGTCGCTGTCCGACGTCTTGTTCTATACCATTGTGTATTTGTAGTAACCGACAACTATACGCCAAGTCGCTGTCCGACGTCTTGTTCTATATCATTGTGTATTTGTAGTAACCGACAACTATACGCCAAGTCGCTGTCCGACGTCTTGTTCTATATCATTGTGTATTTGTAGTAACCGACAACTATACGCCAAGTCGCTGTCCGACGTCTTGTTCTATATCATTGTGTATTTGTAGTAACCGACAACTATACGCCAAGTCGCTGTCCGACGTCTTGTACTATATCATTGTGTATTTGTAGTAACCGACAACTATACGCCAAGTCGCTGTCCGACGTCTTGTACTATATCATTGTGTATTTGTAGTAACCGACAATTATACGCCAAGTCGCTGTCCGACGTCTTGTACTATATCATTGTGTATTTGTAGTAACCGACAACTATACGCCAAGTCGCTGTCCGACGTCTTGTACTATATCATTGTGTATTTGTAGTAACCGACAATTATACGCCAAGTCGCTGTCCGACGTCTTGTACTATATCATTGTGTATTTGTAGTAACCGACAACTATACGCCAAGTCGCTGTCCGACGTCTTGTTCTATACCATTGTGTATTTGTAGTAACCGACAATTATACGCCAAGTCGCTGTCCGACGTCTTGTACTATATCATTGTGTATTTGTAGTAACCGACAATTATACGCCAAGTCGCTGTCCGACGTCTTGTACTATATCATTGTGTATTTGTAGTAACCGACAATTATACGCCAAGTCGCTGTCCGACGTCTTGTACTATATCATTGTGTATTTGTAGTAACCGACAATTATACGCCAAGTCGCTGTCCGACGTCTTGTACTATATCATTGTGTATTTGTAGTAACCGACAATTATACGCCAAGTCGCTGTCCGACGTCTTGTACTATATCATTGTGTATTTGTAGTTACCGACAACTATACGCCTAGTCGCTGTCCAGCTGTTTATCTTCTTTCTTTGTCTAGTTGTGGCTGCCGACTTATACGCCCCGTCGCTGACCACCTTTTTCCCTCTGTAACAGATCCATCATCATCATCGAGTGCCATCCTCGAAATTCCTATTCTTTCGTTTATTTCAATTTTACATTTTCCATCATTGGTTATAGTATGTCCAGGTAGTTGTATCTCTGTACTGTCTCTAGATGTATTCCTTCAACTGTTATATTTATTAGTAGGTCTTGAGAATTTTCTTTGTTTATGATCATAGTTTTAGTCTTATTGCTTGTTATGTTTATCACATTAAGCAATTGTTGTAGGTCTTTAGGATTTTCTGCTAGTAGAACAGTATCATCACGATATCTTAGGTTATTGATTATCTTTCCATTAGTGTTTAGGCCTGGCATCTCTGAAATGTTTTTAAAGATTTGCTCAGTGTATAGATTGAACAAGTTTGGTGATAGGATGCATCATTGTCTTACTCCTCTTTTTGTGTCCATGAGTGTAGAGTTTTCCTTGTTAAATGTTACTTTTATTATTATTATCGCAATAGTAAATTATCTCATCCGCGTACACACGTCCATTAATCAGATGTACACCCCCCCCCCCTTTTCGCAATGTACAAAAACATTGGAGAGCGCTAGACTAAGATGTTCTCTTTGATTGTCAAAAGCCGAGGCGTTTTTCTTTTATTGGGCTTCTCTTTAACATCAAACCTCTTTGTTATCTTCAGTCTCCAATAGGACTGTGTACTCGGTCTCAAGTACATAAAAATTGGGCATTGCTGGAAGAATGAAATCGTTAGCTTCAAATGTCGCTTGAAAAGGATGCCTGCCTTAACCCAACTATAAAGCATTTATATATGTTGGTGACTATACATTATTTGTATATGTTGTTGATTATAAAGCATTTATAATTGTTGGTGACTATAAAGCATTTATATATGTTGGTGACCGGGTAGATGAATCTCGCCGTGATCCAAGACAGGAAAATAAGGGTTCTCTCTCTCTCTCTCTCTCTCTCTCTCTCTCTCTCTCTCTGCGATCAGGTCTCAATCAGAATAGGATTCCAGACTCTCACATGAAGTCAGCTGTCAGGTTAAGTGTGTTGATCGCTCCCACAGACAGAACATCACAATTAGAGTCTGCCAGATCCACTCTGAAACAAGTGCAACGTTTAAATACTTGGGCACATTAATAACATCAGATGGAAGATAAACCACAGAAATAAAAAGCAGAATAGATCAGGCCAAAATAGCATTTCAGAAAATGAAAAATATCTTATGCAACAAATTTATGTCAATAGAAATGAGAAAGAGAGTCAATAGGTGCTATATAGAACCAATTCTGACATATGGAAGCGAATCATGGACAGTAGACAAACAAATGAAAAGACGATTAGAGACCACCGAGATGTGATTTCTCAGAAGAATGTTGAAAGTTTTCTCGACAGCTAAAAAGACCAATGACGAAATTCTCAAAGAGGTCAACACAAAAAGCTCGCTGGTGTACACGGCAATGAAATAGCTGACAGGCTCGCTGGTGTACACGTCAATGAAATAGCTGACAGGCTCGCTGGTGTACACGTCAATGAAATAGCCGACAGGCTCGCTAGTGTACACGTCAATGAAATAGCCGACAAGCTCGCTGGCGTACACGTCAATGAAATAGCTGACAGGCTCGCTGGTGTACACGTCAATGAAATAGCCGACAGGCTCGCTAGTGTCCACGTCAATGAAATAGCTGACAGGCTCGTTGGTGTACACGTCAATGAAATAGCCGTCAAGCTCACTGGTGTACACGGCAACGAAATAGCCGACAAGCTCGCTGGTGTACACGTCAATGAAATAGCCGACAGGCTCGCTGGTGTACACGGCAACGAAATAGCCGACAAGCTCGCTGGTGTACACGACAATGAAATAGCCGATAGGCTCGCTGGTGTACACGACAATGAAATAGTTGACAGGCTCGCTGGTGTACACGGCAATGAAATAGTTGACAGGCTCGCTGGTGTACACGGCAATGAAATAGTTGACAGGCTCGCTGGTGTACACGGCAATGAAATAGCCGACAGGCTCGCTGGTGTACACGGCAATAAATAGTTGACAGGCTCGCTGGTGTACACGACAATGCAAAAGCCGACAGGCTCGCTGGTGTACACGACAATGCAAAAGCCGACAAGTTCGCTGGTGTACACGACAATGCAAAAGCCGACAGGCTCGCTGGCAGCCCTGGCACGGAGTGTGGCCTTACTCTGAACAAGGAAGACATCGCCAAGTTTGTTCACTCATTAAGAGAAAAAGATGGGAAAGAGTACATATAGAGATATGTACTGATATAGATGGTTTATGTTCCATAGTCTCTGTTGGGTAAGTGCTCTTTCTGTACTGATATAGATGGTTTATGTTCCATAGTCTCTGTTGGGTAAGGGCTCTTTCTGTACTGATATAGATGGTTTATGTTCCATAGTCTCTGTTGGGTAAGGGCTCTTTCTGTACTGATATAGATGGTTTATGTTCCATAGTCTCTGTTGGGTAAGGGCTCTTTCTGTACTGATATAGATGGTTTATGTTCTATATTCTCTGTTGGGTAAGGGCTCTTTCTGTACTGATATAGATGGTTTATGTTCCATAGTCTCTGTTGGGTAAGGGCTCTTTCTGTACTGATATAGACGGTTTATGTTCTATATTCTCTGTTGGGTAAGGGCTCTTTCTGTACTGATATAGATGGTTTATGTTCCATAGTCTCTGTTGGGTAAGGGCTCTTTCTGTACTGATATAGACGGTTTATGTTCCATAGTCTCTGTTGGGTAAGGGCTCTTTCTGTACAAAGTTGGATGGTTGAGAATAATTCTGTTTAAGTCTTTCTTTTCTTTTCATTTTTTTCCCAACGCGGCGCCTTTAAACGATATAAATACTCGTTACAGAACAAGGACACACCTCGTTAAATCATCTTCATTCTCTTTCGCGAAACGGTTCCAAGAATCGCTACCCCTTTTTTTTTATTAGAAATCGTTTACCCAAAAAAACAAAATATCACACGTATCCGATTACCTAACATATTTCAATCTATTCTCGGCTTCGGGTATCGAATATCAGAGTGTGAAGAGACGCACTTTCTATTTTTAGTTCTCTGACACGCTGCACAGAGTGATCCAAATGAGTTTACTGGAACAAGTGTTATAGATCAAAACGCTCTTCTTTGATTAGTTCGGATATTTTCTTGCTTAAATTTGCCAGGAATGTTTATTGACTTGGGGTATAAATTGTATTTATTCTTGAACGCGGCTGGTTCTCTTTTTGTTTAAAGGACATCGTTGTATTTGTATAAGGGGAGTGGGTGTCTGCGTGGCTTGTTAACCAGGTGGGTGTTTATGTGGTTTGTTAATCAGGTGGATGTCTGTGTGGTTTGTTAATCAGGTGGATGTCTGTGTGGTTTGTTAATCAGGTGGATGTCTGTGTGGTTTGTTAATCAGGTGGATGGATGGATGTCTGTGTGGTTTGTTAATCAAGTGGATGGATGGATGTCTGTGTGGTTTGTTAATCAAGTGGGTGCCTGTGTGGATTGTTCACCAGGTGGGTGTCTGTGTGGATTAAGTCGGTATTTTGCTAAACAGGTGTGGTGTCTGTGTGGTTTGTTAATCAGGTGGATGTCTGTATGGATTAAGTCGGAATTGTGTTAAACAGGTGGGGTGTGTGTGTGGATTGTTCACCAGGTGGGTGTCTGTGTGGATTAAGTCGGTATTTTGCTAAACAGGTGTGGTGTATGTGTGGTTTGTTAATCTGGTGGATGTCTGTATGGATTGTCGGTATTTTGTTAAACAGGTGGGGTGGTCTGTGCGAATTGTTAATGAGATGGGTGTCTGTGTTGTTTATTAATGAGGTGGGTATCTGTGTGGATTATTAATGAGATGGGTGTCTGTGTGGATTATTAATGAGGTGGGTGTCTGTGTGGTTTATTAATGAAGTGGGTGTCTGTGTGGATTATTAATGAGATGGGTGTCTGTGTGGATTATTAATGAGATGGATGTCTGTGTGGATTATTAATGAGATGGGTGTCTGTGTGGATTATTAATGATGTGGGTGTCTGTGTGGATTATTAATGAGGTATGTGTCTGTGTGGATTGTTAATGAAATGGGTGTCTGTGTGGATTATTAATGAGGTGGGTGTCTGTGTGGTTTTTTAATAATGTGTGTCTCTGTGTGAATTAAACAGGTAGTTTGTTAATTAGTAGAGTTATTAATCTATTAGATACCTGTATGAATTGTTGACAAGGTGAGTGTCCGTGTGGTTTGTTTACCTGGTGAGTGTCTGTGTGGTTTGTTTACCTGGTGAGTGTCTGTGTTGCTCGTTAACCAGGTGAGTGTCTGTGTGGTTTGTTAAACAAGTGTGTGTCTGTGTTGCTCGTTAACCAGGTGAGTGTCTGTGTTGCTCGTTAACCAGGTGAGTGTCTGTGTGGTTTGTTAAACAAGTGTGTGTCTGTGTTGCTCGTTAACCAGGTGAGTGTCTGTGTGGTTTGTTTACCTGGTGAGTGTCTGTGTGGTTTGTTTACCTGGTGAGTGTCTGTGTTGCTCGTTAACCAGGTGAGTGTCTGTGTGGTTTGTTAAACAAGTGTGTGTCTGTGTTACTCGTTAACCAGGTGAGTGTCTGTGTGGTTTGTTTACCAGGTGAGTGTCTGTGTGGTTTGTTTACCAGGTTAGTGTCTGTGTGGTTTGTTTACCAGGTGAGTGTCTGTGTGGTTTGTTTACCAGGTGAGTGTCTGTGTTGCTCGTTAACCAGGTGAGTGTCTGTGTGGTTTGTTTACCTGGTGAGTGTCTATGTTGCTCGTTAACCAGGTGAGTGTCTGTGTGGTTTGTTTACCTGGTGAGTGTCTGTGTTGCTCCTTAACCAGGTGAGTGTCTGTGTGGTTTGTTTACCAGGTGAGTGTCTGTGTGGTTTGTTTACCAGGTGAGTGTCTGTGTGGTTTGTTTACCAGGTGAGTGTCTGTGTGGTTTGTTTACCAGGTGAGTGTCTGTGTGGTTTGTTTACCTGGTGAGTGTCTGTGTTGCTCGTTAACCAGGTGAGTGTCTGTGTGGTTTGTTAAACAAGTGTGTGTCTGTGTTGCTCGTTAACCAGGTGAGTGTCCGTGTGGTTTGTTTACCTGGTGAGTGTCTGTGTGGTTTGTTTACCTGGTGAGTGTCTGTGTTGCTCGTTAACCAGGTGAGTGTCTGTGTGGTTTGTTTACCAGGTGAGTGTCCGTGTGGTTTGTTAAACAAGTGTGTGTCTGTGTTGCTCGTTAACCAGGTGAGTGTCTGTGTTGCTCGTTAACCAGGTGAGTGTCTGTGTGGTTTGTTAAACAATTGTGTGTCTGTGTTGCTCGTTAACCAGGTGAGTGTCTGTGTTGCTCGTTAACCAGGTGAGTGTCTGTGTGGTTTGTTAAACAAGTGTGTGTCTGTGTTGCTCGTTAACCAGGTGAGTGTCTGTGTTGCTCGTTAACCAGGTGAGTGTCTGTGTGGCTTGTTAACCAGGTGAGTGTATGTGTTGCCCGTTAACCAGGTGAGTGTCTGTATGACTTGTTAACCAGGTGAGTGTCTGTGTTGCTCGTTAACCAGGTGAGTGTCTATGTGGCTTGTTAACCAGGTGAGTGTCTGTGTTGCCCGTTAACCAGGTGAGTGTCTGTGTGACTTGTTAACCAGGTGAGCGTCTGTGTGGCTTGTTAACCAATTAAGTGTTTGAGTGATTTGTTAACCAGGTGAGTGTCTGTTCGGTTCCATCTTTAGATTTTTCTCTAATCGGGGTTGATATAAATACCTCAACCTGTACACTGCGAAGTGGATGCAATAGCCCTGTGGCCATTTTCACTTCACTCAAGCTCCTCTGTGAAACAGTTGTTGCTTCGTCATCTACTGTCTACTAATGGTATTACTTCACTATCTACTGTCCACTAATGGTATTACTTCACTATCTACTGTCCACTAATGGTATTACTTCACTATCTACTGACCACTAATGGTATTACTTCACTATCAACTGTCAACTAATGGTATTACTTCACTATCTACTGTCCACTAATGGTATTACTTCACTATCTACTGTCCACTAATAGTATTACTTCACTATCAACTGTCAACTAATGGTATTACTTCACTATCAACTGTCAACTAATGGTATTACTTCACTATCTACTGTCCACTAATAGTATTACTTCACTATCAACTGTCAACTAATGGTATTACTTCACTATCAACTGTCAACTAATAGTATTACTTCACTATCTACTGTCCACTAATAGTATTACTTCACTATCAACTGTCAACTAATGGTATTACTTCACTATCAACTGTCAACTAATAGTATTACTTCACTATCTACTGTCCACTAATGGTATTACTTCACTATCTACTGTCCTCTAATAGTATTACTTCACCAGCTACTGACTACTAATAGTATTACTTCACCAGCTACTGACCACTAATAGTATTACTTCACCAGCTACTGACCACTAATAGTATTACTTCACCAGCTACTGACCACTAATAGTATTACTTCACCAGCTACTGATCACTAATAGTATTACTTCACCAGCTACTGACCACTAATAGTATTACTTCACCAGCTACTGACCACTAATATTATTACTTCACCAGCTACTGACCACTAATAGTATTACTTCACCAGCTACTGACCACTAATAGTATTACTTCACCAGCTACTGACCACTAATAGTATTACTTCACCAGCTACTGACCACTAATAGTATTACTTCACCAGCTACTGACCACTAATAGTATTACTTCACCAGCTACTGACCACTAATAGTATTACTTCACCAGCTGATGACCACTAATAGTATTACTTCACTATCTACTGACCACTAAAGGTATTACTTCACCAGCTACTGACCACTAACCCTATTACTTCACCAGCTACTGACCACAAGGTCAGGATTCCTTCCCAAGATTTGATGTCTTTGTTGACGTGTTCGGGGATTACCCAGCATTGTGAAATTGTTGGTATCGATTCTTTTCATGAAATCCAGCGGCTTGACATTATGCCGACCACATTACTCATAGAATATTAGCGCTAACGCTGTATTCACCATATGCTTCCAGGCAATGAGAGAATCCATAATTAACTTTTTTCAGCCATGGAGCCTCGGTGGCTGAGTGTTTAGTCTTTTCGCTTTCTGAAAAGCAGGGTACGGGTTCGATCCGCAGCAGTGACGGATTTTTTTTCCGACTGACGAAGCCCCGAGGTTCACCCAACCTGTAAAAATAGGTACCAGAGATATTTCTGGAAAGTAAAGGCCGACTGGCGTTATAACGACCACATACAGCAAAAATGTGCCGCCGTCATTGATAAATATAGCTACTAATATCATATTCCCATACGCCTAGTAATACATGGAGAGAACCTTTACGTTACTGCAAACGGTAAAAGCCACCGTGGTTGGGTGGTTTGTCTGTTCGCTACGGCTAGAATGGCCAGGGTTCAGTTCCTTGATGTGACTTTTAGACTGACACGGCCTTGGTGTTCACCCAGTCTCTGAAAATAGGTACCAGAAGTGTTGTTAGTGGAACAGTAGAGCGGGCTGACGTCATGCCAGTTACGTTGCTTTTCGTTGGTCATAGAAAGAAGTAAAAGTAAAGTACCGCCGTCACGCCAAATGACGTACAGGGAATATGGTGTTAGTGACCATCAATTTTACAGACTTTCAGAACATGATTTTTGGGGTAATGTGGTCGGTATTACGCCCGTGCCGCTTTACTTTCCTATAAAAAAAAATCCGGTCCCCATTAAAGGCTGGGTGAACCGGAAGCCGTCGTTTGGGATCGAACCCTACCTCTTGTCCTTTGCAGTCTAGTTCACTAACCACTGAGCTATCACGGCTCCCTCATTGAAAAGAAGGAGGCCTTTACAATCGTCTGTCCCAAATGAAGGAATGAATACGATTGGGGATTTATGTCTGTGTTGTCCTAACGATCCCAGAGGTTATGGTTTGATGAAGACATAGACGTTGGTTGTTGAAGCTATTTCATTTCTTTTCTTCAGACCGTATTTCCATCCTTTGCATAAATTAGGTCCAAAAATTATCCCACGTTGCATCTGGAATGAGCTCCGATATTTGCCATCTATAATCAGCAGTCTGGCCTTTCAAGGTCATATTTAGCCAATCAGAGACTCGAACGTGGAGCAAAGCAATGATTGTGGCCCCAATCATACAACAAGACTGCTGACGTCAGCTTCTGTAAATCTGAAATAATAAAACAAACAAAAAATGAGGAAGAAATCTAAAGCCTCTAACGTCAGTACGAAATGTCTGAAATCTTTGCATGGTCACGAATATGTCGGAGAGCATTTTTCAAATGTTTGATCTGACACTCACTGATGATCATAGCATTTTTTTAAAAAAAGATTCTTTATCGTTATCGTCTTCCTTCTCTCCTTCTTCTTTAATTATTTTTCACTCACCACTCCATTTTCGTTCAATCCTCTTCCCTATACTCCTTTTATCTTCTTATTCATCCAACTCTTTCTTATGTTTTTTTATTCTCCCTTCCTATACTTCATCTTATTTGTTGCCTATGAATATCTCGTTATTTTCTTTCTTTGCCTTCCTTATTCCTTTTTCCCTTTCGTGTTGTTCTAATATTTTCTCTTTTTTCTTGTTCTCCTCCATATCTCTTCTCTCCTCGGTTTGTTCTCCTATTTATCCCTTTTGTCTTCTACTTCGTATTCTTAATTATTTCTTATCGCACTCATCTTTCACGTTTCACTATTTCTTCTTTCCCGATTTCTTCTTTTTACCCACTTCACTTCCTCCTCCTCTTTCACTCTTCTTCTTTTTTTTGCTCACTTCACTTCACGACTTCTTCTTTTTACCCACTTCACTTCCTCCTTCTCTTTCACTTTTCTTCTGTTTTACTCACTTCACTTCCTCCTCCTCTTTCACTCTTCTTCTTTTTTACTCACTTCACCTCACGACTTCTTCTTTTTACCCACTTCACTTCCTCCTCCTCTTTCACTCTTCTTCTTTTTTACTCACTTCACCTCACGACTTCTTTTTACCCACTTCACTTCCTCCTCCTCTTTCACTCTTCTTCTGTTTTACCCACTTCACTTCCTCCTCCTCTTTCACTCTTCTTCTGTTTTACCCACTTCACTTCCTCCTCCTCTTTCACTCTTCTTCTGTTTTACCCACTTCACTTCCTCCTCCTCTTTCACTCTTCTTCTGTTTTACCCACTTCACTTCCTCCTCTTCTTTCACTCTTCTTCTTTTTACCCACTTCACTTCCTCCTCTTCTTTCACTCTTCTTCTTTTTACTCACTTCACTTCCTCTTCATCTTTCACTCTTCTTCTGTTTTACCCACTTCACTTCCTCCTCCTCTTTCACCCTTCTTCATTTTTACCCACTTCACTTTTCCCGCCTCTTTCACCCTTCTCCTTTTTACCCACTTCACTTCCTCCTCCTCTTTCAATCTTCTCCTTTTTACCCACTTCACTTCCTCCTCCTCTTTCAATCTTCTCCTTTTTACCCACTTCACTTCCTCCTCCTCTTTCAATCTTCTCCTTTTTACCCACTTCACTTCCTCCTCCTCTTTCACCCTTCTTCATTTTTACCCACTTCACTTTTCCCGCCTCTTTCACCCTTCTCCTTTTTACCCACTTCACTTCCTCCTCCTCTTTCAATCTTCTCCTTTTTACCCACTTCACTTCCTCCTCCTCTTTCAATCTTCTCCTTTTTACCCACTTCACTTCCTCCTCCTATTTCAATCTTCTCCTTTTTACCCACTTCACTTCCTCCTCCTCTTTCAATCTTCTCCTTTTTACCCACTTCACTTCCTCCTCCTCTTTCAATCTTTTCCTTTTTACCCACTTCACTTCTTCCTCCTCTTTCAATCTTCTCCTTTTTACCCACTTCACTTCCTCCTCCTCTTTCACTCTTCTTCTGTTTTACCCACTTCACTTCCTCCTCTTCTTTCACTCTTCTTCTTTTTACCCACTTCACTTCCTCCTCCTCTTTCACTCTTCTCCTTTTTACCCACTTCACTTCCTCCTCCTCTTTCACTCTTCTTCTGTTTTACCCACTTCACTTTTCCCGCCTCTTTCACCCTTCTCCTTTTTACCCACTTCACTTCCTCCTCCTCTTTCAATCTTCTCCTTTTTACCCACTTCACTTCCTCCTCCTCTTTCAATCTTCTCCTTTTTACCCACTTCACTTCCTCCTCCTCTTTCAATCTTCTCCTTTTTACCCACTTCACTTCCTCCTCCTCTTTCAATCTTCTCCTTTTTACCCACTTCACTTCCTCCTCCTCTTTCAATCTGCTCCTTTTTACCCACTTCACTTCCTCCTCTTCTTTCACTCTTCTTCTGCTTACCCGCATCATACTTATCATCTTTCCTTTCATTATCTGTCATCTTCTTCATTATTGAAGTATTCTAATGTTGTTTATAATTCCCATTGATCATCACCACCAATATACAACATACAACATACAACATACAAATAATCGGGACAAATGAGAAATACAGAGCGTCAAATACACTTGGACACAATAATAACATCAGATGGAAGATGCACAACATAAATAAAAGAAGGGCGAATAGCACAGACCAAAATAGCATTAAAAAAATTAAAAACCTCTTGTGCAACACGTCTATGTCAATTGAAGTGAGAGTTCTCCTTCCCTTACTTCATTATTTGCTTCTCCTTCTGTCACTTTCACTTTCTAAGAATCTCACCAAATTTACACCTTGTCCATGGGCGGAACCGTGCACAGAAATTACATATACATATTTAATTATCACTGCCCCGTTAAGGTTGGTGTAAAGTAAGGGGAAACTAATTATATATAAACTATATGTTACAGCTTTAGGATACAAGACAGACTAAATAAAACTGTTATTTTTTAATTATATTTTTAAATTATTTCCTCCTGTCCGGTCTGAAATTAGTTGGCGAACGATTGCGCCGAATCTACCCCGTAACTATAGTAGCATGCTTTTGATATGTGATTATTTCCCCTTTAGACTTTGCTTGTCACAGTAAAACGTTTCACGAAAAAAATAACAAAAGAGCTTGGAAGAAAACCTGGTGGTAAACATTCCACGGTGTATTTGAATTGTCATTCTTCATTTCACTGACTGGCATGCGCACTTCGACAAAGTGACTGGCTGTGCTCTTTCCGCTAAACAGCGGGGAAATATAAAACGGTGTTAATTCCATCGAGACGTCTGCGAAAACGTAAAGTTTTACCATCGGTTTATTCTGTTGTTATTTTGATTTGATAGAAATAAATGATGATAAGAAATCAAGTCCTTTGGAAATAATTAAAGGCGGTATTCAGTTTCGACATTAGACAAGAATCTATCTATCTATTGACCTTTCGAGCCGTAACCGGCCCATAGGGCGTAGACCAAGATACACCTTCTCCTATATGAATTTTTGTTCTAGCAGTTTTCTTTTAAAGATATTTTATCAAATCTCGCCATCTGTCTCTGTTCTGTGCAAGCAGTTCTATCTCATTGAGGGAGCCGATTCCTGCTGCTCTTGCCTCTCTCATCAATGTTCTTCTCAGTGTCTCCCTGGGTCTTCCTCTTTTTCTTTTACCTGTTGTTTCCCATATGAGGGCTTGCTTTGCTATTCGATTATTATCTCTTCTCATCACATGTCCAACGTATGACCATCGTCTTTTCTTTATTACTGAAGATATTAGTGGTTGATTGGCGATTTCTCTAATTTCCTCGTTTGTTTTGAATTCGTTCCATTCTATACCAAGTATTTTCCTTAGACATTTATTTTCGAATGCGTTCAACTTTGTTTCTATATCTCTTGTTGTTTTCCAGCTTTCACACGCATACGTAAGGGTTGATAGTACATTTGATTTGAATAGCCTAAGTTTTGTGTTTGTGCTAATGAGTTTTGATTTCCACAACTTTTCAAGGCTTCTGAAAGACATTGCTGCTTTAGCCAGTCTGATTCTAATTTCTTTGCTCGTATCCCCTTCTCGATCAATGTGACTTCCAAGATAGATGAAGTGATCGATCTCTTCTACTGGTTTGTTTTCCATGTATATTTTGTCACTTGTTGGAATTAAACTTTTCATGACTTTAGTCTTTTCATGATTGACCTCAAGCCCAATTTTGCTGGCTATTGATGATAGTTCATTTGTGTTTTCCTGCATCGTTTTTATCTGATTGCTGATGAGAACTATGTCATCAGCAAAGTCCAGGTCCTCCAAATGGTCTCCTTGTATCCATTCGATGCCTTTATTACCAGTGCAGCATTTCTTCATTATGAAGTCCATAACAATTCCAAATAACAAGGGCGATAAAATACATCCTTGTTTAACCCCAGTTATTCTAATAAACTTCTTGCAGCTTTGTCTGTCATCATTATGCCTACTCCTTCACGGTGTTTTCCATCTTCCCTTCCAGAAAAAACTACTATTTTATTATCAATAGATCTCCTACCTGTTCCAGGCCAGCGCATTTCGCTTAATCCTAAAATATCTAGATCGTATCTGTCCATCTCTCTCGCGACCTGTGCATGTTTCGTCGGAGCGGCCATTGTTCGCACATTCCAGAATCCTATTTTTGTTGTTGTTTTAGGGCCGAAAATACTATCACTACTATCTACTGCTAATTTACACATTCTGTATCAGGTCTACGTTTCATTAACAACATCGTTTTTACGATAGCGGCTTGTTAAACCTCTGATCAACGGTTCTATACCAAGCCGGAGAAAAATAATTCCTCCATTTTGGAAACAACCGGAAACCAGAGACAAGAATACAGAACAGAAAATTGAAGTCTTTTTGAAATGTGGATTTACAGAAGAAAGAAAGAATAGGAAGAATTGGATGTAAAGAAAAGAAAACAAATGATGAATTTTAAAAACAACTAAAATTGAAAAGGGAACTGCTAAACACAATTAACAAGACAAATTAGATTTCTGGGGCATGTTAAAAGACACAGCAGTCTACTGAAAGTAATCTTGGAAAGGAAAATACAAGATAAAAAGAGACAGGCCAAGACTAACATGGACGAGTTACATCAAAAGATAAACAAGTCAGCCTATGACAACCTACACTACCAAAGCAAGGGACAGAAGCAAACCAAGACTAACATGGACGAGTAACATCAAACGATAAACAAGTCAGCCTATGACAACCTACACTACCAAAGCAAGGGACAGAACGGAATGGCTCTCCAAGTTAGCCAATCTTCGATGCGGAGACGGCACTCAATGATGATGATGATTCAGTTTGTCCGTGCTTTTATTTTTCATTCTGTTTTTTTTTTATGTCGTGTGGCAACTATCAATGCTTGTCTTTTCTTTTCGTTTTTAGACCATATGCCGTATAGACCGTCATGTCTTCTTTTCAAATGTATTGAGTGAGAATAAACCTCAAAACTTGGACGAAATTAGTCTTCAAAGGCAGTTCAGCTCGGAGACAAAAATTGTTGTAGACGGCATGAAAGTAAACCCGACAGAAAGTACCAAAGATAATTATTGGATTTATTCTTCTTATTCTTCCTTCCTTCCTCATTTGCCTTTCAGCGTCGAGGGGAGATATAATTTTCTCTCCTTTGTTTTTTTCTGTTCGCCTCTGCTGCTGTTATGTTTCCTAGATTCCATCGATCCATCTTTTTTTGTGGTCGACCTTTGGGTTTGGTATTCTCGCAAAGTTTATGAGAGGGCTCGTTGTGTTGTGTTTTGATCACTCTGCCTTGTCACGTGGCCAAACCATTTTATCTGTTGTTTCTTTATATATTCTAGACGGGGGACTGAGAAACTAAAAAAAAAAAAAAATCACACTTGCTGGATCATTGTTAAAGGGAGATAAAACTAAATTGACAATGAACATAAAAATTACTTGCCAAGTAGGGTCTATCTAGCTTATCTTGTTTGCTTGTGTCAGAGTGAGATTCTTCATTGGGTGGAAAGAAAAGAAAACAAATGATGAAGTTCTAAAACAACTAAAAATGAAAAGAGAACTACTAAACACAATTAGAACAACACAAATGACATTTTTGAAGCATGTTAAAGATATAATAGCCTACCAAAAGTAATATTGGATGGGAAAATACAAGGTAAAAGAGGCAGAGGCAGACCAAGACTAACATAGACGAGTAACATCAAAAGATGGACAAGTCAGCCTATAATAATCTGCACCATCAAAGCAAGAGACTGAGTGGCGCTCCATGGTATTCAACCTTCAATGCGGAGACAGCACTCAATGATGATGAAGAATGAGGTAGAACGGGACACAACTGTTCTCCATGTGTAAGTTCTACAGTGTGGCCCTCTCGCTACCAAACCCGGAACTTCCTTAATAATTTCATTCCAACAGCCACTGCTGTCACGTGGTCCAGTGTTTCAAGCATTCCGTCTATGCAGCGTTATTCCGACGCGCCCTCTAATATGTTTTAGAATTGAAATTGGAAATAGACAGCGGGTGCATGCCGCTGCCCGGTCTAGCAGAAGTTTAGAAGTAATATTCTTACAAAAATTAAATTAAAGAATAACCAGCGAGCTGCAGACAAGTAAAGACGTCCAAGGTGGAAAAAAAGCAGCGCTTGAAACATACGCTCATAAGCAGATGACAAGTTTAGTATGTAAAGATATGGTAGAGAACAAACATGTTCGTCTCACAGCTCTACCTCAACATTATAACCTACGTTCTACGAGCGCAGAAAGGGAGGCAGGGAAAATCACCACAAGAGTGACGTATTCACATGTGCCAAATACAAAGGGCTGACGCAAACCTACTCACAACCGGTCCTCGCAAAGTTGAAAGCCTCACGCTAGAGATTCCGTGGTTTCCCTATCAAAGGACTACAACCTGTAACTTACATATAGCAGCAGCAGTCAAGCAACGGTTATAAATTCGCACAAATAAATCAGGCAACAACTATTTGGTAGGAAGCAGCTCAACTAATAGAGAGACGAGACAAACAACGACGTTTCGGGAAAAAAGCCTTCATCGGTTACTAAACATGTTTAGCTATTTTATACCACTTTGTGTTTATTGTGTTGTTGTGTTGATTTTGTTTGTTTATTTTACATTGTTGTCCTGCAGCTCTACTAGCTGCCCTGCGATATTCTTCTATATGTTATATCTATCTTACCTTAGCCATAAAGTCCTAGACTATTCCGTGTCCGCATCGGGCTTAATAAACGTGTTTACACGCACAGACTGATCTAATTATAGCGCATTCATACATGGTTGCTGTTGTTTGAAAGTGTCTATCTCAGCATCGGTGAAGTAAAAGTTGTTGAAAATATATATTTATATTTATGTAATCGTATGCCCTATGGTATAGTTTTGTCCCTCCTGTCAGGTAATTAGAAGAGATTGTTGCTTCTTCGAGATGTGGAAATGGTAATCCTCGCTTGGTATCTATTTATAAGTTTTACATACCATATATAGAGGCAGCGAACATTTTCGTTCAATTTGTGCAAGTTCGTTAAAGATTTTCTTAAAAGGAACTTGAAATGCGCTATTTTGAACAGTCAGGTTGTTGCTACAACAGTTCGGTGTGTAAAATTCAAAAATACTAACCAAGCGAGGCATTATGATATATTTCTATATCTTAAAGAAGAAAAAGGTTTTCCTGATTACCAGACAGGAGGGGAAAGATGTGATAGAGGGTTGACGATGATATCAATATAAATATGTATTTCAAACAATTTTCCTGAGATACACAACTTTAAACAACGACAAGGGGACTGGTTGGTCTCGAGGCAAGACGCCGGCCTCGAGGCAGAGAGGTTGTGGGTTCAAATCCCGGCTACATCGGTTGGGATTTTTATTTATGATTTCTCTCTGCGGCAACCACCCCTGATCTCAGCAGTGAGGCTCGGGCTTGAAACGTCAATTACTTATCGACGGAAGAAAATATGAGTACCTCCGAAGTCGGAGTTATCTGCCTGTGCGGCGAGGGATCCTTGTGCACGCGGCTGCCAGGGAAGAATGGATTAACACGCAAAATTCAGTTCCTAGTCTCTAGGGACTTCGCCAGAGGCAAAAGCTGGCGAACGAAAAACGACAAACAGTTGTGAACCCACCTTAGATTGAGTTAGTGATCCATACTGATTAAATGTTTGAGCATAGATGTAGTGGGAACCGCGATAGCTCAGTGGTTAGTGAACTTGACTACAAAGTACAAGAGGTAGGGTTCGATCCCAACCGACGGCTTCCGGGTTCACCCAGCCTTTAATGGGTACCGGATTTTTTTTCTGGGAAGGTAAAGCGGCACGGGCGTAATACCGACCACATTACCCCAAAAATCATGCGCCGAAGGTCTGTAAAATTTATGGTCACTAACACCATATTCCCTATACGCCACTTGGCGTGACTGGGGCACTTTACATTTTATAGATATAGTGGTCCTAGATACGAGAACCAGAAGAGCCTACATATTCCAGAAACATATTCCATCTACAGAGTACACAAATAAGATGCCAACACGAGCAGGCTCCAGCCTGTTTACTCTATCCCTTGTAAACACAAACATACCAGACACCGTCCATTTGTCAAGGGGAAACAATTCTCAGAGCTGATTACGTCACCAACGTTCTCCCTCAGCCACTTTCTGTGACTCCCTACATGTCAGGAAAAGTCGTATTACCCTGGTTACATAGAGTGATGTTCGCGATATTTAGGCCGTGTAATGGACTTCTGACGTATCTTGTGGGATCATAGAGATTTATTTGTAAAGTAGGATTTATGCGCGAGATTTAAACATAAGTAGGGGCACATTATTATACGGGTTGTCTACCGTTAGATTCTTGTTTAGGAAATTGCTTTTTATTGTAATGACATAAGGTTAAATTGATTGTGTTTTAATGAAGGCTGTCTATTCATATTAGAGCTACAGACGCGCTCTTATTGATGTGTTAATTTATCATAAAGAACAAGTTAGCTTACTACTATTCATCGCTTACTTTAGTTACAGAAAGAACTGTAATTTATTTTTATTTTACATTTATTTAATTAACTGGGAGAACTTTTCTTTCATTCTTTCTTGCTTTCTTTTTTTTTTTTTTTTTTTCTTCTTGCATTCTTTATTTTTTTCTTTTCTTTTCTTTCTTGCTTTCTTTTTTTTTTTTTTTTCTTTCTTTCTTTCTTTCTTTCTTTCTTTCTTTCTTTCTTTCTTTCTTTCTTTCTTTCTTTCTTTCTTTCTTTCTTTCTTTCTTTTTCTTTCTTTTTCTTTCTTTCTTTCCTTTTTTTTCTTTTCTTCCTTTATTTCTTTCTTTGTTTCTTTCTTTCCTTCTTTCTTTCTTTCTTTCTTTCTTTCTTTTTTCTTTCGTTTCTTTCTTCCTTTCTTTCTTTGTTTCTTTCTTTCCTTCTTTCCTTCTTTCCTTTCTTTCTTTCTTTCTTTCTTTTCTTTTCTTTCTTTTTTTCTTGCTTTTTTTTTTTTTTTCTTTTCTTTCTTTCTTCCTTTCTTTCTTTGTTTCTTTCTTTCCTTCTTTCTTTTCTTTCTTTCTTACTTTCCTTTTTTCTTTCCTTTCTTTCTTGCTTTCCTGCTGATGTGGTAACGCTATTCTTCTGTTCTTGGCATAGTGATGCTAGTCTTCTGTTCTTGACATAGTGATGCTAGTCTTCTGTTCTTGACATTCTTGACATAGTGATGCTAGTCTTCTGTTCTTGGCATAGTGATGCTAGTCTTCTGTTCTTGACATAGTGACGCTATTTTTCTGTTCCTGGCTATTGTTTATGCTAAAATACAACTACCCTTATGCTGTTGGCCTACATTTGTAGTTAACTCTTTCCGTATGTTTCGCCGCACTATGCGTCACTCCGAATTATTGTGACCCATCATCAAAACCATATTCTTTTTACGTGTCTTGAATCATTTTGGTAATGGTGAATTGTAATAACTTGTTCAATTATCCAAAAATCATATATTATACGTAATGTGTTAGGTATATATATATATGTCGATTTATTCTTGAAACCATGAAACATTTTGTCTCTGAATTCTCTTTTGCTGCATTGATAAAAAGCTTCTGTATTGAAAGTGTTAAAGAAGTAATGTTGGCTTTCAATCTTTTTTTTTTTCGTCATTTTTATGTTGAATTAGTAATGTTAGCTTTATGTTTTTTTCGTTATTTCTATGTTGAATTAGTAATGTTAGCTTTATTATTTTTTTCGTTATTTTTATGTTGAATTAGTAATGTTAGCTTTATGATTTTTTTCATTATTTTTATGTTGAATTAGTAATGTTAGCTTTATGTTCCTTAGTTTATCTTTCTATTTTACTGCTAGAAAAATAATGTTAGTTTTCAATTCTTTTCTTGATGTTATTTTCCTGCAGGAATAGTAATGTTAGTCTTCAGTTCTTTGGCCTTGTTTTCCCGCCTGTGGGGTTATTTTTTTCGCCTTGACCTCATTTTCCTGTTATAATGGTGACCTATGTTCAGTCCAAAGGAGCCTCTATAGCTCAGTGGTTAGTGAACTGGACTATAAAAGACAAGAGGTAGGGTTCGATCCCAACCGACGGCTTCCGGGTTCACCCAGCCTTAAATGGGTACCGGATTTTTTTCTGGGAAAGTAAAGCGGCACGGGCGTAATACCGACCACATTACCCCAAGAATCATGTGCCGGAGGTCTGTAAAATTTATGGTCACTAACACCGTATTCCCTATACGCCACTTGGCGTGACGGGGGTACTTTAATGTTTTTTTTATGTTCAGTCCTAAGCTCATTACTTGTTCCTATTAACATTGGGAAAGCTTGTCTTGTTTGTTTCTTTGCTAAAATGGAGAGCCAAAAAGTCTTTCATGTGTGATATTTTTCTTCTAAATGAATGAGGCTACTGTCTTCTAGACATTGCATAACTAAATAAGATAGTAATGGCTTTCTGTTTTTAACAATGTCTGACGTTAAAAAATGAAACACTCCCTTCTGTTTTATACATTCTCTAATTGAAAAAGTCCACTCTCTTCCGTTGTGTTCATTCTTTAACAAAAAACGTCCACTCTTTTCAGTTTTGTACATTCTCTAATTGAAAAAGTCCACTCTCTTCCGTTGTGTTCATTCTTTAACAAAAAACGTCCACTCTCTTCAGTTTTGTACATTCTATAATGGAAAAAGTCCAATGTCTTCTGTTTTGTATATTATCTAAATGAAAAAGTCCACTCTCTTTTGTTTTGTACATTCTGTAACTGAAAAAAGTCCACTCTCTTCTGCTTTGTACATTCTGTAACTGAAAAAAGTCCAATCTCTTCTGTTTTGTACATTCTGTAACTGAAAAAGTCCAATCTCTTCGGTTTTGTACATAATTTATTTCTTGGTTTTAAAGACAAACTGAATTTGTATCATTTGTTTTTATTAAAATAAAGGTCCATGTCCTCCGTTTACGTAATGTTCATGTTAAAATAGAGATTACATTTAACTGATTGTAACATTCTTTCTCTGTTAGAATATAAACAAAAGTGCCATTCATGACTTCTAATCATCGAGGAGAAGTTTTTTTTTTTGTTTATTTTTTAACCTGCTGAGGTAGCTGAACAATGTTCTCTTCATGACTATCATCTATCTGCTGTTCTCTTCATGACTATCATCTATCTGTCCTATTGAAATTGTAGCCATCTCCTTTTCAGTGAAAAAGAAAAAGTTTTTACCAGATGAAATCATAGTGCCCATTCTGTCCCCAGAGCTATTCGTTACAAGACGTGTGCTATAATTGGACACAAACCTGCACCCTGTAAAGATGTTTAATGCTCACATCCTGATAGCAATCATCCTGGCCTGAGATAACATGAAATTACCGACTGAATGGAGCCATTAACGTCCTCTTCAAATCGTGTGGTGCACTGTTAACATAAATTATATTGTGAGCACAGAAATATAAGTAACAAATACTTATTCTATTGAATGCGTTAGATAGTGTATTGTTGGCTCATTGAAATGGATTGACTGAAGCGATATTGGGTTGTGTACAGTGTTTCATGTAAATGAATCTTGTTATAAGAGAAATGGTTTGATGTCAATCATTGGGTTGTGTACAGCGTTCTTTGTAAATAAATCTTGTTATAAGAGAAATGGTTTGATGTCAAATATTGGGTTGTGTACATCGTCCCTTGTAAATAAATCTTGTTATAAGAGAAATGGTTTGATGTCAATCATTGGGTTGTGTACATCGTCCCTTGTAAATAAATCTTGTTATAAGAGAAATGGTTTGATGTCAATCATTGGGTTGTGTACAGCGTTCTTTGTAAATAAATCTTGTTATAAGAGAAATGGTTTGATGTCAAATATTGGATTGTGTACATCGTCCCTTGTAAATAAATCTTGTTATAAGAGAAATGGTTTGATGTCAATCATTGAGTTGTGTACAGTGTTTCATGTAAATGAATCTTGTTATAAGAGAAATGGTTTGATGTCAAATATTGGGTTGTGTACATCGTCCCTTGTAAATAAATCTTGTTATAAGAGAAATGGTTTGATGTCAAAAATTGGGTTGTGTACATCGTCCCTTGTAAATGAATCTTGTTATAAGAGAAATTGTTTGATGTCAATTATTGGGTTGTATACATTGTTCCTTGTAAATTAATCTTGTTATAAGAGAAATGGTTTGATGTCAATTATTGGGCTGTGTACAGCGTTCCTTGTAAATTAATCTTGTTATAAGAGAAATGGTTTGATGTCAATTATTGGGTTGTGTACAGCGTTCCTTGTAAATTAATCTTGTTATAAGAGAAATGGTTTGATGTCAATTATTGGGTTGTGTACAGCGTTCCTTGTAAATTAATCTTGTTATAAGAGAAATGGTTTGATGTCAATTATTGGGTTGTGTACAGCGTTCCTTGTAAATTAATCTTGTTATAAGAGAAATGGTTTGATGTCAATTATTGGGCTGTGTACAGCGTTCCTTGTAAATTAATCTTGTTATAAGAGAAATGGTTTGATGTCAAATATTGGGTTGAGTTCGCTTCAAGGAGAGAGAGAGAGAAGGAGAGTGGAAGTGAAGTTCGCTTCAAGGAGAGAGAGAGAGAGAAGAAGAAGAAGAGTGGAAGTGAGGTTCGCTTCAAGGAGAGAGAGAGAGAGAGAGAGAAGGAGAGTGGAAGTGAGGTTCGCTTCAAGGAGAGAGAGAGAGAGAGAGAAGAAGAGTGGAAGTGAGGTTCGCTTCAAGGAGAGAGAGAGAGAGAGAGAAGGAGAGTGGAAGTGAGATTCGCTTCAAGGAGAGAGAGAGAGAGAAGGAGAGTGGAAGTGAAGTTCGCTTCAAGGAGAGAGAGAGAGAGAGAAGTAGAGTGGAAGTGAGGTTCGCTTCAAGGAGAGAGAGAGAGAGAGAGAAGGAGAGTGGAAGTGAGGTTCGCTTCAAGGAGAGAGAGAGAGAGAGAAGGAGAGTGGAAGTGAAGTTCGCTTCAAGGAGAGAGAGAGAGAGAGAAGGAGAGTGGAAGTGGGGTTCGCTTCAAGGAGAGAGAGAGAGATAGAGAGAAGGAGAGTGGAAGTGAGGTTCGCTTCAAGGAGTGAGAGAGAGAAGGAGAGTGGAAGTGAGGTTCGTTTCAAGGAGAGAGAGATAGAGAAGGAGAGTGAAAGTGAGGTTCGTTTCAAGGAGGGAGAGAGAGAGAAGAAGAGTGGAAATGTGGTTCGATTCAAGGAGGGAGAGAGAGAGAAGGAGAGTGGAAGTGAGGTTCGCTTCGAGTAGGGAGAGAGAGCAGGAGAGTGGGAGTGAGGTTCACTTCAAAGAGTGAGAGATAGGTAGAAAAGGAGAGTGAAAATGGCGTTCGCTTTAAGGAGGGAGAGAGAGCGAGAGAAGAAGAGTGGGGAGTGAGGTTCTCTTCAAGGGGAAGGAGAGAGAAAGTGAGAGTGGGGAGTGAGGTTCTCTTCAAGGGGAAGGAGAGAGAAAGTGAGAGTGGGGAGTGAGGTTCTCTTCAAGGGGAAGGAGAGAGGAAGTGAGAGTGGGGAGTGAGGTTCGCTTCAAGGAGGGGGAGAGAGAATGAGGGAGGGGAGTGAGGTTCGCTTCAAACAGTTGGAGAGAGAATGAGAAGGAGAGTGGAAATGAGGTTCGCTTCATGGAGAGAGAGAGAGGTATAAGGAATGTTGAAGTGAGGTTCGCTTCTAGGAGGTAGAGAGAGAGGGAAGGAGTGTGGAAGTGAGGTTCTCTTCAAGGAGGGGGGAGGGGAGAGAAGGATAGTGAAAGTATGGTTCGCTTCAAGGAGGGCGCGAGCGAGAAGGAGAGTGAGGTTCGCTTCAAGAAGGGGGGGGGCGAGAGAAGGAGAGTGGGGAGTGAGGTTCGCTTCAAGGAGAGAGAGAGAGAGAGAGAGAGAGAGAAGGAATGTGAAAGTGAGGTTTGCTTCAATGAGTGAGAGAGTGAGAAAGAAGGAATGTGGAAATGAGGTTCGCCTCAAGGAGAGAGAGAGAGACAAGGAATGTGGAAATGAGGTTGGCTTCACGAAGAGAGAGAGAGAGAGAGATAAAAAGAATGTGGAAGTGAAGTTCACTTCAAGGAGGAGAGATAGAGAAGGAGAGTGGGTAGTGAGGTTCGCTTCAAGGAGAGAGAGAGAGAGAGAGAGAGAGAGAGAAGGAATGTGAAAGTGAGGTTTGCTTCAATGAGTGAGAGAGTGAGAAAGAAGGAATGTGGAAATGAGGTTCGCCTCAAGGAGAGAGAGAGAGACAGAAGGAATGTGGAAATGAGGTTGGCTTCACGAAGAGAGAGAGAGAGAGATAGAAAGAATGTGGAAGTGAAGTTCACTTCAAGGAGGAGAGATAGAGAAGGAGAGTGGAAGTTAAGTTCGCTTCAAGGAGGGAGAGAGAGAGAGAGAAAAGGAGAATGGACGTGAGGTTCTCTTTAAGTAGGGGGAGTGAGTACGAGAGAAGAAGTGAGGTTCGCTTCAAAATGTGTAAGTGAAGATATTTTTGGTGTTAAATTAGTGAGGAAACGTTTGATGTGATTTGACCTAATTGAGCCATCAAGACAATCTTTCACTTCACCTTATTGAAAGCACGACATGTTCAATATATCGTATATCTTATCCAACTACGCAATGTAGTGCTCAATATTTCATATCCGATGTCTCATTTCAGTGAATGATTTCTGCACACAACACCACACCACACCACACCACACTACACAACACCAACACCAACACAACACCAACACAACACCAACACAACACCAACACAACACCACACAACACCAACACAACACCAACACAACACCAACACAACACCAACACAACACCAACACAACACCAACACAACACCACACAACACCAACACAACACCAACACAACACCGACTAAATCTTTCTAGAATTTTTTTTCCAAAAATTAAATGATAGTATGTTACTGACGAGTGGTTAGTGAACGAGACTACAAATGACAAGAGGTAGGGTTCGATCCCAACCGACGGCTTTCGGGTTCACCCAGCCTTTAATTGGTACCGGATTTTGTTTCTAGGAAAGTAAAGCGACCCGGGCGTAATACCGACAACATTACCCCAAAAATCATGTGCCGAAGGTCTGTAAAATATATGGTCACAAACACCATATTTCCCTATACGTCACTTGGCGTGACGGGGGTACTTTACTTTTCACTTTTGTTACTGACGAATAAAAATTATTTTTCATTTGGTTTTTTTTTTTTTGTCCCGGACGCTCTGATCAGCCTAACCTTTTCGGAATTGTAACAAATGATAGCCTGTAGGTTATAACAACCCCATGAAGTATTCTATTTTTTAAATTATGGATTTTACCTTGTAACAGCCCCATGAAGTATTCTATTTTTTAAATTATGGATTTTACCTTATAACAACCCCATGAAGTATTCTATTTTTTAAATTATGGATTTTACCTTGTAACAGCCCCATGAAGTATTCTATTTTTTAATTATGGATTTTACCTTGTAACAACCCCATGAAGTATTCTATTTTTTTAATTATGGATTTTACCTTGTAACAACCCCATGAAGTATTCTATTTTTTTTAATTATGGATTTTACCTTGTAACAGCCCATGAAGTATTATATTTTTTTAATTATGGATTTTACCTTGTAACAGCCCAATGAAGTATTCTATTTTTTAAATTATGAATTTTACCTTGTAACAGCCCAGTGAAGTATTCTATTTTTTTAATTATGGATTTTACCTTATAACAACCCCATGAAGTATTCTATTTTTTAATTATGGATTTTACCTTGTAACAGCCCCATGAAGTATTGTATTTTTTAAATTATGGATTTTACCTTGTAACAACCCCATGAAGTATTCTATTTTTTAAATTATGGATTTTATCTTGTAACAACCCCATGAAGTATTCTATTTTTTTAATTCTGGATTTTACCATATAACAGCCCCATGAAGTATTCTATTTTTTTAATTATGGATTTTACCTTATAACAGCCCCATGAAGTATTCTATTTTTTAATTATGAATTTTACCTTGTAACAACCCCATGAAGTATTCTATTTTTTAAATTATGGATTTTATCTTGTAACAACCCCATGAAGTATTCTATTTTTTTAATTATGGATTTTACCTTATAACAGCCCCATGAAGTATTCTATTTTTTTAATTATGGATTTTACCTTATAACAGCCCCATGAAGTATTCTATTTTTTAATTATGAATTTTACCTTATAACAGCACCATGAAGTATTGTATTTTTTAAATTATGGATTTTATCTTGTAACAACCCCATGAAGTATTCTATTTTTTAATTATGGATTTTACCTTATAACAGCCCCATGAAGTATTCTATTTTTTTAATTATGGATTTTACCTTATAACAGCCCCATGAAGTATTCTATTTTTTAATTATGAATTTTACCTTATAACAGCCCCATGAAGTATTGCATTTTTTAAATTGTGGATTTTACCTTGTAACAGCCCAGTGAAGTATTCTATTTTTTTAATTATGGATTTTACCTTATAACAACCCCATGAAGTATTCTATTTTTTAATTATGGATTTTACCTTGTAACAGCCCCATGAAGTATTGTATTTTTAAATTATGGATTTTACCTTGTAACAACCCCATGAAGTATTCTATTTTTTAAATTATGGATTTTATCTTGTAACAACCCCATGAAGTATTCTATTTTTTTAATTATGGATTTTACCTTATAACAGCCCCATGAAGTATTCTATTTTTTAATTATGGATTTTACCTTATAACAGCCCCATGAAGTATTCTATTTTTTAATTATGAATTTTACCTTATAACAGCCCCATGAAGTATTCTATTTTTTTAATTATGGATTTTACCTTATAACAGCCCGATGAAGTATTCTATTTTTTAATTATGAATTTTACCTTATAACAGCCCCATGAAGTATTGTATTTTTTAAATTGTGGATTTTACCTTGTAACAGCTCTATGAAGTATTCTAATTTTTTTTTTTAAATATGTGTTTTACCATGTAACAGCCCTGTGTAAAATCTATGTTTTGACGATCACTTTTGCCTTGTAACTGCCCCTGTGGTATATTCTATCTTAAAACGAGTGGGATGTGAAATATAAAAAGTCATTATACGAGGATACAGATTTTGGACATGAGGAACCAGTTATTTTCCTCGTTTGGTTAAATTTATTGTTCGTCTCAGTTAGGACTAGTTACATATGCCTGATTTTGAGGTTCACTAGAAATTAGCTGAATACACCACGTGACATTTAAGGTGGGCTCATTAGATGTTGAAATGAGTACGGGCGAGTTGTCCCGTAACTCTTTCAACACGTTTCGACGCACTGAGCGTCATGCCGTTTCAGCCTCGTACGTTTCGCCGCATAGTGCGTCACTCTCCCTTTAATTAGTGTGAACCACCATCAAATAATATTCTTTTTACATATCTTGTATCATCTTGGTATTGGTGAAATCTAATACCTTGTTTAATTATCTAAAATTATATATAATATATTACATGTTAGATAAATATAAATATCTAGATTAATTCTTAAAACCATGAACAGTTTTGTCTGTAAAATCTCTTCCGTTGCCTCGATAAAAAGCTTCCGTACTGAAAGAGTTAACCTACGGTGTTACTGCACAGAGAATTGTCCTCACAAATGCGTTGGAAAAGGGAGCTCTTAAAAAACATCAGAAAGAAGCAATCAACATTTTTCGGGCACATCATAAGAAGAGGAAAGTTGGAATACTCGGTTACAACTGGCAAAATAAAAGGAAAGAGAGATCGCGGACGACAAAGAGAGAAAATACTGGATAGCTTGGTGTCATGGCATGGAAAACAGTCAACAACAGAACTGATACGACGCACTGTAGATAGAATATTGTGGAGGGACATTATCGCCCACGCCAACCGGTATGGCACATGATTATGATGAATGCGTTGTAAGTCATGTTATTATTGACCTGTGTATAACTAGTCTACTATTGTTCACTGGGAATTTAGTCCCGACATCTCTTGACTGCGTCATATATATATATATATATATATATATATATATATATATATATATATATATATATATATATATATATATATATAAACGGAAGTGCATACACACATTCACACAAATACACTTAATCCAAAACAAATATACACAAATGCATACAAACACACAGTCACACAGACACCTGGACCCGTCGACCAGGCCACAAATCGTTTCCGCCCATTATTTATCTCTCGGACTAAAGATATCGATACCGACATCCTGGCAATCGATTTCAATAACTCATACCGACCCATAGATAGTTAAGCGATCCTTTCTGGAAGTATAAAAGTGTGCGTGACTAATCGATTAATCCATTACACGAAGTAGATCAAATTGGAGCCATTTCCAGACACGTTTCCCATTCCTTGGTGGGGTCCATCTTTGAGACACGTTTGTCAAAGACAACTGTCAATGTAAAGTTTTCTTATTTATTTTCTTTTGACAAAGAGACTAAGATTGGTTATTTGATTGTCTCCAATTTCCTCATATTCTGTCATTTCATTTCTCACTGTTCTTGATAGCGATACTCAATTTAATAATCGGGCCCGGGTAATTTCTTGTCAGTTTATTTTATCCAGTTGGTTTAAAGCTGACAGCGGTTCCGAAACTGTGCGTCACAAGAACGAAGGTATGTCACGACACTTTGCTTTATGTTACAGCATATCATTTATCATCATTAACAATGAGGCATTCAACAATTAGCTTTATTCTGGACGCTGCTCAGCGAATTTCTACAGATCAAACGTCTGTATCTGTCCTAATGCAAGCTCGATAATAGGAGAGAAACACAGATATCAAATATAATAAAAATGAAATACTGTGAGTTGCCGCGTATGTAGCTGCAGAAAACAAAGAAAATAACATAAAGTGCAGCCAAGCTAACAGACAGACAAAATAAGCAACAAAGTTTCGGCAAGATCCTTCATCAGGTATAACAAAAAATACATGTCCACATTCAACGCAATGTTCCGAGAATGCTCAACAACCACACAGCTCTAAAAAAAAGCGATGGCGGAAAAGACAATGGCCAGGATTGTTGTACAGTCTTGTTAATATGTACAGATGAAGTACGAGACTTGAATCGACGTCTTAGCACGCCAGTTTTCACCCATATGTGTTCGCCCGCCTATCCAGAAGTGTTCGGAGACTTCTGGATAGTGTCGCTTCAAGCATCGAAACTCACGATGCCTGGCGGCATTCCTCACCTTCACAGAGTACTACCCTGGTACCTATTTCTGCCAGCGGCTGGGTCAACCACGGGTTTTTTTTTCCCTAAACACGAGTACAACTCACACTGCTTCAAGCGGGAATCGAGCATAGGTTGTCCGAACGTTGGTAGTCCAGTCGATGGTGGTTTTCCCAACTCAACTACCGAGGCCCCCGTTTCAACAAACGAAAAGAAGAGTAAAGCAAAGAGAGGATATGTGTGGCAAGGGGGAAGAAAAGCAAGAGGTTATAAAGATAACGCAGTGAGGATAGGGATAAAACACTGAAAAAAAAGGAGAGGGGACCAGAGATTACAAAGAGGGAATTGAGTTTAATCCTCGTGATTTGTAGAGTATCAAAGCGGGCTATGCGTCGGTTCTCCAACGTGAAACGGATGTGGGTATCAGCGGAACAAGAGCTGATGTCAGTAACACGGAAGTCAACAGAGGAACAAGAGATGATGTCAGTAACACGGAAGTCAACAGAGGAACAAGAGATGATGTCAGTAACACGGAAGTCAACAGAGGAACAAGAGATGATGTCAGTAACACGGAAGTCAACAGAGGAACAATATGATGTCAGTAACACGGAAGTCAACAGTGGAACAAGAGATGATGTCAGTAACACGGAAGTCAATAGAGGAACAAGAGATGATGTCAGTAACACGGAAGTCAACAGAGGAACAAGAGATGATGTCACTAACACGGAAGTCAACAGAGGAACAAGAGATGATGTCAGTAACACGAAAGTCAACAGAGGAACAAGAGATGATGTCACTAACACGGAAGTCAACAGTGGAACAAGAGATGATGTCAGTAACACGGAAGTCAACAGCGGAACAAGAGATGATGTCAGTAACACGGAAGTCAACAGTGGAACAAGAGATGATGTCAGTAACACGGAAGTCAACAGTGGAACAAGAGATGATGTCAGTAACACGGAAGTCAACAGAGGAACAAGAGATGATGTCAGTAACACGGAAGTCAACAGAGGAACACGAGATGATGTCACTAACACGGAAGTCAACAGAGGAACAATATGATGTCAGTAACACGGAAGTCAACAGTGGAACAAGAGATGATGTCAGTAACACGGACGTCAACAGAGGAACAAGAGATGATGTCACTAACACGGAAGTCAACAGTGGAACAAGAGATGATGTCAGTAACACGGAAGTCAACAGCGGAACAAGAGATGATGTCAGTAACACGG
This sequence comes from Megaustenia siamemsis, assembly GCA_032433765.1. NCBI lineage: Eukaryota > Metazoa > Mollusca > Gastropoda > Stylommatophora > Ariophantidae > Megaustenia > Megaustenia siamemsis. Next base: position 65,003,945 of record JAVIAB010000041.1, on the reverse strand, counting down.
AAGTCAACAGCGGAACAAGAGATAATGTCACTAACACGGAAGTCAACAAAGGAACAAGAGATGATGTCAGTAACACGGACGTCAACAGAGGAACAAGAGATGATGCCAGTAACATGGAAGTCAACAGAGGAACAAGAGATGATGCCAGTAACACGGAAGTCAACAGAGGAACAAGAGATGATGTCAGTAACACGGAAGTCAACAGAGGAACAAGAGATGATGTCACTAACACGGAAGTCAACAGAGGATTAAGAGATGATGTCAGTAACACGGAAGTCAACAGTGGAACAAGAGATGATGTCAGCAACACGGAAATCAACAGAGGAATAAGAGATGATGTCAGTAACACGGAAGTCAACAGAGGAACAAGAGATGATGTCACTAACACGGAAGTCAACAGAGGAACAAGAGATGATGTCAGTAACACGGAAGTCAACAGAGGAACAAGAGATGATGCCAGTAACACGGAAGTCAACAGAGGAACAAGAGATGATGCCAGTAACACGGAAGTCAACAGAGGAACAAGAGATGATGTCAGTAACACGGAAGTCAACAGAGGTGTTATGTCCTGGCAATCTAAAATGGCGCCCGTGCGCTGCCGGGGCCCGAAAGGGGAGTAAAGAATAGCGGCGCTGTACCCTACCAGGCATGTTCGTAAGAGGCGAGAAAGGAGGGTTAGGCATGGGACTGGCTATCCCATACTGTAAAAAAAAGTAAGCCGAAAAAACTTCACAAACATGAACAAGTCAAAGAAAGATAAAGTTAATCCGTCAACCAGGAAAGAGAAGGGCTCTCTGTCTAAGAGACGTATGACGCAATCCGGAGAAAGCCATAAGGAGTCCGGGTTGCCGACTCACCCTTTGTCTACCAGGAAATCATCCAGAATTGGCACCTGGAATGTTCGTACCCTTAATGAACAGGGAAAAGCGGCACAAGTGGCAGCAGAAATGACCAACTATAAGATAGATATTCTGGGAATGTGTGAAACAAGATGGCTGGGAGCAGAGAGAATAAAATTGAATACAGGGGAGATGATTTTATCATCAGGACACCAGGAACCAGGAGCACAACATAGCGAAGGGGTAGCTATAATGCTATCAAAAAATGCACAGAAGACACTAATAGAATGGGAGGCAGTGGGACCAAGACTGGTGAGAGCAACATTTAGAACAACCAAAAACAAAATAAAATTACACATTATACAATGCTATGCACCAACCAATGATAAAGATGACTCAGTTAAAGATGATTTTTATAAACAGCTACAATGGCAGATGGATGCAAGACGAGCCAAGGATATTATAATCTTGATGGGAGACCTAAATGCTAAGGTAGGATCAGACAACAGAGGCTGCGAAGAGATTATGGGAAAACATGGACTTGGAGATATAAACGAGAATGGAGAGATATTTGTGAATTTCTGCGCCCTTAATCAAATGAGCCTAGGAGGAACAATATTCCAACATAAAAGAATACACAAAGCTACATGGGTGTCACCAGATCATAGAACGGAAAATCAAATTGATCACATATGTATTAATAATAAGTTTAAGTCATCCTTACAGGATGTAAAAGTATATAGAGGGGCAGATATAGCTTCTGATCATCATCTTCTGTTAGCCAAACTTAAAATTAAATTAAAAAGGTATAATACAACGAATAAGGGTAGAAAGTATTTCAATGTAGGGTTTCTTAAAGAACAAGGAATTAAAGATAAATTCGCAGTCACAATATCAAACAAATACCAAGTCCTCCAACAACTAGAAAATACAATAAATATAGAAGATCATTGGAAACAGGTAAAAAATATATGGAAAGAGACATGCGAAGAAACACTGGGGAAAAGAGAACGCCAGAATAAGGCATGGATGACAGCAGAGACCCTGGATAAAATTAAAGAAAGAAAGAACAAGAAAGCAGACATAAATAAAAGCAAAACAAGAAGTAATAAAGCCAAGACACAGGAAGCTTACACAGAGGTGAACAAAGAAGTGAGAAGATGCATTAAAAGGGATAAGAGGAAATATATAGATGAACTAGCTAAAGAGGCAGAAGAAGCAGCAAATAAAGGGAATATGAAAGAACTGTACAACAGCACAAAGAAATTAGGTGGAAAATACAAACAGATCAACGCCTTTATCAAAGACAAGAAAGGAAATCTGCTTAGTAATATAAGGGAACAAATGGAGAGATGGAAAGAACACTTTGAAGAACTTTTGAACAGACCCGGCTCAAATAATCCTCCAGATGTACTACCAGCAGAAGAAGAGTTACACGTTAACTGCGGAAAACCAAGCAAAGAAGAAATAATGAAAGCCATCAAATTATTAAAAGATGGTAAAGCCACAGGACCAGATGAAATTCCTTCGGAAGCCATCAAAGCAGATATTAACACCTCTACCAAGATGTTACATGATCTATTGGATAAAATTTGGGAGAGGGAAGAAATACCTAAAGACTGGAGAGAAGGTTATATGATCAAACTACCAAAGAAAGGAAGTTTACAGGAGTGCACAAATTATAGGGGAATTATGCTACTATCAGTGCCAGGAAAAATATTAGGCAGAATCATTCTGGAGAGACTAAAAGAGGCTATAGAGAAACACTTGAGAGATGAACAAGCAGGTTTTAGGAAAAACAGATCATGTGCTGATCAAATAACTACCCTACGTATAATAGTTGAACAAAGTTTAGAACTAAAATCCCCACTATATATTGGATTCATAGATTACAAAAAGGCATTTGATAGTTTAGACAGAAGAATGCTTTGGAAGTTGCTGAGTCATTACGGAATCCCCATAAAGTTTATTAACCTGATAAAAACAATGTATGAAGGAACAAAATGTAGTGTGGTGCATGAAGGACAGCTTACAGAAGCATTTGAAATAAGAACAGGAGTAAGGCAAGGATGCCTCCTGTCTCCATTTCTCTTTCTACTGGCCATAGATTGGATTATGAAAATAACTCAAAACAACAGAAATGGGATCCAGTGGTCACTGACCAAACAACTTGATGATTTAGACTTTGCTGATGACATAGCTCTCCTATCACACAGCCATCAACAGATGCAGGATAAAATGAGTATATTAGATGAGAGATCACAACAGCTAGGACTAAAGATTAATAGAGATAAGACCAATATTATGAGAATTAATGCAGTTGGCAATAACCATATAAAACTAGGAGAAATACCTCTACTAGACGTACAATCTTATATATATCTGGGCAGTAATATAGATAAAGAGGGAGGAACAGAAAATGATACCAAAATAAGGATATCAAAAGCAAGAGGAGCTTTCATTGCACTGGGAAACATATGGAAATCCAAAGAAATTAGGCTAAATACAAAAATAAAAATTTTCAACTCAAATGTTAAGTCGGTCCTATTATATGGCTGTGAAACATGGAGAATGACAAAATTGACAATCACGAAAGTACAGACTTTCATTAATGGATGCTTGCGCAGAATAAAGGGATGGAAATGGCAGGACAAAGTCACTAACGTGGAATTATGGAAATGTACCGGTCAAATACCAGTGGATAAAGAGATACAGCGAAGACGATGGCGATGGATAGGACACACACTACGGAAACCAACTGAGAGTATTACACAACAGGCCCTTTTTTGGAATCCCCAGGGGAAAAGACAAAGAGGAAGACCAAGGAATTCTTGGAGAAGACAGATAGAAGCAGAGATGAAGATGATGGGGAAGACATGGAATGATCTTAAAAGAATGGCAAAAAACAGAACGACTTGGAAAGTGTTTGTTGAAGACCTATGCTCCACCAGGAGCTAAAAGGTAAAAGAAGAAGAAGAATCTAAAATGGGAGAAGACAGGAGCGTCGTATGATGTTTCACATTATATAAGTGTTCACATATTCTGTCCCCCAAATGTCGATCTGTTTGACCAATATATATTTTCTCTCTCTCTCTCTCTCTCTCTCTCTCTCTCTCTCTCTCTCTCTCTGCGATCAGGACTCAATCAGAGTAGGATTCCAGACTCCCACATGAAGTCAGCTGTCAGGTTAAGTGTGTTGATAGGATCGCCCCCACAGACAGAACACCACATTTAGAGTCTGCCAGATCCACTCTGACTGAACATCCGTTAGTACGTTGCACTGTGTTCTGCGCCAGTGGCCCAGTGCATCCGATTTCAGCCAGCGTTTTATTTAGGTTTGCTTTCCTTAGCCTTTCCCCAATCCTCCTGCAAGGGCTGTCTAGTATCAGACCTCTATCTATTCATCGCTCAATTTTCCCACTTTGTTACAATATATTCCAGCTGTTCTCTTCTCATTACATGGCCAAAAAATGATGATTTTATATCAGACGTATATCAGATTCCTGGAAATGCACGTAAAGTCTTCCTGGATATTAAAAGAGGCATTAGGGAACAAGACTGTGAGTCCGTACTACGAAATGGCATGAACTACATGATCTGTTTCAGCGGCTCGAAACCAGCAGGTTCTGGCCAGGGTTACGGAGGCGACCCCAACCAAAATGCCCCGAATTTTCCTATCGCGTTTAAAAGCCACAAATGGTGGGTCTTATCACTATTTTCCCCTGCGTTATCTTTATTACCTCTTTTGTTATTCTTCCCCTTTGCCACACCAACCTCTCTTTCCTTTACTATTCTTCCCGTTTTCATTGTACCTTATGAGACACTTTGTTTCATTTTTTTTCCAATTGTTCCTTGTTTGTTTACTTTGATCTAATGAAATCCTACCTGCCCTATTGTCAATTCATCTTTTAACTAGACTGTACGAACATCTTGTCCAATGTCTTTTCCGACATCGTTTTTTTAGAGATGTGTAGTTGCTAACATTCTAACTCACAACTTTTGTGTTTAATGTGGATAGTATGTTTGTTATACCTGATGATGGCTTTTGCCGAAACGTTGCAGCTAGTCTTGTCTTTCTGTTAGTTTAGCTGCTCAGTACTATTTTATGTTTATTGTCTTTGCTAATACACGATCTGGGCACGCCCCCAGGGAGCGGGTGAGGTTTTCTGCGCGCGATAAAACGTTATTAGTATGTCTATCGGGTCCCGTAAAATGTGGTCACGAGAGAAAAGATATTGCCCGCGATGCATATCTTATGCAGAGAGTTTGGAAGTTGGGCAAAAGGATAATAATTAATATGTCACATGTAAACACCATTACAAGTATCTTAAACCCCAAAAAACGCATACAAGTAAATCCATAAATCCATTCTTAGAAAAGGTATGATATTTAGAATGCGAGAGAATGGAGTCATACAGTCATGACAAAATGGAAAGTGTTGGGCCGAGGCTTGAACAGAAGTCATGTAAATCCTTAAGGTAACTGGACTAGACTGGAAGGGAAAAAAACAGCTGACAGGGTAGAATAAACAGTATAGAAAAATATGGGAAAGAGGAACACAAGGACAGCAAATACTAGTGTGCCCAAGACACTTAAATATAAAGAGATTACTATGAGATGGAAATAGTTTACCTTGAGAGAGAGATAGAGATTACTATGAGAGACTCTGAGATAGGAATATATTAATATAAGAATTGATCAGGAACACGAGAAATATATGGAGACATGATATCATATACATGATGGAGGAGTGAAAGAGTGAAATCTGTTGATGAATCATAACCTGAGATAACTCTGATAATGCATGTATATTTATAGATAAGGAAAAATAAAAAAATAAAAAAATGGTATGTAAGAAGCTTTACGTGACAAGTGGACGACACAGACTAAACAACGTTTCGGCTCAATAGGCCTTCATCAGGAACAAACAAAAAAACACACACACAAAACTGATAACGAAACAACCAAACAAAAACAATCGAAATGTGTTAAAGAAAACAACAAAAATAAATAAAACTATTCTGTGAAATCCATAATAAAATCGCAACCAAGTGCGGCTGTCGTGAACGTCGAAAATCGTGCAAAAAAGTGCGTAAATGTACACAGAACCAGAGGAGTTAACACAGGGGTCAGTGTGCAAACACAAAGGAGAAAAAAATCGAATAGTAGATCCTCTGGTTCTGTGTACATTCACGCACTTTTTGGCACGATTTTCGACGTTCACGACAGCCGCACTTGGTTGCGATTTTATTATGGATTTTACAGAATAGTTTTATTTATTTTTGTTGTTTTCTTTAACACATTTCGATTGTTTTTGTTTTGGTTATTTCGTTATCAGTTTGTGTGTGTGTTTTTTTGTTTGTTCCTGATGAAGGCCTATTGAGCCGAAACGTTGTTTAGTCTGTGTCGTCCACTTGTCACGTAAAGCTTCTTACATACCATTTTTTTATTTTTTTATTTTTCCTTATATTCAGCTTTACTGCAGCTTCGCATTTTTATATTTATAGATATCAGTAGGCAATGTTTACTATAACCTCGTATTATTGTTACATCAATATTTAAAGTACTTTAATCTTATTGACTTCAATATTTCAGTCTAATTTATTAATTATGTTTAATTTTATGGAAGACATTTTCATCCCAAAATGTATCCTTAGCTTTATCCAATTTATTACAATTATTACCTCTTTTAAAATGGAACAGTTGATTTTGAAATAATGTAGGTTTTATTTCTACGTAATTACGAATACTTTTCCTAAATGAGAAACTTCTCATGAAACAAGTCTGTGTTTATGAAGTGAGAAAGACTATTCATCACTGCTATATAGAGCCAATTCTGACTTATGGAAACGAATCATGGGTAATAGACAAATAAATAAATATTTCGATTTTAGGCCACAGATAGGATAACATCATCACACACGATGAGCTGGTCACATGGTCAGTACTCGTATATGGAGGGGCATGGACAACACCGTGACATACGTTGAGCATGTTGGTCGCATGGTCAGTACTCGTATATGGAGGTGTAAGGACAACGTCCTGACACACGGTGAGCTGGCCGCATGGTTATTACTCGTATATGGTGGGATAAGGGCAACAACATGACACACGTTGAGCTGATCCCATGGTCAGTACTCGTATATGGAGGGATAAGGGCAACAACCTGACACAAGTTGAGCTGGTCCCATGGTCAGTACTCGTATATGGTGGGATAAGGGCAACAACATGACACACGATGAGCTGTTCGCACGGCAGTACTCGTATATGGTGGGATAAGGACAACAACATGACACACGATGAGCTGTTCGCACGGCAGTACTCGTATATGGTGGGATAAGGACAACAACATGACACACGATGAGCTGTTCGCACGGCAGTACTCGTATATGGAGGGATAAGGGCAACAACCTGACACACGTTGAGCTGGTCCCATGGTCAGTACTCGTATATGGAGGGATAAGGACAACAACCTGACACACGTTGAGTTGGTCCCATGGTCAGTACTCGTATATGGAGGGATAAGGGCAACAACCTGACACAAGTTGAGCTGGTCCCATGGTCAGTACTCGTATATGGAGGGATAAGGGCAACAACCTGACACAAGTTGAGCTGGTCCCATGGTCAGTACTCGTATATGGAGGGATAAGGGCAACAACCTGACACACGTTGAGCTGATCCCATGGTCAGTACTCGTATATGGAGGGATAAGGGCAACAACCTGACACACGTTGAGCTGATCCCATGGTCAGTACTCGTATATGGAGGGATAAGGGCAACAACCTGACACACGTTGAGCTGATCCCATGGTCAGTACTCGTGTATGGTGGGATAAGGACAACAACCTGACACAAGTTGAGCTGGTCCCATGGTCAGTACTCGTATATGGTGGGATAAGGACAACAACCTGACACAAGTTGAGCTGGTCCCATGGTCAGTACTCGTATATGGTGGGATAAGGGCAACAACATGACACAAGTTGAGCTGGTCCCATGGCAGTACTCGTATATGGTGGGATAAGGGCAACAACCTGACACAAGTTGAGCTGGTCCCATGGCAGTACTCGTATATGGTGGGATAAGGGCAACAACCTGACACAAGTTGAGCTGGTCCCATGGCAGTACTCGTATATGGTGGGATAAGGGCAACAACCTGACACAAGTTGAGCTGGTCCCACGGCAGTACTCGTATATGGTGGGATAAGGGCAACAACCTGACACAAGTTGAGCTGGTCCCATGGCAGTACTCGTATATGCGCGTGTGTTCTGATGTATCTCCTAAACCTGCGGCGTGGCTGGCACACTCAGATCAGGGTTGAAATCCTTTCCCTGAAAAGACTAGCTCACAAATCACGACTCTACTACCTATGACGGCTATCCCTTAATGCAAGGGCTATGAGATTACATCACGCAATCACTCCATCTATTAATCGAACATGTGCTTTCAACACTTTATACGATCACTAACCTCAGCGCTACACATATCTGCATCCTATCACAGTGTATATCGCCACCTGGTCCCCACCTGTTGCACACTTCTTGGTTACTGATGTTTTTATTATGGCCAATATATTTTAAGAAGTTTTCTCTGGTCGAATGCATGAAATAGAGCTAGTCTGGATTTGATATCTCCTCTTCTCGCTGCATCCGATTATACTCAAGGCTTTTAAGCTAATTTTTGAAATGTTAAATTATTTTTTGCATTCCATAAATTATTTTTCTGCGATTGCGTTAATATTTTTTCAGCACTTTATTATGTTTTTGTTGTTTCAAAATTCGTTTTGCCGCTATTAAATAACATTTTGCCGCACTTTAAATTAGTCTGTCCTTAATTTGTTATTTTTGCCACTTTAATTAAGTTGTGGCTGTTGAATTATTTTTGACGCATATGAAATATTAATTTCCATTTTCCACATTACATTTCCACCTGTTCTACGAATTTTTGCCGAAATTAAATATTTCTTCTTTATTTCTATTTTACTTTTTATCAAGTATGTTAGATCACAATTTTTGCTGCGATGTTCATTTCAATCTCAGATTCTCCAACAAATCTGTACCAGGGCGTATCTCTCGTGATGTCAGGCGCTAAACCATTCTTCATTATTAGTTGACCATTACACTAAATGTTAAGTTGCAAGGGCAACAACTTGTCTCTCTGTTTCTGGCTAAGCTCGTGCCCTGGAGAGAAGTCTGCAGCTCCAACGCAAACAAGAAGCAGACAGATTCATAGAAAAAGTGAATATACGGCGAAAAAAAACAAAAACATGTCTAATACTCTGCAAAATCCATAGTAAACTATGTCAGATGGAGACGTACTACTACTACTACTACTACTACTACTACTACCACTACTACTACTACCACAACTACTACTACTACTACTACCACTACTACTACCAGTACTACCACTACTACTACCACTACTACTACTACTACCACTACTACCACTACTACCAATACTACTACTAAAACCACTACTACTACTACCACTACTACTACTACTACTACTACTACTACTACCACCACTACTACTACCACTACTACTACTACTACTATCACTACTACTACCACTACTACCACTACTACCAATACTACTACCACTACTACTACTACTAAAACCACTACTACTACCACTACTACCACTACTACTACTACTACGACTACTACTACTATTACCACTACTACTACTACTACTACCACTACTACTACTACTACTACCACTACTACTACTACTACTACTACCACTACTACTACTACTACCACTACTACTACTGCTACTGCCACTGCTACTGCTACCGCCGCCGCTACTGCTACATGTACAGAAAGTAAAAGATTGCAATTTGTTAATCTTCTGACGATTATATAGTCCAATCGAACGAAGTCTTCCAGACGGACCGGTGGAATTATCAATTGATCCATTGTTGGTGGATTGGGTGGCCCTGTGGATTGGTTCACGCAATGTGCCACTAGAGTTGTGAATGAAGGTTTGATTCCTGGCAGTTTAGAAAAATGTAGAAGATGTTCTTTGTTGGTTGCGGCATTGTTGCTCTCCTCTTGATACAGTTCGATCTGTTCAACTAGCAATTTCCATCAGAGTGCGAGCGAGCAATGCGGTCACAAGAATTTGAAAACGACTGGGAGGAATAACAAATTATATAAGACAGTAGCCACCATGAAGATGGCATCACTCTGTGTTCTTGGTTAGGGCTATAACAAGAACTCTGTGACTGGGTGGTCGCTTTGATCACAAGGTTTGTACAGACCAGACTCTTCTCTTATACGCTGAGCTTGATGTGAGCGTTCAAAATTAAACACGCAATGAGACTGACGCCTGGGAGTCATGCCCAAGGCGGGCCCACCTTTTCTCCTCTTCTCTAGAGTGTCAGGAAGAGAAAGGGTCAAAACATTTGCTTGATGGTTCCCCTCTGATGATCAGATTCCCTACTTCTGCGAATCTCTGTTTCTCGGTCATACGCTGAACATGATGGGAGCGTTCACACTCAAACACACTAGGAGACTGATTCCTGGGAGTCATGCCCAAGACCGCCCAGAGTGTTAGGAAGCTAAAGGGCCGAAACATTTGTTTGACGGGTCACCTCTGATGATCAGATTCCTTCCTTCTGCGAAGCTCTTTGTGAAGAGTTTCGTTTCGTAGATTATATTATAACACAATTGTTGCTTCAAGAAATGATAAACAAATAGTAACAACTACGTTTTTGTTATTTGAAATTGCAAGTGCAAATAAGGGACATTTCACACCTTCGGTTAAAGAGGTATGTTTACAACACTCGGAAAAAAAAATTACAAATAATCAACAACATTAAAATAATTAAAAAAAAAAAAAAAAAACAACAGGCAGCCCCGAAGCAGGATCGAACAGTCTATTTTTGTTTGTTTTTTTTTCTTCTGTTTTTGATTATTTATTATTTTTTTCCGAGTGCTGTAAACATGCATTAAAAAAAGTAAAGTACCCCCTTCACGTCACGTAGCGTATAGGGAATATGATGTTAGTGACCATAAATTTTACAGACCTTCGGCACATGATTTTTGTGGGTAATGTGGTCGGTATTACGCCCGTGCCGCTTTACTTTCCCAGAAAAAGAATCCGGTACCCATTAAAGGCTGGGTGAACCCGTAAGCCGTTGGTAGGGATCGAACCCTATCTCTTGTCCTTTGTAGTCCAGTTCACTAACTACTGAGCTATCGCTGCTCCCATGTAAACATGCATCTTCCCCTGAATTGATTCGCAGATCTATCTCCTCGGAAGTTTCCCTAATATTCATTTATTATTTGTCTCTATAGCACTTTTTGTGGGGCACTAGAAATGCAATGATAGTAGAATTTAAATATTTTTTTACATAAAGATCGTTTAATTATGATCGATATGGTCAATACTACACCAGGCCGTTCAGTTTTCACAGATAAAATGTTAGGTACACATTTAAAGACAAAATAAGCTTTGTTTGTTAACAAACAAACAAAAAAAACTTGGAAATTGAAACTGAATTCCCGAATCGACGGACGAGCCACCTCGCTACGGGAAGATTTTATTATTTTTGGTTGAGTCAAACTCTTTCATTTCCTCCAACGATGGGTGAGAAAGCGACTCACTAACACTAGGTCTATCTATTGACCTTTCAAGCCGTAGCCGGCCCATAGGACATAGACCAAGATACTCCCACTCTTATCTGAATTTTTGTTCTAGCAGTTTTCAATTCTTTTAAAGATATTTTATCAAATCTCGCCATTTGTCTCTGTTCTGTGCAATCAGCTTTATCTCTTTGAGGGAGCCGAAAACTGCTCTCGCCTTTCTCATCAATGTACTTCTCAGTGTCTCTCTGGGTCTTCCTCTTTTCCTCTCATCTGTTGTTTCCCTCATGGGGGCTTGCTTTGCTATTCGGTTATTATCTCTTCTCATCACATGTCCAACATATGACCATCGTCTTTTCCTTATTACTGAAGATATTAGTGGTTGATTGGCGATTTCTCTATTTTCCTCGTTTGTTTTGAATTCGTTCCAGGCTATACCAAGTATTTTCCTTAGACATTTATTTTCGAATGCGTTCAACTTTGTTTTTATATCTCTTGTTGTTTTCCAGCTTTCACACGCATACGTAAGGGTTGATAGTACATTTGATTTGAATAGTCTAAGTTTTGTGTTTGTGCTGATGAGTTTTGATTTCCACAACTTTTCAAGGCTTTTGAAAGACATTGCTGCTTCAGCTCTGCTGATTCTTATTTCTTTGCTTGTATCCCCTTCTCGATCAATGTGACTTCCAAGCTAGATAAAGTGATCGATCTCTTCCAAAGGTTTGTTTTCCGTGTATATTTTATTGTCTGTTGGAATTAAGCTTTTGATGACTTTAGTCTTTTCATGATTGATCTCAAGCCCAACTGCTTATTTACATATTCTGTATCAGGTCTACGTTTTATTAACAACATCGTTTTAACCATAGCGGCTTGTTAAACCTCTGATCACCGGTTCTATACCAAGCTGGAGACAAATAATTTCTCCATCTTGGATACAACCGGAAACCGACACTAACTCTAGGGATACATGCCTAACTAAAATGGACAGTTCATTACACAAGTAATGGTAATTTTGTGGGTAGGTCATATGTGTAAGTCCCATGTGACTAGAGAATAGAGTCACTCTCTCTCTCTCTCTCTCTTTATATATATATATGGCCCTTTTCGTCTTGTCACACAGTCTAGAGGAGACTATTGTGTATTTTTTTGTTTTTGAGGGTTTTGTTTATCCGCAGAATAATGCACATCAATTGGCAGGACAAAATAACCAATTTAACTGTCCTGCAACTTGTTAAGACCCCGTTTCTCAGATGTGGAAGACTAAGATGGCTGGGGCACGTCCAGCGAATGGTAGAGAAACGCATCCCCAGGCAGATATTATATGGTGAACTAACACATGGAAAAAATACAAATCGGCAGACCTAAACTACGATATAGAGATATCTGTAAATTATCTTTGAATGTTTTCTCCATATGTGAGAATGATTGGGAGCATCTGGCAAGTGATCGCACATCATGGAGAGCATGTATCATCATCATCATCGAGTGCCTTCTCCGCAACGAAGGTTGGCTACCATGTATCACCATTGTACTCTGTTTCTTGCTTTGATGGTGCAGGCTGTTATAGATTGACTTGTCCATCTTTGATGTTACTCGTCCATGTTAGTCTTGGTCTGCCTCTGCCTCTTTTACCTTGTATTTTCCCTTCCAATATTACTTTTAGTAGGCTGTTGTGTGTTTTAACATGCCCCATAAATTTAGAGCATGCATAAGGAACGGTAAAACATCATTTGAGACTGTGCTAAGACAAAATTTAGAAGAGAAAAGACTCATGAAAAAGGAATGACAACTCTGTGGATCAGTGGGCCTGACTTGTTCATTCTGTGGCGTGTGTGTTTGTCAAACATTGGTAGAATTAGCCGCGAAAGAAGCTGCTCGACAAAATAAACAAAACCAATAATCAGCGAATCAATTTTGTTCTGTTGTTGATTATATGTCAATTTTTCCGAGTGCTGTAAGCATACCTCTTCCTCTGAATTGATTCGCTGATTATCGCCTCGGAAGTTTCCCTCTGTAATAATATTCATTTATTATTATTTGTCTCCAGTCTAAACCACTGGAAACTGCTATTTGTGCTATTTCGTCCTAAATATTTGTCTGCAACGCAAGTATTCAGCCTTACCCTATCCGGGAGATACCTGTTTTAACAGGAAAAAATACAGATACACTATGTATTTCCGAGCTGTGATCTCAACGTTATGCTATAGTCATGAGAACACCTGCACGAATGACAATGCTTACGATGCAAATTTTTTAGTTAGCTGAGTGGCAGTGTTCCCTAGCGTTTGGCTGTTCGTGGCAAGGCGCTGTGCCACTGAGTACGGGTTCGATCCTGCTTTGGTCCATATATAATTTTTTTCTGTTGTTGATTATTTGTCAATTTGTCCGAGTGCTGTAAACATACCTCTTCCTCTGAATTGATTCGCTGATTATCGCCTCGGAAGCTTCCCTCTATAATAATATTCATTTATTATTATGTGTCTCCTGTTGATTGTTTTCCGTACCACTACACCAAGCTTTCACCCAGCCTTTAATGGGTACCTGATTTTTTTTCTGGGAAAGTAAAGCGGCACGGGCGTAATACCGACCACATTACCCCAATAATCATGTGCCGAAGGTCTGTAAAATGTATGGTCGCTAACACCATATTCCCTATACGCCACAAGGCGTGACGGGGGTACTTTACTTTTTTTTTTTCACCAAGCTATCTAGTATCTTCTCTCTTTTTAGTCCGTGATCACTATCTCCTTCTATTTTTCCAGTTGTGACAAAGTATTCCAATTTTCCTCTTCTCATGATGTGCTCGAAAAAATCTGTTTCTTTCTGATGTTTCTTAGGACCTTCCTTTTTTGTGTTGGCCTCTTTGAGAATTTCCTCGTTGGTCTTTTATTTAAGTTGTCAGGGAACTCTCAACATTCTTCTCAGAATATATATGTCCATGAATTATGTATAGGCATGACATAGTTGTCGTTCTGAGTGTCACATTAACTAGCATAGACTACACATATAAAACTGGCCCAGCGATACAGGCAAATAGTACAATGATGGCGACGTGAGGACCTGAGCAGGACTGCAAACTTCGTCCTGGCTGAAGACGAGGAAAGGACGCAGCATGACCATACGTTTGTAGAACATATATATATATATATATATATATATATATATATATAGAGAGAGAGAGAGAGAGAGAGAGAGAGGGCGGGAGAGACCACACTTAGGACACCCACACATTTGTGTACGTTTTTATTGAGTGTTAATTAAACACTTTTGTATTGTTATTTTTAGTGTGTCATTTCGTTTGACCTCACATCTGGGTCCATGTCATGTTGTTACTTTCCCGTTGACATATCTCTCCTTGCTCATGTTGGTCTCCATTTCCATTTCACTGTTCTCTATAAACTGATAACACGGCACATCATGATATCAACGTGTTGATAATTCCTTCACATGTCTAGCTTTCTTTATCAGCATGTAAGTTCCAATTGCACAGCTGTTTGTTTTAAGCAAATAGTAGTATTTTAGTTCGTATCCTGACTCCCCCCCCCCCAACCCATATTTAGGTAAAAGAATTATTGAATATATTTCATTCCCTTCATTATTATGAAAACTAATGGTAGTGACTACGGGTTTTCTAGCTTCATTAAAGTTTGTTTTAATATTAATTCAGGTACATCAATGTCTGTTTTAAAAATAATGTATGTACATTAATGTTTGTTTTAATAATGATGTTGGTATTTTGTTTGTTTTAATAATAATGCAGGTACATTAACATTTGTTGTAATAATAATGTAGGTACAATAATATTTGTTTTAATAATAATGTAAGTATATTAATATTTGTTTTACTAATAATGTAGTTACACTAATATTTGTTTTAATAATAATGTAAGTATATTAATATTTGTTTTACTAATAATGTAGGTACACTAATATTTGTTTTAATAATAATGTAAGTATATTAATATTTGTTTTAATAATAATGTAGGTACATTAATATTTGTTTTAATAATAATGTAGGTACAGTCATATTTGTTTAATAATAATGTAGGTACATTAATATTTGCTTTAATAATAATGTAGGTACATTAATATTTGTTTTAATAATACTGTATGTAGTTAATATTTATTTTAATAATAATGTAGGTACGTTAATATTTGTTTTAGTAATAAAGTAGGTACGTTAATATTTGTTTTAATAATAAAGTAGGTACATTAATATTTGTTTTAATAATAAAGTAGGTACATTAATATTTGTTTTAATAATAAAGTAGGTACATTAATATTTATTTTAATAATAAAGTAGGTACATTAATATTTGTTTTAATAATAAAGTAGGTACATTAATATTTGTTTTAATAATAAAGTAGGTACATTAATACTTGTTTTAATAATGATATATACGTAAAATAATAGTATAGTTATAATAATAATAAATAATAAGAGTACATTGATGTCTGTGTTTTTAGTACATCATGCTTTTAGTACATCATGCTTTTAGTACATCATGCTTTTAGTACATCATGCTTTTAGTACATTAAAGTTGATGAGACACATATTTCAAACATTAAAAATAATGTGCACCTTCTTGGTGTTCTAGACTCTATATTTTAACATAAATGATACTAAAAGTTATAACTTTCTCTAATCAATCTGAATGTCAATTAATCAATCTGTCAATCAGTCAATCAATCAGCCAATCAATAAACCAGTCAAAACATTATACTTCTTTTGTTTGTATCAGCATCATACCTCCCACCTGAATGTGCCGTAGAAGAATACCAGGTATATTTTGAAATGAGCAAATGAAAATGCAGCTAAAATACCAGTGACAAACAGCTGTGGTGGATATTCCAACCATTGTGTCACCCATTCACAAATATATTTGTCTGTAATACTAGACTTCATGTTTCTAAATTTATTACTTCAGTTTAGTCAGTTTCATTGTGAGTGTTACCTCTTCTTTTCCTCATAATATTTACCTTTCCACCTTTCCTCCCTCTATATTTTATTTATCGCCCTTCTTTCCTCCCTCTATATTTTATTTACCGCCCTTCTTTCCTCCCTCTATATTTTATTTATCGTCCTTCTTTCCTCCCTCTATATTTTATTTATCGCCCTTCTTTCCTCCCTCTATATTTTATTTATCGTCCTTCTTTCCTCCCTCTATATTTTATTTGTCGTCCTTCTTTCCTCCCTCTATATTTTATTTGTCGTCCTTCTTTCCTCCCTCTATATTTTATTTGTCGTCCTTCTTTCCTCCCTCTATATTTTATTTATCGTCCTTCTTTCCTCCCTCTATATTTTATTTGTCGTCCTTCTTTCCTCCCTTTACATTTTATTTATCGTCCTTCTTTCCTTCCTCTATATCATAGTTATCGTCCTTCTTTCCTTCCTCTATATCATAGTTATCGTCCTTCTTTCCTTCCTCTATATCATAGTTATCGTCCTTTCCTTCCTCTATATCATAGTTATCGTCCTTCTTTCCTCCTTCTACATCATATTTATCGTCCTTCTTTCCCCCCTCTACATTTTTTTTATCGAACTCCTTTCTTCCTTCTACATCATATTTACAGCCCTCCTTTCTTCCTTCTATATCATATTTACACTCCTCCTTTCCTCCCTCTACATTTTATTTTTCTTTCTTCTTTCACATCTTATTTGCTTATTTTCTTCCAATTATTTACCTGTCCTCATTTCTCCGTGTAATTTACCTGTCTTCCATTCGTTCTCTTAATTACATTCAATTTTTCATTTGGCCTTTTTTACGTTCATTTTTTTCTATTCGTTTTTTTTCCCTTCTACTTGTTAATCTTTTATTTACCTTCTTTTTTCCCTCTTCTTATTTACCTTCCTTGTTATCTTCCTTGTTTTGTGTTTGTCCCAGCCTAAGCCCATATAGATTTAACGTGTCTTATAATGCTGTTAAAAACAAACAATTGTATTCGATCCAATAGTAATTTTGGGCAGAGTGTCTCTTTCTGGTCCACACGGTGCATCCCCGGCTTCATCGCTATCAGCTTTTGTCTTTAGCTGTACTTTTAGTCCAGAACAAGGATAGTGGATGAGTGGTGAGTGGGTGGTTGAGCGAGTGAATGAGTAAGTGAGTGAGTGAGTGGGTGGGTGGGTTGGTGGGTTGGCTGGTGAGTGAGTGAGTGAATGAATGAGTGAGTGAGTGATTAGGTGGGTATGTGCGTGAATAATTGAGTTGGTGAGATAATGAATGAATAGGTACGTGGGTAGGTGAATAAGTAGGTGAGTGAATCGATGGACAAATGAATCGGAGAAAGACTGACTGAAGGAGTGAGTGAACGTGCAGTTGAGTCAGTGAGAAGGCAATTGAGTGAATGAGTGAGTGGGCATTTGAGTTAGTGAGTAAGCAGTTGAGTGGGTGAGTGCGTGAGCGACTGTGTGAGTGAGTGAGTGAGTGAATGGATGGGTGGGTGAATGGGTGGGTGGATAAGTGAGTGAGTGAGTGAGTGAGTGAGTGAGTGAGTGAGTGGTGGGTGGGTGGGTGGGTGGGTGGGTATCTGGGTGAGTGAGTGAGTTGTAAATGTCGTGATGATAAAGCTGACATAAAATTCACCAGTCTGCGAGAATCAATGTTTAATAAAAACACCAACAACAGTACCTTTATAGCTGTACTCTCAAACAAGCAACAATAAACCCAGCAACACTCAAACAAGCAACAATAAACCCAGCAACACTCAAACAAGCAACAATAAACCCAGCAACTCTCAAACAAGCAACAATAAACCCAGCAACCCTCAAACAAGCAACAATAAACCCAGAAACTCTCAAACAAGCAACAATAACCCAGCAACACTCAAGCAAGCAACAATTAACCCAGCAACACCCACTCATTTCTCCTCAGTTCCGACAACAATATTATGTTGACATTACAAAGTAATTACCAGCGCTGCAAATCCAAGCGACAAGTTCATGAAAGTGCTCCAACCAAAACAACAGAGTACAGAATCGGTTTTTTTGTCATGAATTTTAAAAACAAGTTTTAGGATTTTTTTTTTACAATTTTTGATAATTCTTTAATCTGGAAACAATCTCTCGAGCGATTTTGGAAAACAACATTTCTTTTTCCATTTAAAAGAAAACTTCTTAAGCTATCGGGGAAAAACATTTTTTATTTTTTATTTGATTTGAACCAGGTGATGATTATTTTTTATTTCTTTTCCTTGAAGGAGAGTCTGTTGATTACATCTCCCCTCCCATATTTGTTTGTGTGAATGTGGAAGTTTTTAATTTTGGTAGGTGTCCCATTTGATACAGAACCTCGATATTCGTGCGGGATGGACCAAAGCCTACTTTAGATAGGCTTTGAAGACCCCATCAACGTGACGTGCTCAGATATACGAGCTGTGTACGGCTAACATCATTCCGGCCTCAACTGCTCCTGATCGCCAAGCTGAAAACGTCACACTAGTAGAGATTTTCCAGGGTTCCCCTTTCTGCGCTCAGGCCCTATTTAAAGTAGGCGTTTGGATCTTTCTTCTCCTTCTTCTATCCTTCCTCTGCTGCCGTTGGCGTCGAGGGGAGAAACAATCTGAGATTCTTTGCTCTTCTGATGTTATCCCTCCTAGTGACTCTAGTATTCCTTTTATCCATCTCTTTCTCGGTCTTCCACTTAATCTGGCGTTTTCGTAGCGTTTATTTATGGCTCTTTGAGTCATTGTTAGTTCTTTTTGTCTTGTTATATGGCCGAACCAATTTATCTGTTGTTCCTTTATGTATTCGATGGCTGGTTCAATTTCGAGTTTCTTTCTCAGGTCAGTGTTCCTTACTCTGTCCCTTAAGCTGTTTCCTGTCATTCTTCTGACACATTTCATTTCGGTGGTCGTTATCTTTCTTATTGTTCTAGAGTCCAGCGTCCCATTCTGGCACTGATAGCACAGAGTTGGTAGAAACATTGATTTGTATATTGCCTTTTTTGGCGTATGGATGGACACGTCTATTCAAAATGATGGGAACGGGGATATAGGATGGAGTGGCATCCCACACTTCACAAGCCAGCATGGCCGAAATGACCGTGCCACTTAGAACTTTACCGATATTTAAGTGGAATATGATTTATTCTTTTTGTGTCGTGTGTTCGCGGTTCGATAGGCATGCACATGGTTCGACAAAAATGACGCCGGCTCCCGGGTATGTTCAACCCGAATGTGAAAAGTCTGTGACGGTGGATGGGGCGGAAGAATCAGAAATGACCAACGGCCTAGAAAGCGAAAACAGCAAAGTGTGTGGTACACATGAGGCATATTCAGAACACGAAAGACGAATATGACAGACCACCGTGAAAGAGATTGGAGACGCATCACGTAACATTCCAAAGAAAGCCATGGAAACAACCTGTACCATCAAAGCAAGAAACAGAGTGGAATGGCGCTCCTTGGTAGCCAACCTTCGTTTGCCGAGACGGCACTCGATGATGATGATGACTTAGAATGGACTTTGGCAACACCGCCCATTGTTGGTTCTCTAGCGAGTGGAACAATCTCTTTCCGTACGTTTCGACGTCATGCGTCATGCCAATTTTGGCCGCGTACCCGCATTGTGCGTCACTCTGAAATTGAATCATGTAAACCGTATGCTGTTTACGTGTCTTGTATCATCTTGATATTGGTGAAGTCTAATTCCTTGCTTAATTATCTTAGCGTTCACACATAATATGTTATGTGTTTAAGCATGTAGATTGACACTGAAAACTATGAACAATTTTGTCTCTGAAATCTCTCCCGTTGCATTGAAAAGATCTTCCGTTACATTGATAAAAATCTTCCGTTACATTGATACAGATCTACCGTTGCATTGAAAAGATCTTCCGTTACATTGATAAAAACCTTCCGTTACATTGATAAAAATCTTCCGTTACATTGATAACAATCTTCTGTTACATTGATAAAGATATTCCGTTACATTGATAAAGATCTTCCGTTACATTGATAAAGATCTTCCGTTACATTGATACAGATCTACCGTTGCATTGATAAAGATATTCCGCTGCATTGATAAAGATCTTTCGTTGCATTGATAAAGATCTTTCGTTACATTGATAAAGATCTTCCGCTGCATTGATAAAGATCTTTCACTGCATTGATAAAGATATTCCGTTGCATTGATAAAGATCTTCCGTTACATTGATAAAGATCTTCCGTTACATTGATACAGATCTACCGTTGCATTGATAAAGATCTTCCGCTGCATTGATAAAGATCTATCGTTGCATTGATAAAGATCTTCCGCTGCATTGATAAAGATCTTTCGTTGCATTTATAAAGATCTTCCGTTTCATTGATAAAGATCTTCCGCTGCATTGATAAAGATCTTTCGTTGCATTGATAAAGATCTTTCGTTGCATTGATAAAGATCTTTCGTTGCATTGATAAAGATCTTCCGTTATATTGATACAGATCTACCGCTGCATTGATAAAGATATTTCGTTGCATTGATAAAGATCTTCCGTTGCATTGATAAAGATCTTTCGTTGCATTGATAAAGATCTTCCGTTACATTGATACAGATCTACCGCTGCATTGATAAAGATCTTTCGTTGCATTGATAATGATCTTCCGCTGCATTGATAAAGATCTTTCGTTGCATTGATAAAGATCTTCCGTTACATTGATACAGATCTACCGCTGCATTGATAAAGATATTCCGCTGCATTGATAAAGATCTTCCGCTGCATTGATAAAGATCTTCCGTTGCATTGATAAAGATCTTTCGTTGCATTGATAAAGATCTTCCGTTGCATTGATAAAGATCTTTCGTTGCATTGATAAAGATCTTCCGTTGCATTGATAAAGATCTTCCGTTGCATTGATAAAGATCTTCCGTTGCATTGATAAAGATCTTCCGTTGCATTGATAAAGATCTTTCGTTGCATTGATAAAGATCTTTCGTTGCATTGATAAAGATCTTCCGTTACATTGATACAGATCTACCGCTGCATTGATAAAGATCTTCCGCTGCATTGATAAAGATCTTCCGCTGCATTGATAAAGATCTTCCGTTGCATTGATAAAGATCTTTCGTTGCATTGATAAAGATCTTCCGTTACATTGATACAGATCTACCGCTGCATTGATAAAGATATTCCGCTGCATTGATAAAGATCTTCCGTTGCATTGATAAAGATCTTCCGCTGCATTGATAAAGATCTTTCGTTGCATTGATAAAGATCTTCCGTTTCATTGATAAAGATCTTCCGTTTCATTGATAAAGATCTTCTATTTCATTGATAAAGATCTTCCGTTACATTGATAAAGATCTTCCGTTACATTGATACAAATCTACCATTATATTGATAAAGATATTCCGTTACATTGATAAAGATCTTCCGTTGCATTAATAAAGATCTTCCGTTGCATTGATAAAGATCTTCCGTTGCATTGATAAAGATCTTCTGTACTGAAAGAGTTTAAGACATTTCGTAACAATATTTTAGCAGGAAACAACAGAGTTCTCTGGCGAGTAGACACTTTATATTTAAGACAATTTGTTACAACAATTTAATAGCACGGCCATCTACATTATCAGACACAGTACTTCATGATAATAATAGTAATAATAATGTTATGTTTGTTTCATTTCACGTCTTTTTAATGCTTTTTTAATGTTTCAAATAATTTATGTCATTATTTATTTGCGTCAGAAATAAAATGTAACTGTTTGTGACTACAGTAGGGCAATGTCACATTCAAAGGCAGGAATTCTGTTGAAACTGACATGGGAAATGTAGGCACGCAAAAAAAAAACCTAGGAGATAAAATGTAAATTTCGTATGTGAATCCTGATAAAACTGAAGAGAAACTGCGTCTCACTAGCACAAGTTACAACAAGTGATAAAGGAGGATAACTCAAATGATATTTTAGAATCAAAATAAATAAAAGTACACGTGGCTTAAACCAGGTATTTACCGAGAGTTCTACTGAGATTCATTGTGATGGGCACAGTGGTTGTCGATTTATATATCTAGATATTTTAGTTCCATCGTGGTCATTTCTTGCACTTTGCTTGACTTTCTTTTCGCTTTCTTCTGAATTTTATTTCTGTGCTATTTATTTGGGGAACCTGATAGCTCAGTGCTTAGTGAACTGGACTACAAAGAACTAGAGGTAGGGTTCGATCCCAACCGACGGCTTCCGGTTCACCCAGCCTTTAATGGGTACCTAATTTTTTTTCTGGGAAAGTAAAGCGGCACGGGCGTAATACCGACAACATTACCCCAAAAATCATGTGCTGAAAGTCTGTAAAATGTATGGTCACTAACACCATATTCCCTATACGCCACTTGGCGTGACGGGGGTACTTTACTTTATTTACTTACTATTTAGTTGACTTTTTTGAGACTATTTCTTTACTTTTTGTGTTTGTTGTTTCTTACTTTCTGATCTTTTTCTTTACTGTATTTCTTGACTATTTCTAACCTTATAAAAATTACTGTGAAATTGCCCAATTTCTTCTCTACTATTTTTATATTTTATGTGTATTGCCATTGTTTGTGGAAGCGGAAAAGAGGCACAATTCTACGAATTTCGGTCGACAATTCAGAGTCAGCTACTCAAAACTGATCAAGACTCCATTTCACCTCCCAGAGGAGCTTCCAAGCAGAGTTTGCGCCCAAAAACAGATTGACTAGGGATCACGTGATTGTTTTATCGCTACATATAAGCATACATGAAAGAGCGGACAGGTTGGCTAGCTGCCTGTCGTTGAAGACGGTCAATCAATGTATCGGGCGGATATCATCAATGCCCTCCGAGATGTGGGTGGGGACAGGACTTCGACAACCATGAGTCCACGTCACTCCTTCGGATGAAGAAGATGAGAGTTAAGATGGGCACAGCCAGAAACAAGAAACTTAGTGGGCGTATAAGAAGACTTATCAACCAACACAGAACTGGAGTCGTCAGTCGCTGGATACTACGAGACTTGCTGAGGAGGGGATCTGAGCACCTATTGGCATGTTCGGAGTGCCATGATGATGACCCGCTAATAACTCTATAACTGAGGAGGGGATCTGAGCACCTATTGGCATGTTCGGAGTGCCATGATGATGACCCGCTAATAACTCTATAACTGAGGAGGGGATCTGAGCACCTATTGGCATGTTCGGAGTGCCATGATGATGACCCGCTAATAACTCTATAACTGAGGAGGGGATCTGAGCACCTATTGGCATGTTCGGAGTGCCATGATGATGACCCGCTAATAACTCTATAACTGAGGAGGGGATCTGAGCACCTATTGGCATGTTCGGAGTGCCATGATGATGACCCGCTAATAACTCTATAACTGAGGAGGGGATCTGAGCACCTATTGGCATGTTCGGAGTGCCATGATGATGACCCGCTAATAACTCTATAACTGAGGAGGGGATCTGAGCACCTATTGGCATGTTCGGAGTGCCATGATGATGACCCGCTAATAACTCTATAACTGAGGAGGGGATCTGAGCACCTATTGGCATGTTCGGAGTGCCATGATGATGACCCGCTAATAACTCTATAACTGAGAAGGGGATCTGAGCACCTATTGGCATGTTCGGAGTGCCATGATGATGACCCGCTAATAACTCTATAACTGAGGAGGGGATCTGAGCACCTATTGGCATGTTCGGAGTGCCATGATGATGACCCGCTAATAACTCTATAACTGAGGAGGGGATCTGAGCACCTATTGGCATGTTCGGAGTGCCATGATGATGACCCGCTAATAACTCTATAACTGAGGAGGGGATCTGAGCACCTATTGGCATGTTCGGAGTGCCATGATGATGACCCGCTAATAACTCTATAACTGAGGAGGGGATCTGAGCACCTATTGGCATGTTCGGAGTGCCATGATGATGACCCGCTAATAACTCTATAACTGAGGAGGGGATCTGAGCACCTATTGGCATGTTCGGAGTGCCATGATGATGACCCACTAATAACTCTATAACTGAGGAGGGGATCTGAGCACCTATTGGCATGTTCGGAGTGCCATGATGATGACCCACTAATAACTCTATAACTCAATATAAGCAGAAACAAAACAAGAAAAACCAAATGATTTATTTCCAAAGATCTCTGTCGCATTTTTTCTTCAAAGTTGTTTAAGACGCCTCTTCTCATATCCATCACTAATTTATTTTACATTGTCTCAGTTGTCTTCTCTTGATTAATTGTCTGTAGTCGAAGAGTCGGTACTATCTTTCCGGTGAGCAGAGAGTGGATCCATTTCTTGAAGAGTTTTCTGGTGTAGTCATGTGATCTTATATCACTGTCACGGATGGCTTTCTCAGTCTTTATGTATTGTTCATATGATTGATACCGATGTGGCGTGAATGCTTTCATATTATTTCATGTGCGAATTATGGATAAAGAAATTAACAGATAATACCCATCAATCAAGTTCATCATTTCATGGAAAACAAATCACAAATAATCAACAACAGAAATAAATGGAAACAAAAAACAATTGACATCCTATAGTTTTTTTTTATGTTGATTATTTGTATCTTTTTTCCGAGTGCTGTAAACATACTTCTTCCCTGAAATGATTCACTTGATCTATCTCCTCGGAAGTCTCCCTCAATAATCATCATGTGCCATACCGGTTGGCGTATGTGATCATGTCCCTCCACAATCTTCTATCTACAGTGCATCGCATCAGTTCTATTGTTGACTGTTTTCCATGCCATGACACCAAGCCATCCAGTATTTTCTCTCTTTGTCGTCCGCGATCTTTCTTTCCTTTTATTTTGCCAGTTGTAACCAAGTATTCCAACTTCCCTCTTCACATGATTTGCCCAAAAAATGTTGATTGCTTCTTTCTTATGTTTTTTAGGAGCTCACTTTTTGTGTTGGCCTCTTTGAGAACTTCCTCATTGGTCTGTTTAGCTGTCCAGGGAACTTTCAACATTCTTCTGAGAAATCCCATCTCTGTAGCCACTAATCGCCTTTTCATTTGTTTGTCTACTGTCCATGATTCAATCCCATAGGTCAGAATTGGTTCTATATAGCACCTATGAACTCTCTTTCTCATTTTTATTGACATAGATTTGTTGCATAAGATATTTTTCATTTTCTGAAATGCTATTTTGGCCTGAGCTATTCAGCTTTTTATTTCTGTGTTGCATCTCCCATCTGATGTTATTATTGTGCCCAAGTATTTCAAACGTTGCACTTGTTTCAGACTTGTCTCGTTTATTTTTATGCTGCATGATGGTGGTGATTGTTTCTTCGATATAACCATTACTTATGTTTTCTTACTATTCAGACTGAGACCTTTCTTGTTGCTTTCTTCTACTATTATGTCTATCATTTCTTGTAGTTCGTTCTCTGTCTCTGCTATTAAGACTGTGTCATCCGCATATTGCAAATTATTTATGTTGTGACCTTTGACTTCAATTCCTTTTTTCTCTACTATTGATCTTATAATATATTCGCTGTAAAGTGAAAACAAATCCGACGACAGAACACAGCCTTGTCTGACTCCTTGTTTTATATATTGGAATTGTCCTGTTTGGTTGTTAATTCGTATAGCTGCTGTTTGTTGCCAGTACATGTTTTTTTATGATTCGCAGATCCTTTCCATCAATGTTTAATTTCTCCAGCATATTGATTATTTCCACATGCTTTACTTTGTTAAATGCTTTTGTGTAGTCTATAAAGCACATATATAGATCTTTCTTTACCTCTATAGATCTTTCTATCAATGTTCTTAAAATGTATATTGCATTATTGGTGCCCTTTCCTTCCACAAATCCACATTGTTCCTCACTTCCCTCAATAATAGTATTCATTTATTATTATATGTCATGAATCAAGTTATCACGACCTCTGGAGTCTGCCGGTCTATTGTAGTTCACTAATTGGTTGTGTGGTAGTTTCTCCCAGTAAGATTTTGTGCACAAGACTTTTGAGTTTCTCAACCATTCTATCCGCCCAGTTGTGAAGAGCTCTTCTATTACCCACTCATTCCAACATTTGTTGTTAACTAAGTTGAAGATCAACATTTAAACGACAATGACCCGAGCCTATATCACAGGACATCTTCTAATCTTAATACAGTGCGTTGCAACTGCACTGGGCAAGCAGCTTTCATGTGTACTCCTCAATACTCTTCCCCTCCCACCCAACCCCTAAATATGTTTTTGCATTCACCTCCTGATACATCTTCACCGACAGAGTAGGAACTGAATTTTTCCTGTTAATCCGTTTTTCCCCCGGCAGCCGTGTACGCAGGGGTCTCTCGCCGCACAGGCAGACAACTCCGTCTTCGGAGGTACTCATATTTTTTTTTCCGCCGATGAGTAATTGACGCTTCAAGCTGGGCCTCGCTGCTGAGACCAGGGGTGGTTGCCGCAGAGAGAAATCACAAATAAAAATCCTATCTGGTGCAGCTATGATGTGACTCTCTCAACCTCTCTGTCTCACGACCAACATATTTCCTCCAGACCAACCAGTCTCACCTTCCCACCACACCCCCACCTCTATTGTTAATTCCAAACCAGATCCCAAATAGGAATAGTGTCATAATCGATTGTTTTTATGGAAGCTGGAGTAATCGTTCTTGGCACCCGAGTCGGGCTCATCAGTTGAAATAAAATGCAGTATTTTGTAAATCCCTCCTTTCGTTTTTGACGTATCAATTCTTTATCGGCAGCTATGAGTTCTTTTACACACCTACTCATTTTTTATGGTGCATAATCATTTCCATTTGGTGTATCTTTACTTCTGTTTTGACACCTTATCACTTGTGTTTGATATCTTAACACTTGTTTTCTATTCTAACATCTCTTTAATCGCTTCACATTTTTGGACATCTTTCTTGTTTTGGTTTTGTTTTCTTCGTTCTTCATCTGCGTTCAGCGACGACTATTTCTTTACATTGTCCGTTATTAATCATCATCATCAGGTACCGTGCCTGCCGGAGTGGGTGATCATGTCTCTCCACAACTTTCGATCTCGACAGCTATTTATCATTTCTGTTGTTGACCTTCCGCCAGGCCATTTTTTTATGCTGTCTGGTATCTTTTCTCATTGCTTTCCTCTATCTCTGCGTCCCTCAATTTTCCAGTTGTTACAATATATTCCAGATGTTCTCTTCTCATTCCATGGCCAAAAAATTATGATTATTTCTTCCTCATATTGTATATTAGCTCTCTTTTTACTTTGGCCTCTTTCAGAACGTTTTCATTACTCTTCTTAGCTGTCCATGGTATTCTCAACATTCTTCTGTAAAACCACATTTCTACAGACTCCAGTGATTTTCTTGTCTGTTGTCCTATTGTCCATGATTCACATCCATATGTTAAGACTGGCTCTACATAACATTTAAGAACTCTTTTTTCTTGTTTTTATTGCCATACATGGATTGCATAGTATCTTTCTCATGATTTGGAAAGCTGATTTTGCCTGAACTATTCTGCATCTCACCTCTGTTGTACATCTACCACCAGACTTCGCCGTTATTAAAAGGTCGTTATATAAGCGCTGACACGTTATGTAACCAGTTCACTATTTATGCGCTTTTGACCGAAACATGCATCATGGGCACATCATTTATGAGGTGTGGCTTCCCTCTTCAATGTGTGAAGTCTGCCAAGGTCAGGCTAGTCGCCACCAAGAGCACGATGGTGGGATGAAGTCATGTCTGGGTCGAATGTCCATTTCGCCGATGCTGACAGATACAGTCAAGTACGAGTCATTAACCGCTGTCAGTCCAGCTACAGGTAGGAGTCATAGACTCTCACAGGCGTCAGTGACAATCTTACCGTTTTATCTGGGACCCTTAATGGCCGAAGCTGAAGTATAGTAAATACTGATCTTTGAAGAAGATAATGGAGAAGAAAAGAGACGGAAAGGAAAGGAAGGGAAGAGGAAAGGAGAAGAAGGGAAAAAGAAATGGGTAAAGTAGGGGGATGTAAAGGAGGAGAGGGATTTGAGGGAAAGAATTGGAGGGTTAAAGAGGAGAAGGAGAAAAAGGAGAGGAGGTAAAGAATCAGAGGGTAAAAGGGGAAATGCGAAAAGAGGAGAAGGGGGAAAAGGAGAGGAGGTAAAGAATCAGAGGGTAAAAGGGGAAATGCGAAAAGAGGAGAAGGAGGAAAAGGAGAGGAGGTAAAGAATCAGATGGTAAAAGGGGAAATGCGAAAAGAGGAGAAGGAGGAAAACGAGTGAAGAGACAAAAGGTAAGGACGCAGGAGGAGAAGAAAGGATATGCGGAGAAGAGAAAAATAAAGGAAAAAATGAAGGAAAAAGAGAAAAAAAACTGTTTTTGCTTACAGTGTATCACCTCTCCGTCCTATTTATGTCTCTCCATCCCCTAATTGTGCTAAAATCGACTCACAGCTCTTCTCCCCGCTTTTCGACCACTTTGTCTTTAACCTTTCCCAAACCTCTTTATGTATCAAATTACATGCTCAACAGGCTTTTATTTTTCAATAAAATCTTCAATCACTTTTGAGAACAATGGTTAGAGAAGCAATTTCCGACTCCATTCAGATTGCTGCCAGCAAAAGTTCCATCAAATAACCTTCCACTTTAAGGAAAATACAACGTCCATTCACAAACTTTGTTCGGTGACTATTGAAATATCCGCGTGCCCCGGCGTCCAATCATCGTTTAGACTGAATGCATTTAACGTCCAATCAATGCGTTAGTTCCTAGACAATCTCATCAAATATTGAACAAGACGATTTACTTTGAAAGAAAGTGTTATAAAGTGAAAGAGATTATTATTTTATATTTGCAACTTCCGTCTATTTAAAATATCACGTTGCAGTAAATATAATTACTGTTTTGTAATGTAGTTACCAAGTAAAATATAATTACTGTTTTGTAATGGAGTTACCAAGTAAAATATAATTACGCATTATTGTGGTATCCTGTTTGTAAAGAGAGTATGGACTTAGTGCGTTGTTATAAGAATCTTGTCTGAAACTATTTTCATATTTTTGTGCACGTCTAGCATTCATCACTTTGTTTCAGTTATAGTTCTGCTTTCCAGCCCGCGTTTGTTCTCTTTGTCTCAAGTTAGACCTGAATTTAGCACATTTGTCCAAACATTCTCATATCAAGTATTGCATTTCCTGTAAAAATACGTCTTTTTGGGGAAAACCACTCGACTGGACTTCCGACGTTCGGACAACCCGTGTTCGATTCCCGCTGGGAGCAGTGTGAATTATACTCGTGGTTGGAAAAAAAACAAATACCCCTACTGTCGACCTAGCCGTTGGCAGAAATGGGAACCAGGGTATTACCCTGGGAAGGTGAGGAATGTCGCCTCGCATTTGGGTTTCGATGCTTGAGGCGACACTATACAGAAATACCCAAACATTTCTGGATAGGCGGCCGAGCACATGTGGGTGAAAACTCGCGTATTAAGACGCCGGTTGAAGTCTCGTACTTTACCTTTACCTTCATAGGTCTTTATAGTGTATTAGGGGTCTTCTTTTCTTCTTTTCGTTGAAGGATGCCTCTCCATGTAGTGGTGTCTTTGAAAATACGCTATTCCTACATCCGGCATGGGGTGGCCTAGCCATCTTGTAAGATGTTACCGGCGAGTAGTGGGATTGTGTGGAAAAGGTTGTACATTGATGCTATTTGTTTGAATGGAAGTGAATGCAACCCCCTCCCTTCCCCCACTTTTTTCTTTTATCAAGAAACACAAAAATGTAACTACTGAGTTCATTACTCTCATCATCATCATCAAGTACCGGGCCTGCTGACGTAGGTGATCATGTCTCTCCACAGCTTTCGATCTCGACAGTTATTTATCATTTCTATTGTTGACCTTCTGCCAAGCCATTCTCTTAAGCTGTCTGGTATTTTTTCTCCTTGCTTCCCTCTATCTCTTCGTCCCTCAATTTCTCCAGCTGTTACAATATATTCCAGTTGTTCTCTTCTCATTACATGGCCAAAAAAATGATGATTGTTTCTTCCTAATATTGGAAATTAGCTCTCTTTACTCTCTTTACTCTCAAGTATAACAAATATACGAACTTTCACTGAATCCACTCAAATGATGATAAAGAACGTAATGTATTAAGTAGTGACACTTGGTGTGCATCATTCGCGAGGCTTTTTATAACTCAGTTATTTTGTTAAGTATTTCAGCTACTTACTTCTACATTTCTAACGTGCACATTGATTCATATATCAATAATATTATCTCACTCTTAATTAAATTAATGAACCAGCAATTTGATTATTAATATAATTACTCTGTGCTTCTTAATTCTGACTGTTAGGTTCCTTAGTTTAAAGCATTACATTTGTTTCTTGGTTTAACCATTTCTTGGTTTAACCATTACGTTTGTTTCTTGGTTTTAACCATTACATTTGTTTCTTGGTTTTGATCATTACATTTGTTTCTGTGTTTAACCATTACATTTGTTTCTGTGTTTAACCATTACGTTTGTTTCTTGGTCTAACCATTACGTTTGTTTCTTGGTTTTAACCATTGCATTTGTTTCTGTGTTTAACCATTACTTTTGTTTCTTGGTTTTAACCATTGCTTTTGTTTCTTGGTTTAACCATTACTTTTGTTTCTTGGTTTTAACCATTGCATTTGTTTCTGTGTTTAACCATTACTTTTGTTTCTTGGTTTTAACCATTGCATTTGTTTCTGTGTTTAACCATTACATTTGTTTCTTGGTTTAACCATTTCTTGGTTTAACCATTACATTTGTTTCTGTGTTTAACCATTACATTTGTTTATGTGTTTAACCATTACATTTGTTTCTGTGTTTAACCATTACTTTTGTTTCTTGGTTTTAACCATTACATTTGTTTCTTGGTTTTGATCATTACATCTGTTTCTTGGTTTTGATCATTACATTTGTTTCTGTGTTTAACCATTACATTTGTTTCTGTGTTTAACCATCATTTCATTTGTTTCTTGGTTTAACCATTACATTTGTTTCTTGGTTTAACCATTACGTTTGTTTCTTGGTTTTAACCATTGCATTTGTTTCTGTGTTTAACCATTATATTTGTTTCTTGGTTTAACCATTGCGTTTGTTTCTTGGTATTAACAATTACATCTGTTTCTTGGTTTTGATCATTACATTTGTTTCTGTGTTTAACCATTACATTTGTTTGTGTGCTTAACCATTACATTTGTTTCTTGGTTTAACTATTACATTTGTTTCTTTGTTTAACCATTACATTTGTTTCTTGGTTTAACCATTACGTTTATTTCTTGGTTTTAACCATTGCATTTGTTTCTGTGTTAACCATTACATTTGTTTCTTGGTTTAACCATTACATTTGTTTCTTGGTTTAACCATTACATTTGTTTCTTGGTTTAACCATTACGTATATTTCTTGGTTTTAACCATTGCATTTGTTTCTGTGTTTAACCATTACGTTTGTTTTCTGTTATTAACCATTACATTTGTTTCTTGGTTTTGATCATTACATTTGTTTCTTGGTTTAACCATTACATCTGTTTCTTGGTTTTAACCATTACATTTGTTTCTTGGTTTAATCATTACATTTGTTTTTTGGTTTAATCATTACATTTGTTTCTTGGTTTTGATCGTTAGTTTTCAGTCTGAAGTTTGACATTTAGTTTTCATTTTTCGTTTTGGTTCATAGTTTTGACTCATAGTTTCCGTCTTCAGTTTTGACCCATAGTTTCCGTCTTTACTTTTGACTCATAGTTTCCGTCTTCAGTTTTGACTCATAGTTTCCGTCTTCAGTTTTGACTCATAGTTTCCGTCTTTAGTTTTGACTCATAGTTTACGTTTTTAGTTTTGACCCATAGTTTCCGTCTTCAGTTTTGACCCATAGTTTCCGTCTTCAGTTTTGACCCATAGTTTCCGTCTTCAGTTTTGACTCATAGTTTCCGTCTTTAGTTTTGACTCATAGTTTACGTCTTTAGTTTTGACTCATAGTTTCCGTCTTTAGTTTTGACTCATAGTTTACGTCTTCAGTTATGACTCATAGTTTCCGTCTTTAGTTTTGACTCATAGTTTACGTCTTTAGTTTTGACTCATAGTTTCCGTCTTCAGTTTTGACTCATAGTTTACGTCTTTAGTTTTGACTCATAGTTTCCGTCTTCAGTTTTGACTCATAGTTTCCGTCTTCAGTTTCGACTCATAGTTTCCGTATTTAGTTTTGACCCATAGTTTCCGTCTTAAGTTTTTACTCACAGTTTCTTCTTCAGTTTTGATCGCTAGTTCTAACCTAACTATGCGACTATTATTTTGTTCACAGTTTGCAACTGACAGTTTTCCTTTGTATTTATTATTCCTTCAGAAATAAATGATTATATCCGCTATTTCTGCTTGTTAAAAATCGCTTCTTTTTTATTCTTTGTTCTCTTATTCCTATAACTTTCTTTATTTACTCCTTTACTTCTTTTTTATTTTTATTCCTTTGAATTATTTTAACCCTTTTCTACTTCTTCCTTTTCTCTGTACACTTGCGTTTGTCACATTTGATACTTTCAATGGAAGCGGTAGTCTCCCCTGAGAATGTTCACATTTCCATGTTTATTCTGTAATTGTGCAGGTCGGTTCGTCAAACTGATAATCAGGCCCAGAGGATGCTTCTACCTTTTCTTCACGTGCGGTGGAATGTTGCAGTCACACTAATGCTTATGTTTTAGTGAACGCATTATTTCCGCTTACAGTTTATAAAATGCTATCTCTTAAATAGAACACGAACCATATTTGTATCATGTAATAACGGCTCTCGGATTTAAAGAGAAATTGTTCTTACCTCGGACAGTGCTAGCCTACAGTTCGAACACGAGTTCTTCCTTCTGATCTGACTCATAATAAAGCATCCATGACACGCGCGACTAGATGGGAAAGTCATGTACTAGACACGCCCACGGTCACGATGTAACACGGCGTTTAGAGATAAACAAAGAACTCAGTAATACAGTTCACGAGTATTCAAGTAACTTTGATTACCAGAAAACCGCTGCCTGTTCTCTTGTTAAGTAATTCTGGTATCCGTTTTCGTATCTCATTCATCATCATTTATTTTTTTTTATTTCGATAATTTCAGCGGTTCTCACAATGGACAATACCTGAGGCAGGTGTGGTTAACGATTAGTGTTTAATTTACAAGGAGGAATCGTGTATTACAGAAATTAGAAGAGCTAAAATCATTATATATATATATATATATATATATCTTCAATTGCCTTTCAGCGTCGAGGGGATATATAATTTGCGGTCTTTAGCTCTTCTCTTGGCTTCTCCTACAGTTATGTTTGAGTATTTCTAATATTCCATCAATTCATCGTTTGAGTGGTCGACCCTTGGGTTTGATGTTATCGTAACGTTTATTTAACAAACTCGTTGTGCTGTGTTTTCATCTTTATGTCTTGTTCAAAAAGTCTGTGACGGTGGATGGGGCGGAAGAATCAGAAATGATCAACGGCCTAGAAAGCGAAAACAGCAAAGGAGGCATATCCAGGACACGGAAGACGAATATGGCAGACCACCGTGAAAGAGATTGGAGCCTCATCACGTTACATTTCAAAGAAAGCAATGGAAAGAAATTCTAAATATTGTCTTAATAATACAAGGATGCATCCTATTACGAAAGCTTATTCAATCTATACACTGAGCAAGTCTTTAAAAATATCACAGAGGTACCAGGCTTAAACATTAATGGAATGATAATCAATAACCAAAGATATGCTGATGATACTGTATTACTAGTAGAGAAACCTAAAGATCTACAACAATTGCTTAATAAAATAAACATGACAAGCAAAAAATATGGACTAGATATGAATATCAAAAAGACTAAAACTATGATCATAAGAAAAGAAAATTCTCAAGACCTACAAATAAATATCAAAGTTGAAGTAATACACCTGGAGACAGTTCAGAGCTATAACTACATTACTTAATACATACTATAACCAGTGATGGAAAATGTAAAACTGAAATAAACAAAAGAATAGGAGTGTCAAAAAGTAATTTTAATGCCATACAAAATATACTAACATCAAAACAAATAACACCAGGGCTAAAACTAAGAATTGCGAAATGTTGCATCTTCTCAATATTCTTGTAAGGTCAGAAACATGGACATTAGACAAGAAAACAGAACAGAAAATTAAACCCTTTGAAATTTGGATTTATAGAAGCATATGTAGAATTGGATGGAAAGAAAGAAAACAAACGAGGAAGTTTTAAAACAACTAAAAATAAAAAGAGAACTACTAAATACAATTAGAACAAGACAAATGAAATTGATGTTAAAAGGCACAATAGCCTAATAAAAGTAAAATTAGAAGAGAACACACAAGGTAAAAGAGGCAGAGACAGACCAAGACTACCATGGACGAGTAACATCAAAAGATGGATAAGTCATCCTATGATAATCTGCACCATCAAAACAAGAGACAGAGTGGAATGGCGCTCCATGGTAGCAAACCTTCGATGCGGAGACGGCACTAATGGTGATAATGATTTTTACGTGGCCAGACCATTTTTATCTTTTGTTTCTTTATGTATTCTATGGCGGGAATTATTCCTAGCTTTTTTCTCCGTTCTTCATTTATGATCGTATCTCTCAGGCTGTTTCCTGTCATTCGTCTAACACTTGGGTAGCCAACCCTAGGCCCGCGGACCAAGTAATGGCCCGTCCAGACATATTGATTGGCCCACCGATAGCTCAAGATCCGATGCTAACCTGTTTAGCACTATCAAAGCGATTCATAGAAGCCGATTTTGAAGTACAACCTTCCTTTTGTCAAGGCGCCGTTTGCCGCTGTTAGTTTGTCGTCGTTACTGGTCTCCAATCTTCCGCCGCAAAATGCATCGATTGATAGGCCTGCCTCGGTTTGAATATACCCTGAAATACACCTAATGATGATCTACAATTTGGGCCACGCTGGACATTTCTAGGTCTAGTCGTTACGGAGATATAACAATTAAAAAAATCAATAATCCTTCACCGTCTGTAAATTTTAGATCGATTAAATCAAAATCGAGTTTATTATTAATCTTTCTATTTCTTATTGTGTAATTTGCTGTGAATTTGTGGTGTAGTTTGTTAGTAGTAATATGTTTTGCAACAGATGGTGCAGTCTTACCTATTCGGTTCTAAATAATTGTCGTTACATTATTTTTTCTGTGTGAGGTTCATACATTCTATTGCAGCTTGTGTTGCGCTGTGCTGGCAGTTAGTGTTAGTTAAGATGGCTTTAAGCGAGCATGGTTCGTCAAAGAGAAAAAGTGAAAGTGAATGGGTGTCTGAGCATTTAATGAAGAATGGGAAGAACAGTTTCTCTTTACAATGGGGAGTACTTCGAAACCGATTTGTTTGATCTGTTCAACGAGAGTAGCAGTTCCTAAAAAATTCAACCTGGAAAGACATTTCAAACAAACACATGATGAATTCAACACAAAATATACGTCTGTCTCGGTGATTTGTGATTTGTCACTTGTAGTTGATATGTCACATCATTTGAATATTCTTAACAAGAGTTTAGAAAGAAAAGACTCTTTGTTTCCATCCATGTTCAATGAAGTCAACACTTTTCAATTGAAGTTTAAATTGTTTTGTAACAGCTTAGCGTAGTGTAAATTTGATCATTTTACAAGCATTCAGCTCATGTTAAGTACGTACAGTGACTTCATTATGGATCATTTAAAATACAAAGCTGCAGTTACAGAGCGAGGCATTCTCAACTCGATTGTCCTCATTCGAATCAGAAAAGAGCAATTTATTAATAAATCCATTTTGTATTTCAGAGTCTGAGATTCATAAATACTCCCCATC
The DNA here is from genome assembly GCA_032433765.1 of Megaustenia siamemsis. Lineage (NCBI taxonomy): Eukaryota > Metazoa > Mollusca > Gastropoda > Stylommatophora > Ariophantidae > Megaustenia > Megaustenia siamemsis. Next base: position 64,967,756 of record JAVIAB010000041.1, on the reverse strand, counting down.
CTTGTTAATGGAAATAATAGACATCCAAAACCATTTAGGACTGTGTGCTCAATTTAGGGAACATTGTGGATCACCCACTTCTCCTAATTTGACCGACTTTTGGAAATATGTCCCTTTAGACCAGTTTCCTGAAATTCACAATCTTGCTCTAAGCCTCGTTTGCAGATTTGGCTCCACATACATTTGTGACCAAACTTTTACTGACATGAATGTGATTAAGAATAAATTACGCTCAACTATTACAGAAACACATCTTGCCAGCATAATTGTGTACATGTTCTGTGCACAAACAAAATGACACCTAATATTGAGATATTGTTAAATGAAAAGCAAGTTCAAAAATCACATTAAATTAACATTACAGGTCTTCTTGAAGACTGTAAGACTAGTTTAACGAGTATTTCTATAATAATTCAATATGTTTCCTTTTATGATACATTTTTTTAAATGTATAAAATAAATTATATGATTATATCAATAGCTGGACTACTTTTAAAACAGTATGCTTTATATATTGGTGTATAGCCCTACGCCTACCTGAATACATTACTAATATTCATATAATACACTAGTTTACATTCAAAATAGTTATTTAATGTAAGTTTAGTAAGATAGCCCTTCAAGTTTTAAAAAAATCATTTTACTGGCCCAAGCTGACAATAGGTTGGCCACCCCTGGTCTAACACATTTCATCTCGACGGTGGGTAGTTTTCTTATTGTTCTTTCATCTAGGTCCAGATCTGGCATTTGGGTGGAGATTGTATTACATAGTGTTCGTTTTGTCCCTAGAGTTATTCCCTTGTTGGACAATCGTGATGATAGTTGTCCAATGATTTGACAAGCTTTGTTGCATTTTGAGTCCATTATTACTGCTCGGGATTTCTCATTTGTCACTAGACCTCCTATATATACATAAGAAAATACTTCCAATATATATATATCATTATCATCATCATTAAGTACCGGGCCTGCTGGCGTAGGTGATCATGTCTCTCTACAAATTTCGATCTCGGCAGCTATTTATCATTTCTGTTCTTGACCTTATGCCAAGCCATTCTCTTAAGCTGTCTGTTTTTTTTTTCTCTTTGCTTCCCTCTGTCTCTTCGTCCCTCAATTTTCCCAGTTGTTACAATATATTCCAGTTGTTCTCTTCTCATAACATGGCCAAAAAATGATGATTGTTTCTTCCTAATATTGGAAATAAGCTCTCTTTTTGCTTTGATCTCTCTGAGAACATCTTCATTACTATATATATATATATATATATATATACGAAAATAAAGACCCTCGTTACGCCCCCATGATTACAGGAAATACATTGTTTTAGGTAATGTGGACATCATTACGCTAGAACTGTGTTATTTCTTTCTCATACAAAATCTCGGTGTATGCTGTTAATATATGAGTGGCCGGTGCTTCCTGCACGTGTAAATAACATGTCGTGAAGCAGTGACTTGATGTGGCTAACTCGTCAGGAATCGGTTAAACCGTGTTGCAGAGATAAAGGAGTAAAGGCAATCAAGAAATAGGCAGTAGGATGACATTAAAGAATGGACAGGTCTTGGCTTCAACGACTTCTCAGGGCAGTGGTTGAAGACAAAGATAAAGGTGGAGATGTTCTGATTTCTAGGAATGTGCCCCTGCAACCACACAATGGATAAGACACAGAGATGGGATATGGTTTGTCAGATATCACCACCTCAGGAAGGCAACAAAAAAAAGACACGGGAACATTGCTTCTTTATTATAGTGACGCCAACATCAAAGGTGAAACATGGAGAACAACAAAATTGACAATCATGAAGATACAGACTTTCATTAATGGATGCTTACGCAGAATAAAAGGATGGAAACGGCAGGACAAAATCACTAACATGGAATTAAGGAAATGTACCGGTCAAATACCAGTGGATAAAGAGATACAGCGAAGACGATGGCGCTGGATAGGACACACACTGCGGAAGCCAACTGAGAGTATTACACAACAGGCCCTTTTTTGGAATACCCAGGGGGAAAAGACAAAGAGGAAGACCAAAGAATTCTTGGAGAAGACAGATAGAAGCAGAGATGAAGATGATGGGGAAGACATGGAATGATGTTAAAAGAATGGCAAGAAACAGAACGACTTGGAAAGTGTTTGTTGAGGACTTATGCTCCACTGGGAGCTGAAAGGTAGAAGTAGAGAAGAAGAAGAACATCAAAGGTGAGAGCAGGTAAATTACTTGGTTCGAGTTGATTACTTTTAATATCAACGTAAAACTATCTCTCACAGTAGTTAGTCAGTGATATTTTAGTTCGTGTGTTCATCTGTGTCTGTCCAGGAAAATAAACTCCGCTCATTTCTTCTATCATACACTCACAGTGATTAACAAAAACTGTATCTTAAAATTAAAGAAACAGAACGTTCGTGGTTAAAAATGTAATATCTTGTCCCGGAAACTCTCACATTTGCAAAAAAAAAGAAAGTTCGTGGTTAAAAATGTATTATCGTGTCCCAGAAACTCTCACATTTGCAAAAAAAAGAAGGTTCGTTGTTAAAAGTGCAATATTATGTCCTGGAAACTCTAACATTTGCCAATCTTTGATGTCAATCTTACAATCATTAACTTCTCAAATATGGTCCACACATCAATATTTATTGAAGCTTACAATGTTTTATTTAATGTCTGGTGTTACAAATAGAAACCACTTAAATAAAATGCCATTTTGAAGAATAAGGGGAATGTACTAGACTCAGGACGTATTTATAAAAGAAACAAGATTTCCAAGACAGTAACTAAAATGCTATTTTTAAGATGAAAACAAACAGCAGTGTTCAGAATTTTAAATTCAATTTTTTACGTCAGTTTTACTGCATCATCACATTTGATACTTATCTATTTTATGCTACAAACGTCAGACGTCAACATGAGATTCTAGGTCAGTCAGTGCCATAAACGTCAAAGAATTGAATACTTCAGACACGATATCATTCGGGTGTAGAGACAAGATATAATTGAAGAATCTTCAAGAAAATTGTGGAAATCCTCCCTGTAGTAGAATAAATACAAGGGTTGGTGAAAGCAGTGAGGTACTTTACTTAGATATCGCTCAGGCTGACTAGGATGTTATATACTCGTTTCAAAGACACACTATTGGTTGCGATTTACATGGCACGCGCGGGTAACGATGTGAAGAAGTTGGGGAGAAGCTGAGACAGTTGTGTATCAGGTGCCGTCATGGGTAACCCAAACGGTTTGCCATTTATTATGAAGGAGTCAAGGTACAACTTGATCATTTATGTGAACTTATTCTTCTCTACTGTTTCATTCCTCAAAGCGATGAACTTCTCCCATCGCATGTTAACCTTTCACATGTCCCAATCGACTTTCCCGAACCACGCCTTAATTCAGCTCAGTAACAAAAACCTATATTTCCAATTCATACAGCATCCGAGCGCCCTATGTACAAGTAAAAAAAAAGTAAAGTACCCCCATCATGCCAAGTAATGCATAGGGAATATGGTGTTAGTGACCATACATTTTACAGACCTTCGGCACATGATTTTTAGGGTAATGTGGTCGGTATTACGCCCGTGCCGCTTCACTTTCCCAGAAAAAAAATCCGGTACCCATTTAAGCCTGGGTGAACCCGAAAGCCGTCGGTTGGGATCGAACCCTACCCTACCCCTTGTCCTTTGTAGTCCAGTTCACTAACCACTGAGCTATCGCGGCTCCCGAGCACACTATGTACTTATGAGAAAATTCCACCAATTGTGTGTCCTTTACAATGATACAGCATTCCTGTCTTATTTGAACGATTTCTGAGTCAAGTGCCTAACTTTTTGTCTGTGATATATCTTCTACTTTCCTTCCTCGTTTGCCTTTCAGCGCCGAGTGGAGATATACTGTGTTGTCTTCTGCTCTTCTGCACAGCTGCCATGTTTCCTACTGTTTCTAAAGTTTCACTAATTCATCTTTGTTGTGATCTACCATTGAGTCTGGTGTTCTCACAGCGGTTATTACAGTCTCGTTGTGTTGTTTTTTGGTCTTTTTGTCTTATCTGTTTTTTCTTTATATTTTCAATGGTGGAAATAATTTTTAGTTTGGTTTTTTTTTTTCCTCAGTTCTTCATTTCTGATCTTATTTCTGACTGTTTCCTCTCATTCGTCCAACACATTTCATCTCGGTAGTGGTTAATTTTCTTATTGTTATTGCATTTAGGGTCCAGGTGTGCCATTGTTAGCACAACATTGGAATGAAGATTGTGTTATCGCGCGTCCGTTTTGCCTCTACATGTATTTCGTTGTTGAATAATAGTAATGACAGTTAATGGCGCTTTTTGGCGTGTCCAAGATGGCGGTTTATTAATGGATGCTTACGCAGAATAAAAGGATGGAAATGGCAGGACGAAATCACTAACATATAATTATGGAAATGTACCAGTCAAATACCAGTAGATATAGAGATACAGCAAAGATGACGGCTTTGTATAGGACACACATTACGGAAGCCAACTGAGAGTATTACACAACAGGCCCTTTTTTGGAATCCCCAGGGGAAAAGACAAAGAGGAAGACCAAGGAATTCTTGGAGAAGACAGATAGAAATAGAGATGAAGATGATGGGGAAGACATTAAATGATCTTTTAAAAGAATGGCAAAAAACAGAACGACTTGGAAAGTGTTTGTTGAAGACCTATGCTCCACTGGGAGCTAAAAAAGTAGTAGAAGGAGAAGAGGGCAGTGTATTTTTTCTAGTCCGTTGTCAACGAAACGTAATTTTATTTCTGTGAGCTTCTAAACAACGAAAATCAATCGCCCCAAGGTGCCTCCAAGTGGCGTTGAGCAAATTGACTGGAGTTGGCCAGGAAATGTAGGGAACAGGACTTATCCTTGGTCAATGCGGAGCTCAACGGTCTCATCTGGGATAACACCGATGAGAAAAATGCAGTCATCTATACAGACGGATCTGTAATACGACACAAAAGGAGGTCATGGGCATTTACAGCACGCTCGGCAGGCAGAATAGTCAAGGAAGACAGTGGTTCACGTTGTAACCACGAGTAGCATGACGATGGAAGTGATGGCAGTGACTAAGGCATTCATCTGGTTATAGTCACAAGACTACTCCCATGCCTGTATACTGAGTGATTCGGTGAGCATGATAAGAAATGTGGAGGCGGGATCTGTACGTATGCAATGGGTAGAGTCACTGCAGAAGTCAAAAAAACGTAATGTCACCTTTGTCTACGTCCATGGACATGCGGGAGTACGGGGAAATGAAAGAGTGGACAGGTTGGCTAGCTGCGCTATTGTTGAGGACGATCAACAAATGGATCGGGTGGACATCATCAGTGCCCTCCGAAATGTGGGAAAGACACAGGTTTGACAACCATGAGTCCACGTCACTCTATAATCAGCCAACACAGAACTGGAGTCGTCAGTCGCTGGACACCGAGGGAATTGCTGAGGAGGGGATCTGAGCACCTATGGACATATGCGGAGTGCAATGATGATGACCCGCTAATAACTTAATAACTCAATGATATAGAACAAGAAACTGGACAGCGACTGGGCGTATAGTTGTCGGTAGTAGAGAAAACGAAGAAGAGGAAGAAGTAGAAAATGAAGAGGAAGAAGAAAGGAAGAAGAAGAGGATGAAAAATAAGAAGTAAAGTAAGAATAAGCAGTAAAGGAGGAAGAAGAAGAAGAATAAGAAGAAGAAAATCGTGTCTAGAAGATCTGGTGTAAGTCTCCGTTCATTATCTGTCTCTGGCATGTCTACCTCTATTTGTAGCCGCGACGTCACTTCCTGCGTGCTGGATACGACGTCAGTTCTATTGAGGACTGATGTGAGAGGACTGAGAAATGGGATCAGTCATGCTAAGAGGCTATCAATCATCACGCCTTGTCAATAATGGGGAGTAATTGATGGAGTGCTGCTGGTGTCGGAACTCATGGGACTACTTATAGAAACCAATAGTTTAGGCCTACCAATCTATCTATCTTTCTCTCTCTCTCTCTCTCTCTATCTCTCTCTCTCTCTCTATCTCTCTCTCTCTATTACAAAAATAGGTGGCACATTTTGGTTGTTATTGTGTGTCTCACCGTCACCATCATTTAGTTTCTTGCTCTCTCTCATTCTCATAATAACTCATTCTTTTTTATAGAAAATAATTCTTTTATCAAATGAAATCAAACAAATATAACGACAAAAGCAAGATAGTTTATAGAAATATTGTATGGCGAACTTAGGAACCAAACGATACCAAAGGGCAGATCAGTGCTACGATATACGAATGTTTGCAGGGTTTCCGTGGGGGATTTCTGTAGCAGCTAAAGAAACTGGGAAAAATCTGGCATCAGATCGTAGCATATGCCACTCATTCATTTGTTTGCTTCTCGGGCCGAAGATAGCAATTAGGACGGAAATCATAGTTTTCTGCGATTGACGATTTGCTGCTAGTTCTTGTGGTTCTTGGTTTGTTACTTAGCCCATTCTTTGATCATTTCCTAGTAAGTTCTGCATTACGATCCTCGTAGTCTGGACTGTTCTCTTGTACCAGATGGTTCCCACGTGAGAGCCTGATGGAGAAGTGTTTTCTCCTTCATTCTCAGCACATGGCCGATGTGTTTCCGGTTTCTCCTTATAGAGCTAGACACGCATTCTTGTTTCCATTCATCTCTTGCCCCTTAGCACACAGACAACAAAAATAAAATAAAATAAAATAAAACGTCACAGCAACATTCGAGGAAGCGTTGATGTTACATTCTCAAAATAAATGGCGCAGGAGAAAGGAGACAAGACATGGCGCCACAAAAACTTCTTGCTCATTCTACGGTAAGTAGGTAAACAACCCCCGTCGCGCCAAGTGACGTAAGAGAATATGGTGTTAGTGACCATAAATTTTACAGACCTTCAGCACATGATTTTTGGGGTAATGTAGTCGATATTACGCCCGTGCCGCTTTACTTTCCCAGAAAAAAATCCGGTACCCATTAAAGGCTGAGTGAACCCGGAAGCCGTTGGTTGGGATTGAACCCTACCTCCTGTCCTTTGTAGTCCAGTTCACTAATCACTGAGCTATCGCGGCTCCCCTTCATTCTACGGCAGGATCAATCAAATATAGGCAGCTTCAGCCACAAGAGAAGCTTGTCAGTAGAGCAACATCCAGAATAAGACATTAATATTTTACCAAACTACTGACTAATCATGATCGCTTATTACCAACCGTCTTTCATGACGACAAACGCCATATATATATATATATATATATATATATATATATATATATATATATATATATATAACAATTAGAACAGAAGGCAATATATTTTTTTCTATTACCGCTCATTCTTCGTGCATTCTTCAAATGGAGTTTGGTAGCCGCGATAGCTCAGTGGTTAGTGAACTGGACTACAAAGAACAAGTGGTAGCTTTCGATCCAAACCGACGGCTTCCGGTTCATCCAACCTTTAATGGGTACCGGATTTTTTTCTGGGAAAGTAAGGCGGCACGGACGTAATTCCGACCACATTACCCCCAAAATCATGTGCCGAAGGTCTGTAAAATTTATGGTAACTAACACCATATTCCCTATACGCCACTTGACGTGACGGGGGTACTTTACTTTACTTTACTTTACTTTACTTTACTTTACTTTACTTTACTTTACTTTACTTTACTTTACTTTACTTTACTTTACTACAGATGGAGTTTGTGTTACAGAAAAAGAGAAGAAGAGCACCGTATCGTGCGAGTATAAGGAAAAAAAGTGTTTGAACCTGTATGTTTTTTCATCCTTTGTATATTTTAAATAACGCGTCAAATCCTAGGGCACAACACTAACATCAGATGGAAGATGCACCACAGAAATAATAAGCAGAATAGCTCAGTCCAAAGTAGCATTTCAGAAAATTAAAAAACGTCTTATGCAACAAATCTACGTCAATAGAAGTGAGAAAGAGAGTTCATCGGTGCTGAGATCGCAGACGACAAAGAGGGAAATACTGGATAGCTTGATGTCATAGCATGGAAAACAATCATTACAGAACTGATACGATTCACTGTAGATAGAAGATTGTGGAAGGACATGATCGCCTACGCCAACCGGTATGGAACATGATGATGATGAATGTATATTAACAATTTTTCTGCAGAATATTGTTTGAAATGAACTTTTTCTTTTTTATTTTGACGAGATTGTCCATGATTCGCAACCATAATTTGCTATCAGAACGTTCCTGAGTATATCCTCAGTAATTTTACTTATACTGCACTGCTGGTATTTTACCGTATGTTGAATGTAGTATCTAATATTTGTGTTGCTTTTGCTAGTCTTTCTATGATTGCTTTCTGGCAGTCTCTATTATTGATTATTACAGGTCCCTTATATTAATACATTGTCACATTCCATATTTACCGCATGTAACTTGTCACATTCCATATTTACCACATGTAACTTGTCACATTTCTTATATACCGCATGTAACTTGTCACATTCCATATTTACCACATGTAACTTGTCACATTTCATATTTACCACATGTAACTTGTCACATTCCATATTTACCACATGTAACTTGTCAAATTCCATATTTACCGCATGTAACTTGTCACATTCCATATTTACCACATGTAACTTGTCAAATTCCATATTTACCGCATGTAACTTGTCACATTCCATATTTACCACATGTAACTTGTCACATTCCATATTTACCACATGTAACTTGTCACATTTCATATTTACCGCATGTAACTTGTCACATTCCATATTTACCACATGTAACTTGTCACATTTCATATTTACCACATGTAACTTGTCACATTTCATATTTACCGCATGTAACTTGTCACATTCCATATTTACCACATGTATCTTGTTACATTCCATATTTACCGCATGTAACTTGTCACATTCCATATTTACCACATGTAACTTGTCACATTCCATATTTACCGCACGTAACTTGTCACATTCCATATTTACCGCATGTAACTTGTCACATTCCATATTTACCACATGTAACTTGTCACATTCCATATTTACCGCATGTAACTTGTCACATTCCATATTTACCGCATGTAACATGTCACATTCCATATTTACCGCATGTAACTTGTCACATGTAACTTGTCACATGTCATATTTACCGCATGTAACTTGTCACATTTAATATTTACCGCATGTAACTTGTCACATTTCATATTTACCGCATGTAACTTGTCACATTTCATATTTACCGCATGTAACTTGTCACATTTCATATTTACCACATGTAACTTGTCACATTCCATATTTACCACATGTAACTTGTCACATTCCATATTTACCGCATGTAACTTGTCACATTCCATATTTACCACATGTAACTTGTCACATTCCATATTTACCGCTTGTAACTTGTCACATTTCATATTTACCGCATGTAACTTGTCACATTTCATATTTACCGCATGTAACTTGTCACATGTCATATTTTCCACATGCAACTTGTCACATTCCATATTTACCGCATGTAACTTGTCACATGTCATATTTACCACATGTAACTTGTCACATTCCATATTTACCGCATGTAACTTGTCACATTCCATATTTACCACATGTAACATGTCACATTCCATATTTACCGCATGTAACTTGTCACATGTCATATTTACCGCATGTAACATGTCACATTTCATATTTACCGCATGTAACTTGTCACATTTCATAATTTGTCTTATTCTGAACCAACATTAAAACAAAAACAACCTTTCTGCTACAATCAAAACCAACAACAAAACACAAACAACCTTTTACCTACAATCAAAACCAACAACAAAACACAAACAACCTTTTACCTACAATCAAAACCAACAACAAAACACAAACAACCTTTTACCTACAATCAAAACCAACAACAAAACACAAACAACATTTTACCTACAATCAAAACCAACAACAAAACGCAAACAACCTTTTACCTACAATCAAAACCAACAACAAAACACAAACAACCTTTTATCTACAATCAAAACCAACAACAAAACACAACAAACCTTTTACCTACAATCAAAACCAACAACAAAACACAAACAACCTTTTACCTACAATCAAAACCAACAACAAAACACAAACAACCTTTTACCTACAATCAAAACCAACAACAAAACACAAACAACCTTTTACCTACAATCAAAACCAACAACAAAACACAAACAACCTTTTACCTACAATCAAAACCAACAACAAAACACAAACAACCTTTTACCTACAATCAAAACCAACAACAAAACACAAACAACCTTTTACCTACAATCAAAACCAACAACAAAACACAAACAACCTTTTACCTACAATCAAAACCAACAACAAAACACAAACAACCTTTTACCTACAATCAAAACCAACAACAAAACACAAACAACCTTTCTGCTACAATCAAAACCAACAACAAAACACAAACAACCTTTTACCTACAATCAAAACCAACAACAAAACACAAACAACCTTTTACCTACAATCATATCCAACAAAAAACACAAACAACCTTTTACCTACAATCAAAACCAACAACAAAACACAAACAACCTTTTACCTACAATCAAAACCAACAACAAAACACAAATAACTGTTCAACTACAATCAAAACCAACAAAAAACACAGTGTCACCGCTTTTATTTCTCACTCTCACTTCCAAAAGACCAGCTTTGTGACTTCAGCACTGGCACAAAAAAAAAAAAACGTCCGCTGTCTCGCTGCTACAAACAGCACAATCGGGACAATTCACATATCTGATAATTCTTATCACTATTTGCATGAAAAATAGAACATACCATTTTGAAATGGAAAACATTGCTTCGGTATTGTTTGACTTGGTTAAAGCTAATAATAAACATCTAGTTTGACGTTTAAAATAACCAAGGATTCTCACATCTTTACGACGAGAGGTCTATCGGAGAGTTCAATTGATATCTCGGAACCGGTTAGCGCAATCGATAGGCGGTTGGCTTACCACGGCAACAGCCGGGGTTCGTACCCTGGCGAGGACACCTGGGTTTTACTAATTCCCTAAAAATTAGTGGGAGCCACGATAGCTCAGTGGTTAGTGAACTGGACTACTACGGATAAGGGGTAGGGTTCGATCCCAACCGACGGCTCCGGGTTCACCCAGCCTTAAATAGGTACCAGATTTTTTCTGGGAAAGTAAAAGCAGCACGGACGTAATACCGACCACATTACCCCAAAAGTCATGTGCTGAAGGTCTGTAAAATATAGGGTCACTAACACCATATTTCCCTATACGCCACTTGGCGTACTTTACTTTTTACCCCCGTCACGCCAAGTGGCGTATAGGGAAATATGGTGTTAGTGACCATATTTTTTACAGACCTTCAGCACATGATTTTTGGGGTACTGTTGTCGGTATTACGTCCGTGCCGCTTCACTTTCCCAGAAAAAAAATCCGGTACCCATTAAAGGCCGGGTGAGCCCGAACCTGTCCGAACCCTAGCTCTTGTCCTTTGTAGTCCAGTTCACTATCTTTGTTAGGGTGTGAATGAATAAACCTGATGGATGAGGCCAATTCAACGTGGGGGATATGTGAAGGGTTTAATTCCATGTGACGTTATGTGATTTACGTACATTGGTTATTATGTGGCTTATGCAAACAATTGGATCAGAGATAGCTCAGTGACTAGAGAAATGGACTACTAAGGACAAGAGGTCGGGGCCGATCGTAACGGCTTCCGAGTTCACTCAGCCTTTAATGGGTACCGGATTTTTTTCTGGGAAAGTAAAGCGGCACGGGCGTAATACCGACAACAGTACCCCAAAAATCATGTGCCGAAGGTCTATAAGATTTATGGTCACTAACACCATATTCCCTATACGCCACTTGGCGTGACAGGGGTACTTTACTTTTTTTTTTATGAAGGAAAAAAATTGCCTACCTTCCAGAACTTGAATGTTTATCTAAACTTGATGCTTTTCCAGATGTAAAAAAAGACATTTAATCTCTTTTTCATTTCATGTTTAGAACTCTCAGAAAGTGACACGTTTGGTCTAGTCTTAATCACACATTATATCACCGCCATTCTGTTATTTTACTAATTATTTCTGATTTAATTTTTATACAATTAACCATCATCAAGTATCTGGCCTGCTGGCGTAGGTGATCATGTCTTTCCACAACTTTCGATCTCGACAGTTATTTATCATTTGTGTTGTTGACCTTCTGCCAAGCCATTCTCTTAAGCTGTCTGGTATTTTTTCTCTTTGTTCCCTCTATCTGTTCGTCCCTCAATCTTCCCAGTTGTTACAATATATTCCAGTTGTTCTCTTCTCATTACATGGCCAAAAAATGATGATTGTTTCTTCCTAATATTGGAAATTAGCTCTCTTTTTGCTCTGACCTCTTTCAGATCGTTTTCATTACGCTTCTTAGCTGTCCATGGCATTCTCAACATTCTTCTGTAAAACCACAATTATACAGTTTATCACAATTTATACAACTGCCATTACAATGTATGTGGTATTTAATTGACAAATTCGAGAGACAATAATTGCGGTATTCATTTCTTCATGTAATAATAATATGCTCATTGTGAGTCGTTAGTTTCGTCTTCTTCTTTCCTTCTTCATTTATCCTTCATCATTATGGGTGAGTCATCAGCAATGATGAGAATGATGAACAATGCAAGATCAGATTGTTTACGGAAATGTGCATCTATAGAAGAATGTTATCATCGGGTACAAGGAGTAAGGATGACGTCTAGAATCAAGGCAGTGAGAAGAGAACATGTGAAACGTTTCAGAAATAGGAGTATACCTTCTTTATAGACGCAATGAGAAGAGAACATGTGAAACGTTACAGAAGTAGGAGTACACTTTCTTTATAGACGCAATGAGAATAGAACATGTGAAACGTTACAGAAATAGGAGTACACTTTCTTTATAGACGCAATGAGAAGAGAACATGTGAAACGTTTCAGAAATAGCAGTATACCTTCTTTATAGACGCAATGAGAAGAGAACATGTGAAACGTTTCAGAAATAGGAGTACACTTTCTTTATAGACGCAATGAGAAGAGAACACGTGAAACGCTTCACAAATAGGAGTACACTTTCTTTATAGATGCAATGAGAAGAGAACACGTGAAACGCTTCACAAATAGGAGTATACCTTCTTTATAGATGCAATGAGAAGAGAACACGTGAAACGCTTCACAAATAGGAGTATACTTTCTTTATAGACACAGCGAGAAGAGAACACGTGAAACGCTTCACAAATAGGAGTATACTTTCTTTATTGACACAGCGAGAAGAGAACACGTGAAACGCTTCACAAATTGGAGTATACTTTCTTTATAGACACAGCGAGAAGAGAACACGTGAAACGCTTCACAAATAGGAGTATACTTTCTTTATAGACACAGCGAGAAGAGAACACGTGAAACGCTTCACAAATAGGAGTATACTTTCTTTATAGACACAGCGAGAAGAGAACACGTGAAACGCTTCACAAATAGGAGTACACTTTCTTTATAGACACAGCGAGAAGAGAACACGTGAAACGCTTCACAAATAGGAGTATACTTTCTTTATAGACACAATGAGAAGAGAACACGTGAAACGCTTCACAAATAGGAGTATACTTTCTATATAGACACAGCGAGAAGAGAACACGTGAAACGCTTCACAAATAGGAGTATTCCTTCTATATAGATGCAATGAGAAGAGAACACGTGAAACGCTTCACAAATAGGAGTACACCTTCTATATAGATGCAATGAGAAGAGAACACGTGAAACGCTTCACAAATAGGAGTATACCTTCTATATAGATGCAATGAGAAGAGAACACGTGAAACGCTTCACAAATAGGAGTACACCTTCTATATAGATGCAATGAGAAGAGAACACGTGAAACGCTTCACAAATAGGAGTATACTTTCTTTATAGACACAGCGAGAAGAGAACACGTGAAACGCTTCACAAATAGGAGTACACCTTCTATATAGATGCAATGAGAAGAGAACACGTGAAACGCTTCACAAATAGGAGTACAACTTCTATATAGATGCAATGAGAAGAGAACACGTGAAACGCTCCACTAATAGGAGTACACCTTCTATATAGATGCAATGAGAAGAGAACACGTGAAACGCTTCACAAATAGGAGTATACCTTCTATATAGATGCAATGAGAAGAGAACACGTGAAACGCTTCACAAATAGGAGTACACCTTCTATATAGATGCAATGAGAAGAGAACACGTGAAACGCTTCACAAATAGGAGTATACTTTCTTTATAGACACAGCGAGAAGAGAACACGTGAAACGCTTCACAAATAGGAGTACACCTTCTATATAGATGCAGTGAGAAGAGAACACGTGAAACGCTTCACAAATAGGAGTACAACTTCTATATAGATGCAATGAGAAGAGAACACGTGAAACGCTCCACTAATAGGAGTACACCTTCTATATAGATGCAATGAGAAGAGAACACGTGAAACGCTTCACAAATAGGAGTATACTTTCTTTATAGACACAGCGAGAAGAGAACACGTGAAACGCTTCACAAATAGGAGTATACTTTCTTTATAGACACAGCGAGAAGAGAACACGTGAAACGCTTCACAAATAGGAGTATACTTTCTTTATAGACACAGCGAGAAGAGAACACGTGAAACGCTTCACAAATAGGAGTATACTTTCTTTATAGACACAGCGAGAAGAGAACACGTGAAACGCTTCACAAATAGGAGTATACTTTCTTTATAGACACAATGAGAAGAGAACATGTGAAACGCTTCACAAATAGGAGTATACTTTCTTTATAGACACAATGAGAAGAGAACATGTGAAACGCTTCACAAATAGGAGTATACTTTCTTTATAGACACAGCGAGAAGCGGGAAGTATGAAAACATGGCGACGAGAAACATGTAGAATTCAAATGATAAAATATTTATTTCTATTTATCCAGACATTCTTTACTTCAAACACTTTCTTTCTTTACTCTCTTTCTCTCTTTCGTCATCTTTTTTTTTGTTTCGCTTTTGAGCGTTAATGTGTTCCCCTCTGACATGATATGTGATGAAGATCGTGTTACACGCCCAAACACTTTAATTACTATTTTGTTTAATTAATGTAATTCAGTTCTTACATAAGCCCAACATTTAACTGATGGCTCCATTTTAGTGCTCGTAAATTTGATGAAACTATCATGTAGCCTGCCTACTGGTAATGGTGATCATGTCGCTCCATTACTTCTAATCTCTACAGTTATAATTTTTATTTTTTGTTATACTTTATAACAAACTAGTCTCTGAATCTTTCCATTATATCACTTTTATTTTCCTCTTGCTCTCCTTCCGTCAACTTTCCCTCTTGTCCTAAGATTCCAAGTGTACCCTTCTCATTATACGACAGAGAAAGTATTCTTATTTCTTCTAACTCTCCTTGGTATTGTCAACATTCTTCTGCAAAATAGCATATTGCCTCCAGAGAGTTTCTTGTTTGTCCAGTATTCACTACTTTAGTACAAGATTATTTATGCTTAGAGAAATACACAGAAGATGGAGATAGATAAATATAAAGTAGCAATATATAAGGAAACAACAGATAAAATGGTTTGCCCACGTGACAAGGCAGAAAGATCAAAACACAACACAACGAGCCTTCAGTAAACGTTGTGAGAACACCAAACCCAAGGGTCGATTACGTAAAAGATGGATCGATGGAATATTAAAAGCACTAGGAAATATAACAGCATCAGTGGCGAACAGAAGAGCAATTGATCGCAAATTGTATCTCCCCTCGACGCTGAAAGGCAGATGAGGATGGAAGGAAGAAGTAGAAGAAGCACAAGATTGACTCAACATTATAATGAAGATCTGAACTAAATAATTATTCTTTCTAACCTCCATTTTTAAAAAGTGTGTTGCATATTATCTGATATTTGTCTTTTATGTCTGTTTATGGAGTTATCCGATTTGCAATTAGAATGATCTGTCGATTAAACTATTTAGTTTTCTTTATCAAATACTTATCAGCTTTTACAGATATTAATTTAACGAAGACCTTGAATGAGATCATATCAAGATGACATTTCAGAAAGCACAAGTGTAATAAAAACGCTGTTTCTTATCATGTTCTAGAAAGTACATTTATTCGCAGGAAATGACGTTCAGTATTACCACTCAGTCAATTTATCCACTCGCTTGAGGTTCGATTGTTGACTGTGACCTCCAAACAAAATAGCCTCCACACTTCCGTTGCTAAATGGCATATTTCAAGCGAACAGAAAATAAATGCGTTGTACCAAGAAGGGAAAAAAATCTCCGCACAGCTATTTTGAGTGAATGTAGCACTTCAAGCAGACTATTTAGGGCGGCATTCATCGAGAGTACTTTCCGTTTCGTCATATGTTTTTTTTCTTCTGCCGCCTTTCTTCTGATCCGGTCCATGGGTCAACTGTTCAATCAGGGACATTTTTTTTAGCTTGCGACATTTGATAGAGCGACGACAAAATCTTTCAACTTTTCATAACTATCATTTGTAGGATGCTTTATATTGTGCATTCCTGCTTTAGTATTCTTCTAGTGAAGTTAACAATTTAAAATAAAAATGGTTTCAACATTTTGGAAATGATAAGTTTAAACAAACAAACAAACAAACAAACGTTTCGACTATAAAAACTACAGTATCAAAAATTATGTCAGTTCTAACACCGTGTTCAAAATACATTAGGGGGTGTAACGAGATTCTTTCTTTACTATTGTCAGCATAATCGGTGTTCTCTTGTGTTGTCTGTCAACACAATAATGCTGCAATTAGAGATTAAGTAAAATAAGGTTCCCTGTACTGTAATTAGACATGCTGTAAAATAAGGTTTAATACACCGTAAAATTGTAATTAGACATGATGTAAAATAAGGTTCACTACACCGTAAAATTGTAATTAGACATAATGTAATATAAGATTCCGTACACTGTAAAACTGTAATTAAACATGATGTAAAACGCGGTTCCCTACACCCTAAAACTGTAATTAGACACGATGTAAAACAAAGTTCCCTACACTGTCCTTCTGTAATTAAACATAATGTAAAACAAAGTTCCTACACTGTCCTTCTGTAATTAGACATAATGTAAAATAAAGTCCCTACACTGTCCGTCTGTAATTCGACATAATGTAATACAAAGTCCCTACATGCCTTATGAAGTGTGGAAAAGACAGTGCCAATGGCTATATATTTCTTAACAATTTAAGTCTCATTTATGGGTGATGTGGTCAGTATAACACCAAGCCGCACTACTTCCCGTAGAAATTTAAAACAAAACCTCTTGTACCTATTTTCAAAGAATTTGTGAAACTTCTAACTGGTATCTCCATACACAGCCCCATTGTAAAAACTGTCATCTGTCTGATGGTTTTATATTCTCTTATCATGAGGTCGGTTGTACTTAAGTACGAAATCATTGAGGGGCTGTTATTCACTTTCTACTAGCGTATAACTGCGAATATACTTCTATCTATCGATGTTTCGAGCCGTAGCCGGCCCACAGGGCATAGACTCAGATACTCTGTCCTTGTTTCGAAACTTTCTTTCTAAGCAGTCTCAACTTTTGCAAAGATCTTTCATCAAATCTCGCTATTTGTCTCTGTTCTGTGCAAGCATCTTGATCTCATTGAGGGAGCGGATTCCTGCTGTGTTTGCCTCTCTGATCAATGTTCTTCTCACTGTTTCTATGGGTTGGTCTCTTTTCCTCCTACCTGTTGTTTCCCACTTGAGGACTGGCTTTGCTATTCGGTTATTATCTTTCCTCATTACATGTCCAGTATCTTTGAATACTGATGATATTAGTGGTTGAGTGGCCATTTCTCTAACCATACTTAGTGGTGGTCATATGTGCAAGGGGACATTAAGAGAACTGAATCTGTGCATTTTATGACTTCCATGTAAACATGGAAAGACAACTGGTAGAGATCGGATACCGAGATTTCGTCTGAGGTTGTCAATGATTTCTTTTTCTTCCAAGAAAGGGCGTATTATATTGACCAGCTTCAGTTCGTTGAAGAGACAGTGGCCATGGTTTGTTCTTAGTAAAAACCTGTCTGCTGTTTGGCCTGTACAAGCACATAGAGAAAATACCAGAGAGTTTAACAACGTGGCACAAAAAGAAAATAATAGAGAGTTTAACAACGTGGCACAAAAAGAAAATAATAGAGAGTTTAACAACGTGGCACAAAAAGAATATAATAGAGAGTTTAACAACGTGACACACAAAAATAATAATAGAGAGTTTAACAACATGGTACAAAGAGAAAATAATAGAGAGTAACAACGTGGCACAAAGAGTAAAGAACAGAGTTTTACAACGTGGCACAAAGAGAAAATAATAGAGAGTTGTGGCTCACAGATAAATCACTAGGCAGGTTGACAATGTGACACTTAGAGAGAAATCACTAAACAGATTGACAATGTGGCACACAGAGAGAAATCACTAGACAGGTTGACAATGTGACACATAGAGAGAAATCACTAAACAGTCTGACAATGTGACACATAGAGAGAAATCATTAGACAGTTTGACAATGTGGCACACACAGAGAAATCACTAGACGGTTTGACAATGTGTCACACATAGTAATCCCTAGACAGTTTGACAAAGTGGAACAGAGAGAAATCACAAGACAGTTACACAACATGGAACAGAAAGAAATCAGTAGTCAGCTTGACAATGTGGCACAGAGAGAAATCACTAGACACAAAATATCAAGACTTTTTAACAATGTGACACAGAGGGAAATCACTAGACAGTTTGACAATGTGACACATAGAGAAATCACTAGACAGTTTGACAATGTGGCACAGAGAGAAATCACTAGACAGTTTGACAATGTGACACATAGAGAAATCACTAGACACAAAATATCAAGACTTTTTAACAATGTGACACAGAGGGAAAACACACGACAGTTTAACAATCTGGCACAGAGAGAAATCACTAGACAGATTGACAATGTGGCACACAGAGAAATCACTGGACAGTTTGACAATGTGACAAAGAGAGAAATCACTAGACAGTTTGACAATGTGGCAAAGAGAGAAATCACTAGACAGTTTGACAATGTGGCAAAGAGAGAAATCACTAGACAGTTTGACAATGTGACAAAGAGAGAAATCACTAGACAGTTTGACAATGTGGCAAAGAGAGAAATCACTAGACAGTTTGACAATGTGGCAAAGAGAGAAATCACTAGATAGGTTGACAATGTGGCACTGAGAGAAATCATTAGACAGTTTGACAATGTGGCAAGGAGAGAAATCACTAGACAGTTTAACAATGTGGCAAGGAGAGAAATCACTAGACAGTTTAACAATGTAGCAAAGAGAGAAATAACAAGATAGTTTAGCGATGTGGAACAGAGAGAAATTACTAGAGAGTTTAACAATGTGACAAAGAGAGAAATCACTAGACAGTTTGACGATGTGGCACAGAGAGAAATCACTAGACAGTTTAACAATGTAGCAAAGAGAGAAATCACTAGACAGTTTGACAATGTGACAAAGAGAGAAATCACTAGACAGTTTGACAATGTGGCAAAGAGAGAAATCACTAAACAGTTTAACAATGTGGCAAAGAGAGAAATCACTAGACAGTTTGACAATGTGGCAAAGAGAGAAATCACTAGACAGTTTGACAATGTGACAAAGAGAGAAATCACTAGACAGTTTGACAATGTGTCAAAGAGAGATATCACTAGACAGTTTAACAATGTGGCAAAGAGAGATATCACTACACAGTTTGACAATGTGGCAAAAAGAGAAATCACTAGACAGTTTGACAATGTGGCAAAGAGAGATATCACTTGACAGTTTAACAATGTGGCAAAGAGAGATATCACTACACAGTTTGACAATGTGGCAAAGAGAGAAATAACAAGATAGTTTAGCGATGTGGAACAGAGAGAAATTACTAGAGAGTTTAACAATGTGACAAAGAGAGAAATCACTTGACAGTTTGACAATGTGGCAAAGAGAGATATCACTACACAGTTTGACAATGTGGCAAAAAGAGAAATCACTAGACAGTTTAACAATGTCGGAAAGAGAAACTTTAAAAAAATGTAAATTGATATTAAGAGCTGACGAATGAGATAGATCGAGAGACATGCTCGCCGACCTCTCCGGTCGTGGCCCATACCGATGATGCCCTTAATCATTGTTTTTGTATCCAACATATATGTACACACACACAAGCAACGCTCAGTGGCAAACCAAATTGTTGTTGTTGTCTACAGAGTAATTACTGTCAACACTTAAATAATGACATATCACTTACGTTGTCAGCCTGTAGTTTTCAATGCACTTACGCTAGCGCTTGACAAGCTCGTATTTACAGCGGGAAAGAGTTGTGGCTAACGAGCCACTCATGCGCTGTCGCTTCTAATCATGTAAGCTTTATGTCACTTCAGCTCGTTATCAACGATGAGATTTGCTGATCCATTTGTCAGTATATGTGGTAATGACTGATCCATTTGTCAGTATATGTTGGCAATAACTAATCTATTTGTCAGTATATGTTGGCAATAACTAATCTATTTGTCAGTATATGTGGCAATGACTGATCCATTTGTCAGTATATGTTGGCAATAACTAATCTATTTGTCAGTATATGTGGCAATGACTGATCCATTTGTCAGTATATGTTGGCAATAACTAATCTATTTGTCAGTATATGTGGCAATGACTGATCCATTTGTCAGTATATGTGGCAATAACTAATCTATTTGTCAGTATATGTGGCAATGACTGATCCATTTGTCAGTATATGTGGCAATAACTAATCTATTTGTCAGTATATGTGGCAATAACTAATCCATTTGTCAGTATATGTGGTAATGACTGATCCATTTGTCAGTATAAGTGGCAATGACTGATCCATTTATCAGTATAGGTGGCAATGACTGACCCATTTATCAGTATAGGTGGCAATGACTGATCCATTTGTCATTATAAGTGGCAATGGCTTATCTATTTATCAGTATATGTGGCAATGACTAATCCATTTGTCAGTATATGTTGCAATGACTGTTCCATTTGTCAGTATAGGTGCAATACTGATCCATTTATCAGTATAGGTGGCAATAACATTATACAGAGTAGCTTTAGTGACAAGAATTGGTTATTGGTTATGGAAGGCCCCGGTATCACAGCAAACGAATTAAAATCCATAATTGCTCAACCGCCCGTGCCAGTGGAATCATCCGAATTACTAACTCATCTCCCAAAAAAAGAAAGGTAACTGTAGTCCCCATCGTAGCAGTCTCAGCACACGCCAAAAGACATAAGGCGAAACCGCGCAGAAAGTGAACACAGCCAACTGTTCCCTGTCATACGATATCATCATTCATCAGTACACGATTAAAACATTTCGGCCATGTACCTCCTTCAGTTGGACAAGACAACTAATAATAAGTTAAAAAGAAAGACAATTATATAGACTGATTTCTACTTATAAATCCTTTGAAATAAATCTATCAGTTCATACACTTGTATGCGACTGATGCACCGTAATGATTTCTCAATGATGATACACCGTAATGATTTCTTAACGGCTGATACACCGTAATGATTTCTCAATGATGATACGCCGTAATGATTTCTCAATGATGATACACCGTAATGATTTCTTAACGGCTGATACACCGTAATGATTTCTCAATGATGATACGCCGTAATGGTTTCTCAATGATGATACACCGTAATGATTTCTTAACGGCTGATACACCATAATGCTTTCTCAATGATAATACACCATAATGATTTCTCAATGATGATACACCGTAATGATTTCTCAATGATGACACGCCGTAATGATTTCGCAGTGATGATGCACCGTAATGATTTCGCAATGATGATACACCGTAATGATTTCTTAACAACTGATGCAACTTAATTATTTCTCATTGACTGATACACTGTAATGATTTCTCAATGACAGATACACTGTAATGATTTCTCAATGATGATACACCGTAATGATTTCTCAATGACAGATACACTGTAATGATTTCTCAACGATGATACACCGTAATGATTTCTCAACGATGATACACCGTAATGATTTCTCAACGATGATACACCGTAATGATTTCTCAACGACTGATACACTGTCAAAATTTCTCAACGAATCATACACTGTAATGATTTCTCAACGACTGATACACTGTAATGATTTCTCAACGACGGATACACCGTAATGATTTCTCAACGACTGATACACCGTAATGATTTCTCAACGACTGATACACCGTAATGATTTCTCAACGACTGATACACCGTAATGATTTCTCAACGACTGATACACTGTCATGATTTCTCAACGACTGATACACTGTAATGATTTCTCAACGACTGATACACTGTAATGATTTCTCAACGACTGATACACCGTAATGATTTCTCAACGACTGATACACCGTAATGATTTCTCAACGACTGATACACCGTAATGATTTCTCAACGACTGATACACTGTCATGATTTCTCAACGACTGATACACCGTAATGATTTCTCAACGACTGATACACTGTAATAATTTCTCATCTGATGAAATTAGGCTTCATATCTTCGTTATAGGTTTCATGTTTTCGCTAAAAAAAAAGCAAAAAAAAATTCGCAACATTTAATTGCTCTTGCTTGGTGAAATGTTGCATGTAAGCAACATTCTTGTCGGAACTGTTTCCCCCTTTCATTTGTGTGCTGCGGGCGTACCACCACCATCAATTGGAAGATCAAGCTCACTCCCGCCCTCTGATCTCCATACGCACAAAGATATTGGCCGTACACGCAGTTTTTAGAACAATTTATCTGACTTCTTACTGATGGTAAACTCTCTCTCTCTCTCTTTCTCTCTCTCTCTCTCTCTCTCTCAATCTCTCTCTTTCAATATATATATATATATATATATATATATATATATATATATATATATATATATATAATGTCCCTTTGCTGAATTCTTATAACGGAGGAAGTGTGTTTTCCTGAATTCTGTAGTTAGTACATGTACCAACCAGAGTTTAAGACTGTCTTGGGAAACCCATTCGTTCTGAGTTAGTCACAAGCAAATGTGCGTGGTGCGTACGCATAATTAAAGAGAAAGGAGACTTGTGAGTTCTGGCACAATTCAACGTCCTCTATTTAGTTACCCGGCCCCTCCACAAGATCAGATGTAGGCGCCTCAGAGCTATTCAGTATTTGCGTCGCAGTTTGACGACTCGCTGAACACCGTATCAATAGACAATTCCTTTCAAGGGGTTGAACTATACTTTCTAATTTTACTCTTGGGTTAGCGATTCATGTCGTATTCAGGCTAGCAATGTACTGGCAGTTTTTTTTTTTTTAATTATGATTTATTTGAACGCCGTACAAATAGTAGAAGATGGGACCATGAAATGTTGGCTTCACGAGCTGAGTAGAGTGACGGCGTAAACGTCTCATTAGATTAATAATGTATACTGTGAGATATTTAGTTCATTATTTTAGTTTTTTTGTTGTTTGATCTACAGTGCGATGTACAGGTTTGTTTTATTTTTATGGTGGACAGTAAGTGAGAATGAAAGAGAGAGAGAGAAAGAGAGAGAGAGAAAGAGAGAGAGAGAAAGGGAGAGAGAAAGAGAAAGAGAGAAAGAGAGAGAAAGAGAGAAAGAAAGAGAGAGAGAAAAAGAGAGAGAAAGAGAGAGAGCGAGAGAGAGTGAGAGAGAGTGTGAGAGAGAGAAAGAGAGAAAGAGAGAGAAGGAAAGAAAGAGATACAGAGAATGAGAGAGAGAAAGAGAGAGAGAAAGAGAGAGGGATAGAGAAGGAGAGAGAAAGAGAGAGGGATAGAGAAAGAGGAGAGAAAGAGAGAGAGAAAGAGAGAGAGAAAGAGAGAGGGATAGAGAAGGAGAGAGAAAGAGAGAGGGATAGAGAAAGAGGAGAGAAAGAGAGAGAGAAAGAGAGAGAGAAAGAGAGAGAGAAAGAGAGAGAGAAAGAGAGAGAGAGAAAGAGAGAGAGAGAGAGAGAAAGAGAGGAGTCCGAGAATGTTATGTTGGAAATTGTGTTTCTTTTAGAGAAGCTACAGTGATTGCGTGGTTAGTCAACCAGCTACCGGCCAGAGCGGTACCAGTTCAATTCCTTGACACAGCTCTTGTTTTTGGTGCGGACACGGCTGCTGAGTTCAACCAACTGCCTGAGATGAATATTTTATTATTGGAAGATAGAGCGGTCTAGCGTGGTGCTGGCCACATCACCTATAAAATTGGCTGCTGGCACTAACACAAAATTCCACAAAAGTTAAAGTAAAGAGCCCCGTCACACCTAGTGGCGTACAGAGAATATGGTGTTAGTGACCATACATTTTGGGAGCCGCGATAGCTCAGTGGTTTGTGAACTGGACTACAAAGGACAAGAGGTAGGGTTCGATCGCAACCGACGGCTTCCGGGTTCACCCAGCCTTTAATGGGTACCGGATTTTTTTGTGGGAAAATAACGCGGCACGGGCGTAATACCGACCACATTACCCCAAAAATCATGTGCTGAAAGTCTGTAAAATTTATGGTCACTAACACCATATTCCCTATACGCCACTTGGCGTGACGGGGGTACTTTACTACTTTACTACCATACATTTTAGACATATTAATTCTTCTGGTAATGTGGTCGGCATTACGCCCATGCCGCTTTACTTCCCCAGAAAAAATCCGGTACCCATTTATGGCTAGGTGAACCCAACCTCTTTTCCTTTGTAGTTCAGTTCACTAACCACTGAGCTATCGCGGCTCCTAAAATTCCACATGTGTGGATATATATATAATATGTCCAACCTGACCTCCTTGACTGAAGTACGAACGCCAAGTCCTGGCCAGATTTCGGAGAATCTTAAAACTAGAAAATGACTGTTGAAATGAAACTGCATTATATTCCACTTGAACCAGTACAATACAACTAACGTAGATTAAGGCCACCTGAAACATCCACAATTTGAGACTCACTGCATTATTTGTAAGCGCGTGTGTGTGGTACTGGTAGCTGTTTACAAATTGCCGTGCTGGTTAGTCATGTACTTCCTCTATTACTGTTTCTTCCCTTCAAACCGCTAAATCATCTGGAATGGAATACAGGGATTATGTGGTTCTTACACTTCACGATTGTACTTTAATCCCAGTAAGTTGATTGATTAAAGTACATAACATATACAAGACGTATAAATTGGGAGATTTTGTGGTAAGAAATATACTTTTTAAGGAAAAGTGGGTTTTAAATCTAGAAGTGTTTATTACAGGGTGTGGTGATTGTATTTAATGTTTCTGTTGATAAATAGAGGCCGTACAGATAAGATAGATACGTAGATAACATAGGCTGGACGAACAGATAAGGTAAACATAGTGACAAAAATATGTAGCCGAGGGACAACATATGTCGACAGACATTCATACAGACTGAAAAACAGGCAGAAATGAGGGGTAAATATTATAACTGAAGACATGCTGACATGTGTGTGTATTGTGTGTGGGCTCGTTGTTTTTGACGGGTGCATGACCTATGAGCCTGCCCTGAGTGTAGTGAGTCTGTTAATTAAAAACATAAAATAATACAGAATGTCAGTTTCCAGAAGAAATCCGCCATGTAGACACTTCACACCATGTAGACACTTCACACCATGTAGACACTTCACACCATGTAGACACTTCACACCATGTAGACACTTTCGTTAGATTCGGGAATTGCTGCAAAGAGAAATAATCAAGCAGCTTCACTTTCACCCTACAACGTTGTCTAGGATAGCTGAACCACATGTGCAGAATGTTGTATCGACGAATACCCACAGACATAAATCGAGAAATAGAAAAGACCTCTCCTACGTTATAAAGATGTCTGCTGCAAACTTAGTAAAAAGGTTTTTTCTTTCTTTTTTTTATTTTTATTTTTTTTGCGAGAACATACTTGACTGAGGTGAGTTTGACAAGGACAAGTCCAATTAGAAGCGTTTAGTAAATGCAAGACATATACACATACTAGCAACGATGCGTTCAAACAGTTAGAGGTAGTTACAATTAAAAAAAAAATAACTTAAAACACATTTGTGTGATAACTAAAGAAGAATTAAGAAAGAATTGAATCACATATGAGTGGTGATGTTTGGTAGAGAATTAAAGAATTAAATCATTTGATTTCTGCTGATGACTGATAAAGAATTAAGAAAGAATTAAATCATTTGTTTTGTGGTGATGACTGATAGAGAATTAAGAAAGAATTAAATCATTTGGTTTGTGGTGATGACTGATAGAGAATTAAGAAAGAATTAAATCATTTGGTTTGTGGTGATGACTGATAGAGAATTAAGAAAGAATTAAATCACTAGTTAGTGGTGATGACTGATAGTGAATTAAGAGAGAATTAAATCACTAGTTCGTGGTGATGACTGATAGTGAATTAAGGAAGAATTAAATCACTAGTTCGTGGTGATGACTGATAGTGAATTAAGGAAGAATTAAATCACTAGTTAGTGGTGATGACTGATAGTGAATTAAGGAAGATTAAATCACTAGTTAGTGGTGATGACTGCTAGTGAATTAAGGAAGAATTAAATCACTAGTTCGTGGTGATGACTGATAGTGAATTAAGGAAGATTTAAATCACTAGTTCGTGGTGATGACTGAATGATAATGAAAAAAGAATTATATCATTGGTGTACGGTAATGACAGACTCAAATTAAAGTAATTGACTTTTTAACCGCGCCTGATACCTATCAACAAGGGAAACACTTAAATATGATGTTCAATACTCTGTGAATTGTGCCGTTCGTCATGCTCATCAATCCGTCGTCCTGAAGCTCTGTCTTTTCCCCGATTTGATTCTGTTTTACTAAGTAAAGTAAAATGTAAAGTACCCCAGTCACGCCAAGTGGCGTACAGGGAATATGGTGTTAGTGACCATACATTTTACATACCTTCGGCACATGATTTTTGGGGTAATGTGGTCGGTATTACGTCCGTGCTGCTTTACTTTCCCAGAAAAAAATCAGGTACTCATTAAAGGCTGGGTGAACCCGGAAGTCGTCGGTTGGGATCAAACCCCACCTCTTGTCCCTTGTAGTCCAGTTCACTAACTGCTGAGCTATCGCGGCTCCCCTGTTTTACTAAGGAATTCACAATTTCTTTCTTTAAAAGTTTGAATTCCTTTTTGGGGGGGTCTGCCGAGGTGACCTATAGGATCGAAAGATAAAGGCCGCTTGTCCAGTGCAGTCGCTACGATAAGTTTGGGTCTGGGCTTGTATTTCACCACATATATTTTTTTTAAACTGTTACCCCTAACGTGATTCGAACCCAGTGTTTCTTGATTCATCATCATCATCATCATCATCAAGTACCCTGCCTAGTGGCGTAGTTGATCATGTCTCTCCACAACATTCGATCTCGGCAGCTATTTATCATTTCTGTTGTTGACCTTCTGCCAAGCCATTCTCTTAAGCTTTCTGTTATTTTTTCTCTTTGCTCCCCTCTTCGTCCTTCAATTTTTCCAGTTGTTACAATATATTCAAGTTGTTCTCTTCTCATTACATGGCCAAAAAATGATGATTGTCTCTTCCTAACATTGGAAATTAGCTCTCTTTTTGCTTTGACCTTTCTCAGAACCTCTTCATTACTCTTCTTAGCTGTCCATGGTATTCTCAACATTCTTCTGTAAAACCACATTTCTACAGACTCCAGTGATTTTCTTGTCTGTTGTCCCATTGTCCCATTGTCCATGATTCGCATCCGTATGTTAAGACTGGCTCTACGTAACATTTAAGAACTCGTTTTCTTGTTTCTATTTTCAAAAATGGATTGCATAGTATTTTCCTCATTTTTTGGAAAGCTGCTTTTGCCTGAGCCATTCTACATTTCACCTCTTTTGTACATCTTCCGTCTGAGGTTAACAAAGTTCCCACATATTTAAATTCATTTACCTGTTTTAATATTGTTCCACTTGTCTTTATTTTGCACTGAGGTGGTGTCTTTTTCTCTGTTGTTACCATTACCTCTGTCTTTTTGCTATTAAGGCTGAGTCCTTTATTTTTGCTTTCCTTCACTACAATGTCCAACATTTCTTGTAACTCATGTTCACTCTTAGCGATTAATACTGTATCATCAGCATACCTTAGATTATTTATATTATGACCTCCAATTGTTATTCCAGGCATGCCCCTTATGGATCTTAAAATAATCTCACTATAAATATTAAACAAATCTGGTGACAGCACACAACCTTGTCTGACACCCTGTTTTATTTGTTGAAACATTCCCAATTGGTTTCCAGTTCTTATGGCCGCTGTTTGTTGCCAGTACATGTTCTTTATTATTCTTAGATCTTTGCTGTCTACGTTTATACTTTCTAAAATGTTGATTATTTCTTGGTGCTTTACTTTGTCAAATTGCTTGGTGTAATCTATGAAACATAGGTATAGATCTGTTTTCACCTCTATGGCTCTTTCTACTAAATATCTTATGATATAAATGGCATTGCTTGTTCCTTTATCTCTAACAAAACCACACTGTTCATCGCTAATTTCTGGACTGATTTTGTTTCGCACTCTTCGCATGATGATTCTTAGTAATATCTTAGTCATATGACTCATAAGGCTTATTGTGCGATGATCATCGCATTCAATCGCATCCGATTTCTTTGGTTTGGCTATGAATATTGATTTGAGCATGTCGTCTGGTATATATCCGCTGTTGTAGATATCATTCAATATTTTTGTTATTATTTCTTTTCCAAAATCACCCATGGCTTCAATCTCTTCTTTAGTTATATTATCTGGTCCAGGAGCTTTGCCTGCTTTCATATTGCGCAAGGCATCTTCCACTTCTTCTCTTAGTATTTCTGGTCCTTCTCCATTATCCTTAATATTTACTTCCGTTCGTTCATCATTATAAAGATCCTTAATGTATTCTGTCCATCGTTCCCTTAAGTTTTCTTGATCAATCAACAGTTCTCCTTCCTTTGATCTTAGACATCCAGTTTTTGATTGTGTTTTTCTTCCTGTTAATTCCTCAATTTGTTTGTATATAGCTTTAGCATCTCCTTTTTGTTGCAATTCGATTTCTTTGCATCTCTCTTTTAGCCATGCTTCTTTTGCTTCATTACATTTTACTACAATTTCTTTATTTAACCTCTTATATTCATCTTTATTTTCTTTATTTCTTCTTCTTGTATCCATTAGCTGCAAAATATCATCTTGATTTATAGAACGATAATTTATCGACAAATGCGATTTTTGGTCCATGTTAAAAGACACAACAGCCTACTAAAAGTAATCTTGTAGGGAAAAATACAAGGTAAAAGAGGCAGAGGCAGACCAAGACTAACATGGACGAGTAACATCAAAAGATGGACAAATCAGCCTATGACAACCTGCACCATCAAAGCAAGAGACAGAGCAGAATGGTAGCCAACCTTCATTGCTGAGATGGCACTCAATGATGAAATTATTGATTCAGTCATCTGCTCTAAAAAAGTTGCAAGGGATGCTAAAGAAAGATGAAGAGAAAAATGAAGAAGAGTTCCCAATGTTC
The DNA here is from genome assembly GCA_032433765.1 of Megaustenia siamemsis. Taxonomy (NCBI): domain Eukaryota; kingdom Metazoa; phylum Mollusca; class Gastropoda; order Stylommatophora; family Ariophantidae; genus Megaustenia; species Megaustenia siamemsis. The sequence goes on along the minus strand of JAVIAB010000041.1, from coordinate 64,938,167 downwards.
TGTAGCGATTATAAACCTCACCGGTACTTGGTGCAATTTGGAAAGTCGAGGGACGTGCTTCTCTTTGCTCTAATTTACCTTCAACTTATTGAGCCAGATACCGGCTTTATTTTTTTTTGTTTTTTGTTTTTGTTTTTTTTGTTTTAAGCTCTTTCAACACAAACGTTAAGCTGTGATCAAAAGCACACGCTCACTAAGAAAAATAAACAAGATCCTAAATAAGATTTGCTTCATGTTGATTAAACCTTAGGGAAAAAGAGAAAGTGAACTTCTATTGAAACTATAAGGAAAGTAAGGATTAACTGAACTCTCATGCAGATTGACAATTAACGCATTATTTTAAGTCCTGCGGGTGTAATTGCCGAATCTAACGTAGATAGGATATATAATTTGATATAGTTTTTTTTAGTTTTTTTTTGTGAATCAAGGAAAAACTATAATAATGCAAGAAAGCAGGGTGGTCTGTTGGTACATGGACGCGAGGGCGTTTACATCATCATCATCATGTTAATATCTTTTGGCTTAGGCGATCATGTCCTTCCACAATCTTCTATCTACAGTACATAGTATCAGTTCTGTTCTGTTCTTGACTGTTTTCCATGCCAGGACACCAAGCTATCCAGTATTTTCTCTCTTTGTCGTCCGCGATCACTCTTTCCTTTTATTTTGCCACTTGTAACCAAGTATTCCAACTTTCCTCTTTTCATGATGTGCCCAAAATGTGTTGATTATTTCTTTCTGGTGTTTTTTAGCAGTTTCATTTTTGTGTTGACCTTACATGCTGTAAGAAATGTCATGGAGTAGACTTTAGATGAAGAATTATTTTTGTTGTACTTGTCTATCATATCAGTATAAGAGCTGATAGTGTACGGAAGTGCAGGTATCTCTAGTGACAAATCGCTGTGCCAATGAGCACGGAGCCGAATTTTTGTTCTGGCTAATGGTACGTACTATTTTGGGGCCTCGGTTGCCTAGTTTGGAAAACCACCCGACTGGGCTACCGAAGTTCGACCAACCCGTGTTCGGTTCCTGCTGGAAGCAATGTGAATTGTACTCGTGGTTGGAAATAAATACTCCCGCGGTCGACCCAGCCGCTGACAGAAATGGGTAGCAGGGTAGTACTCTGAGAAAGTGAGGAATTCCGCCTCGCATCTTAAGTTTCAATGCTTGAAGCGACACTATCCAGAAGTCTCCTAACATTTCTGGATAGGCCACGGAGCACATATGAGGGGAAACTTGCGTGCTAAGGCACCGATTCAAGCCTCGTACTTTACCTTTACTTTACCTTTTATTTACCTTTACTTTACCTTTACTTTACCTTTACTTTACCTTTTATTTACCTTTACTTTACCTTTACTTTACCTTTACTTTACCTTTTATTTACCTTTACTTTACCTTTACTTTACCTTTACTTTACCTTTTATTTACCTTTACTTTACCTTTACTTTACCTTTACTTTACCTTTACTTTACTTTACCTTTACTTTACCTTTACTTTACCTTTTATTTACCTTTAGTGTTTTCTATTTTAATTCCAGCATGTGGATATTTACTAACGCTGTAAAAGTACCCATGTTCCTGAGTAATTCATGTTTTTATTTTCGTCTTGAAGTGTCCGCACAAAAAAGATGTGTTATTATTGTCTTTATATTCTGCTCTTACCTTTTTCACTTCTCACATTGAGCAGTTTTCAGAGATATATTAAACAAACAAGAGGAAACCACGAAACTCTCATTCATCTCTAGCCTCAGATTTTCACTTTAGTTAATAAATGTTATCAATTCTTATGTTCATTGTACTCAAAGTTCGCTAATGCTTTTTGAGTCTATCCAGATAAATGGAAGTGAAGCTATAAAAAAAATAAAGTACCCCCGTCACGCCAAGTGACGTATAGGGAATATGGTGTTAGTGACCATAAATTTTACAGACCTTCGGCACATGATTTTTGGGGTAATGTGGTCGGTATTACGCTTGTGCCGCTTCACTTTCACAGAAAAAATACGGTACCCTTTAAAGGCTGGTTGAATTGGAAGCCGTCGCTTGGGATCGAACCCTACCCTACCTCTTGTCCTTTGTAGTCCAGTTCACTAACCACTGAGCCATTGCGGCTCCCAAGTGAAGCTATATCTATCTATTGTCCTTTCGAGCCGAAGACGGCACATAGGACAGAACCACAATCCCAAAAACAGAAACCTTGCGTGCCAAAATGGCACATATTGCAGAGATCGCTGCTTCTAAAAATCTATGACTCTGTTTCCATAACAATAAAGGGTTAAGGCATAAAAATGCGAAGCTGCAGTAAAGCTGAATATGAGGAAAAATTAAAAAATAAAAAAAGGTATGTAAGAAGCTTTACGTGACAAGTGGACGACACAGACTAAACAACGTTTCGGCTCAATAGGCCTTCATCAGGAACAAACAATAAAAACACACACACACAAATTAATAACGAAACAACCAAAACAAAAACAATCGAAATGTGTTAAAGAAAACAACAACAAAAAGTAAAACTATCCTGTCAAATCCAAAATAAAATCGTAACCAAGTGCGGCTGTCGTGAACGTCGAAAATCGTGCGAAAAAGTGCGTAAATGTAAACAGAACCAGAGGAGTAAACACAAGGGTCAGTGTGCAAACACAAAGGAGAAAGAATCGAATAGTAGTCTGACAGGTGTAAAAAGACGCTAAGAGTGAGATGTCTGAGAGTGGGGTACAGTAAAAATAAATGAGGGGTAAGAAGCACAGAAAAAAATTTTTTATAGAGGAGAAAACCGAAGTGTCTCATAAGGGACTAGAGGAGAAGAACTATAAAAAGTATGGCATAGTAAGTAGACCAAAGAACCCAAATATGTGTAGTAGAGAAGGCTATGCAAAAGGAAGGAGCAAGCAAAAAGAAACTATGCGTATGAGTGTGATACATTCATACCTCTCGGGTCAGCGAACCATACTGGACTATAAGGCGATTTTCCAAAGTATAGCGGCTGCGGTCGCCAGAGTGACAAAGGACAATACCAGTGACACGGATGTCGTCTTTGCCCTTGTGATCAGGGGAGTTGAAGTGGGAAGATACCGGAGTACCAGTATTTTGTTGGACCAAAATTAGCGAACTTTTTTATTTGGACCAACAAAATACTGGTACTCCGGTATCTTCCCACTTCAACTCCCCTGATCACAAGGGCAAAGACGACATCCGTGTCACTGGTATTGTCCTTTGTCACTCTGGCGACCGCAGCCGCTATACTTTGGAAAATCGCCTTATAGTCCAGTATGGTTCGCTGACCCCGAGAGGTATGAATGTATCACACTCATACGCATAGTTTCTTTTTGCTTGCTCCTTCCCTTTTGCATAGCCTTCTCTACTACACATATTTGGGTTCTTTGGTCTACTTACTATGCCATACTTTTTATAGTTCTTCTCCTCTAGTCCCTTATGAGACACTTCGGTTTTCTCCTCTATAAAAAATTTTTTTCTGTGCTTCTTACCCCTCATTTATTTTTACTGTACCCCACTCTCAGACATCTCACTCTTAGCGTCTTTTTACACCTGTCAGACTACTATTCGATTCTTTCTCCTTTGTGTTTGCACACTGACCCTTGTGTTTACTCCTCTGGTTCTGTTTACATTTACGCACTTTTTCGCACGATTTTCGACGTTCACGACAGCCGCACTTGGTTACGATTTTATTTTGGATTTGACAGGATAGTTTTACTTTTTGTTGTTGTTTTCTTTAACACATTTCGATTGTTTTTGTTTTGGTTGTTTCGTTATTAATTTGTGTGTGTGTGTTTTTATTGTTTGTTCCTGATGAAGGCCTATTGAGCCGAAACGTTGTTTAGTCTGTGTCGTCCACTTGTCACGTAAAGCTTCTTACATACCTTTTTTATTTTTTAATTTTTCCATAACAATACTTTTTTACAATGATAGCTTGTCAGGCCATCAATCAACCTCCTTAGTCGCCTCTTACGACATGCCTGGAAGGTCACAGTGTCACTTTTCTTTACTTCCCTCATAATGAGGTCCCAGTAACACACGGGAAGAAGCTATAGACCATCAGTAAATATACAAGAAGATACTTGCAGACCATATAAATGTGGTTTTACAGAATAATGTTGAGATCAACATGGACAGCTAAACATAACAATGAAGAAGTTAAGTGGCTGAAACACTTACTGGACGGGGGAGGGGGGGAGGGTCTCATCTGATGATCAGATTGCCTCCTGCTGCGAAGCTCAGTTACAATGTTACAATGTAGAAGTCATGATAGAAGCAGCATTACAAAGAAGTCAGAACTGAACGAAATGATTTAGATTCTTTAACAAAAAGACAATCAGCATTTGATCAGCAGTTGATGCCAAGGAGAAAATTAGAAAATGTTCTTACAGCAGGGAAAATAATTAGAGAATAAGAGACAGAGGAAGACAGCGAGAGAAAATAATAGATAGTTTATTGATGTGGCACATATCAGCATTGGTAAGAAGCACTGACGTAAGAATGAGATGGAGAAATCGTAAACGGCTCCGGTCATGGCACCTAATAATGATGATGGTAAACCAGAAGACACGACAGGCACGTCTATAGATAGTCTTCATTTATTGTTATAAACTCTGTGCCTCAAAATAAGCTCATTATTGTCTCATAAAATATTAACCGTCTCAGGTACCAGCTCCTTGATAATTAAAACCTACAGTTTGATAAAGATAATATCACATTTATAACCGTATCTTGTATTCACCATTTAGATATCGTTTTGCGTGTAACGGATACCAAGGGCGTGCTGGTGGAGAGCGGCTGAGCGTCTGAGTGGGTGGGGTTAACTTTTCCTCCCGGGGTCATCATCAGGTCCTACGTCCTTTACACAACGCTGCATTCACCACAGCCCGTCTGAAATAATCTCTGTCTTTAGAGAGATCTCCCACATAATGCTGCATTCACCACAGCCCGTCTGAAAGAATCTCTGTCTTTAGAGAGATCTCCCACATAATGCTGCATTCACCACAGCCCGTCTGAAAGAATCTCTGTCTTTAGAGAGATCTCCCACATAATGCTGCATTCACCACAGCCCGTCTGAAAGAATCTCTGTCTTTAGAGAGATCTCCCACATAATGCTGCATTCACCACAGCCCGTCTGAAAGAATCTCTGTCTTTAGAGAGATCTCCCACATAATGCTGCATTCACCACAGCCCGTCTGAAAGAATCTCTGTCTTTAGAGAGATCTCCCACATACCGTTACATTCACCATAGCCCGTTTGAAATAATCTGTCTCTAGCCAGATCTCCTCATAACACTGCATTCACTACAGCCCGTCTGAAAGAATGTCTCTAGCCAGATCTCCCACAGAACGTTTCATTTACCACAGCCTGTCTGAAAGAATCTCTGTCTCTAGCCAGATCTCCGACAGAACGTTGCATACACTACAGCAGGTCTGAAAGATTCTCTGTCTGTAGCCAGATTTCCCACAGAACGTTCCAGTCACCACAGCCCGTCTGTAAGAATCTCTGTCTCTAGCCAGATTTCCCACAGAACGTTCCAGTCACCACAGCCCGTCTGTAAGAATCTCTGTCTCTAGCCAGATTTCCCACAGAACGTTCCAGTCACCACAGCCCGTCTGTAAGAATCTCTGTCTCTAGCCAGATCTCCCACTTCTTCTTCTTGTCATGTTCATAGGTCTCCTGGATGTCTTGAAACAACCTTCATCTTGGAACCTCTTTCACCCAGGAACCATTCCTTACATTATTGCCTTTTCCAGCCCGCTGTGTCTTTTAACGTGGCCATAGTATTTTAATTTCCTCTGTACAATATTGTTTAAAAGCCAGTTCTTTAAATGTTTAAATCTTTAAATGTTTAAATCTTTAAATGTTTAAATCTTTAAATGTTTAAATCTTTAAATGTTTAAATCTTTAAATGTTTAAATCTTTAAATGTTTAAATCTTTAAATGTTTAAATCTTTAAATGTTTAAATCTTTAAATGTTTAAATCTTTTAGTATCTCGTCGTTTCTCATTTTCATTATCCAAGCTATGTTAAAGATTCTTCTGTAACATTTTGTTTCAAATTTCATTAAATTAGTTGGAATAAGTTACACATTTATAAAGTTAGATAATGTAACAATTAGCAACACCACGCGTAACAACAGTCCACGTGCCAACACAGTTGTTTGTCAACGATACTTTGATTAGTTTACTTCTGTGTGCCTCTCCAAGAAGATAAAACAAATTTGCTTCTTGTATTAAACAGTCAAAATGATTAGAAGACTGTGTATCTTAACTTTTTCCTTAGAGAAGCTTTTTACCAACGGAAGAGATTTCAGAGACAAAATTGTTCATGTTTTAAGAATCAATCTACATATTTATCTTACATATAACATATCATATATGAATGTTTAGATAATTGAACAAGGTATTAGATTTCACCAATACCAAGATGATACAAGACGTAAAAAGAATGTGGTTTGATGGCGTTCAAACTAATTAAATTGATCTTGGCGCTCTATGCGGCGAAACGTACGTTGACGAAATCGGCATGGCGCACAGAGCGGCGAAACGTACGGGAAGAGTTAAAATGTAAACAAACAAACAAAAATCTTTGTCAAAATTTGAATATCGGAACCACGAATCTGTGAGGAAAACTAGGATAATGTCCAAATGGAGAGAAGAAAACGTCCACCCACAATCATCAACAGGGATGAATCCTCAACAGGGATGAATCATCAACAGGGATGAATTTAAACTACGAATATCTAACATCTGTAGCAGCTATCAATGAAAACTGCCAAAAAGAGATCAAAAGAAGATTAGCAATAGCAACAACACAATGAAACACACGAAGAACATGTTGCACAATACCGACAAGACAGTAGGGTCAAAATTACTAAGTACATGCATCTTCCTGATGGCAACATATGGTTGTGGTTCATGGACAATCTCACAAACAACAAGGACAAAAATCGATTCATTCGAAATAAAATGCTACAGAAAGATCCTTAATATAATGTAGATAATGAAAAAAGAACAATGAAAACATTAAAAAGAATTGGCTTATAAACACCATTGTAGAGAAGACATGAAAATACTATAGCCCCATCAAAAGACATAGGGGACTGAAAAGAATAATAATGGAAAGCATTAATTCCTGGGCGACGCATCAGGTGCAGGCCAAGAAGAATGTCGTTTCATAAATTTAAGATCTTCAACACGACAACCACAAAATGGGAGATCTGGCTAAAGACAGAGATTCTTTCGGACGGGCTGTGATTAATGCAACTTTCTATTGGGGATCTGACAAGAGACAGATCCCCAATCGGGCAGATCGGGCGGACATCATGAATGCCCTCCGAGATGTGGGAAGAGCACATGACTTCGACAAACACAGATCCACTTCACTTCTTCGGATGAAAGAAATGGGAGTTAAGATGGGCACAGTCAGAAATGAGAAGCTTAGTGGGCGTGTAGGAAGACTTATCAACCAACACAGAACTGGAGTCGTCAGTCGCTGGACACTGTGGGAATTGCTGAGGAGGGGATCTAAGCACCTTTGGACATGTTTGGAGTGCAATGATGATGACCTGCAAATAACTCAATAACTCGAGAGACAGAGATTCATTCAGACGGACTGTGATGAATGCAACGTTCTGTGGGAAATCTAGCTATAGGCAGAGATTCATTCAGACGGACTGTGGTGAATGCAACGTTCTGTGAGAGATCTAGCTAGAGACAGAGATTCTTTCAGACTTGCTGTGACGAATGCAACTTTCTGCAGAGGACGTGCGACCTGTTGATGAATCAGTGATGAATGAAAAATTGATTTGTAAATTTAAAACATATTTTTGTGGCGAGCATTAATTACTATAAAACAACTTCATACTTAAACATTCAGTTTAGTTTAAACATTGTACGTTTTATTTTGTGTGGTGTCACGATTGAAACCATTCCAGGAAATATTAAATTTAAAGATGAGTGAAACGTACTAAATTCATTTCACCTTCATGCATAAATTCAGAACAATGTTCAAGAATAGAACTAAACTACAACTTTCTGGTGAAAACAAACAGCTTTGCCAAAGACAGCAGGAAACGAACACACAAAGTTACAGATTCCACACACATGAACACACACACATGCACAAAACATTAAACACGCGCTCGACTACACACCCGGTCCTACCGTTCGACACGCACACGCGCCCGCGATGTCAATCACACTACACAAACCAGCACCACCGAACAAAGAATCATTTCAGAAAAGGGGGCATGTTTACAGCACTCGGAAACAAATTACAAATAATCAACAACAGAAAAAGGAAACAAAAAAAAAAAACAATATATGGGCCGAAGCAGGATCGAACCCGTACTCCTGGGCACAGCGGCTTGCCACGAGAAACCGAACGCTAGAGCACACGGCGAACTCAGCTATCTAAACCAACAGGGAACACGGCCAACTCAGCTATCTAAACCAACAGGGAACACGGCCAACTCAGCTATCTAAACCAACAGGGAACACGGCCAACTCAACTGTCTAAACCAACAGGGAACACGGCCAACTCAGCTGTCTAAACCAACAGGGAACACGGCCAACTCAACTGTCTAAACCAACAGGGAACACGGCGAACTCAGCTATCTAAACCAACAGGGAACAGGCAAATAACTGCAATGCTGCGGTAAAGCTGGTAGTAAGGAGCCAGTGGTAAAGTTGTCTAATCTTATGATTTTATATATCTCTACTCCCATCCTAACTCCCCTTATGTAGCACATATTTCTCTGTTCTTATATTACCAACTGAATTCTCCTTTCTCTGTCCACCTCTCCCTATACCTGATCATCCGACATGTAGTTATAGATATTTGTTCTTCACCGTTTGTTGTCGTTGTCCTTGTATTCTCTCTCTCTCTCTCTCTCTCTCTCTCTCTCTCTCTCTCTCTGCGATCAAGACTCAATCAGAGTAGGATTCCAGACTCTCTCATGAAGTCAGCTGTCTGTTTAAGCGAATCGATCCTATATAGTTTTTCTTCCAGGGGGTGGGCATGGACCACATTGCTCTTCTCATGATGAGGATTAAGATGAGTTTCCTGGATGCAGGCAGCGTCTATCTCCTCCTCTGCTAGTCTGATTGTTAGAGCTTGTTTTTTGTGGTATACGCCCTCCGCATTCCAGTGTATTATATTCAGCTGTTTCTTGAAGCCTTTCCGGTCAGCGGTAGTTTCTATCATAATTAGAGTCTGTTAGATCCAGTCTGATTGATTACTTGTTAAAACATTGCACTGTGTTCTGCGCCAGTGGCCCAGTGCATCTGATTTCAGCCAGCATTTTATTCAGGTTTGCTTTCCTTAGTCTTTGATTGTCCCCAATCTTCCTGCAAGGCAGCAAATTGTCTTTTCTGTAGGGGGATTCTGCCCTTAGATGGTCGGCCCTCCCAGGTTTACGAGCACCATCTGCCCAAGCTTGATTCTGTATCCCTTGTATTCTGAATAAGGCCTTTGGCCGAAACCTCAGTATTGTGTTGTATTCCTTCCTTGTAAAGCTGTCACCATCACCTGGAGTGTTTATACCACAGGCTCCTATATAACCAACACGTTTGTCTATTACGCAAGCCTGTCTTAGTTGTCAAACTATTCCGGTACTTTCTTGTAATCGGAAGGGAGCAGGGGCGGGTGGGAGGAGTGAGCTGTTCAAATTAACAATTTATAAATAGCATATAATATGTGGCGGTTACGATGGGAATGCGGTGTTTATTCTCAATCCCTGAGTTCCTACTATCCTTCTGCTCCTCCCTACCATGTAGATCCTTGAAATGGAAGTGGTAATGACAACTGATGTAGAAAAGGATCATGTTGTGATACATCAAAGAATATCATGTCGCGATATATAATATCAAAAGGTATCTTATCGTGCTTTCATCATCATCATCATCATCATCAGGTATAATTCCATTTGGCGTAGGCGATCATCAATCTCCACATCTCACAGTCCTTCGTGCATGTCATAATTTCAATCGGTGATCTTTTATTATGCTATTTGGATCAGCCATCCAACATTTGTAGTGATAGAAGTCGTGACATATCATATCCAAAAATATATATCAGATAGTACTATGTCGTGATATATGTATATATATACATACATATTTTTAAAAAGCATATTTACGTCATCTTCCCAGTATTGGGGTTTTCCTGGAGTGGGGGGGAGAGGGAGGGAGAAAGAGAGAGAATTGTTGGGCCGGAGAATAAAGTCCGCTTGTCCAGTGCATCTGCCACGACGTGTTCGGGTTCGGGTCTGGGTTTTCATTTCACCTCAGGTAGAAAAACTGTTGATCCAACCGGGATTCGAACCCGCGTTCTCCTGGTTTTGAGCCCGACAAGTTATCGATTCGACCTCCCGCTCACTTAATATATGATATGATGTCAGAAAATATCAAGGCGTATCAGATATTGTCATTATGCTAATTTACGATATCAGAGAGTATCATATCACGAAAACGATATTAGAAGCTTTATTTTATATGTTTGTATTTCACATGACTGTGTTCACTTTCAGTGCGGTTTCACCTTATGTCTTTTGGCGTGTGCTGAGACTGCTATGATGGGTACTGCAGCTACCTTTCTTTGTTTGGGAGATGAAATTCTATTTCGGATGATTCCACTGGCACGGGCGGCTGAGTAATTATAGATTTTAATTCGTGTGCAGTGATACCGGGGCTTTCCATAACCAAAAGCATAACCATTGCCATGGTATCGGTTACTAACTACTTAACTAAGCTGTCATTCAGAAAACAGCCTAGTATACTTTGTTCAAATAAAAAACACGTATTTTGGCAAGAGAAGTAGAAATGAGACATCATCATCATCAAGTACCGGGCCTGCTGGCGTAGGTGATCATGTCTCTCCACAACTTTCGATCTCAACAGTTATTTACCATTTATGTTATTGACCTTCTGCCAATCCATTCTCTTAAGCTGTCTGGTATCTTTTCTCTTTACTTCCCTCTATCTCTTCGTCCCTCAATTTTTCCAGTTGTTACAATATATTCCAGTTATTCTCTTCTCATTACACGGCCAAAAAATTATGATTATTTCTTCCTAATATTGAAAATTAGCTCTCTTTTTGCTTTGGCCTCTTTCAGAACATTTTCATTACTCTTCTTAGTTGCCAATGGTATTCTCAACATTATTCTGTAAAACCACATTTCTACAGCCTCCAGTGATTTTCTTGTCTGTTGTTCTATTGTCCATGACTCACATCAATATGCTAAGACTGGATCTACATAACATACAGAAATATAAAATACATACAGAAATGAGGCTGTAACAGAGAAAAACAGTACTGAAGAAATCTGGAACTAAACACAGACGGAAAAGTAAGTGACGTGGTTTTTCTAACTTGAGAGGTGTGTTAAAAGCGTGTACAAGATAGTGTACAACAGTGAAGAGAAGCTGAGAACAGAGCTAGGGACTAACACAGAGCAAGATGAACTGACAATTTCTGGAGAATGAACAAAGAAAGCCATCAAGGAGTATCGGCTGAGTGGTTAATACGGTCGCTTCCTGGTAAGGAGGGTCCGAGTTCAATTCCTAGAAATCGAGGATTTTTTCTGACCAAAAAGGCCCCGGAGATCACCAAGGCTGTAAAAATGGGTACCAGATAATTGTGTGGGAAGTAGAGGCGGCCTGGTGTTAAACCGACCATATCCTTTTAAAAAATGTGATGTAGCCATGGTAAATATCCTTAAGGCCATTTCCCGCATGTACCGGATCTTGGGTTTGAGAGGGTTAAGCAGTGTAGTAGGAGAGTGAGAGTTAATAAAGTTAAAGGGGAATGACTGGGCATTAACTCGGCCAAGGTGAACACTGGTCGGTTTGTAAAGGACGTCTCGGGATGGCATGATTAGGATAGTCACGTGACGAAGCCGACGAGTCAAAATAAGTCTTGGACTAGTCAGTTCTCACTGATATCTCAATGAGACAAGAAGTCAGGTTTAGGTCATGAATTTGCTCCAGTGAGACAAGAAGTCAGGTTTATATCAGGAATTTGCTCCAGTGAGACAAGAAGTCAGGTTTATATCAGGAATTTGCTCCAGTGAGACAAGAAGTCAGGTTTATATCAGGAATTTGCTCCAATGTGACGGAGGACATCTCGGGAAAGATTGACATCAGCATATTGCAGGATAGATAGATATAAAGTAGAAGCTCAGCCAACAGATAGAAACATGAAGTTAGCAAGACATAGAATGATGTAGCGGCATGTGTCCTTCCGGGACAGTTGTAAATGACTTAGATTGAGAGATAGCTAGTTAGATGTAATTGAGTAGCAGTTGTAGATTGGTATATTTCACTTTGGAAAGTGTGACCATGATGTGATTTGCGATTGCAGGTCTTTGTAATTGTTGGTCAACAATGTTATAATCTGTTAAACCTGAGGACTGGCTAGTTGTACCAGTCTCTAGAAATCTCATAATGGAATTATCATTGATGCTGATGTCCACGACTGTTGTCCAGTTCTGTAACGTCTATAGTAGGAATCAATGGGAGGTATTATGTCTGGTTAGGGGAGCCGCGATAGCTCAGTGGTTAGTGAACTGAACTACAAAGGACAAGAGGTAGGGTTCGATCCCAACCAACGACTTCCGGGTTCACCCAGCCTTAAATGGGTACCTGATTTTTTTCTGGGAAAGTAAAGTAGCACGGGCATAATACCGATCACATTGCCCAAAAAATCATGTGCTGTAGGTCTGTAAAATTTATGGTCACTAACACCATATTCCCTATACGCCACTTGACGTGACGGGGTTGGGGGGGGGGGGAGGGGATCTCTTTACTTTACTATGTCTGGTTAGATCCGGTCTTACATCACAGAAGATAGAAAGATAACAGCAGCTTCATCGTCATCAAGAATACAATGCTCATCGAGAATATGGTACTTGTAGCACTAGTGAATATAAAGCTAACCCTCACAGCAACACGCTGGTTTACACATTCGCCTAGCAAGACGTGGAAGGAACCTTTAACATCATGACGTTGATTGACACATACGCCTAGCAAGACGTGGAAGGAACCTTTAACATCATGACGTTGATTGACACATACGCCTAGCAAGACGTGGAAGGAACCTTTAACATCATGACTCTGATTGACACATACGCCTAGCAAGACGTGGAAGGAATCTTTAACATCATGGCGCTGATTGACACATACGCCTAGCAAGACGTGAAAGGAACCTTTAACGTCATGACGCTGATTGACACATACGCCTAGCAAGACGTGGAAGGAACCTTTAACATCATGGCGCTGATTGACACATACGCCTAGCAAGACGTGGAAGGAACCTTTAACATCAGGGCGCTGATTGACACATACGCTTAGTAAGACGTGTAAGGAACCTTTAACATCATGGCGCTGATTGACACATACGCCTAGCAAGACGTGGACGGAACCTTTAACATCATGACGTTGATTGACACATACGCCTAGCAAGACGTGGAAGGAACCTTTAACATAATGGCGCTGATTGACACATACGCCTAGCAAGACGTGGACGGAACCTTTAACATCATGACGCTGATTGACACATACGCCTAGCAAGACGTGGATGGAACCTTTAACATCATCACGTTAAAATGATTGAATCTACCAGAAGATAGAGACAAAACTTTGCATCTCCATCAACACCCAAAAGTGTAGAAAATAAAGCAAAGGAATCACAAATGTCCCATCACACAGTTGGCGGTCTTATCTTCGAGTGCTGGTCAGATCATTATTAAACAAAAGCGTTGACAGACCCGCTTAAATCCTAGACGGTCAGGCGTTATTTAGCTCGGATGTGATCGTTTCAGTGCCCACGATTAGCCCGGCCTGTGAAAAAACACGAGCCTTTAGAGTTAATAATGACGAAGTAGTCAATACATCAATCACTCCGGCTACAATCGGTTAATAGCGGGAAATGTCGGATATTATCATCATCATCAAGTTCTGTGTTGCGGTTGTAAGCGATTACCTCTTTCCATGTAATCGGTCATTCCTATTTCATATCCGTTTTACTGTTATTTTCTATCCGTGTCGGAGTGTTAAGCTGTCTGTCTGTCTGTCTGTCTGTCTGTCTGTCTGTCTGTCTGTCTGTCTGTCTGTCTGTCTGTCTGTCTGTCTGTCTGTCTGTCTGTCTGTCTGTCTGTCTGTCTGTCTGTCTGTCTGTCTGTCTGTCCCAGATTCTCTTCTTTCCATCTAATTTTCCAGTTGTTGAAAGACATCGTCATTGATAGCAATTTTTTAAGTTGCTCTAGTGATTGATTTAGTTGCTCTAGTGATTGATTTAGTTGCTCTAGAGATTGATTTAGTTGCTCTAGTAATTGATTTAGTTGCTCTAGTAATTGATTTAGTTGCTCTAGTGATTGATTTAGTTGCTCTAGTGATTGATTCAGTTGCTCTAGAGATTGATTTAGTTGCTCTAGAGATTGATTTAGTTGCAATAGAGATTGATTTAGTTGCTCTAGTAATTGATTTATTTGCTCTAGTGATTGATTTAGTTGCTCTAGTAATTGATTTAGTTGCTCTAGTAATTTTGATTTAGTTGCTCTGGTAATTGATTTAGTTGCTCTAGTAATTGATTAAGTTGCTCTAGTTATTGATTTAGTTCCTCTAGAGATTGATTTAGTTGCTCTAGAGATTGATTTATTTGCGCTAGAGATTGATTTAGTTGCTCTAGTAATTGATTTATTTGCTCTAGTGATTGATTTAGTTTCTCTAGTGATTGATTTAGTTGCTCTAGAGAAGGATTTAGTTGCTCTACTGATTGATTTAGTTGTTCTAGTGATTGATTTAGTTTCTCTTGTGTTTGATTTATTTGCTCTAGTAATTGACTTAATTGCTCAAGTGATTGATTTAGTTGCTCTAGGGATTTATTTAGTTGCTCTTGTGATTGATTTAATTGCTCAAGTGATTGATTTAGTTGTTCTAATGATTAATTTAGTTGCTTTAGTGATTTATTTAGTTGCTGTAGTGATTGATTTAGTTGCTCTAGTGATTGATTTACTTGCTCTAGAGATTGATTTAGTTGCTCTAGTAATTGATTTAGTTGCTCTAGTGATTGATTTAGTTGCTCTAGTGATTGATTTAGTTGCTCTAGAGATTGATTTAGTTGCTCTAGAGATTGATTTAGTTACTCTAGAGATTGATTTAGTTGCTCTAGAGATTAAATTAAGTTGCTCTAGTAATTGATTTATTTGCTCTAGTGATTGATTTAGTTGCTCTAGTGATAGATTTAGTTGCTCTAGTAATTTTGATTTAGTTGCTCTGGTAATTGATTTAGTTGCTCTATTAATTGATTAAGTTGCTCTAGTGATTGATTTAGTTCCTCAAGATATTGATTTAGTTGCTTTAGAGATTGATTTAGTTGCTCTAGAGATGGATTTAGTTGCTCTAGTAATTGATTTATTTGCTCCAGTGATTGATTTAGTTGCTCTAGTAATTAATTTAGTTGCTCTAGTGATTGATTTAGTTTCTCTAGTGATAGATTTAGTTGCTCTATTAATTGATTTATTTGCTCTAATAATTGATTTTTATTGCTCAAGTGATTGATTTAGTTGCTCTAGGGATTTATTTAGTTGCTCTAGTGATTGATTTAATTGCTCAAGTGATTGATTTAGTTGTTCTAATGATTAATTTAGTTTCTTTATTTATTGATTTAGTTGCTCTAGTGATTTATTTAGTTGCTGTAGTGATTGATTTAGTTGCTTTAGTGATTGATTTACTTGCTCTAGTAATCGATTTAGTTGCTCTAGTGATTGATTTAGGGTCTCTAGTGATTGATTTATTTGCTCTAGTGATTGATTTAGTTGCTCTAGTGATTGATTTAGTTGCTCTAGTGATTAATTTAGTTGCTCTAGTGATTGATTTAGGGTCTCTAGTGATTGATTTATTTGCTCTAGTGATTGATTTAGTTGCTCTAGTGATTGATTTAGTTGCTCTAGTGATTGATTTAGTTGCTCTAGTGATTGATTTCTCGTGCCAAGGAGTACAATTTCGATCCCACTTTGGACCATATATTATTCTTTTCTTTTTAAGTTCTGGATTATTTGTGATTGTTTTCCGAGTGCTGTAAACAAACGTCCTCCTTTGAAATGATTCGCTGATCTATCGCCTCGGAAGTTTCCCTCTATAATCATCATCATCATCATCGTCATCATCATCATCATCCTCATCATCAAGTACCGGGCCTGCTGGCGTAGGTGATCATGTCTCTCCACAACTTTCGATCTCGACAGTTATTTATCATTTCTGTTGTTGACCTTCTGCCGAGCCATTCTCTTAAGCTGTCTGTTATTTTTTTCTATTTGCTTCCCTCTATCTCTTCGTCCCTCAATTTTTCCAGTTGTTACAATATATTCCAGTTGTTCTCTTCTCATTAAATGGCCTAAGAATGATGATTGTTTCTTCCTAGAAATTAGCTCTCTTTTTGCTTTGGCCTCTTTCAGAACATTTTCATTACTCTTCTTAGCTGTCCATGGTACTCTCAACATTCTTTTGCAAAACCACATTTCTACAGCTTCCAGTCATTTTCTTTTTGTTGTCATATTGTCCATGATTCACATCCATATGTTAAGACTAGCTCTACATAACATTTAAGAACTTTTTTTCTTGTTTTTACCGTCAAAAATGGATTGTATTGTATCTTCCTCTATAGTAATATTTATTTATTATTATTTGTCTCCAGTCTAAACCACTGTAAACTACTATTCGTGCTGTTTCGTCCTAAATTTTAGCCTGCAACGCAAGTATTCAGCCCTACCCTATGCGGGAGATACTTGTCTTAATAGCAAAAGTACAAATACACAATTTATTCCCGAGCTGTGATAACCCTAACTATAACCCTATGCTATAGTCATGAGAACACCTGCGTGAAAGACATCGTAAATGATAGCTATATTTTTAGGTAGCTCAATTGCCCGTGTGCTCTAGCGTTTGGTTTCTCGTGACAAGGCGCTGTGCCGAGGAGCACGAATTCGAACCTGCTTATATTGTTCTTAGGTTTTTTTGAGTTGTTGATTATTTTTTTGTTTCCGAGTGTTGTAAACATATCTCTTTCCGTGAAATAAGTCACTTGATCTATCACATCGGAAGTTTCCGATTATCTATTCACCCATACAAATATTCATTGATTATTATTTATCTCCTGACCAATTCTAAACTTCCCCCTTCATGGCATGACCAGACATGGTAGATTGATCATTCTTAAGTCAGACACCTAGTAATACATCACACTGACTTCATACTATAGATGAATACCTTCGTATTCTCAACATTCGTCTGTTGAACTACATATTTTCCGTACCCTTGATCATTAATTATCATGGACTTACTTCAAATGATATGATGTATGTGAAAGCGACGAGTTCGTTCTCTTAGTTCTGTTTCCAGATATTTGTTACATGTTTCCAGATGTTTGTTACAAATGTTTCTAAATATTTGTTACAAATGTTTCCAGATATTTGTTACCGAAGTTTCCAGGTATTTGTTACATGTTTACAGATGTTTGTTACAGAAGTTTCCAGATGTTTGTTAGAAATGTTTCTAAATATTTGTTACAAATGTTTCCAGATATTTGTTTCAAATGTTTCCATGTATTTTTTACATGTTTCAAGATATTTGTTACACATGTTTCCAGATATTTGTTACAGATGTTTCCAGTTATTTGTTACAGATGTTTCCAGATATTTGTTACAGAAGTTTCCAGATTTTGTTACAGAAGTTTCCAGATATTTGTTACAGATGTTTCCAGATATTTGTTATAGAAATTGATTGCCACTTTTTTGGAAAAAGGGGGGGGGGGGGTGGAGGGAGGAAATTTCATAATTATTATCACTATCATCATCACCGTCGTCATCGTTCTCGCCGTCATCGCCGTTATCATTATCATCATCTAGCTTGTCCCTATTGAAATATGGTTCCCATGACTGCTCCTTTCATGTTGTGCTCACCATGGGATCCAAGGCATAAAGGTAGTTTGTTGCTGTTTTCCTTCATTGACTACACTAGTTAGTGATTGCCTCTACACTTGAGATCATCGACCATCTCATAATGTGAACCTTAACTTGTGGCTCCACCTACAGCTCCGCCCACCACCTGCCCCTCAGGCTTCACGGTGCGGCTGCTCCCACAGCTCCGCCCACCACCTGCCCCTAAAGATTCTTGTATTCTTGGTCTGATATAAAGTGTTCCAGTATCATGGCGACTGCGTGTTGTCATTTTTATAATTCGGCTTTTGTTGATATATTTTAATGATTTACGCGACAGTCTAGTTGTGAAATTATGTGCTGCTATTCCCCGTTTGGTGTATGTTTTACTTCTAACGTTGGGATGGACTGTGATTGCCGATATTTAAGTGGAATATGATTTATTCTTCCTTTGTATCGTGTGTTCGCGGTTCGATAGGCAAGCACATGGTTTGATAACAATGGCGCCGGCCAGGTGTGTTCAACCCTTATGTGAAAAGTCTATGACGGTGGATGGGGCGAAAGGATTAGAAATAATCAGCGGCCCAGAATGCGAAAACAGCAAAGTGTGTGGTACACATGAGGCATATTCAGAACACGAAAGACGAATATGGCAGACCACCGTGAAAGAGATTGGAGCTTCATCAGGTAACATTCCAAAGTAAGCCATGGAGAGAAATTCTAACTACTGTTTTAGGAACGAAATAAAAATAGCCACATGGAATGTTAGGACCTTATACCAACAAGGAAAACTAGAAAATCTTATGGTAGAAGCAGAGCGTTTAAACATAGATATTTTAGGCATATCAGAAACAAGATGGAAGGAAAGTGGATACATACAAGACGATAAATATACATTTATATACTCAGGTAACAATACAGAACACCCAAGAGGGGTAGGCATTCTAATAAAACGAGAACTACAAAATATATAAATACCCACTGGACTTACAATGATAGGATTATATTAATAAAATTGATGACAAAGCCATTTGACATAGCAATAATACAGACATACGCACCTACTCAAGACTACACAGATGAACAAATAGAAGCATACTATGAAGATCTAAATACAGTTATGAAGCAAGTGAAATCTTCAGACATCTTGATTGTAATGCCTGACATGAACGGAAAAGTAGGAAAAGGTAGACATAAGACCATTATAGGAAATCATGGTTTAGGAAAAAGAAATAACAGAGGAGGAAGATTAATTCAATTTTGTGAAGAAAACAGGCTGATGATATGTAACACCTACTTTGAGCAAGAGAAAAGGAAATTATACACATGGAAAAGCCCTGGAGATAGAAAGAGGAATCAAATAGATTATATAATGATAAAAGATAGATTCCGGAACAGCGTCAAGAAAGCCAAAACCTACCCAGGAGCAGATATTAATTCAGATCACAATCCTGTAATGATTAAAATGAAAATCAAATTAAAGAGAAAGAAACAAAATACTAATTCAGCAATACCAATAGATATAACAGCGTTAAATCAGAAAGATGTAAAAGAAACGTATACTGTACAAGTAAAGAACACATATCAGAAGCTGCTAGAAGAAGGGATTGAGCAGTACAGAAGAGAAAATCCTGAAGAAAAAGTCACAACCAAATGGCAATGCATAAAAATCAGCATACAAGAATCCTGCATCAACTTACCCAAAAAGGAAAGTAACAAAAAACAAAAATGGATAACTTACAACATTTTAGAAAAAAATGGAAGAGAGAAGACAAGCGAAGAACACTGCCAGATACAAGGAAATTGATAATGAAATACGAAAAATGTGCAAAAAGACAAAAGAAGACTGGCTCAACCAAAGATGTCTAGAAGTCGAAACTATGGAAAGTAAACAAAATTTAAGAGGAATGCACACAGAACAAAAAAAGAATGACTAATAAAGACAAAAAAGCTGCAGGAAGCTGATGTATTGCAAACAAAGAGGGAAGAATGCTAACAGACAACAAATATATAATCGATAGATAGCAGGAATACACAACATAATTATTTCATGACGAAAGGGACAAAAACCATTTATAAAATGTACATCCAGCTACAAAATTCTAAAATCTGAAATAGAAAAAGCTATAAAAACAATGAAAAAGGGAAAAGCAGCAGGACCTGACAATATACAGGTAGAGATGATACAGGCACTAGAAGATTTCGGCATTGATGTGATCACAGACATATGCAATGACATATACCATACAGGATACATACCAAATGAATTAAAAACATCAACTTTCATCGCATTGCCTAAAAAGAATGGTGCAGTTGAATGCAGTGATTTTAGAACAAGAAGCCTAATGAGCCAGGTAACCAACATTTTACTGAAAGTTATACAAGGAAGGATTCAGAATAAAATTAATAATGAATTAGATGAGCAGCAATTCGGATTCAGGAAAAACAGTGCAACATCATCATCAAGTACCGGGCCTACTGGCGTAGGTGATCATGTCTCTCCACAACTTTCGATCTCGGCAGCTATTTATAATTTCTGTTGTTGACCTTCTGCCAAGCCATTCTCTTAAGCTGTCTGTTATTTTTTCTCTTTATTTTTGCTCTATCTCATCGTCCCTCAATATTTCCAGTTGTTACAATATATTCCAGTTGTTCTCTTCTCATTACATGGCCAAAAAATGATGATTGTTTCTTTCTAATATTGGGAA
Source organism: Megaustenia siamemsis (assembly GCA_032433765.1). Lineage (NCBI taxonomy): Eukaryota > Metazoa > Mollusca > Gastropoda > Stylommatophora > Ariophantidae > Megaustenia > Megaustenia siamemsis. The sequence goes on along the minus strand of JAVIAB010000041.1, from coordinate 64,917,531 downwards.
TTAGCTCTCTTTTTGCTTTGACCTCTCTCAGAACATCTTCATTACTCTTCTTAGCTGTTCCTGTTACTCTCAACATTCTTCTGTAAAACGACATTTCTACAGACTACAGTGATTTTCTTGTCTGTTGTCCTATTGTCCATATTCGCATCCATTTTGTCCCACAGTGGGACAAAAGAAGCCATATTCAGCATGAGGACATTGATTGAAAAGTACATAGAAGTAAAAAAAAACCAATGTATACCTGCTTCATAGACTACACCAAAACATTTTATAGAATACACCATAATCAACTTATAGACTGCCTAAAAGATATAAATCTGGATGACACTGACATACGACTGATATGTAATTTGTACTGGGAGCAAACAGCAATAATAAAATATAACAAGGAGAACTCTAAACCCATTGATATATAAAGAGGAGTAAGACAATGATGCATCCTATCACCAAGCTTGTTCAATCTATAAACTGAGCAAATCTATAAAAACATCACTGAGATGCAAGGCCTAAACATAAATGGGAAGATAATCAATAACCTGAGATATGCTGATGATACTGTTCTACTAGCAGAAAATCCTAAAGATCTACAACAATTACTTAATGAAATAAACATGGCAAGCAAAAAATATGGACTAGATATGAATATCAAAAAGACTAAAACTACGATCATAAACAAAGAAAATTCTCAAGACCTACAATTAAATATCAAAGTTGAAGGAATACATCTAGAGACAATCCAGAGCTACAACTACCTGGGACATACTATAACCAATGATGGAAAATGTACAACTGAAATAAATAAAAGAATAGGTATGGGAAAAAGTAATTTCAATGCCATGAAAAATATACTGACATCAAAACAAATAACACCAGGGCTAAAACTAAGAATAGCAAAATGTTACAGCTTCTCAATATTCCGGTATGGTGCAGAAACATGGACATTAGACCAGAAAACAGAACAGAAAATTGAAGCCTTTGAAATGTAGATTTATAGAAGAATAGGTAGAATTGGATGGAAAGAAAAGAAAACAAACGATGAAGTTTTAGTTTTTAGGAAAGTAAAGCGGCACGGGCGTAATTCCGACCACATTACCCAAAAAATTATGTGCCGAAAGTCTAACATTTATGGTCGCTAAAACCATATTCCCTATACGCCACTTGGCGTGCCGGAGGATCTTTACTTTTTTTTTTTTTTTTTTTTTTTACTTGTGCTGGGTTATAGAAAGTACAAGCAAACAGAAACTATATGGAAAACACAAGGTATAGCTAAACCATAATTGGTAAACACAATTAAAATAATTTTAAAAAACACATCAGTTATGTAACATTAACAATGAATCCAATCTAACCAGTTGGGCTGATTGAGCGCAATAATAGAGAGAGAGAGAGAGAGAGAGAGAGAGAGAGAGAGGAGGGATGGATTGTGGGTTAATCATTTAGAGAGTAACACAACTGGATCAAAGCAGACTGATGTATATATGTCCTTTAGTAATTCATTTCATAGGGAAGCATAGTATTTGACAAAATCACTGACATAGAATTATGGAAATGTACCAGTCAAATACCAGTGGATAAAGAGATACAGCGAAGACGATAGCGCTGGATAGGACACGCACTGCGGAAGCCAACTGAGAGTATTACACAACAAGCCCTTTTTTGGAATCTCCAGGGGAAAAGACAAAGAGGAAGACCAAAGAATTATTGGAGAAGACAGAAGGAAGCAGAGATGAAGATGATGGGGACGACACCAAATAACCAAATGGAATAATCTTAACAGAATGACAAGAAACAGAACGACTTGGAAAATGTTTGTTGAAGACCTATGCTCCACAGGGAACTGAAAGGTAGAAGAAAGAAGATGGTATTTGGTATGTAATCCACTGTAAGCATAAAAGAAAACTTGTCATCACAGAGATGAGATGTCTGAGAAAAACATTTTGGACAACCACAAAACACATAATTAGAAATGGCATTATAAGGGAAAGAATAGGCATCTAGCGAATCCTAGGCTACATACAGAAGGCTTCACAATCGGGTTACAGAAGGCTTCACACTCGGGTTACTATTTCCTTTTCACTCTGACCTCGGTCCGAAAAACACAGGACACACAGGGAAGCCATTTTTTATTTTCTTTTACTTATATTTCGATTATTTTTGTTTTGGATGTTTCGTTACTGTTTAGCTATGTAGGATTAGTTTTACTTACATATCCGTGAGTGTGTGTGTGTGTTTTTTGTTTGTTCCTGCTGAAGGCCTATTAGGCCGAAACGTCGTTCGCATCTGTGTCGTCTACTAATCACGTAAAGCTTCTAACATACCATTTTTTCTTCTTTTTTTTAATTTTTTCTCTGCTACATACAGAAAAAAGAAATTAACTGGTTTGCCCATTCAGAAAGAAAGCCGTTTGATTCCTTATCATAAAGCATATATTAAAAAAAGAGAAGCGCAAGAGGCAGACCCAGATTAAGATGGATAGAAAACGTCAAAGAAACGAACCAAACAAAATATCAATTCATCTTCTATTCTTCTTCTGCCATCATGGCTCATTCAGACTAGGATTCGGAACTCTAAAAAATAATTCGACAATGAGTGAGACCGCCAAAAGGGCAGAACTTTGTATCTGCCTCTGCACCCAACAGGGTACAAGAGGAAATGCAGAAAGAAAGAAAGAAAGAAAGAAAGAAATAAAGAAAGAAAGAAAGGATCTACACGCGTAAGGAGATGTTTATGCCAAGTGTATCAAAGTCGATCAGCTCTCTTCCTCCTTCTCTCTTTCTCCTTCCTTTCCTCTACCTCTCCTCTCTCTCTATCCGTCAGTAATGTATACTAACGGGGCTATCTTCTTATATCTTGGCATAGATTAATCATTATCATGTTCAATACCTAACGTGATCAACCAATTCTGTTGTTTAGTCTTAGATCAGTGATAGTTCAAGGATGGTTGCAACTAGGGGGGGATAAGTAAAGATCAGGACTGTGAGAAGTGGTCACTGAAATCTGTCATGGACGTGCTAACTGAATTACAAATCGGACTGTTGTGTTCCTGAAAGGAACAAAATATAAATAAATTATAAGGAATTACGAGAGTAGCAGAGTGATGGTGTATCTTACAGATTTCTCGGTGTCACTGACTTAGTAGTGTCCGCAGAAGGTTAAGAGAAAATACACATGGTCACGCCTCGTTTGTGACTTACACGGATATGATGTTATTGTCCTTGTTATTTCAACCAAATGTTGATTTCTAGGTCATGTGGTCAGCACTATGTCGTGCTGTCTTCTTGCTGAGAAACAAAAAAAAATCCACTTACCAATTTAAGAATTGGTGAATCTTGAAGCCGGTCGGTCCATCACCATCTACATCTCTGAAGTCGGTCGATCCATCACCATCTATATCTCTAAAGCCGGTCGATCCATCACCATCTACATCTCTGAAGCCGGTCGGTCCATCACCATCTATATCTCTGAAGCCGGTCGGTCCATCACCATCTACATCTCTGAAGCCGGTCGGTCCATCACCATCTATATCTCTAAAGCCGGTCGGTCCATCACCATCTATATCTCTAAAGCCGGTCGGTCCATCACCATCTATATCTCTAAAGCCGGTCGGTCCATCACCATCTATATCTCTAAAGCTGGTCGGTCCATAACCATCTATATCTCTAAAGTCGGTCGGTCCATCACCATCTATATCTCTAAAGCTGGTCGGTCCATCACCATCTATATCTCTGAAGCCGGTCGGTCCATCACCATCTATATCTCTGAAGCCGGTCGGTCCATCACCATCTATATCTCTAAAGTCGGTCGGTCCATCACCATCTATATCTCTGAAGCCGGTCGGTCCATCGCCATCTATATCTCTAAAGCCGGTCGGTCCATCACCATCTATATCTCTAAAGCCGGTCGTTCCATCACCATCTATATCTCTGAAGCCGGTCGGTCCATCGCCATCTATATCTCTGAAGCCGGTCGGTCAATCGCCATCTATATCTCTGAAGCCGACGGGTTGAAGAGGTTTTCCCTAAAATATCCCAATGCGTGTGACGTCTTGAGCTATCCTAGTCGTAGACGGCTGACATCATTTTACCCACGACCGCTGTTGCTCGCAATGCTGAAAACGTCACATGGTTTGGGTGAACCTCCCTCAGGGGGCAGGCTTGATTGAAATAGGTGGCTGTGGTCGGTCAAGGAGATTAACCCGGCCTCTCGTCCAATGTTTGGAGCGTGTGTCGGAGCCAAGTTTGTGAGTGAGAGCTGCATGTGAAGATGATGATAGTAATGATGTTGGTGCAGGAAGAACTGGACTCACAACATGGGATCTTACTTGATCATTCTTCGCCTGCTTGCCCATATGTCGGTCTAAAAATGTTTCTTTAAAAGGAAGGGGTGGGGGGGGGAGCTACAGGGTGTTCCAGGTGGGCTACAGGCAGAATGGGTATAATTGTGAGGTCACGAGGAAGTAGGGGGGGGGGGGGGGAGCTACAGGATGTTCCAGGTGGGCCACAGGCAGAATGGGTATAATTGTGACGTCATGAGGATGGGGGAGCTATAAAATGTTCCAGGTGGGCCACAGGCAGAATGGGTATAATTGTGAGGTCACGAGGAAGTGGGGGGGGGGGAGCTACAGGATGTTCCAGGTGGGCCACAGGCAGAATAGGTATAATTGTGAGGTGACGACGAGGGGGGGAGCTACAGGATGTTCCAGGTGGGCCACAGGCAGAATGGGTTCAATTGTGAGGTCACGAGAGGGGGGTGGGGAGAGCTACAGGATGTTCCAGGTGGGTCACAGGCAGAATGGGTATAATTGTGAGGGTACGAGGACGGGGCGCTCAACACGGGTCTAGGGGCCATATTTAGGGATGTCGGTGTTTGAAGAATGCAACTCTCAGACATCATTCTGTGAATTTATGTTATTAGCGACACCTATAAGAGAAACTCATATCAGAAATATTGGCTGGCCTCAAAGGTGATCATCCACAATAGACTGGCATTCTTTGACTACTGCACAATATTATTTTCCTAGTTCCCCACCTCAACTCTATCACTGCCTACACTAGCTACCCTCTTCTCTTTAGTCATATGTAAGTTGTCTGGACGAACTTGAAGGGACGATTAGGCTTACACGTTTGTCAGTCTAAGTGTTATAGACAACAACATTTGTCAGTCTAAGTGTTATAGACAACAACTTTTGTCAGTCTAAGTGTTATAGACAACAACTTTTGTCAGTCTAAGTGTTATAGACAACAACTTTTGTCAGTCGAAGTGTTATAGACAACAACGTTTGTCAGTCTAAGTGTTATAGACAACAACTTTTGTCAGTCTAAGTGTTATAGACAACAACTTTTGTCAGTCTAAGTGTTATAGACAACAACTTTTGTCAGTCTAAGTGTTATAGACAACAACTTTTGTCAGTCTAAGTGTTATAGACAACAACTTTTGTCAGTCTAAGTGTAATAGACAACAACTTTTGTCAGTCTAAGTGTTATAGACAACAACGTTTGTCAGTCTAAGTGTTATAGACAACAACTTTTATCAGTCTAAGTGTTATAGACAACAACTTTTGTCAGTCTAAGTGTTATAGACAACAACGTTTGTCAGTCTAAGTGTTATAGACAACAACTTTTGTCAGTCTAAGTGTTATAGACAACAACTTTTGTCACTCTAAGTGTTATAGACAACAATTTTTGTCAGTCTAAGTGTTATAGACAACAACTTTTGTCAGCCTAAGTGTTATAGACAACAACTTTTGTCAGTCTAAGTGTTATAGACAACAACGTTTGTCAGTCTAAGTGTTATAGACAACAACTTTTGTCAGTCTAAGTGTTATAGACAACAACTTTTGTCAGTCTAAGTGTTATAGACAACAACTTTTGCAAGTCTAAGTGTTATAGACAACAACTTTTGTCAGTCTAAGTGTTATAGACAACAACTTTTGTCAGTCTAAGTGTTATAGACAACAACGTTTGTCAGTCTAAGTGTTATAGACAACAACTTTTGTCAGTCTAAGTGTTATAGACAACAACTTTTGTCAGTCCTTTCGCGCCTGCCATCTTTAATTTTTGGTACAGTAAAAAATCAACTATAATTGACATAACCAATGATCTGTGAGTAAATAACATACGGCACTATATTTCGTAAATAGAATATCCATAACATTATGCACATATAAAAATTTATTTATAACTTTCATCATCATCGAGTGCCATTTCTGCAATGAAGGTTGGCTACATGGAGCGTCATTCTGTTCTGTCTCATGCTTTGATGGTGCAGGTTGTCATAGGCTGGTTAGTCCATCTTTTAATGTTACTCGTCCATGTTAGTCTTGGTCTGCCTCTGCCTCTTTTACCTTGTATTTTCCCCTCCGTGATTACTTTTAGTAGGCTGTTGTGTCTTTTAACATGGTCCAAAAATCGCATTTGTCTTGTTTGAATTGTGTTTAGTAGTATTTATAACATTATACACTTAAAATATATAGATCATTATTTTTGCAATAGCATAGTCTTTCGTTTGTCTTTGTTTGGGAAATTGTGTCGCCTGTGTACCTGCAAACCAAACGCACCCATCTTAGAAATTACCTCTTTCGGGAGCAGTGTCAAAAAGAGATTTCGCCCCACTGTATTTTCACAATAATTCTCGTGAAGGAAAGATACATGGGCATGCTAGAGAGACAGCTTCTGTCATGTATGTAGGACGTGTACTCCGATGGAAGCACATAGCAACATGACAGTGACGCAAATCATGCAGCTCCTACCATCAAAGTATGGCTGCAAGAGAAGAATGTGACACTGCAAAAGTCCCAACTTACAGCCAATTGAAAACGCTTTATTTTTTTAAAGCACAACTCCAGAATCGTTTTAAAATGAGTAGACACATGACTTTGAGCAACTAAAGAAAAAACTAATGTACTATCAACCCATACGTATGCGTGTGAAAGCTGGAAAACAACAAGAGATATAGAAGCAAAGTTGAACGCATTCGAAAATAAATGTCTAAGGAAAATACTTGGTATAGAGTGGAACGAATTCAAAACAAACGAGGAAGTTAGAGAAATCGCCAATCAACCACTAATATCTTCAGTAATAAGGAAAATACGATGGTCATATGTTGGATATGTGATGAGAAGAGATAATAACCGAATAGCAAAGCAAGCCCTCATATGGGAAACAACAGGTAAAATGTAAAGAGGAAAAAAGGAAGACCCAGTGAGACACTGTGAAGAACATTGATGAGAGAGGCAAGAGCAGCAGGATTCGGCTCCCTCAATGAGATTGAGCTGCTTGCACAGAACAGAGACAAATGCAAAGATTTGATAAAATATATTTAAAAGAATTGAAAACTACTAGAACAAACATTCAGATAAGAGAAGGAGTAGCTTGGTCTACGCCCTATGGGCCGGCTAAGGCTCTAAAGGTCAATAGATAGATAGAATTAAAGTAGCTCGCTCAATAATACTAGGACACATAGACTTTGAACAATTAAAGTAGGTGGCTCAATAATACTAGGACACATAGACTTTGAACAATTAAAGTAGGTAGCTTAATAATACTAGGACACATAGACTTTGAGCAATTAAAGTAGGTAGCTTAATAGTACTAGGACACATAGACTTTGAGCAATTAAAGTAGGTAGCTTAATAATACTAGGACACATAGACTTTGAACAATTAAAGTAGGTGGCTCAATAATACTAGGACACATAGACTTTGAACAATTAAAGTAGGTGGCTCAATAATACTAGGACACATAGACTTTGAACAATTAAAGTAGGTAGCTCAATAATACTAGGACACATAGACTTTGAACAATTAAAGTAGGTGGCTCAATAATACTAGGACACATAGACTTTGAACAATTAAAGTAGGTGGCTCAATAATACTAGGACACATAGACTTTGAACAATTAAAGTAGGTGGCTCAATAATACTAGGACACATAGACTTTGAACAATTAAAGTAGGTGGCTCAATAATTCTAGGACACATAGACTTTGAGCAATTAAAGTAGGTAGCTTAATAATACTAGGACACATAGACTTTGAACAATTAAAGTAGGTAGCTTAAATACTAGGGCACATAGACTTTGAACATTTAAAGTAGGTAGCTCAATAATACTAGGACACATAGACTTTGAACAATTAAAGTAGGTGGCTCAATAATACTAGGACACATAGACTTTGAGCAATTAAAGTAGGTAGCTTAATAATACTAGGACACATAGACTTTGAACAATTAAAGTAGGTAGCTCAATAATACTAGGACACATAGACTTTGAACAATTAAAGTAGGTAGCTTAATAATACTAGGACACATAGACTTTGAGCAATTAAAGTAGGTAGCTTAATAATACTAGGACACGTAGACTTTGAACAATTAAAGTAGGTTAGCTCAATAATACTAGGACACATAGACTTTGAACAATTAAAGTAGGTAGCTTAATAATACTCAGACGCACAATTACCAATAAATAAAGTCTGCCTAGCCACGTCCAGGCCTGACCTGCTGGAGTAGACATTATTTTGCACTTAAACCAGTTATCGATATCAGAGATAACAATCTTCTCTGGACGTTCAGTTGTTATCTCTATTTGCTTCTCTGAGTACCTGGTTGCTTAAATACGACTGCTATTTTTACATTATTTCTTGTTTGCTTTATATTGTTACTTCTTGCTCTTGATTTTGATATTTCCACGTCGTTAGGCGTCACATGGGGCTCGTTCGTCACCCATCTCTCTTCTTGGCCAGATGTTCGATCTTATCTAATGAGCATATGCCTGCTATCTTTTCTTCTCATATAAGTGTTCTTTTTAGTGTTTCTCTAGGTATTCCTCTTTTTTTTCTGTATCCTGATGTTTCCCAAAGAAGAGCCTGTTTTGGAATTTTATTGTTGTTTGAACTGTTACTTCTACCAGTATATATACATATCGAGAGCATTAGTGGGATAGTTGCAGTCCGCTGGCTTGGTGATGGAGTGAAGTTGGGTTTAATCGCTGCTTATAGCTCTCCTATCGTTTAAATTACCGAATAATAATATTTCCTGGCTCAATAATTTGGATAAGGTAACTACAATTTTAATGTCATGAAGAACATGCTAACATCAAACAAATAACACCGGTGCTAAAACTAAGAATAGCAAAATATTACATCTTCTCGATATTCCGGTATGGTGCAGAAACATGGACATTAGACGAGAAGACAGAACAGAGAATTGAAGCCTTTGAAATGTGGATATATAGAAGAATAGGTAATTGGATTGATGGAAAGAAAACAAATGATGAAGTCTTAAAACAACTAAAAATAAAAAGAGAACTACTAAGCACAATTCAAACAAGACAAATGCGATTTTTGGGCCATGTTAACAACAGCCTACTAAAAGCAAAAAAAAAAAAAAGGACTCAGCATTAATAGCAAAAAGAGAGAGGTATGGTAACAACAAAGAAAAAGACATCACCTCAGTGCAAAATAAAGACAAGTGGAACAATATTAAAACAGGTAAATGAATTTAAATATTTGGGAACTTTGTTAATCTCAGACGGAAGATGTACAAAAGAGGTGAGATGCAGAATGGCTCAGGCAAAAGCAGCTTTCCAAAAAATGAGGAAGATACTATGCAATCCATTTTTGACAATAGAAACAAGAAAAGAATTCTTAAATGTTATGTAGAGCCAGTCTTAGCATATGAATGCGAATCATGGACAAAAGGACAACAGACAAGAAAATCACTGGAGGCTGTAGAAATGGGGTTTTATAGAAGAATGTTGAGAGTACCATGGACAGCTAAGAAGAGTAATGAAGATGTTCTGAGAGAGGTCAAAGCGAAAAGAGAGCTAATTTCCAATATTAGGAAGAAACAATCATCATTTTTTTGCTATGTAATGAGAAGAGAACAACTGGAATATATTGTAACAAATGGACAAATTGAGGGACGAAGAGATAGAGGGAAGCAAAGAGAAAAAATAACAGACAGCTTAAGAGAATGGTTTGGCAGAAGGTCAACAACAGAAATGATAAATAGCTGCTGAGATCGAAAGTTGTGGAGAGACATGATCACCTACCCCAGTAGGCCCGGTACTTGATGATGATGATGACTAAAAATAATCCTGTAGGGGAAACTACAAGGTAAAAGAGGCAGAGGCAGACCAAGACTAACATGGACGAGTAACATCAAAAGATGGACAAACGAGCCTATGACAACTTGCACCATGAAAGCAAGAGATAGAGCAGAATGGCGCTCTTTGGTAGCCAACCTTCGTTGCGGGGATGGTACTCGGTGATGATGATGATGATGATGATGATGATGAGATACAATGAATTAGACCACTGGCTTCCGCATATCCAGATGACATAGCCTAGTATGGTAAAGTTTAATACTTCAAGTACAACACGTCACGGGCTTCATTTACCACAGCCAACTATAGATGTACTTACTCCTGCAGGCTGAGAGGGAATTCCCGGTAAACCACCAAATGGCGTGAAGTTTTCAACTTTCCGAGCAGCGGCTGTTGTCTGTAGAGTGAATTAAGCCGTTTAATTCCCCTATAGTTGAACACGTCACGCTGGTTAATTTGTTACGGTTTTATTCTCTGCTGGTGGGCCTTAGTAAACCCACAGTTGGCTGTGTTCCTAGCTCATCTTTCCACCTGTTTACACACTTAACTGTGTATTTGCCAGTGGAGTTCCCGCCCGTGACAGTGTATCTGTAATCGGGTTGTCAATCAGACTATTTACCGACATGTCCGACCACTCTCTCGTCTCTAAACCATCAAATGTCTGCCTGTTTATTTACCCACATTTCACTGGCAAGCTGTCCATCTGTCAACCAAATTGCTGGTCTTGTTTCTTTTCTATTTCTCGGATGTCTGTCATGTTATCTCTTTACCGGTGTTTTGCCTGTCTGTCTGTCCTTCCTGTCCGACCACCCGCCCGCCTCCCTGTATGTAGGTTCGTCCGTCCGTCTGTTTGTCTGCCTGACCGCCCGCCCGCCTCCCTGTATGTAGGTTCGTCCGTCCGTCTGTTTGTCTGCCTGACCGCCCGCCCGCCTCCCTGTATGTAGGTTCGTCCGTCCGTCTGCTTGTCTGCCTGACCGCCCGCCCGCCTCCCTGTATGTAGGTTCGTCCGTCCGTCTGTTTGTCTGCCTGACCACCCGTCCGCCTCCCTGTATGTAGGTTCGTCCGTCCGTCTGTTTGTCTGCCTGACCACCCGTCCGCCTCCCTGTATGTAGGTTCGTCCGTCCGTCTGCTTGTCTGCCTGACCGCCCGCCCTCTCCCTGTATGTAGGTTCGTCCGTCCGTTTGTTTGTCTGCCTGACCGCCCGCCCTCTCCCTGTATGTAGGTTCGTCCGTCCGTCTGCTTGTCTGCCTGACCGCCCGCCCGCCTCCCTGTATGTAGGTTCGTCCGTCCGTTTGTTTGTCTGCCAGACCGCCCGCCCGCCTCCCTGTATGTAGGTTCGTCCGTCCGTTTGTTTGTCTGCCAGACCGCCCGCCCGCCTCCCTGTATGTAGGTTCGTCCGTCCGTCTGTTTGTCTGCCAGACCGCCCGCCCGCCTCCCTGTATGTAGGTTCGTCCGTCCGTCTGTTTGTCTGCCTGACCACCCGTCCGCCTCCCTGTATGTAGGTTCGTCCGTCCGTCTGCTTGTCTGCCTGACCGCCCGCCCGCCTCCCTGTATGTAGGTTCGTCCGTCCGTCTGTTTGTCTGCCTGACCGCCCGCCCTCTCCCTGTATGTAGGTTCGTCCGTCCGTTTGTTTGTCTGCCAGACCGCCCGCCCGCCTCCCTGTATGTAGGTTCGTCCGTCCGTTTGTTTGTCTGCCAGACCGCCCGCCCGCCTCCCTGTATGTAGGTTCGTCCGTCCGTTTGTTTGTCTGCCAGACCACCCGTCCGCCTCCCTGTATGTAGGTTCGTCCGTCCGTTTGTTTGTCTGCCAGACCACCCGTCCGCCTCCCTGTATGTAGGTTCGTCCGTCCGTTTGTTTGTCTGCCAGACCACCCGTCCGCCTCCCTGTATGTAGGTTCGTCCGTCCGTTTGTTTGTCTGCCAGACCGCCCGCCCGCCTCCCTGTATGTAGGTTCGTCCGTCCGTCTGCTTGTCTGCCTGACCGGCCGCCCGCCTCCCTGTATGTAGGTTCGTCCGTCCGTTTGTTTGTCTGCCAGACCGCCCGCCCGCCTCCCTGTATGTAGGTTCGTCCGTCCGTCTGCTTGTCTGCCTGACCGGCCGCCCGCCTCCCTGTATGTAGGTTCGTCCGTCCGTCTGCTTGTCTGCCTGACCGCCCGCCCGCCTCCCTGTATGTAGGTTCGTCCGTCCGTCTGCTTGTCTGCCTGACCGCCCGCCATCTCCCTGTATGTAGGTTCGTCCGTCCGTTTGTTTGTCTGCCTGACCGCCCGCCCTCTCCCTGTATGTAGGTTCGTCCGTCCGTTTGTTTGTCTGCCTGACCGCCCGCCCGCCCTCTCCCTGTATGTAGGTTCGTCCGTCCGTTTGTTTGTCTGCCTGACCGCCCGCCCGCCTCCCTGTATGTAGGTTCGTCCGTCCGTTTGTTTGTCTGCCTGACCGCCCGCCCGCCCTCTCCCTGTATGTAGGTTCGTCCGTCCGTCTGCTTGTCTGCCTGACCGCCCGCCCGCCTCCCTGTATGTAGGTTCGTCCGTCCGTCTGTTTGTCTGCCTGACCGCCCGCCCTCTCCCTGTATGTAGGTTCGTCCGTCCGTTTGTTTGTCTGCCTGACCGCCCGCCCGCCTCCCTGTATGTAGGTTCGTCCGTCCGTCTGTTTGTCTGCCTGACCGCCCGCCCTCTCCCTGTATGTAGGTCCGTCCGTCTGTCTGTCTTGATATTTCTGAAGTACTTATTCTTACATATGGACTATTTCTCTCTTGTTATTACCTGTTACCTCCCAACCCCATTCTCCTTCGTTAACAATCTCAACACTCATCTTTATCCCATTTGTTTGAAAAACCCTTGATCACAATTTTCTTTCTCACTCGTTCTTTCTGACCACCATTCTCTCTCTCTCTCTCTCTCTCTCTCTCTCTCTCTCTCTCTCTCTGTCTGTCTGTCTTTCTCTCCCTCACTCCGTCCGATCATTAATTTTTTTCCCCATTCATCATTCTCTACGCCATTTCTATTTCTTATTCTTGATTCTCTCCCCTTGTATTCCCTTAGTCATAGTGTCAACGTTCACTTGTTGTTCATTCTCTCGTTTGCTTTATTCGTTTCTTCCACTTTATCTCTGAGATATACACATTATTTTTCTCTTGCTCTCTTGTTTCCTCTAGCCTTTACTCTTTCACTTCTGTTTCTCTTTCTCTCTCCCTCTCTCACATAACCACGTACACAAATGCATGTATATGAACATATTTACATTACACTATATGTTGCCTGCAGGTGTGAGCGCACTTTTCTTATTCTGTGTTATCCGCTTTCAGTTTCTTTGCTTCTCTTTCTCTTCCACAATTTCTCTCATTGAAAAACCTCTTTTGCTTTTTCCTTGACTATTCCTCTTCCACTCCATTTCATTTGTTATTCTCCCATTTCAGTTTCCCAAATTCATACCTCCCTTTCTTTGCCCTATTCCTCCTTATTTACAACTCCATCTATATGTATTTATCTTTTCCCACTCCAGCTATTCTTATTTTACTTTTCCCACTCCAGCTATTTATCTATCTGCCTGACTTATTTAATCTTTGCATTTATTTATCACATTTCCCCTCACTCCACTCCCAAAGATTAAATGAGTCAGACAGATCTTTCTTTTTCTTTCACTTATTCCATATCTATTTTTAATTATTACTGTTTCCACTTCATTTAGTTATTTACTTAATTATAAATGTTTCTCACTCAGAAGTTCTGTCTTCATTTATTGGTTATTTGGTCATGGAAGGCCCCGGTATCACTGCAAATGAATTAAAATCCATAATTGCTCAACCGCCCGTGCCAGCGAAATCATCCGAATCTCATCTCCCCAACAAAGAAAGGTGACTGTAGTCCCCATCATTGCAGTCTCAGCACACGCTAAAAGACATAAGGCGAAACCGCACAGAAAGTGAACACAGCCAACTGTTCCCTGTCATACGATATCATCATTCATCGTAAACAATTGGAATATCGAAACATGATCAAAACGGATGAGACACACAGTCACGGTGTGTACAGACCACTTAACTCAGTAGCTCCTGCAACAAGCCGGACTTGGAATAAGAGGAAACTGCAACAAGGAACACTTCATGCATAGCCTTCAATTGTTCCCGCCGCCTGTCCACCATATACCGGGAGTTCACGTCCTCTTGAAAATTATGATCGTCATATTTTTACAAAAAAATGTATAGCGCTTGATGATGTTAGGCCATCGTTGTTGACTCCAATTCCGAACATATAGACACACAGTTAGTCGTCAGATTATCCCCGTCGCACATCAAACAACCGAACGTAATATTAGCGTATGGCCGGTCTAGAGTCTAGTGATGTACGATGAACCATTACGATGACGTAGCACACACAAAATAAAAGTCGTACACACAATTTCGCTCCCTTTCGATTTCTGATTACTCTAGTAAAAGCAGCCTAAGACGAACAAAACACTGTGCAAATTCCGTAAAGAGATAAAACTGCGGCTGACAAAGTATGTCTTCATTTATTGTTCTTTCCAACACCATTTAGTGATTTATCGTATGTCTTTTACTCACTCAAGTCTTGTCTTCATTTATGATTATTTTCCACTCCATGTTTACGTTCATTCACACGACTTTACCAGCTCCTACCATAAGCCGCCTACCATCCCCTGGTCCACAAACACGCCTTCCAGAACCCGCCAGCAGCACCCGTATAAACTTTCAGCTTTATCGGCTGAGCGACTACTACAACCACAACCCCTACATCTGAGGCGAGCAAAGCTTTATCATTGCAGATATAAGACTCGAGCGGTATAGATAGTGCGATGTAAATACATTAGACGCTTCTAGTCCATTTGCTATCTAGCGGGACTAGCCAATGTGATGAGGCGATATCGAGGGCCTAGTAGGTCACGAGGGACATTAGTTCCGGTGAAAGAGGAACTAAATATTCAGTAGTAAATGTGATACAGTTGAAGTAAATATAATTCTTCGGATAATTGATTGTACATGCGCTGACAGCTTCACGGGTGAAGTAAAGAAGCTATTTATTTACATGCCTTTAGTTTTTGTTTAAGAAGTTCCTACAGTTGAATTAAACAAAATATTTCTTTGGATCAAATAGTTTCTTTGATTTTTTATAGTTCCATCAGTTGAACTAAACAAAATATTTCTTGGATAAAATAGTGTCTGTGATTTTTGATAGTATCAACAGTTGAACTAAACAACATATTTCTTTAGATAAAATAATCTGCGATTTTTTTATAGTACCTACAGTTGAACTAAACAACATATTTCTTTAGATAAAATAGTGTCTGTGATTTTTTTTATAGTTCCATCAGTTGAACTAAACAAAGTATTTCTTGGATAAAATAGTGTATGTGATTTTTTATAGTTCTAACAGTTGAACTAAATCAAATATTTATTTCGACAATGGTTGATTCTGTTTTTGATAGTTTCAGCTCTAAACAGTAAACACACAAACGTTCTTTGCATAAACTTTGTTTTGCGAGCTTAAATATTTTGAAAAAAAATATTAGAAAAATTATTTCTGTGGATAAAAACATTCCCTGTGTTGTTTGTCTCAACGATTGAAGTTGACACGATTTTTTCTGAGGTGAGTATTTTGTTTATTTTTTGCAAGTTTTTTTTTTTTTTTTTTAGTAAAGTTCATTTGTTTGTTTATTAATGACTGATTCTAGAGCTGAAGTAAGCTAATTTAATGTTACAATAGTTACGGTAGGGCTCAACGACGTGTCTCATGATTCTTAATAGGAAGTCGTGTCGTATAACATATGGGAAGACGTGTAGTGTAAAATATGGGAAGTCGTGTATGTAAAATATGGGAAGTCGTGTAGTGTAACATATGGGAAGTCATGTAGTGTAACATATGGGAAGTCGTGTAGTGTAACATATGGGATGTCGTGTCGTTTAACATATAGGAAGTCGTGTCGTCTAGCATATAGGAAGTCGTGTCGTCTAACATATGGGAAGTCGTGTCGTCTAACATATGGGAAGTCGTGTAGTGTAACATATGGGAAGTCGTGTAGTGTAACATATGGGAAGTCGTGTAGTGTAACATATGGATGTCGTGTAGTGTAACATATGGGAAGTCGTGTAGTGTAACATATGGGATGTCGTGTCGTTTAACATATAGGAAGTCGTGTCGTCTAACATATGGGAAGTCGTGTAGTGTAACATGGGAAGTCGTGTAGTCTAACATATGGGAAGTCGTGTAGTGTAACATATGGGAAGTCGTATATGTAACATATGGGAAGTCGTGTTTGTAAAATATGGGAAGTCGTATAGTGTAACATATGGGAAGTCGTGTAGTGTAACATATGGGAAGTCGTGTAGTGTAACATATGGGAAGTCGTGTATGTAAAATATGGGAAGTCGTGTAGTGTAACATATGGGAAGTCGAGTAGTGTAACATATAGGAAGTCGTGTAGTGTAACATATGGGAAGTCGTGTAATGTAACATATGGGAAGTCGTGTAGTGTAACATATGGGAAGTCGTGTAGTGTAACATATGGGAAGTCGTGTCATCTAACATATGGGAAGTCATGTCATCTAACATATGGGAAGTCGTGTAGTGTAACATATGGGAAGTCGTGTAGTGTAACATATGGGAAGTCATGTAGTGTAACATATGGGAAGTCATGTAGTGTAACATATGGGAAGTCATGTAGTGTAACATATGGGAAGTCGTGTAGTGTAACATATGGGAAGTCATGTCATCTAACATATGGGAAGTCGTGTAGTGTAACATATGGGAAGTCATGTCATCTAACATATGGGAAGTCGTGTCATCTAACATATGGGAAGTCGTGTCATCTAACATTTGGGAAGTCGTGTCATAATTGTTGACAAATTATCTATCGTACGTTTATTATAGATTACTTTTTTAGATTTCGACGATTGCTAAGACACAGATATGCTGTGAGCCAAATATATATAATCAATTATTATATGTCTACGTTTGCTGAGACCACAAGACATATCAAATCAAATATACCTTACTTCATATAAACTTAAAAATAAGACACTAAGACTAGTTATGTAGAGCCAGTCTTAACACATGGATGTGAATCATGAACAATAGGACAACAGACAAGAAAATCACTGGAGGCTGTAGAAATGTGCTTTTACAGACGAATGTTGAGAACACCATGGGCAGCTAAGAAGATTAATGAAAATGTTCTGAAAGAGGACAAAGCAAAAAGAGATCTAATTTCCAATATTCGGAAGAATCAATCGTCATGTTTTGGTCATGTAATGAGAAGAGAACAACTGGAATATATTGTAACAACTGGAACAATTGAGGGACGAAGAGATAGAGGGAAGCAAAGAGAAAAGATACCAGACAGCTTAAGAGAATGTATTGGCAGAAGGTCAACAACAGAAATGATAAATAACTGTCGAGATCGAAAGTTGTGGAGAGACATGATCACCTACGCCAGCAGGCCCGGTACTTGATGATGGTGATGAAGACACTAAGATGTAGAAAGTCAAATCAAATATTATTTACGCAAAGTTTAACTTTGTTCGGGTAATAAGATGTATAGACACCTCCAATCCTTCTACGACCCATATACACCTCTGATAAAACATTAAGTGAGAAGGCAATCGAGACAGGTCTGTATTAGTATTCACACGATTACTTTCAATTATAGATTGAAAATCAATGCACCTTATTAAACTAGTTAATGTTTTAATATTAATATTATTGTTTTGAGAAGAGAACAGCTGGAATATATTGTAACAACTGGGAAAATTGAGGGACGAAGAGATAGAGGGAAGCAAAGAGAAAAGATACCAGACAGCTTAAGAGAATGGCTTGGCAAAAGATCAACAACAGAAAGGATAAATAACTGTCGAGATCGAAAGTTATGGTCATCCTACGCCAGCAGGCCCGCTACTTGATGATGATGATTATTGTTCTATTTCTAAACGTGGTACTTCCATCACAGTGTACGGCGTTCTGTCCTGTCAATTTTCCTATTAGCTTTATAATCCTAACTAGCAGCATTACTTCTATTTGGATAATTTGCAAATTAATTCCCAAATTACAGTATTAATTTTTCTATCGCACCATTTGTCTGCAAGAATCGATTCCTATATATCTAGTCGGCTGTATTTCAAAGCATCCAGGAACATTTTTACCGTAGACACCCTAATGATTCCGTGGGAGAAAATAAAAAATAGGACAACGTTCTTTTGGGATCAATGAACAGGGAACTTTAAGTTATAAAGTCGGGAATTATTCACACTTGAGCCCCCGCCAATAATTATGTTTCCTTGTTTTGTTTCTTTTGTAAGTAACAATAGTTGTAAAGATGTCTTTATTGGACAGTCCGGGGTTGGATATGTTACAGAGCTAATTCTGGTGGTGATATGGCAGAATTGTATGTCTTGTCTGGGGAACTGATACACAAAATAATATCTTGTGTCAGAAAGTGATAAACTACAGAATATCTTGTGTCAGAAAGTGATAAACTACACAATATCTTGTTTCAGAAAGTGATAAACTACAGAATATCTTGTGTCAGAAAGTGATAAACTACACAATATCTTGTGTCAGAAAGTGATAAACTACACAATATCTTGTGTCAGAAAGTGATAAACGACAGAATATCTTGTGTTAGAAAGTGATAAACTACAGAATATCTTGTGTCAGAAAGTGATTAACTACACAATATCTTGTGTCAGAAAGTGATGAACTACAGAATATCTTGTGTCAGAAAGTGATAAACTACACAATATCTTGTGTCAGAAAGTGATAAACTACACAATATCTTGTGTCAGAAAGTGATAAACTACGCAATATCTTGTGTCAGAAAGTGATAAACTACACACTATCCTGTGTCAGAAAGTGATAAACTAAACAATATCTTGTGTCAGAAAGTGATAAACTACACACTATCCTGTGTCAGAAAGTGATAAACTACACAATATCTTGTGTCAGAAAGTGATAAACTACACAATATCTTGTGTCAGAAAGTGATAAACTACACACTATATTGTGTCAGAAAGTGATAAACTACACAATATCCTGTGTCAGAAAGTGATAAACTACACAATATCTTGTGTCAGACAGTGATAAACTACAAAATATATTCTCTCAGAAAGTGATAAACTACACACTATATTCTCTCAGAAAGTGATAAACTACACACTATATTCTCTCAGAAAGTGATAAACTACACACTATATTCTCTCAGAAAGTGATAAACTACACACTATATTCTCTCAGAAAGTGATAAACTACACACTATATTCTCTCAGAAAGTGATAAAATACACACTATATTCTCTCATAAAGTGATAAACTACAAACTATACTCTCTCAGAAAGTGATAAACTACACACTATATTCTCTCATAAAGTGATAAACTACACACTATATTCTCTCAGAAAGTGATAAACTACAAAATTTCTTGTTTCAGAGAGTGATAAACTACACACTATATTCTCTCAGAAAGTGATAAACTACAAACTATATTCTCTCAGAAAGTGATAAACTACAAACTATATTCTCTCAGAGAGTGATAAACTATACAATATCTTATCTCAGAAAGTGATAAACTACACAATTTCTTGTTTCAGTGAGTGATATATTAATGAATTTCTTGTTTCAAGAAAAAATACATTAAATATTTTTTCTAAAATTATCATTAAGTAAATATCTTGTCCCTTAATAAGCGACTAATTAAACAACATCTAGTCTCTCATAAAGTGGCTAATTAGACAATATTTTGTCTCTCATAAAGTGGCTAATTAGACAATATCTTGTCTCTCAGAAAGTAACTAATTAGACAATATCTTGTCTCTCATAAAGAGGCTAATTAGACAATATTTTGTCTCATAAAAAGTGACTAATTAGACAATATTTTGTCTCTCATAAAGTGGCTAATTAGACAATATTTTGTGTCTCATAAAGTGGCTAATTAGACAATATTTTGTCTCTCATAAAGTGGCTAATTAGACAATATTTTGTGTCTCATAAAGTGGCTAATTAGACAATATTTTGTCTCTCATAAAGTGGCTAATTAGACAATATTTTGTCTCTCAGAAAGTAACTAATTAGACAATATCTTGTCTCTCAAAAAGTAACTAATTAGACAATATTTTGTCTCTCATAAAGTGGCTAATTAGACAATATTTTGTGTCTCATAAAGTGGCTAATTAGACAATATTTTGTCTCACATATCGTGGCTAATTAGACAATATTTTGTCTCTCATAAAGTGGCTAATTAGACAATATTTTGTCTCTCATAAAGTGGCTAATTAGACAATATTTTGTCTCTCATAAAGTGGCTAATTAGACAATATTTTGTCTCTCAGAAAGTAACTAATTAGACAATATTTTGTCTCTCATAAAGTGGCTAATTAGACAATATTTTGTCTCTCATAACGTGGCTAATTAGACAATATTTTGTCTCTCATAACGTGGCTAATTAGACAATATTTTGTCTCTCATAAAGTGGCTAATTAGACAATATTTTGTCTCTCATAAAGTGGCTAATTAGACAATATCTTGTCTCTCAGAAAGTGGCTAATTAGACAATATCTTGTCTCTGAGAAGGTGACTAATTGGACAATACACTGTCTTTGACAAGGTAATTAATTAGACAATAAATTGTCTTTGAGAAGGTGATTATTTAGGCAATACATTTAAACTGATTTGCCGGCTAGTGTTAGGACCATAGCAACATTACATGCGTCTAGTACGACTCGTCTAAAAAAAAATTAAAAATTTTTTTAATTAAAAAAAAAAAGACATGACAACAAAAATATCAGTGAGAAACAGCAGTTTTGGCGGGTGGGTGAGTGGGTGAGGAGTGTTGTAAAAAAAAAAAAGTAAAGTACCCCCCGTCACGCCAAGTGGCATATAGGGAAATATGGTGTTAGTGACCCTATATTTTACAGACCTTCAGCACATGATTTTTGGGGTAATGTGGTCGGTATTACGCCCGTGCTGCTTTACTTTCCCAGAAAAAATCCGGTACCCATTTAAGGCTGGGTGAACCCGGAGCCGTCGGTTGGGATCGAACCCTACCCCTTGTCCGTAGTAGTCCGAGGAGTGTTGTGGGTTAAAAAAATTAGATTCACATAAAAAAAAAAAATCTACACGTTCTTAGACCCATCGATTAAAATCAAAATCATTTCTTTACCATAAGTCTTCAAACCAAATAAAAGTTGTATGTTTTACATCTTCCTTACTTTAGTAATTGTTTCCTTTATTGGAACATTCTTTTTTCTTACTTGTCTGTTCTTGCTGGTATCTTTTCCCTTCCTCTTATTGACAGTCATCCAATCCTCTGACCGGTTTCTATTCCCAACCTTTAACTGGTACACTTTCCCATCCTCTTACTGATACCTCTTCCCATCCTCTGACTGGTACCCCTCGCCATCCTCTTACTGGTAGCTCCTCCAATCCTCTTATTGGTAGTTGTTCCCATCCTCTTACTCGTAGCTCTACTCACCCTCTTACTGGTAGCTCTTCCCATCCTCTGACTGGTACCCCTCGCCATCCTCTTACTGGTAGCTGTTCCCATCCTCTTATTGGTAGCTGTTCCCATCCTCTTACTCGTAGCTCTACTCACCCTCTTACTGGTAGCTCTTCCGATCCTCTTACTGATAGCTCTTCCCATCCTCTTACTGGTAGCTCTTCCCATCCTCTTAATGGTAGCTCTTCCCATCCTCTTACTGGTAGCTCTTCCCATCCTCTTACTGGTAGCTCTTCCCATCCTCTTAATGGTAGCTCTTCCCATCCTCTTACTGGTAGCTCTTCCCATCCTCTTACTGGTAGCTCTTCCCATCCTCTTACTGGTAGCTCTTCCCATCCTCTTACTGGTAGCTCTTCCCATCCTCTTACTGGTAACTCTTCCCATCCTAATACATTCCCTTTTTCTTTTCATTTTCCTCTTCTTTAACATTACGCTGTTCCATCTTGTTGTAAGTTAGCACTTATCTGTACTTTTATCTAAACTTCTCTCCATTTATGTCTTTCACTATCTCTATTATTTTCAGGATTTTACCCCTTCTTTTATTGCGTTATATCTTTTTTATCTTTGCACATCATATGTATGCCTTTTTGACATATATTCGTTATCTTTATTTGTTTTTATTGTGCCATCTTCTCTCTGTCTTTCTCCATCTCTCTCTCTTTCTCTGTCCCTTCTCTTTTCTCCCCGACGTGTATTTTATTGACACCCATTGATTATATTTAGAATTATTGACTTTCTAATGACATGTCTTCTAAATTCATTGTTTGCCTATTTTCTTTTTGCTGTTAAAATCATTTCTATGACAATGGCAATAGTCAATCACACAAACCGACGTATACTCGTGCAGTCGCACAGATAGTCATATGATCGTGCAGTCACACAGATAGTCGTATGATCGTGCAGTCACACAGATAGTCGTATGATCGTGCAGTCACACAGATAGTCGTATGATCATGCAGTCACACAGATAGTCGTATGATCTGCAGTCGCACAGATAGTCGTATGATCGTGCAGTCGCACAGATAGTCGTATGATCTGAAGTCGCACAGATAATCGTATGATCTGCAGTCGCA
The DNA here is from genome assembly GCA_032433765.1 of Megaustenia siamemsis. Lineage (NCBI taxonomy): Eukaryota > Metazoa > Mollusca > Gastropoda > Stylommatophora > Ariophantidae > Megaustenia > Megaustenia siamemsis. The sequence goes on along the minus strand of JAVIAB010000041.1, from coordinate 64,894,870 downwards.
CAGATAGTCGTATGATCTGCAGTCGCACAGATAGTCGTATGATCTTGCAATCGCACAGATAGTCGTATGATCGTGCAGTCGCACAGATAGTCGTATGATTTTGCAATCGCACAGATAGTCGTATGATCTTGCAATCGCACAGATAGTCGTAAGATCGTGCAGTCGCACAGATAGTCGTATAATCTTGCAATCGCACAGATAGTCGTATGATCATTCAGTCGCACGAATACACATGATCGGATAGCCACTTGTCCTTATATGTCCAACCCAGATGACCTCATTAGACACGACTAAGAGAAATATCTAGTTGTCTACAATTCTTGTTTAATTTCTGTTTACTCATGCAATCTAGTGTGTTTCTATTAAGGTCTCTATTTACTGATGAAGAATGTACGAGTTGAAACGTCTGTTACTGAGTCATGTGATGTAAAGCTATATCAAAATATATAAAAAGTAAAAAAAAGTAAAGTACCCCGTCACGCGAAGTGGCGTATAGGGAATATGGTGTTAGTTACCATAAATTTTACAGACCTTCAGCACATGATTTTTTGGGTAATGTGGTCGGTATTACGCCCGTGCCGCTTTACTTTCCCAGAAAAAAATACGGTACCCATTTAAGGCTGGGTGAACCCGGAAGCCGTTGATTGGGATCGAACCCTACCTCTTGTCCTTTGTAGTCCAGTTCACTAACCACTTAGCTATCGCGGCTTATAACAAAATATTTGCACGTGATTATTTTTCTCTTTGTTATGATGTTTTGTAACAATATGTTAACTGTCATTTCATCTTTACATATAGACACTTTCATTGCATAATATCTAGTCTTGTGTGTTCCTCTTCTTCTTCCTCTTTCCTTCATCATCTACCTTTCAACGTCGAGGGGAGATATAATTTGCGGTCTTTTGCTCTTCTGTTCGCCTCTGCTGCTGTTATGTTTCCTAGTGCTTCTAATATTCCATCGACTCATCTTTTTCGTGGTCGACCCTTGGGTCTGGTATTCTCACAACGTTTGTTGGAAGCTCGTTGTGTTGTGTTTTGTACTTTCTGCCTTGTCACGTGGCCAAACCATTTTATCTGTTGTTTCCTTATATATTCTATGGCGGGGTCTAATCCTCGCTTTTTTCTCAGTTCTTCATTTCTGATCTTATCTCTCAGACTGTTTCCTGTCATTCGTCTAACACATTTCATCTCTGTAGAGGTTATTTTTCTTATTGTTCTTGCATCTAGTGTCCAGGTCTGGCATTGGTAGCACAACGTTGGGATGAAGATTGTATTTTATAGTGCTCGTTTTGCCTCCAGAGTTATTTCCTTGTTGGACAATAGTGGTGATAACTGTCCGATGATTTGACAAGCTTTGTTGCATCTTGTTGCATCTCTGCCGTTTGAGAATTATCGTTTGTCATTAGACTTCCTAGGTATTTGAATTCCTCTACTTGTTTTTTTTTATTATCTGTTGTCCTTTTACTCTGGTGTCCGCTAATCCTAGTATTTTAATTTTCCTTTTTGTCATTTCTTCTATAAGTTCGATTTCTTTATTTTTTATCCCGCATATATTTATTGTTGCTACTTTAATCTCCATCTTCTGAGTATTTCTCTGAGCATAAAAACATTTATCCCTTACCGACCTGCTGAGTCAGTCGTAAGTTAAGGGCTTAACTTAAGAAAGAAACACGTTGGGGGTTTAGCCCGGCTGATGTTTCCTCCACGTGTTTGATCGCTAAGGTCTCACATGCGATCTTTTACGATCTAAATATAAAACTTTAACTGGTTAAATTTTTAAAAAAGTACTTATCAGTTCTTATCCATCTCCTTGGTAGAAAACTTTACACAACTTTTCGAAAATTATATCCCGTTGGAAATACAATATATTAAATCACTTTAATCACACAATCTACATTCCGAATATAAAACAACCGCCATCTTGGCCGCCATCAAGAAGTGTGTTCTTGTATTTATTATTTTATATTTGTTATTTTTGTATTTGCTATTTTATATATGTATCAACACCCGTACTGTATTACCATCACTGTAAGCTTCTATTTTATCTTCACAGATTAGGAGCTTCAAGAAACCAACACTAGAACAATGCGTGATATTTCTTTCCCACGTACCCCTGGGGTCACTCTTCATCAAGAGAAACAACTAGATCAACGTGAGACCAGAGTTACCAAACCTTGTTTCTATGACAACATCACAAAACACTAGAAATTCTCTTTTCAGCCAGCGAGAGGGAACAAAACATATCAACGATAATTCTAGTACAAGTAAACAATCACCCACTGGGTTGTCTCTCCTGTCTGCTGCTAGAGATTCAGCCACAACTTCAGTGCTCTTTTTCACTGCCAAACCAAACTTTCAAGAAACGTGCTTCAAGAAGTCTTATCATCAACTGAAGTCCCTTTTGTTAATTATGGATGTAATATTCCCCTAAGAATATGATACATAAAATACATAATAATTAATAAATAATACATACAAATCACTGAATACTAAACAATATATACGATTAATTTGAAAACATTTCCACATTGAATGAAGTTGTATATTTTGATTGTCGTGTACACATTTATTGAAAACATCTGTGAAATGTTGTTTATCAAATTGTGAATTTATTTGAATCACGTTTCTCGGTATTTGTCAACATGGCCGACTTATTTCAACAGTAGCTTTAACAAAAGAGGACATTTTGATCTCATCATTTTTGTTTAAACTTTTGAAAAAAATGCAATGAAATGAGGACACAGTTGGCTAGGAAAATATAAATATACGTGACCTAATTAATAACGAGTGCCCTAATTAAACGAATTTCATTAAAAGCAGATAGGAATATATATTTTTATGGGTGGGCCCTGCTATCTGGCAGCCTAGTTTGACCTGTTGGAGAGGTTTACTGAGGAAAACGCAAAATAAAAACGAGATGTGATAAAACCTATCATTGGATACAATATATAACTTATCATTGGATACAATCCACGATATCACTACGTCATTAAGGAATCCTGCAACGTCATTCAGTGTATTGACGACACACATGGCACTGGATAGACAACTGCAGCTTCCCACGACACTCTTCAGTCTACTAGACAATCCAGAAACTCCACTCTGACAAAAGGTTAACAATATGCAGCATGCTTTGACCGTTGCCCTTCATTGACTTGGAATCAACATGACCCCCCATACTGGATCTGGGCTCTAGATATTATAACTGATTAAAGAAAACCCTGTGCTGCATTATCTGCCTGGATATGTATAAAGCGATCATCGTTTCCTGTGCCTTACTCCTTATCGTCCTGACACAGTTGGCGGCAGGTAAGATATATGTGAGTCGCTATTAGATCTCATGTGATAGCAGGCAGCTCCCTTTGACTATGGTGTTTTTAGCCTACATCGTTTCTATCACTCTTGTTTTCAACTGCTTATTAGTGTGTGCTGTTTTTTTCCCCTTGCTCAATTTCTTCTATTTCGCTATTTTGACTCAATCAACCAGTATTGCCAATAGGGTCTTATTTTTCTTATATTTTCCTATTATCATTCTATCCACCAGTATCCTCATAAGTGTCTTTCCCTAATATCATCTATCCACTAGTATCCTCATGAGGATAAGTGTCATTCCATAATATCATTTATCCACCAGTATCCTCATAGGTGTCTTTTACTAATATCATTTATCCACCAGTATCGTCATAAGTGTCTTTCCCTAATATCATCTATCCACTAGTATCCTCATGAGTGATAAGTGTCATTCCATAATATCATTTATCCACCAGTATCCTCATAGGTGTCTTTTACTAATATCATTTATCCACCAGTATCGTCATAAGTGTCTTTCTCTAATATCATCTATCCACCAGTATCCTCATGAGTGATAAGTGTCATTCCATAATATCATTTATCCACCAGTATCCTCATAGGTGTCTTTTCCTAATATCGTCTATCCACCAGTATCGTCATAAGTGTCTTTTCCTAATATCGTCTATCGACCAGTATCGTCATAAGTGTCTTTCCCTAATATCATCTATCCACCAGTATCCTCATAAGTGTCTTTTCCTAATATCGTCTATCCACCAGTATCGTTATAAGTGTCTTTTCCTAATATCATCTATCCACCAGTATCCACATAAGTGTCTTTTCCTAATATCATCTATCCACCAGTATCCTCATAAGTGTCTTTCCCTAATAGCATCTATCCACCAGTATCATCATAAGTGTCTTTCCCTAATATCATCTATCCACCAGTATCCTCATAAGTGTCTTTCCCTAATATCATCTATCCACCAGTATCCTCATAAGTGTCTTTCCCTAATATCATCTATCCACCAGTATCCTCAATAAGGTCTGTTCTTTTCTTCTATTTCCCTATTTTCATCCTTTCAACCAGCATTCTTATAAGTGTCTTTCCTAATTATCATTCTACATATACGAGTATCCTTATTTGTGTCTTATTCTTCTATTTCCCTATTATCATTATATCAACCTGTATTCTCATTAGTGAATTCTTCTATTTCCCTATTATCATTATATCAACCAGTATCCTCATTAGTGCATTCTTCTATTTCCCTATTAACATTATATCAACCAGCATCCTCATTAGTGCATTCTTCTATTTCCCTATTATCATTATATCAACCAGTTTCCTCATTAGTGCATTCTTCTATTTCCGTATTATCATTATATCAACCAGTATTCTCATTAGTGCATTCTTCTATTTCCCTATTATCATTATATCAACCAGTTTCCTCATTAGTGAATTCTTCTATTTCCCTATTATCATTATATCAACCAGTATCCTCATTAGTGCATTCTTCTATTTCCCTATTATCATTATATCAACCATTTTCCACATTAGTGCATTCTTCTATTTCCCTATTATCATTATATCAACCAGTTTCCTTATTAGTGCATTCTTCTTTTTCCCTATTATCATTATATCAACCAGTTTCCTCATTAGTGCATTCTTCTATTTCCCTATTATCATTATATCAACCATATCCTCATTAGTTCATTCTTCTATTTTCTCATTTCCATCCTAGGCAAACGATAACGACAACGAAGAAGAAGATAATAATCGTCATCTTTATCACCACTTTCGTCATCGTGTTCATATTTAATTGATATAAACTTTACTGATATCATTTACTTTACTGATATCATTTACTTTACTGATTTCGTTTACTTTACTGATATCATCATTTACTTTACTGATATCATCATTTACTTTACTGACATCATTTACTTCACTGATATTATTTACTTTACTGACATCATTTACTTCACTGGCATCATTTACTTTACTGATATCATCATTTACCTTACTGACATCATTTACTTCACTGATATTATTTACTTTACTGACATCATTTACTTCACTGGCATCATTTACTTTACTGATATCATCATTTACCTTACTGATATCATTTACTTCACTGATATCATTTACTTTACTGGCATCATTTACTTTACTGGCATCATTTACTTTACTGATATCATTTAATTTACTGATATCATTTACTTTACTGACATCATTTACTTTACTGACATCACTTACTTTACTGATATCATTTACTTTACTGTTATCATTTTTGTAGCATTATTATCAAACTTTTACTTTAAAAGACATGTGATCGAGATAGCTAAACCGGCTACTTCCTAAGCTGATGGGCAGTGGGTTGTACTCTGGTAGGTCCAAGTTGTTTCATCCAACCAAGTTCAAATAAAGTCTAAAATCGGTCAGTCCACACAGCGTCTGAAATGCACACGATGTCTTCAATACAAACCCTCCCCACCCTTTCCCTCAGACTCCAGAAATAAGAAAATGCTGAAATATTTATTTCTTTATTTCCCTCATTTTGCACAGATATGTATGCCCTCGATGCATCCTCAAACTCTGACTACCACGTTTACCTCATTAAAGTCCTTCATTACTTTAATGGCTTTGAGTCGTCTCGGGTTTATTTCCACTCCTCATTTTTATTTCTCTCACAATTTTTAAAAACATGCACACACACCCAAACATAAATGAAGTGTTATTTAATGTATCCAGGGCTTCCAGCACACATCTGGCACAACTTCCTGGCTAAGTTAGCGTAAGTAACGTTGCTCCGTAGTTTACTGTTGGTCTCATCTCTCTCTATATATCTCTATATCTATCTCTTTCTCTCTATCTCTCTCTCTATCTCTCTATCTCTATCTCCATCTCAATCTCTATCTCGTTCTCTATCTCAATCTCTTTCTCGCTATCTCCATCTCTATCTCTATCTCCAGCTCTTTCTCTAATCTCTCACTCACTCTCTCTGTCTTAATCTCTCCTTCTCTCTCTCTTTCTCTCTCTCTCACTCTCTCTATCTCAATCTCTATTTATTTCTCTCTCTAGGTCTATCTATCTCTATCTCTTTCTATTTCTCTTTCCCTCTCTTTCTCTTTCCCTCTCTTTCTCTCTCTCTTTCTCTCTCTCTATCTCTACATCTCTCTATCTCTTTCTAACTCTCTATCTCTCTCTATCTCTTTATTTTTATCTATCTCTATCTCTCTCTATCTCTCTCTCTGTGCCGACCTTCTACATACGATCCACTTCTAGTTTAGTTGTACTTTCCCTTTCCTCGGGCAATCTCCAGTCTGCCTGCGAGACAGCAGGTGGTTTGGAAGCTTGTAATCAGTTGTTCCTGGACTTTTATCAGAGGTTTCCGTACTATTTCCTGGGGGTCATTTCCGTTCATCCACTTGATTGTTTTCTGAACCCGTACCTCAAAGATAACAAAAGTGTAGGTAGAGCAGTAGTTAGCGGTCGTGGCTTGTCACCAATGTGGTCGTAGTATTAGACAAACAAATGAAGCGATGAGAACAGGCCTAATGGTTGAGGTTTCTTTAAAAAAACGTTGAGAGTTCCGTGGACAGCTAAGAAGACCAACAAGGATATTCTCAAAGAAGCCAATACAAAAGGGAAGTTCGAGAAAAAGACATCAGAGGGGAATAATCGACATATTTTAGGCATATTGTGAGAAGAGAAAAGTTGGAATATTTGGTTACAACTGAGAAAATACAGGAAAAGAGAGGTCGCGGATGACAAAGAGAGAAAATGCTAGATAGAATTGTGCTGTCTCACGTTAGACAGTCAATAACATTTTTGATACGATATACTATGGACTCAGGATTGTGAACGGATATTACAACCCGCGCCAGTCGGTATGGCACATGATGCTGACTGTGGACTGAGAACTGTGGACGAATATTACAACCCGTGCCAGTTGGTATGGTACATGATGCTGACTGTGGACTGAGAATTGTGGACGGATATTACAACCCGCGCCAGTCGGTATGTCACATGATGCTGACTGTGGACTGAGAATTGTGGACGGATATTACAACCCGCGGCAGTCGGTATGGCACATGATGCTGACTGTGGACTGAGAATTGTGGACGGATATTACAACCCGTGCCAGTCGGTATGGCACATGATGCTGACTGTGGACTGAGAATTATGGACGAATATTACAACCCGCGCCAGTCGGTATGGCACATGATACTGACTGTGGACTGAGAACTGTGGACGGATATTACAACCCGCGGCAGTCGGTATGTCACATGATGCTGACTGTGGACTGAGAATTGTGGACGGATATTACAACCCGCGGCAGTCGGTATGTCACATGATGCTGACTGTGGACTGAGAATTGTGGACGGATATTACAACCCGTGCTAGTCGGTATGTCACATGATGCTGACTGTGGACTGAGAATTGTGGACGGATATTACAACCCGCGGCAGTCGGTATGTCACATGATGCTGACTGTGGACTGAGAATTGTGGACGGATATTACAACCCGTGCTAGTCGGTATGTCACATGATGCTGACTGTGGACTGAGAATTGTGGACGGATATTACAACCCGCGGCAGTCGGTATGGCACATGATGCTGACTGTGGACTGAGAATTGTGGACGGATATTACAACCCGCGCCAGTCGGTATGGCACATGATGATGACTGTGGACTGAGAAGTCTGGACGGATATTACAACCCGCGCCAGTCGGTATGGCACATGATGCTGACTGTGGACTGAGAAGTCTGGACGGATATTACAACCCGCGCCAGTCGGTATGGCACATGATGATGACTGTGGACTGAGAAGTCTGGACGGATATTACAACCCGCGCCAGTCGGTATGGCACATGATGATGACTGTGGACTGAGAAGTCTGGACGGATATTACAACCCGCGCCAGTCGGTATGGCACATGATGATGACTGTGGACTGAGAAGTCTGGACGGATATTACAACCCGCGCCAGTCGGTATGGCACATGATGATGACTGTGGACTGAGAAGTCTGGACGGATATTACAACCCGCGCCAGTCGGTATGTCACATGATGCTGACTGTGGACTGAGAATAGTGGACGGATATTACAACCCGCGCCAGTCGGTATGGCACATGATGATGACTGTGGACTGAGAAGTCTGGACGGATATTACAACCCGCGCCAGTCGGTATGGCACATGATGATGACTGTGGACTGAGAAGTCTGGACGGATATTACAACCCGCGCCAGTCGGTATGGCACATGATGATGACTGTGGACTGAGAAGTCTGGACGGGTATTACAACCCGCGCCAGTCGGTATGGCACATGATGATGAAGATAAGTTTACTGAGATAGTGAGTTAGGGACAAATTAATATATCTCCAAAATCTGACGATTCACTTGCTGTTTTGTTGTATCCTTAAGCCTATAGCTGAGCTCTCTATTAATTGTTCTTCTTAGTTGCCCCTGATTGTATTTTGTTTTCCGTGGCCAACCATTGTCCACTTAAAGTCATGGCTCCAGCAGTGCTCTGTCGTCTAGTTTGAGCGCATTATTTCATTATCGTCATTATTAAAGAGCCAAGATTTTTGTTTCACTAACAGCGTATTTTTTTGTTTTGTTTCTAAGATAAAGGTTTGTTAAGCCTAAGATCAACCGCCCACATCAAGCATAAAGGAAGCATCGTTCGCCATTTTGTAGCTCTCTGCAGCGACACAGCTGCAATAAAAAAAAAACGCAAAAACACACACATATATATATATATATATATATATATATATATATATATATATATATATATATATGGAAGAAAAACACATCCCCAAGCAAATACTATATGGTGAACTAATACACGGAAAAAGACAAATCGGCAGACCTGAACTACGATATGCTTGCTTGCTTGCGTTCGCCCGATGACTAAAGTATTCTAGAGTATTCTGATAGACTAGAATATTCCTCTTCGTCATCCGCCCTTAAAAGGATGTTAAGTGGGCGTGTCTGCGTTGTGTTGTGGTTTGCAGTATAACTGTGATATTTGCGTCTTTAGGCCCAACACATCCGACTTCAGCACGACATATTTGAGTACTAGGTTGTTTTCCCTTTTCGATCCCTGCTCGCTTGGCCAGACTAGACAGGTTAGTTAGTCTGTTACTAGAAGCACCGCGGAGAGGTGGAGCAGGGTCTGGATGGTTCTGGTTCGCCTGTCCTGGCGCAAGTCATCAGTTGTGGGTCGCTGACAACTTCCAGATCTGATGCTGGGAGGCGTGCCTTCGCTTCCAATTACGATATAGAGATATCTGTAAATCATCTCTGAATGCCTTCTGTATATGTGAAAATGACTGGGGACATCTGGCAAGTGATCACACATCATGGGGAGAATGTATAAGTAATGGTATAACGTCATTTGAGACTGTGCTAAGGCAACACTTCGACAAACACAGATCCACGTCACTTCTTCGGATGAAAGAGATGCTAGTTAAGATGGGCACAGCCAGAAATTAGAAACTTAGTGCGCGTGTAAGAAGACTTATCAACCAACATAGAACTGGAGTCGTCAGTCGCTGGACACGGAGGGAATTGCAGAGGAGGGGGTCTGAGCACCTATGGACACGTTCGGAGTGCAATGATGATTACCCGCAAATAACTCAATAACACTTAGATCACGTCACTTCTTCGGATGAAAGAGATGGGAGTTAAGATGGGCACAGCCAGAAATGAGAAACTTAGTGGGCGTGTAAGAAGACTTATCAACTAACATAGAACTGGAGTCGTCAGTCGCTGGACACTGAGGGAATGGCTGAGGAGGGGATCTGAGAACCTATGGACATGTTCGGAGTGCAATGATGATGACCCGAAAATAACTCAATAACTCAATAACACTTAGAAGAGAAAAGACTCATGAAAAAGGATGGAAAACCCTGTGGATGAGTGATCCTGACTTGTTCATTGTGTGGCCGAGTGTGTTTGTTAAACATTGGTAGAATTAGTCACGAGAGAAGCTGCTCGACAAAAACAAAACCTCAAAAACAAAACCTCAAAAACAAAAAAAAAATGCACAAAAGCCTCCACTAGACCGTCTGATAAGACGAAAAGGGCCATATATATGTGAAAACTTGCCTGTCTGAGCTGGAGAAGACAGTGACAAGGAGGAAAGAAAAGCACGGGCCCCTGAACTAAATAATAGAAATTGTGACCCGGTGTTGTGACATTAGATTCGTCAATTCTCGTCGACACAATCTTATATATATTGCTATTTTCCTTTTAAATCTATATATTTCTTTTACAAAGAGAGTTAAAGTTTGAGCATTTATTCAGTATAATAACATGCTTACATCTATCGAGTGACCTTTCGAGCCGTAGCCGGCCCATAGGGCATAGACCCAGATACTCCTTCTCTTATCTAAATTTTCATTCTAGCAGTTTTAAATACTTGTAAAGATCTTTTATCAAATCTCGCAATTTGTCTCTGTTCTGTGCAAGCAACTTCATCTCATTGATGAAGCCGATTCCTGCTGCTCTTGCTTCTCTCATCAATATTCTTCTCAGTGTCTCTCTGTGTCGGCTCTTTTCCTCTTACCTGTTGTTTCCCACACTTGGGCTGGCTTTATTATTCGGTTATTATCTCCCCTCATCACATGTCCAACATATGTCCATCGTCTTTACTTGATATTAGTGGTTGATTGGTGATTTCTCTAATTTCCTTGTTTGTTTTCAATTCGTTCCACGCTATACAAAGTATTTTCCTTAGACATTTATTTTCGAATGTGTTTAACTTGCTTATAGTTTAATCAAAAATAATATTACCGTATTGCTCAACCCCGGGAACTACCGGTGTTCCGCTTCGTTAATTGATGTAAGGAGTGGTTTAGGGATGAAAAGGTGGAGTGCCTAACCAGCGAGATATCGAATCTTTCAGCAAACTGTATATTTAGCAATCTCTTGTAGAAGACAACTTCTACATCATCATCGTTTGAGTTAAAACATATCGCGTTGTAGCATATCGGGTTGTAGGATATTGCGTTGTAGCCGTGCTGAAGTCGGATGTGTTGGGCCGAAAGGCGCAAATATAACAGTTATACTGCAAACCACAACTCAACGCAGATACGTCCACTACGTCCTTGTAAGGGCGGATGATGAAGAGGAATATTCTAGTCTACCACGATACTCTAGAATACTTTAGTCATCGGACGAACGCAACCAACCAACCATTGCGTTGTAGCATATCGGATTATAGGATATTGCGTTGTAGCATATCGCGTCGTATGATATCGCGTTGGAGAATACCGCGTCATAGGATATTGCGTTTTAGCATATCGGGTTGTACGATATCGCGTTGTAGCATATCGGGTTGTAGGATATCGCGTTGTAGAATATCGGGTTGTAGGATATTGCGTTGTAGAATATCGCGTCATATGATATTGCGTTGTAGCATATCGGGTTACAGGATATTGCGTCGCAGCATATCGGGTTGCAGCATATCGGGTTGCAGCATATCGGGTTGTAGCATATCGGGTTGTAGAATCTCGCTCTGTAGCATATCGCGTTGTAGCATATCGGGTTGTAGCATATCGGGTTGTAGCATATCGGGTTGTAGCATATCACGTTGTAGGATATCGCAATGTTTTATGATCTGAAAATTGCGGCCTTGTGCATTGGTTGAAGGTGAACCTTTATTTCTTTATTTGACGTGGTCGCGATACCAAGAATTTGTTGAATTATTTAGTCTTGGATTCAATCGACTTCGATTCAACTCAACTGTAGATGTACAACACTTCATACGTCAGCAGTAACATGTGAACGAGTCCTGTTGACTCAGATCCATTATTTGTAAAGTTTTTGAGAGAGCATGACATCCCCCCCCCCAACCTTCAACCCCCTCCACGCCCCCCCCCCCCAAAAAAAAAAAACACACACATACACAAATTGGCACCGATCAGTTGGGATAATTATAAATGTCAGAATAGATGTGATCCTCTTGCTGTATCTTGCGGACCGTTCAACTAAATTCTCAAAGTTTGAAGCCAAATGTGATCTCTGTCACTCTCACGAACACATGCATGAAGCAAATAGAGTAAAGTACATCAACAAACCAATCAAATATAAACAGACAAAGCTTACGTAAACAACAGTTAGAGCAGCGAGGGGAACTCCCAGGATTTGCTAACATAAATAAACAGAACAAAATGAGAAACATTTGTAAACGGCTTCGAGACCCACAAGCACAAAACAACAAAGACGACATTACAGTAATGAAAGTGCTTTTATTCTTATTCGGTTATTCCTAGTGGCAACCTTATGATAAATGTTTCGTATTTTGTTTCCTAGTTTACCTTCAATTCTAGAATTTTCCCAAATGTTTTCACTTGTTGAAATAATAAAAACGATAGGGATTTGTTAGAAATATAAATGAGAAAGGATTCATTATTTATTGCTAATTATTTCTTGTTAAATGCCACTTTTCTAAGCTTGTAGATTTCGCAAAATAATTGATGAGTTGTCTCAAGTTACGTAAAAAGAACACACCGATAACAAGATTTAGTTTCAGCGTTACGGCACTCGTAGCCGGGATAGCTCAGTGGTTAGTGAATTGGACTACAAAGGACAAGAGGTCAGGTCCGATCCATCTCGACGGCTTCCATGTCCAACCAGCTTTAATTGGGGACTCCGGGTTGTTGTTTTTTGTTGGGAAAGTAATACGGCACGGGTGTAATACTGACCACGTTACATAAAAAGTATTGCATCGAATGTTTATTTTTTTTTATATTGACACTAACATATATACATCACGTGGTGTGACGGGGCTCTTTACATTTTTTTTAAGTTAATGTTACGGTGTTAATAGAAAAATACAAAAATAAGCAAGAATAAAGGAATCGACCTCTTTAGCAAAAAGATAGTAGTAATGGTAACCAAAAAAAGCAAAAGAAAAAGACATCACCGCAATGCAGAATAAAGACAAGTGGAACAATATTAAAACTGGTAAATGAATTTAAATATCTGGGAACAATGTGTAACTTCAGATGGTGGAAGATACCGCGGATTTCCAATTTTGACAATAGAAACAAGAAAAAGAGTTCTTAAATGTTATGTAGAGTCAGTGTATTATCAATGATTCACATATGGATGTGAATCATTGATAATAAGATACAAACAGTAAAAATCACTGGAGACTGTAGAAATGTGGTTTTACAGAAGGATTTTGAGAATACCATGGGCAGCTAAGAAGAGTAATGTGAGCGTACTGAAAGAGGTCAAAGCAAGAAGAGAGCTAATTTCCAAAATTTTCAAGAAACGATTATCATTTTTTGGCCATGTAATGAGAAGGGAAATGTTGGAATATATTGTAACAACTGGGAAAATTAAGGGACTAAGAGATAGAGGGAAGCAAAGAGATAAGATATCAGACAGCTTAAGAGAATGGATTGACAGAAGGTGAACAACAGAAATGATAAATAATTGTCGAGATGGAAAGTTATGTAAAGTCATGATCACCTTCGCCAGCAGCGCCGGTACTTGATGATGATGATTAATAGAAAGGACATCAATAAAGGCGACAAACTTCAAGTCATGTACATATGCCATTTAAAGAGAGACAAACTATAGAAAAGGAAACAAAGGATTTGTTTAGTGTGCTGTAGCTCGATAGCTTTCCTGTGGGTATGACATAAGAGTTCACCGATGTTGGCCACTAATAATTCTCTTGATTTCCTCCTTTATGTCTTCACTAAAAGATCAAATACACACGCCTATTCATTTATACATTTCAAGTGTAGAAAGAATTAGAAGAAGATGTATCTTTAAGTTAACACTTTTAAAACTAAAAAATGAATATTGTACGCACCTAAATCTTTGACATTTTTCTTACAAGCATTAACTACTTCTTCTTTCCTTCCTCATTTGTCTTTCAGCGTCGAGGGGAGATATGATTTGAGGTCTTTTGCTCTTATGTTCGCTTCTGCTGCAGTTATGTCTCCTAGTGCTTCTAATATTCCATTGATCCATCTTATTGGTGGTTGACTCTTGGATCTGATATTCTCGCAGCGTTTATTGAAGGCTCGTTGTGTTGTGTTTTGATCACTCTGCCTCGTCACGTGGCTAAACCATTTATCTGTTGTTTCTTTATATATTATAGGGCGGGGATAATTTATAACTTTTATCGCATTCTTCATTTCTAATCTTGACTCCCATGCTGTTTCCTGTCATTTGTCTGACACACTTCATCTCAGTAGAGGTAATTTTTCTTATTGTTCTTGACGCGCCTCAGTCAACCCAGTGTATTGTAGTCTGAACCCAGATTGTGACACAGTGATAATTCAAAGCTGACGCGCCTCACTCAACCCAGCCATAAAAAACTTGGATGGGGTGAGAACGAGAATCTGGCTCTAAAGTCGAACTTTCGACAGAATAAGAGAATGGAGTTAGGTCCGTCTGAAGTGTGTGGTGTGAACGGATTAACAACTAACAAGAGAAATGGCGGATTATTTTTTCTCGTACCGACAAGTCGCCGGGGTTCACCAAACTCTAAAAATGGGTACCAGAGATTGTTATAGGAAATAAAGGCGGTCTGGCGTAGTACCGACCACATCATCCAAGAATGTACAGCAGTTGAAAAACATTGGTCACTAACGCCATGTTAGCCATACGCCTAGTTACAACAGGGGAGGTAAGCTTACTTTTACTCTTTTCTCTTAAAAAAGAGTGAGAGAAAGAAAGAAAGCTTGTTGAGAGAAGAATCGGGAGGAAGCAATCGTTTCTTGTTCATTTATTGTGACAACTGGAAAAATTGAGGGGAAAAAGAAATAAAAGGAAGAAAAAGAGAAAATATACCAGCCAGTTAAAGACAATGATATGAAGTCAAAAACAGGAATGATAAACAATTGCAGTTGTGGAGAGACATGATCGCCTTTGCCAGCAGCACGTTAGTTTATGATGAATGATAACCAACATAGCGGTACTAATTTTGATATAATTAATAGTAATGTTGAGAGATAGAGAGATTGATAGCAATGTATGCGAGAGCTGGAAAACAACAAAAGAAATAGGGGATAAAAATTAAGATGCATTTGAAAACAAACGCCGCAGGAAAATACTTATTATACTTTTGGTATGAATTCAAGATTAGTGCAGAAAAAATAGAAATAACAAATCATAGAAAAATATCAACTCTAATCAAAAGAAGAGAGAGCTCATATGTTGGTCATGCGATGAGCAGAGACAACAAGATAATCTCAAAGCAAATCCTCAAATGAAAGACACAGAATAAGAGAAACAGAGGCCGGCCTAGAGAAACACTAAAAACAGAACCGAGACGAGAGGCAACAACAGGAGGCATCAACTCCTTTGCCGAGATTGAGCAGCCTGCCCAGAACAGATATGTATGGCGAGATATAATCCTGATCCTGTGCAAGGTTTGAGATTTGATAGCATCGATCATCGGACATAAAGAGTCTGCCCTATGCACCTTTTTCGGATAAAAAGGATAATAGATAGATATATGCATAGACATATAAATAGGCAGACTGAAGAGAATGATGATGATGGTGGTAGTGTTAATATTAACAACGAAGATGATGTTGATGATATGGTCAAGGCAAAGAAATGCACATAAAAAAAGTAAAGTACCCCCGTCACGCCAAGTGGCGTATAGGGAATATGGTGTTAGTGACCATAAATTTTACAGACATTCGGAACATGATTTTGGGGTAATGTGGTCGGTATTACGCCCGTGCCGCTTTACTTTCCCAGAAAAATATCATGTACCCATTAAAGACTGGGTGGACCGGAAGTCGTTGTTTGGGATCGAACCCTACCTCTTGTCCTTTGTAGTTCAGTTCACTAACCACTGAGCTATCACGGCTCCTAAAGAAATGCACATAAATGCATGACATTAGGTGGGTGCAATGAAGCAAATTGTGAGGAGAAATGAAAACAGAAACATTTGAGCGAGCACTTTTATTCTCTGATAGACGACAACAAGGTAGATGTATGCATCAATAACATTATCCTTATCATTTTCATCGGCAATATTTGCATGTCAATTAGCCATAGCGTTCACAAAAATCGTCATCGGCGATTCTTTAAATTAACAACTGTCATCATTACCAAAAATGACATCATCAACATGAGGAGAAAAAAAAATAAAAAAATAGGCATAGAATAAATAGAAAAAAATATGCATAAAAAAAAATAGAAAAACAATATGCATAGAAAAAAAATAGACAGAAAAAAATAGAAAAAAATAGGACTTCGAAGAAAAATAGAAAAAATAAGATCTGAAAAAATAGGCAAAAATAGGCATAAAAAATAGAAAAGAAAAATAGGCATAGGAAAAATAGGCATAAAAAATCTAGAAAAAATAGATAAAATAGTCATTGAAAAAAATAGAAAAAAGAGGCATAGAAAAAACTATTTTAAAATAGACATAGAAAAGAATAGAAAAAATAGGCATAGGAAAAAAATAAAAAAAAAATAGGTATAGAAAAAAATATTTAAAAATAGGTATAGAAAAAAATATAAAATTAGGTATAGAAAAAAATATAAAAAAATAGGCATAGGAAAAAAATATATAAAATAGGCATAGAAAAAAATAAAAAAAATAGGTATAGAAAAAAAATAGAAAAAAAATAGGCATTAAAAAAAAAATAGAAAAAATAGACATAGAAAAAAAACGGCATAGTCAAAGCTTCACGTAACAAGTGGACAATATAAACCAGAACGACGTTTCGGTCCAACAGGCTTTCAGCAGGATACACAGACAACACACACCCCACAACCATCACAGACAACACACACACACACACACACACACACACACACACACACACACACACACACACACACACACCACAACTATGTATTTAAAATTTACAAAAATAATTAAAAATATATAACAATTTCGAACGAGACGAAGAAATAAAAGGAAAATAAAAAATAAAAAGTCTCCCCTGTAAAATCTGGCCTGTTTACGGAAACTTATGTTACTGCGGGCTGTGTGCGCACATATACCCCAACGCACTAACATTCTTACACATCAGGTCATACAAGGAAGCCTTTTTAGTTTTTTTGTTAATTCTTCTTCTCGTTCGAAATTATTATATGTTTAAAATTATTTTGTAAATTGTAATTACGTGTGTGTGTGTGTATTTCTTCCTGCTGAAAGCATATTGAGCCGAAGCGTCGTTCTGGTATGTGTTGTCCTCTTGTTGCGTGAAGCTTTAACCATACAGATTTTTTTCTATTTTTGTCTATATCTATTTTCTTCTGTATCTATTTTTTTCTATATCTATTTTTCTGTATCTATTTTCTTCTATATCTATTTTCTTTTATATCTATTTTCTTCTATATCTATTTTCTTCTATTTTCATATTGGCTTCCGGTGTCATGGCGGCTACGTGCAGTCGTTTTTATCTTTCGGCTCTTGCCGATATATTTAAATGATTTACGTGACAGTCGATTTATGAAATTACATGTTGCTATTCCCCGTTTGGTGTATGTTTTACTTCGGACGTGTGGATAAACTGTGATTACCGATATTTAAGTGGAATATGATAGTAGTGATGGTGGCTGTGAACTCAACAGAAAAGTGGATAACATGCACCGAAATACAATAGATTTGGCACCGACTTTGCACCGACTTTGCACCAAAACGGTGCCAAAAAAAAAAAATTATTTTTTCGAATTCGCGATTTTTTCGAACTTCATAATTTTTTTGGGGGGAAAAATTTTGGGAAAAATTTTTTGGTGTTCGTCAGTTTGTCGAATCACTGAGAGCTTAACTCAGGTAAATTCAAAAGATCGTGTGCTAATCCGGTGATCGTGTCGGTGATCGCCTCGCTCGTGTTAGATGAAAATGAAAGAGTATTTTAAAAGAGTATGTGAAAGTAAACAGAATTATTTAAAAAATATGTATTTGTGAAAGTAAACTCAGAATTATTAAAAATAAAAAAATAAAAAAAAAAACAGTCTCCCTTCAGGATTCGAACACGGGTCTACTACGTGACAGGGCAACATGTAAAAAAATGCTGACAAGCAATAACATTTGAAAGGTTAGTTTTGTCGAACGGTCTCCTGTGTTTCTGAGAGCTTAACCGCAGGTAAATTCAATAGAGACTCGGTGCTAATCCGGTGATCGCCGCTCGCTGTGTGTTATTTGTGAAAGAGTATTTTAAAAGAGTATGTGATAAATAAAAAATACGAAATGTTTCAAAACGTTAAGAAATATAGTTAAATGTGATAAAATTGATTTTTAAAAAAGGCGAAATAATAAAAACTATGAAAAAAATAAGTTAACATACTGACGGAAAACTAGTCAAGAAACTGGAATGACATTTTTGTTGACTGGGCTAGTGGTACTTGAGGAATGCTATTGTTAGGGTCGCTTACAAGGAATCGTGGTCATTGTTAGGAGCTGCATTGTTAGGCTCCGTGTTTAGAGTTAGGTAGAGGCATGTCGGGGACAGCGGTTCTAAAAGGGGGTATCTCGCGGGTCGGATGGCGGGTCGTCGTGCGGGTGGGGAAAGGTGCCTTTATTGGTTATCATCATGTGTGGGGCAACAGGAGGCGACATGTAAAAAAAAAAAAAATGCTGACAAGCAATTATTAGTATCGTTAGCATCATGTATTCTGACCTTCCCTCCTTGTTTTCTAACACAACTTCCTAGATTTCTGACCATGCCCCTCAACATCCCCATTCCTACTATCATCATGTGCCTCAACACTATCACCATGTCCCTCAACACTATCATGTGCCACCCTCAACATCCCCTTCCTACTATCAGCATGTGCCTCAACACTATCATCATCATGTGCCTCAACATCCCCCTTCCTACTATCATCATGTGCCTCAACACTATCACCATGTCCCTCAACACTATCATGTGCCACCCTCAACATCCCCCTTCCTACTATCAGCATGTGCCTCAACACTATCACCATGTCCCTCAACACTATCATGTGCCACCCTCAACATCCCCCTTCCTACTATCAGCATGTGCCTCAACACTATCATCATCATGTGCCTCAACATCCCCCTTCCTACTATCAGCATGTGCCTCAACACTATCATCATCATGTGCCACCCTCAACACTATCATCATCATCATCATCAAGCCACACAAAGTATCAATCATCTCTCTCACACATTCATGGTAAACCAAAACAAAACTCGTTCTATATTTTCACAACTTTATTAATACATCAAATATACGACACATATATATTACTGTCCGGTTGTTGATAATTTTAAGCGTCTGGGTTTCCTCCCTCCTGTTTTGGTGGTACTGTTTGTTAAATGTCTATCAAACACGGG
Organism: Megaustenia siamemsis; assembly: GCA_032433765.1. NCBI lineage: Eukaryota > Metazoa > Mollusca > Gastropoda > Stylommatophora > Ariophantidae > Megaustenia > Megaustenia siamemsis. The sequence continues at coordinate 64,875,271 of JAVIAB010000041.1, read as the reverse complement.
TGCATAGGAAGTGTCATTAGCCTTCAAAACACAACCGCCCTCCATTTTGACAAAACCTTGATCAAAGCTGGAATAGGTAATCGGTGACTCTGCTGAAACACCCGCGGCATTCATATTGGGTGCCGGATCTGTCGTCTGATTAACAAGAGCGAGGTTCCCTTGATTAACAAAGGGGGGCGTGTAGTCGATGAGATTCGTGTTAACAAGAGATGGTATGTAGTTTTGGTGGTTAACGACAGGCGGCGTGTAGTTGATCTGATTAACGAGAGGTGGCGTGTAGCTGATCTGGTTAACACAGGTGGCGTGTAGCTGATCTGGTTAACGAGAGGTGGCGTGTAGCTGAGGTTAGCATAAGCGGTTAAATTTCCTCTCGCATCTCGACTAACGTGATAAATTCCTCTCTCGATAGTGTTATCCCAGTTCTGGTAGGAAACTTAAAAAAACTATCACCGCTATATGTCCTTATATTTATCAATGGTCTGTTACGAAAAACACAAACCGAGACTGCCTTAACGCCATCTTTAGACAATGGAACTACAGTCTCATTTCCACGTGACATAAATATGCGCTGATCACTGAGATCAAACGAAATTGGCGTATTCAAGCTACACGACTCCATATTCAAAGAAAAAACAAACCACCTGGCAACAGACGTTGGTTATGTGTGTGCGTGTACACTGCTCGACTGGGGGTTTTTATACCCGTTTATCGGGTCGAGGACCGTCTATTTATAGCAGCTAACGCAATACGTTATCAGGCGTGGTAATCAGTCGTGTTGCGACATGTTCAGTGACCTCTGGAACTGACCCAATAGGGGGGTGATGTGTGGGGAAATATGATGCGTGTAACAATTCGGTCTCAGGTAACGCGGCTTGAGACTAGGAAACTCCTCCTCCTCCTCCCCCCTGTCGTGTTTATATAGGTTGTGGATTTTAAAAATAGGTGTTAGTTGAAGAGGGGGAAACCTCGCGCGCTGACCTAAAATCACTCGTTGTTATTTTCGTCGGGGGCGTAATCACTAAAGTTAGTAGCACTTGCGAGGATGGATCCCCGATGGAATCATCCCTTCACAGCTCTGATAGCCGGTCCTACCGGGTGTGGGAAAACGGTATTTGTGCAAAAGTTTATACAGAACCTTCACGAGCTAGCTGTCCCCGTACCGGAGGAAGTTATATGGTGTTATGGGGAATGGCAGCCGATATACGAGACTATGGGGTCAGTGAGATTTATCGAGGGTCTACCAGACGTCGATAAATTGGAAGGTGGTAAGAAGAGAAGACTGATCGTCATCGATGACTTGATGTCTGAGACGGACGAGCGGGTAACAAAATTATTCACCAAAGGTAGTCATCACAGAGATATTAGTGTGATGTACATTGTTCAAAATCTATTCGGAAAAAATAAAGAACATCGAACCATAAGTCTCAATACGCACTATTTAGTCCTTTTCAAGAACCGAGAGACGGGAGTCAAATTATGAATCTGGGTAAACAAATGTACCCGGGTCGGGTGGGGTACCTCCAAGATAGTTTTAAGGACGCGACAGCGACTCCTCACGGTTATTTGTTGGTCGATCTTCGTCAGGACACACCTGATAATCTTAGGTTGAGAACAAAAATATTCCCAGGGGAGAGACAAATCGTCTACGTGCCAAAGTAGAGAATCATGTGTGATCAAGCACTTAGACGGCACGGTGGAATGTTGAAATGTATGCGCGCCGCCTCGCCGACCGGTTTAAGAGCCATATTAAAAACAGCCTCTCCCAAACTCATTAACTTTTTGTGCGAGTGTTGTCATAACATATTAAAAGGTAATGTTAGACTCACTCAGCGACAGAAGTGCGAGCTACGTCGACACAAGAACAAGTTGAGACTTCTCACTAAAAAGAAACCGAGTCTTAAGCGGCGGAAAGAGATTCTACAAACCGGTGGGTTCATAGGTGCTTTGCTCCGTCCTATATTAAGTATTCTCGGTGGAGTACTAGGTGCGTAACAATGGCCAAAAAAATGATTTTGGTGGATCCTCGATTCCTCGAGGGTCTTAAACAGACTACTACCACGTCCTATAGCCCACCCGAGGCGATCGGTGACAACTTGAGAGATTTAGATGATGAAATGCAACGCATCCTATTCCGCGATGATTTAGCACCCGCCGATAAGGCCAGAGTGTACCAACGTGCCCTGCATCAGTATTTAACTAGATTGGAGCAGTATAAACGACGCTCATTGGGCTCGGTCGATCTCATTCAACACAACACGGCAACAGAAAAAACACCTTCCCCACCAACACCATCATTCGAGGTATCACCAGAGCAGACCAAGACACCACCACCACCACCAGCGGAAACCCCAAAGGTAGGTAATGAAACCACTCCGCCCGTAGCCACGTATAAACTGAGACCTAAAAAAAGAAAGAGCGGAATCCCAACACCAAAATGGGAACGGTGGAGAAAATATTGAGACGTCGTTACTTTGACCCTAGTCGACCAGGGGCGTATAGTGGTGCAACGGCCCTGCAACGTAACACCAAACTGGGACTCGCAAAGATCAAACAATGGCTGAGTCATCAGGATACCTATACCCTTCATAAACCAATTCGTCGCAGATTTGAAAGGCGTCCCATTATAACGAGTGGCCCCCAACAGCAATATCAGGCAGACCTAATCGATTTGAGACATTTGAAAAAACACAACGATGGATATTCCTATTTGGTTTCTTGCGTGGACGTTTTTAGTAAATTCGCGTGGTCTGTACCGATACGAACCAAAACGGGGAAATCCTTAGTGGAAGCCGTCGGTAAGATATTTCTCGATGGGAAACCCGCGAGTTTTCAAACCGATAAGGGGTCAGAGTTTCTGAACAGAACATTCAGAAATTCCTCGCTGACAACAACGTTCACTTTTTCACTACGCAGAACGAAGATATCAAGGCCGCCGTGGTGGAACGCTTTAATAGGACTCTGAAACAACGGATGTGGCGATATTTCACGAAATCCAATAAGTTGTCTTATGTCCGAGTCCTCCCCGCCCTACTTCGAAGTTATAACCATTCGTATCACAGAAGTATAAAAATGGCACCGGTCGACGTCAACGCAGACAATCAAGAACAGGTATGGAACACGTTGTATAATAGCAAACGTAACTTTAAATTTGAAAGACCCCTGTACAAGCCCGGTGATCGAGTTAGACTGGTCCTGGGCAGAGCCAATTTTAAAAAGGGTTATGCCCCGGCTTGGACGGAGGAACTGTTTTCCATCAGTCGAGTAAATGAAACAAACCCCGTTACATATGTGTTGAAGGATGATAAGGGCGATGAGATAGAGGGGTCATTCTACACAACGGAAATTCAAAAAGTTGGAGACAAACACGAGTACAGAATCGAGAGTGTCATAACCGAGCGTCGCACATCCTTTGGGCGAAAGGAGAGTTTAGTCAAATGGTTTGGTTACGGTTCGTCATTTAACAGTTGGATACCGTCCAAGGACATTGTCAGATACAAAAACTAGAGATGCGAGAAGAAGAAGAAGAAGAAGTGGTAACTTTTGGTGGAGAGCCCGATTGGGAGCCGTAAACTCGGGAGTCGGGAGAGACGGCGAACCGCGCTGGTGGGGGTCGATGTTTGGGAAACTATCCCCCTACTTAGAACTTGTCTTTATTTGTCAAGTGGTAGTTATATATACAGTTGTAGCGGTCTCGCTGTTCAATCTGACCACCGAAAAGGCAGACGCGAAGGAGGAAAACTGTGGATAGCCCTACGGAGCAGCTGTTTGGGTTACATGCTACCGAATCCAAACTTGGAGAGGCGACGGTGAAACGAGTGAAAAAAAAAATGAGTTTTTATGTCACCCTTCCCAGCAATGCATCTATGGAACTTTTTAAGGATAATAACCCAGGCCACTTTTTCGTTAAACTCCCTCAGACCATTGACATTTCGACGCAGTATGAGATCGCACTGGTGGAGATACAGTTTCCGCTAAATTATTTCAATGTAATAGAGGGTGATGTCTGGATTCGCTATGAATCTCTCGATAACGACGATATTTGCGACGCCAGATTTTATTTCAACGTGACATTGGAACCTGGGTTATACACGAAACCCGATGCGTTCATCGGCGCGTTGAACGCGTCGATCGTAAAAGCGGAGGATGAGTCGTACAGGGGAGAGAAAGGGAAAAAAATGAGATTCATTTACGCAAAAGAGGTGAATAAAGCCATCTTGAAACTTTACGAGAAAGGAGTCAGTGTTACCATAAGCGATACTTTGAAAAACATGTTAGCCTTCCCCACGACCACAATATCAGACACGGCTCCCGATATCTTCAGCGTGGGTGTAATGGACTTGGAAAGTGTTGCGAAGAATGTCTACGTCTACTGCGATCTCGTTTCCCCCAGACCGGTCGGGGATGTGATGGTGCCTCTCCTCAGGAGCGTGCCTGTTCTCAATAGAAATCACACCTCGGTGTTCAGATCTACGATAAGCCTCACTACCTACCCCTGAGTAGATTTTCCTTCGATACCGTCGAGATCCTTTTAGCCAACGAACACGGAAAAAACCATTCCATTCACCAGCGGGACGTCGGTGCTAACGGTACACTTTCGAGTCAAGAAGCATCTCGAGCTGGTATAATGGTGAAACACACTCCCCTTCATAGAGATGTTGAGTTATACGAAGACTTTTACTGTTGTCAGGCGGGCGATGGGATGCCCGTGTTTATAGGAGGTCGAAGTCAGAGCGGTCGAGGAATCGGTAGTTTCTTCGGTGGAATCGGGAGGGCTATTTTACCCTGGTTAAAAACCGGCGGTAAGGCCTTGCTCAGAGAAGGCTTGGGGACCGGTCTGCAGGTCGCACAGGACGCATTGGCCGGGAAAAATGTCGGTGAAGCTTTCAAAGAACGAGCTAAGGAGGCCGGTCAGCGGTTGCTACACGGGGCCGTAGACCACCTGCGTGATAACAACCAATCAGGAAGTGGTTTACGTCAAAGCAGAAAGCGAGTTATGAAGCTACCTCCACCAGGAGAACCCGTTACGAAGAGGATAAAACCGACAGCTGGACGGTTCCCCCTTCATTCGGTGCACAACAGAGGGAAGAAGACGAGGGTGACAAAGGATATTTTCGACTAATAATGTCCCTCATTCACCCCAAATCGTGCGAATGTCTTCACTCTGGTTTGGATTTATTTAGCGTTCCACCAACGCAGACATCTCTCGACTCTGGCCAGTTTATTGAAATTCGGCCGATCGCAGCTTTGTCGCATAGCGCACCGATAGAGTTTTTCATTTATGGAAACAGCGAGGAGTATCTAGATCTTTTCAACACGTTTTTACATCTGCGGGTCAAGATCACCCTCCCGAATGGTGATAGTGTACCTGTCGATGCTGAGGTAGGACCGGTCAACAATTATCTTCACAGTCTATTTTCACAAGTCGACGTATCGCTAAACGACACGTTGGTTACACCGTCGGAGAATACCTATCCTTTTAGAGCGGTGTTTGAGGCCACGCTAAATTACGGGGAGGATGCGAAAACGGGATACTTGACGGCCGCTCTGTTCTACAAAGACACAGCTGGCCACCATGACGATTTGAAAGAAAATGAGGGTTTTAAAACACGGCGCGATTTGACTTCGGGTAGTAAAGAGGTTGAAATGATGGGTCGTTTGCACTCTGATGTCTTTGTGCAGGATCGTTACATGTTAAACAGAGTCGATGTAAAGATAAAACTCACCCCCTCGAAGGATGTGTTCAGCCTCGCGACTCACGATAGCTCTGTGGGTTATAAGAGTGTTATCACCTACGCCGCGCTCGTGGTAAGGAAAGCTAAGCTAAACCCCGCGATTTCTCTGGCCCACGAAAAGGCTCTCTTGAGCGGGAATGCGCGGTACCCGATCAAGAGGGTTACCATCAAGACCTTTTCCATCGCTAGCGGGATGCTTTCCCACAGTCAAGACAATTTATTTTTGTCTCAAACACCGACCCGTATAGTGATAGGTCTGATTACGGCCAGTGCTTTTAATGGTGTTTACACAGCTAACCCGTTCAATTTTCAACACTTTGGTCTGATTTATATGAACCTGACGGTCGACGGGAATGTATCTCGGGAAAGCCTCTAACTATGGACTTTGAACGAAATCAATACGCGAGAGCTTTCTTCGGCACAAATCTGGCCATGGGTCTGATTGGTAAAGACGCTGGGAATAACGTTGATTATAGAGAATTCAAGGACGGATACTGCCTATTTGGTTTTGACCTCTCGTCCAGCCTACTGGACGGCTCCCATTTTGAGCTAGCCACAAGCTGACCCTTGTCGATAGAACTCAAGTTTGCCGCTCCCACCACTACTCCCCTACAAGTTATCGTCTACGCAGAGTTGGACTCGGTGCTCGAGGTGTCCAAGACAAGGCAGATTCTAACAGACTTCGCCGTTTGAGAGAGAGAGAGTCGAATATGAACACGAGGGAGATTTACAACCTTTTGATGTCGGATATTTTCGTTCGACGTTGTTCCCTTGTTAGTGTCATTCCACGAAACCACTTACCGCCGAGCATCGACCCAACGGCGACCGCGGCCTTTGTCATAAACACCGACCCTGCCCACGAACCCGGTGAGCATTGGGTGGCCCTATTTTACAACGGTCTCGGCGAATGTGAGTATTTCGATTCCTACGGTTTGCCTCCCAGACACGTGGATATTTTAAACTTTATAGAGCAAAACTCACACGTTCCATTCGTCTACAACCCGCGGGTGTTGCAAGATTTGTTTAGCAACACGTGCGGTCTATATTGTGTTTATTATATACTTCTTAAGTGTCGTGGCGCGAAACTTAACAGAATTCTCATGCCTTTTTCATCGAGACAGCACGTAAACGACCGTATCATTTATCGTTTGCTCGCCCCGTGGATACTTCGGCTTCGAGGGGCCCGCCCAGACGCTTAAAATTATCAACAACCGGACAGTAATATATATGTGTCGTATATTTGATGTATTAATAAAGTTGTGAAAATATAGAACGAGTTTTGTTTTGGTTTACCATGAATGTGTGAGAGAGATGATTGATACTTTGTGTGGCTTGATGATGATGATGATAGTGTTGAGGGTGGCACATGATGATGATAGTGTTGAGGCACATGATAGTGTTGAGGGACATGGTGATAGTGTTGAGGCACATGATGATAGTGTTGAGGCACATGCTGATAGTAGGAAGGGGGATGTTGAGGGTGGCACATGATAGTGTTGAGGGACATGGTGATAGTGTTGAGGCACATGATGATAGTAGGAAGGGGGATGTTGAGGCACATGATGATGATAGTGTTGAGGCACATGCTGATAGTAGGAAGGGGGATGTTGAGGGTGGCACATGATAGTGTTGAGGGACATGGTGATAGTGTTGAGGCACATGATGATAGTAGGAAGGGGGATGTTGAGGGTGGCACATGATAGTGTTGAGGGACATGGTGATAGTGTTGAGGCACATGATGATAGTAGGAAGGGGGATGTTGAGGCACATGATAGTGTTGAGGGACATGGTGATAGTGTTGAGGCACATGATGATAGTAGGAAGGGGGATGTTGAGGCACATGATGATGATAGTGTTGAGGCACATGCTGATAGTAGGAAGGGGGATGTTGAGGGTGGCACATGATAGTGTTGAGGGACATGGTGATAGTGTTGAGGCACATGATGATAGTAGGAAGGGGGATGTTGAGGGGCATGGTCAGAAATCTAGGAAGTTGTGTTAGAAAACAAGGAGGGAAGGTCAGAATACATGATGCTAACGATACTAATAATTGCTTGTCAGCATTTTTTTTTTTTTACATGTCGCCTCCTGTTGCCCCACACATGATGATAACCAATAAAGGCACCTTTCCCCACCCGCACGACGACCCGCCATCCGACCCGCGAGATACCCCCTTTTAGAACCGCTGTCCCCGACATGCCTCTACCTAACTCTAAACACGGAGCCTAACAATGCAGCTCCTAACAATGACCACGATTCCTTGTAAGCGACCCTAACAATAGCATTCCTCAAGTACCACTAGCCCAGTCAACAAAAATGTCATTCCAGTTTCTTGACTAGTTTTCCGTCAGTATGTTAACTTATTTTTTTCATAGTTTTTATTATTTCGCCTTTTTTAAAAATCAATTTTATCACATTTAACTATATTTCTTAACGTTTTGAAACATTTCGTATTTTTTATTTATCACATACTCTTTTAAAATACTCTTTCACAAATAACACACAGCGAGCGGCGATCACCGGATTAGCACCGAGTCTCTATTGAATTTACCTGCGGTTAAGCTCTCAGAAACACAGGAGACCGTTCGACAAAACTAACCTTTCAAATGTTATTGCTTGTCAGCATTTTTTTACATGTTGCCCTGTCACGTAGTAGACCCGTGTTCGAATCCTGAAGGGAGACTGTTTTTTTTTTATTTTTTTATTTTTAATAATTCTGAGTTTACTTTCACAAATACATATTTTTTAAATAATTCTGTTTACTTTCACATACTCTTTTAAAATACTCTTTCATTTTCATCTAACACGAGCGAGGCGATCACCGGACACGATCACCGGATTAGCACACGATCTTTTGAATTTACCTGAGTTAAGCTCTCAGTGATTCGACAAACTGACGAACACCAAAAATTTTTCCCAAAATTTTTCCCCCCAAAAAAATTATGAAGTTCGAAAAAATCGCGAATTCGAAAAAATAATTTTTTTTTTTTTGGCACCGTTTTGGTGCAAAGTCGGTGCAAAGTCGGTGCCAAATCTATTGTATTTCGGTGCATGTTATTCCACTTTTCTGTTGAGTTCACAGCCACCATCACTACTTATGATTTATTCTTCTTTGTGTCGTGTGTTCGCGGTTCAATAGTCAAGCACATGGTTCGACAAAAAATGGCGCCGCGGCGGGTATGTTCAACCCGAATATAAAAAGTCTGTGTCGTGGATGGGGCGTATGAATCAGAAATGATCAACGGCCCAGAAATCAAAAACAGCAAAGTGTGTGGCACACATGAGGCATATTACGAAAGACGAATATGGCAGACCACCGTGAAAGAGATTGGAGCCTCATCACGTAACACTCCAAAGAAAGCCATAGAAACTAAGAATGGCAAAATGTTACATCTTCTCAATATTCCTGAATAGTGCAGAAACAGGGACATTAGACAAGAAAACAGAACAGAAAATTGAAGCCTTTGAAATGTGGATATATAGACGAATAGGTAGAATTGGATTGAAAGAAAAGAAAACAAATGATGAAGTTTTAAAACAACTGAAAATAAAAAAGAGAACTACTAAATACAATTAAGACAAGACAAATGAAATTTTTGGGGCATGTTAAAAGATACAACAGCCTACTAAAAGTAACATTGGAAGGGAAAATACAAGGTAAAAGAGGCAGAGGCAGCCCAAGATTAACATGGACGAGTAACATCAAAAGATGGACAAGTCAATCTATGACAGCCTGCACCATCAATGCAAGAAACAGAGTAGAATGGCGATCCATGGTAGCCAACCTTCTTTGCGCAGAAGACACTCGATGATGATGATGATGATCTATTTTCTTCTATATCTATTTTCTTCCATATCTATTTTCTTCTATATCTATTTTCTTTTATATCCACTTTTTTCCTGATGTTGATGATGCCATTTTTGGTAATGATGACAGTTGTTAATTTGAAGAATCAGCAATGATGATTTTTGTGAACTCTATGTCTAATTGAGATGCAAAAAGTGCCGATGAAAACGATAAGGATAATGTTGTTGCTGCATAAATCTACCTTGTTGTCGTATGTCAGAGAATAAAAGTGCTCGCTCAAATGTTAACCACCGCCGTCTGTATATCAGATCCCAGCTCCTACCGCACTTTTCTCCAACATCCATAATATTGGTGTGGAGATACCGAGCCTGGGTAACATCCAAGGAGTTATCACTGCACCCAGACAACATTGATAAACTGCCTGCAAAATATGGCAACATCTGCGTCCTGTACGCTTTACGGATTATACATGTTTTTTTTAAGCTGGTTATTTTTAAATGTTTACTTCCCAGCATGCAACGGTTACCGTCAGAATGAGGCACTTTCTTTTGGTAAAATCCTTTGACACTATTCTCTTTTGTGGTTGTTTGAATATGATACTTTAGTACGTTGCTTTGTTTCTTCTTCTACTTAATACTGTAATCCCGGAAGTCGTTGGGGCATTGCTGATAGACTTCATCAACCTTCTCCATTTATCTCTTCTGTCAATTCTTTATCCATTTTAGACAATCATCATCATGTGCCATACCGGTTGGCGTGGGCGATCATGTTCTTCCACAATCTTCTATCTACAGTGCATCGTATCAGGTCTGTTGTTGACTGCTTTCCATGCCATGACACCAAGCCATCTAGTATTTTCTCTCTTTGTCGTCCGCGATCTCTCTTTCCTTTTATTATGCCAGTTGTAACCAAGTATTCCAACTTTCCACTTCTCACGATGTGCCCGGAAAATGTTGATTGTTTATTTCTGATGTTTTTTAGGAGCTGCCTTTTTTTGGCAATAGAAATAAGAAAAAAAAGAGTTCTTAAATGTTATGTTGTGCCAATCTTAACATATGGATGTGAATCATGGACAATATGACAATAGACAAGAAAATCATTGGATTCTGTAGAAATGTTTTACAGAAGAATTTTTGTCTTTGGTAGTCAGACCAACGAGATACGCGACTGAGCCATTTTAATTTGTAAGCAAAAGTAAAGGGCCTCATCACGCCACGTGGCGTATAGTGAATATGGTGTTAGTGACCCGTCACGCCACGTGGCGTATAGGGAATATGGTGTTAGTGACCCGTCACGCCACGTGGCGTATAGGGAATATGGTGTTAGTGACCCGTCACGCCACATGGCGTATAGGGAATATGGTGTTAGTGACCCGTCACGCCACATGGCGTATAGGGAATATGGTGTTAGTGACCGTCACGCCACGTGGCGTATAGGGAATATGGTGTTAGTGACCCGTCACGCCACGTGGCGTATAGGGAATATGGTGTTAGTGACCCGTCACGCCATGTGGCGTATAGGGAATATGGTGTTAGTGACCCGTCACGCCACGTGGCGTATAGGGAATATGGTGTTAGTGACCATAATGTTTATAGACCTTCGGCAATTGAAGTATGTGGTAATTTGGTCGGGATTACGACTGAGTCGCTTTACTTTCCCAGAAAAAAATCCGTTATCAATTTAAGGCTGGGTGAATCAAGAAGCCATTGATCAGTATCAAATCCGACCTCTTGTTCTATGAGACCAGTTCACTAACCACTGAGATAGCTCGGCTCCCTAATTTTATTTCCTGGATCTTCACAATAGAGAAAAAAATCATCACATACTCTTATTGCTTGTTATTTCCTTTTTGGGATTTTTTAAAAATGTGTGATACCATCTAAGTAAGGGATCCTTGATTCACACGCCATTAAGCATATTATATATACAGCTTATTAAAAAATATTTAATATCCTGTTTTCGTGATGTTTTAAGAAACACTTGCAGTGATAAAATAAAACCACAGGAAAGTGCTCAGGCCCTTTCACTTTCAAATGAGAGAATCTAGAGAATTGATGCGACATCCTGTGGGTAGAGAATTGTGGAAGATTATGATCGCTTACGCCAACCGGTGTGGCACAAGATGCTGATGAATATACAACGACAGCTCAGAAATATCAATTTAGAAAAAAACCCACATTTGTGCAGATTATTTATCGACTTTTTAAAAGACAAATTGCCTCACCGAAAAAAAATAAAAAAAACACACACATATATATATATATATATATATATATATATATATATATATATATATATATATATCTATCTATCTATCTATTGACCTTTCGAGCCGTAACCGGCCCATAGGGCGTAGACCAAGATACACCTTCTCCTATATGAATTTTTGTTCTAGCAGTTTTCTTTTAAAGATATTTTATCAAATCTCGCCATCTGTCTCTGTTCTGTGCAAGCAGTTCTATCTCATTGAGGGAGCCGATTCCTGCTGCTCTTGCCTCTCTCATCAATGTTCTTCTCAGTGTCTCCCTGGGTCTTCCTCTTTTTCTTTTACCTGTTGTTTCCCATATGAGGGCTTGCTTTGCTATTCGATTATTATCTCTTCTCATCACATGTCCAACGTATGACCATCGTCTTTTCTTTATTACTGAAGATATTAGTGGTTGATTGGCGATTTCTCTAATTTCCTCGTTTGTTTTGAATTCGTTCCATTCTATACCAAGTATTTTCCTTAGACATTTATTTTCGAATGCGTTCAACTTTGTTTCTATATCTCTTGTTGTTTTCCAGCTTTCACACGCATACGTAAGGGTTGATAGTACATTTGATTTGAATAGCCTAAGTTTTGTGTTTGTGCTAATGAGTTTTGATTTCCACAACTTTTCAAGGCTTCTGAAAGACATTGCTGCTTTAGCCAGTCTGATTCTAATTTCTTTGCTCGTATCCCCTTCTCGATCAATGTGACTTCCAAGATAGATGAAGTGATCGATCTCTTCTACTGGTTTGTTTTCCATGTATATTTTGTCACTTGTTGGAATTAAACTTTTCATGACTTTAGTCTTTTCATGATTGACCTCAAGCCCAATTTTGCTGGCTATTGATGATAGTTCATTTGTGTTTTCCTGCATCGTTTTTATCTGATTGCTGATGAGAACTATGTCATCAGCAAAGTCCAGGTCCTCCAAATGGTCTCCTTGTATCCATTCGATGCCTTTATTACCAGTGCAGCATTTCTTCATTATGAAGTCCATAACAATTCCAAATAACAAGGGCGATAAAATACATCCTTGTTTAACCCCAGTTTCTATTGGGAAACATTCGCTCAGTCCTTCCTCTGTTCGAACTGCACATGTGTAACCATCATACATGTCTTTGATAATATTTATGATTTTTGATGGTAAGCCATATTGCTTCAGAATTTTCCACAAAGAATCTCTATGAATACTATCAAATGCTTTTTTGAAGTCGATGAAGTTAAGTACAAAAGGTTTTTGCTTTTCAATGTGTTCCTCCAATATAAGTCGTAGAGTGAAAATGTGGTCAAGACAGCTTCTCCCTTTTCTAAACCCAGCCTGTTCTTCACGCATTACTGTATCTATTGAATCCTTTATTCTATTTAGGATGATTTTACAGAATAATTTTGAGGCAACTGACAAAAGTGTCACGCCTCTCCAATTGTTACAATCTCTAAGATTGCCCTTTTTTGGGATCTTAACAATGATTCCTTTTTTCCATTTATGAGGCGTCTTCTCTGTTTTCCAAATGATGTTGAACATTTTTTGGAGATGTATTAAATTATGGCTATCAATTGCCTTGAGGATCTCAGCTGTTAACTTATCCTCTCCAGCAGCCTTGTTATTGGTCATTAGCTTTAAGGTGGTTTCTATTTCACTCAAGGTGAAGTCATCTAAATTTACATCTAATTCTGCTGCTGGTGTTTCAGCTTCAAAATCTATTAAACTGTGAGGTAGTGGACGGTTAAGAATTTCTTTGAAGTGTTCCGCCCAACGGGCTTTTATGTCTGCGCTTGTTGTTAGCATTAATCCAGATTTGTCTAGAATTGGTGTTCCACTGGATGTATAGGTGTTTGTCAGCATCTTTTGTACAGTATAAAGAGTTCTGCTGTCTCCTGTAATTGCAGCTGTCTCTGCTTTCTCTGCCAAGTTGTCTATATAAGCTCTTGTATCTCTTCTTGCCGAACTTTTCACTTTGTTGTCTAATTCTTTGTATGTTGCTTTTGCCAGAACCTTTCCAAGATCTGTCTTTACATTAGTCATGGCTCTCTTCGCTTCTCTTCTTTCTTTGATGTATTTCCATGTGGTGTCTGAGATCCAAGCTCGTTTTTTCCATTTTCTTCAGTCCAGCACTTGCTATATATATATATATATATTGCATTCTCAAAGTCAATTCGACTTTGAAAATTTATACGTCACGAGTTATCTACTTATAGATCTATTGTTTCCCAATTAATCACCCCCTCATTTAATGGTTAAACATCACGAGTTGTCTACTTATAGATCTATTGTTTCCCAATTAATCACCCCCTCATTTAATGGTTAAACATCACGAGTTGTCTACTTATAGATCTATTGTTTCCCAATTAATCACCCCCTCATTTAATGGTTAAACATCACGAGTTGTCTACTTATAGATCTATTGTTTCACAATTAATCACCCCCTCATTTAATGGTTAAACATCACGAGTTGTCTACTTATAGATCTATTGTTTCCCAATTAATCACCCCCTCATTTAATAGTTAAACATCACGATTTATCTACTTATAGATCTATTGTTTCCCAATTAATCACCCCCTCATTTAATAGTTAAACATCGCGAGTTATCTACTTATAGATCTATTGTTTCCCAATTAATCACCCCCTCATTTAATAGTTAAACATCACGATTTATCTACTTATAGATCTATTGTTTCCCAATTAATCACCCCCTCATTTAATAGTTAAACATCACGAGTTATCTACTTATAGATCTGCTGTTTCCCAATTAATCACCCCCTCATTTAATAGTTAAACATCACGAGTTATCTACTTATAGATCTGTTGTTTCCCAATTAATCACCCCCTCATTTAATAGTTAAACATCGCGAGTTGTCTACTTATAGATCTATTGTGTCTCAATTAACTAACCACGTGTTTGCTTCTCGTGGCTGTGGCGATTACTTTGAAAATAAATTCCAAGTAGTTGTGTAATCCCCAAGCCAAAAAAGAAATCCTTTAAGTTCTATAAATTAGGACTAACACTGTCTGAGACCTCAACAAGAAGCAAAGTAAACACAAGAAAACATAAAAAACTGACGTCACTTAATTGTCGCTGATTATTCACACGCCAAACAAGGGCCGATCCCTCGGGACAAAACCAAACCGCTAAATTCAAGAGATAAAAACGTGATCACTCAAGTAAGAGAAAAAGAAGGCTTTAATATCCAAACAAATGACACCTTTTATATGAACCAGAATGCAACTACCATCCATAAACAACGGTCCATTGATTGGTTCTTCTACAGTTGTCAACATTATGTTCTTCCTATAGACTTGTGAGGTTCGAGGTCTGGAGCTTGAGATCGTCCATGGTCCGGCCAAGGTTGTCTCTATAGGAGGACAAGGTCCCAACTAAAGTCATGCGTTCTGTGAGCATCTTCCAACATTTAGAAAGCATTTTCTTGCCATCAGCAGATTAACAGAGGAAGACACAAATTTGCAAGACGCCGTTAACTGTAATGAGCAAATTAGTTCAAAGCTGACAACAAAAAAAAAGGGAAACAAATTTAAAGTGCCCCCCCTCCCCCCGTCACGCCAAGTGGCGTATAGGGAATATGGTGTTAGTGACTTTAAATTTTACAGACCTTCGGCACATGATTTTTAGGGTAATGTGGTCAGTATTACGCTCGTGCCGCTTTATTTTCCCAGAAAAAAAACGGTACCCATTTAAGACTGGGTGAACCCGGAAGCTGTCGGTTGAGATCGAACCCTACCTCTTGTCCTCTGTAGTCCAGTTCACTAACCACTGAGCAATTGCGGCTCCGTAAGGCTGACAAAGATAAAGTTAAATCAAATGAAATCTTATCTCCGACAATTATTTATATCAAAGAAAGTAAAAGAAAAATCAAAACTTGTGAAAATCGTAGTGAACGAACGGCATGAAGAGTTGAACACATAAAGGGTTAGCTAAGCTGACTCTCTTCAACAACTGACCTCCTCCATTCCATTCATTATGTGTCGTACCTGCTGACGTAGGTGATCATGTCTTTTACAATTTAAAATGTTGTCCACAGTTCATGGTATAAATTATATTGCAGACTGTTTATCATGCCATGGCACAAGCTGTCTAGTATCTTCTTTATTTGTTGTTTCCGTTCCCTCTTTCCCTGTATTTTTCCAGTAGCAACCAAGTATTCCAACTTGCCTCTTCTAATAATGTGCCCGAAAAATGTTGATTGTTTCTTTCTGATGTTTTTTTTTATGATCTCCCTTTTTGTGTTGGCCACTTTGAAACTTTCCTCATTGATCTTTCTAACTGTCCAGAGAATTCTCAACATTTTCTTTGAAGAAATCGCATCTCTTTCTTTCATTTCTTTGTTTTCTGTGCACAACTTGCTCCCGTTAGTCAGAACTGCCGTTAGCTGAGCCAATACGCTTGAACAATTTAAAACTTATAGTGTTAGCATAAACGATACTGCTATACAGCCGGGAACTTATAACGTTAGCTGAGCCTATACGCTTGGACAATTTAAAACTTATAGGGTTAGCATAAACGATACTGCTATACAGCCGGGAACTTATAACGTTAGCTCAGCCTATACTTCTGAACAATTGAACAGTTATAGCGTTAGCAGAGCCAATAATCCTGAACAAATGAATATCTATAGCGTTAGCAGAGCTAATACTCCTAAACAATTCAACATCTATAACGTTAAAAAAAAAGTAAAAAGTAAAGTACCCCCGTCACGCCAAGTGGCGTATAAGGAAATATGGTGTTAGTGACCCTATATTTTACAGACCTTCAGCACATGATTTTTGGGGTAATGTGGTCGGTATTACGCCCGTGCTACTTTACTTTCCCAGAAAAAAAAATCCGGTACCCATTTAAGGCTGGGTGAACCCGGAAGCCGTCGATTGGGATCGCACCCTACCCCATGTCCTTTGTAGTCCAGTTCACTAACCACTGAGCTATCGCGGCTCCCATCTATAACGTTAGACGAGCCAATACTCCTAAACAGCTGAACATTTATAGCGTTAGCAGAGCCAATACTGCTGAACAACTCAACATCTATAGCGTTAGCAGAGCCAATACTCCTGAACAACTCAACATCTATAGCATTAGCAGAGCCAATACTGCTGAACAACTCAACATCTATAGCGTTAGCAGAGCCAATACTCCTGAACAACTCAACATCTATAGCACTAGCAGAGCCAATACTCCTGAACATCTCAACATCTATAGCGTTAGCAGCGCCAATACTCCTGAACAACTCAACATCTATAGCGTTAGCAGCGCCAATACTCCTGAACAACTCAACATCTATAGCGTTAGCAGCGCCAATACTCCTGAACAAGTGAATTAACCAATACATTTCGCATTAATTAATCCAAATCCCGTAGAGTTTAGTTCAAATGGAACCCTACTGGTTTGTTGTGCCTGGAATCAACGCTTTGCCCGAGTGTATCAATAAATACTTGCAGACACCCAAAAAAAAAAAAAGTCCTTCAACGAAGCAAATTGCATCGAAATTACGAAATAATGCAACTCCATTGAAATCAGCATTCAGCGATGGAGTGAAAGCACGACACAAAGCTCGGGTAATTGCCGTACGTAAGCTCTGGAGGGCCAATCAGGTACGAGACTGGGATTCCCGAGTAGAAACGAAAACTGCCATTTTTTCAGGATGACTAGACGTAGCAAAATGATGGGAAGTTCAATCCGTAACAAATATTGCAGAAATCGGATGCAAGGGGATGTACAAGTGTGCTCATTACTGTGCAATATTAAGAGATACACAATTGATCAGCAACAACAACAAAAATGAAGAGAACGTGTCCCTGCATTATCAAACTCGTTTAATTTCTCAACAAAGGTCAAGGTAAAGTACGAGGTTTGAATCGGCGTCTTAGCAGGTTTGTTTTCACCCAAATGTGCTCGACGGAATATCCAGAAGTGTTCGGAGACTTCTGGATAGTGTCGCTTCAAGCATCGAAACTCACGATGCAAGACGGCATTCATCATCTTCCCAGAGTAATACCCTTTACCCATTTCTGCCAGCGGTTGGGTCGACCGCGAGGATTTTTTTTTCCAAACACGAGTACAATTCACACTGCTTCTAGCGGGCATCGAGCACGTGTTGTCTGAACGTCGATTGCACAGGCGAGTAGTTTTCCCAATTATGCTTCTGGGGCCCCTTTTTCTACAAGACTGTCAGCTAACTGGCGACGTTCACTCATCTATCAAGTCTCGTTTTGCTGGGTTAAGTAACCATGTCTCTCCACAACCTTTCATCTCTAGAACTTTATATCTCTACAACCTTACATCTTTAAAACCGTACATCTCTACAACCTTATATCCCTACAACCTAACATCTCTACAACCTTACATCTCTACAACCTTACATCTCTACAACCTTATATCTTTAAAACCTTCCATCTTTACAACCTTATATCCCTACAACCTAACATCTCTACAACCTAACATCTCAACAACCTTACATCTTTAAAACCTTACATCTCTACAACCTTATATCCCTACAACCTAACATCTCTATAACCTTGCATCTTTAAAACCTTACATCTCTACAACCTTATATCCCTACAACCTAACATCTCAACAACCTTACATCTTTAAAATCTTACATCTCTACAACCTTATATCCCTACAACCTAACATCTCTACAACCTTGCATCTTTAAAAGCTTACATCTCTACAAACTTATATCCCTACAACCTAACATCTCTACAACCTTACATATTTAAAACCTTACATCTCTACAACCTTATATCCCTACAACCTAACATCTCTACAACCTTGCATCTTTAAAAGCTTACATCTCTACAAACTTATATCCCTACAACCTAACATCTCTACAACCTTACATATTTAAAACCTTACATCTCTACAACCTTATATCCCTACAACCTAACATCTCTACAACCTAACATCTTTAGAACCTTACATCTCTACTGCCTTACATCTCTGCAACCTTCCATCTCTACAACCTTCCATCTCTACAACCTAACATCTCTATAACCTTACATGTCTACAACCTTCCATCTCTACAACCTTACATCTCTACAACCATAAAATACCTCTACAACCATAAATATCAACAACCTTCCATCTCTACAACCTTCCATCTCTACAACCTTCCATCTCTACAACCTTCCATCTCTTCAACCTTCCATCTCTTCAACCTTCCATCTCTACAACCTTCTATCTCTTCAACCTTCCATCTCTTCAACCTTCCATCTCTTCAACCTTCCATCTCTTCAACCTTCTATCTCTACAACCTTCCATCTCTTCAACCTTCCATCTCTTCAACCTTCCATCTCTTCATCCTTCTATCTCTACAACCTGTCATCTCTACAACCTTGCATCTCTACAACCTTCCATCTCTACAACCTTCCATCTCTACAACCTTCCATCTCTTCAACCTTCCATCTCTTCAACCTTCCATCTCTTCAACCTTCCATCTCTTCAACCTTCTATCTCTACAACCTTCCATCTCTTCAACCTTCCATCTCTTCAACCTTCCATCTCTACAACCTTCCATCTCTTCAACCTTCCATCTCTTCAACCTTCCATCTCTTCAACCTTCCATCTCTTCAACCTTCTATCTCTTCAACCTTCCATCTCTTCAACCTTCCATCTCTTCAACCTTCCATCTCTACAACCTTCCATCTCTTCAACCTTCCATCTCTTCAACCTTCCATCTCTACAATCATCCTTTGTAGTCCAGTACACTAACCACTGTGCTATTTCCTGGATCCATGTCTTCCATTATTGTTCTTTCCAGTCCGAAGTGTCTTTTGACGTGGCCATATATTTTAATTTTCTCTGTAGAATGGTGTTTATAATATAAGAAAGATCTTTTTTTCCAATAGTAATGTATTTTGATATTTTCATTGCCCTTTCTCATTATCGAAGATATCTTAAGGATTTTTTGGTAGCATTTTGTTTCGAATGAACCATTTTTTTTCTTCACTGTATTTGTTGATTTTATAGAGAGATAGTGGAAGACCGTAATCTTTGGAAACGCACCAAAGCTTCAAACGAAACAAGAAGCAGGAAGATTCATAGAAAAAGAGAATACATGGCGAAAGTATATATAGTTAAAACAAGAAATAATAATATTTCCTACGGGTGGTGAAAAATCCACAGTCAACTAGGCTGACAGAGGAATTTACTACAACAACAACTACTACTTCTACTAGTGCTACTATCCTCACTACTACTACTATTACTACTACTACTACTACTAACACTACGATTACCACTACTATTACTACTACCGTACTACTACTACTACGACTACCACTACTATTACTATTACCGTACTACTATTACATCTACTAGTGCTACGACCCTCACTATACCATACTACTGTTACTAGTACTACTTCTATCACTACCTCTACTACTACCACTACTACTACTACAACTACCATTACTACTATTACACCTCCTATTACAACTACTGTTACTACAACTATTACAACTATTACTATTACTACCACTACTGCCACTACTACCACTACTGTTATTTTTACCACTACAACTACCACTACTACTGCTACTACTACTACTACGACCATAATCACTACTACCATCACAACTACTACTACTACGACCTCAACCACTACTACCATTACCACTACTGCTACTACTACTACTACTACGACCACAAGCACTACTACCATTACCACTACTACTACTACGACCACAACCACTACTACCATTACCACTACTACTACTACTATTACTACTACGACCACAACCACAACCACTACCACCATTACCACTACTACTACGACCACAGCCACTACTACCATTACCACTACTACTACTACGACCACAGCCACTACTACCATTACTACTACTTTTACTACTGCGACCACAACCACTACTACCATTACCACTACTACTACTACTACTACGACCACAACCACTACTACCATTACCACTACTACTACTACTACTACGACCACAACCACTACTACCATTACCTCTACTTTTACTACTACGACCACAACCACTACTACCATTATCACTACTACTACTACTACTACTACGACCACAACCACTACTACCATTATCACTACTACTACTACTACTACTACGACCACAACCACTACTACCATTACCACTACTACTACTACGACCACAACCACTACTACCATTACCACTACTACTACTACGACCACAACCACTACTACCATTACCACTACTTTTACTACTACGACCACAACCACTACTACCATTATCACTACTACTACTACTACTACTACGACCACAACCACTACTACCATTACCACTACTACTACTACTACTACGACCACAACCACTACTACCATTACCACTACTACTACTACCACCACAACCACTACTACCATTACCACTACTTTTACTACTACGACCACAACCACTACTACCATTATCACTACTACTACTACTACTACTACTACTACTACGACCACAACCACTACTACCATTACCACCACTACTACTACGACCACAACCACTACTACCATTATCACTACTGCTACTACTACTACGATCACAAGTACTACTACCATTACAACTACTACCACTACTACGGCTACAAGAACTACTACCATTACCACTACTACTACTACTAAGGCTACAAGCACTACTGCCATTACCACTACTACTACTACTACTACTACTACGACCACAAGCACTACTACCATTACCACTACTACTACTACTACGACCACCACTACTACTACTACTACGAGCACAACCACTACTACCATTACCACTACTACTACTACTATTACGACTACAAGCACTACTACCATTACCACCACCTCTACTACTACTACTACTACGACTACAACCACTACTACCATTACCACTACTACTACTACTACGACTACAAGCACTACTACCATTACCACTACTACTACTACTACTGCTACGACTACAAGCACTACTACCATTACCACTACTACTACTACTACTACTACTACGACTACAAGCACTACTACCATTACCACTACTACTACTACTACTACGACTACAAGCACTACTACCATTACCACTACTACTACTACTACTACTACTACTACTACTACTACTACTACTACGATTACAAGCACTACTACCATTACCACTACTACTACTAATACCATTACCACTACTACCATTACCACTACTACCACTACTACTTATACGTTACTGATGAGAAGATACATGTCTTCATTAGTTTTAATTTCACTGCCGTGTTGATTGACTGTGACCGGGCGTAGAGCTACCATACACAGACTCCACAAACCACGCAATGATCGGGGCGGGGGAACCAAATAAACTCCAGGGCGGTCCCGATGGATGTAGCTGCCTCTCTCTCTCTCTCTCTCTGTGAGGTACCATCCCTTACACACACCTACCCTACCTTACCCCCGAACCAACCTGTTATTACATTAATATTCTGTATTAACCTTTTCAAAACTTACTTTTATATGTAGCAAGCCTCACTTCTCTTCTCTCCCCGCTTCTAATTCTGACTACGCCCCTGTTTTGATAACATCCTAAGTGAACCAGATTACAATATGCGATTACGAACTAAATGAGAAAATGTTCCATTTATTTGCTGAAATCACACAAATGTGTTTCGTGATTAAAATTGTGAAATAACGAGACGGTGATTATTTTTCGAAACTCAAACTGAGATGTCGGATCAGGTACACATTTTTGTTGCTCTTAATAATAAGATAAAAAGTTGCGTTAAATATCCTTTCACCTGGTTTTATCCATTTGCGAAGTATTTTTTTCTAATTTAACGCGACGAATATTGTTGTTATTATGGGAACTGAACAAACTGAAACGGTTTTATTTTGGGTCTTAAAGAGGCTGGAAGAATCAGCGGTGGAGAGGTGATTAATGTCTTCGTCTGATTGCCAAGCAGTTCGGGTTTGATTCTTGATTTAACCTGGGAAAAAAAAAATAGTTACAAAGTTTTCCGAAAACTAGTCACAGAAATAATGTCATGGAAAGCTGGTTTGCCTGGCAATGTTACATGATGGACGTGTAGAGTGTCTCACATGGAAAGCTGCTGTGCCTGGCAATGTCGCATGCTGGACGTGTAGAGTGTCTCACGTGAAAGCTGTTGTGCCTGGCAATGTCACATGCTGGAAGTGTAGAGTGTCTCACATGGAAAGCTGCTGTGCCTGGCAATGTCACATGCTGGACGTCTAGAGTGTCTCACATGGAAGTTGCTGTGCCTGGCAATGTTACATGCTGGACGTGTAGAGTGTCTCACGTGAAAGCTGCTGTGCCTGGCAATGTCACATGCTGGACGTGTAGAGTGTCTCACATGGAAAGCTGCTGTACCTGGCAATGTAACATGCTGGACGTGTAGAGTGTCTCACGTGAAAGCTGCTGTGCCTGGCAATGTCACATGCTGGACGTGTAGAGTGTCTCACGTGGAAGCTGCTGTGCCTGGAAATGTCACATGCTGGACGTGTAGAGTGTCTCACATGGAAAGCAGGTTTGCCTGGCAATGCCACATGCTGAACGTATAGAGTGTCTCACGTGAAAGTTTCTGTATCTGGCAATGTCACATGCTGAACGTTTAGAGTGTCTCACGTGAAAGCTGCTGTGCCTGGCAATGTCACATGCTGAACGTATAGAGTGTCTCACGTGGAAGCTGCTAGAATTATTGAAGCTGTACCGGATTCTCTAGCGTGTGAGATACATTGTATTCTCTGTAAATGATTGAAGGTCATGGTCACAAACACCCTATTCTATCCACCAGAGATGCGCACATTTATCTTTAACTTAATGTGTCTTCTTTCTTTCAGTTCCCTGTGGAGTATAAGTCTTCAACAAACACTTTCAGTATCCTGTGGAGCATAGATCTTCAACAAACACTTTCAGTATCCTGTGGAGCATAGATCTTCAACAAACACTTTCAGCTTCCTGTTTAGCATAGGTCTTCAACAAACAATTTCAGCTTCCTGTAGAGCATAGATCTTCAACAAACACTTTCAGCTCATTGGAGAGAATAGTTCTTCAACAAACACTTTGAGCTCCCTGTAGAGCATAGATCTTCAACAAACACTTTCCAAGCCGTTTTGTTTCTTGCCATTCTTTTAAGATCATTCCATGTTTCCCCATTATCTTCATCTCTGCTTCCACTTGTCTTCTCCAAGAATATTTTGGTCATATTCTCTTTATCTTTTCCCCTGTGGAAAATAAAAAATAAAAATGGTCTGTCGTGTAATACTCTCAGTTGACTTCTGCTTAATGTGTGGTCATATGTATAAACGTGGTCATATCGTACAACATTTAGTACTACACAGGTGTATGTGCTAAAAGTCAACCTATTACGTCATTTTCCAATTTGTGTATTATGTCGGTGGTGGGAGATAACTTTACAAAATAAAGCTACCAAAATTTGAAGCCAAGAATGGTAATTGCTTTTCGTTGCTGTTATGTCATTAAAAAAAAAATACAAACTAAGTACTAATGGGTGGGTATGTAAATTCCTCAGGAATCTCTGGATTGTGAATCCAAAGCGTTACCACTTCATTACTCCCTTTCGCGATGTTAGTTCCGCATGTTGATCAATACCGTCAATTTTTAACACATCAAATTACAAATATTTTTATCTTTGATGAGGGCGACTGTAATTAATTACAGATTTATTGTTGGTATTGAAACAATGGGAAACCTTTCTTTAGTTTATCTTTTGCGGTCCCGTCTTAGAGAGTTAGACATCTATGCAAACTTTCGTTATGAATTGAACCGCAGACTCCAGCTGAGCAGATGAGCAGAAGTGCTTGTGTCGGGCAGAATCTCAGCTTTATTGAATTGTAAAGAGAATTAGAAACAGATTATAAACTGTCACTATCCGCAACCATGGATGATTGTCAGAAACACAGCACTAAAGATGTAAACTCTATGACGCATGATTATTGTAGAGAGTTTGATCCGAAGTGGATGATCATATAGCGATGTTTGCCGAGTACCGACTTGGGCGGGGATCTCGTGTGTGTGTGTGCGTGCGTGAGCGCGTGCCTGCGTGCGTGCGTGCGTGCGTGCGTATGTGTGTGTGTGTGTGTGTGTGGTACCAAACAATACCGCGAAAAAGTAATCATCATCATGCGTCATACCGATTGGCGTAGGCGATCATATCCTTCCACAATATTCTATCCATCATTCATCGCATCAATTCTGTTGTTAACTGTTTACATGCCATGACACCAACCCATCTAATATTTTCTCTCTTTGTCGTCCGCGATCTCTATTTCCTTGTATTTTTCCCGTTGTAACGAAGTATTCCAACGTTCCTATTCTCGTGATGTGCCCGAACAATTTTGATTGTTTCTTTCTGATGTTTTATAGGAGCTCACTTTTTGTGTTGGCCTCTTTCAGAATTTCCTTGTTGGTCTTTCTAGCTGTCCTGGTAACTTTCAATATTCTTCTGAGAAATCTAATCTCTGTGGCCTCTAATGGTCTTTTCATTTGTTTGGTTACTGTCCATGATTTACTTCCATAGGTCAGAATTGGCCCTATATAGCACCGATGAACTCTCCTCTATCTCACTTCTATTGACATAGATTTTTTGCATAAGATATTTTTCATTTTCTGAAATGCTATTTTGGCCTGAGCTATTGTGCTTTTAATTTCTGTACTGCATCTTCCATCTGTTGTTATTATTGTACCCAAGTATTTGATGTGTTGCTCTTGTTTCAGATTTGTCCTGTTTATTTTTATGCTGCATGATTGTGATGATTGTTTCGTCGATATAACCATTACTTCTGTTTTCTTACTATTCAGACTGAGACCTTTCTTGCTACTTTCCTTTACTATACCTATCATTTCTTGTAGTTCATTCTCCTTCTCTGCTATTAAGACTGTGTGTGTCATCATATATAGTAAATTGTTTATGTTGTGACCATTGACTTCAATTCCTTATATATCTACTATCTACAAAGCTCTTAGTATGACCTTATATATTATACAGCTGTATCCACAAATGTAAAAGAATATTACAATAAAATTACATTTTACATACGTTTAAAAATCAAAAATGGTTTTTATGTTCAGCCTGTATTATATTTTTTATGCAGCTAAGTTCTATTTTTATTTCTTATATGCTTTACATAAGCTAT
Source organism: Megaustenia siamemsis (assembly GCA_032433765.1). NCBI lineage: Eukaryota > Metazoa > Mollusca > Gastropoda > Stylommatophora > Ariophantidae > Megaustenia > Megaustenia siamemsis. The sequence goes on along the minus strand of JAVIAB010000041.1, from coordinate 64,849,373 downwards.
ACTGTTTTTTTTAATAGAACTAGTTAAGAAAAACATTCTTGATGAGGTTAATAGAAAGCAATTTATTTTTAACAGAGCTACAGAATTGTGCAGACATTCGTGCACCATACATTTGATTGTTGTATAAAGTACTTGGAGTAGCATTGTATATGTTTCTAGAGGGTAGGAGAGCGAGAAGTACTTTATATGTTTAAAGACGTAGGGAAAACGTGAAGTACTGTTAATATTTATAGTCGTAAAGAAAACAAGAAGTGCTGTATATGTTTTTAGTCTTAGAAACGGCGAGAAGTATTGTATATGTTTCTAGACGTGGTGAAAACGAGTACTGTATGTTTATAGAGAGGTATGAACAACTACAGTACAATATATGCTGATAATGGTATGGCAAAAAGGACCGTCAAAATTCCAAACGTAAAATAAATCTTTAAGTGCTAAAGCTTGACAATTTTCCATAAATCTCTCTCTCTCTCTCTCTCTCTTTCTCTCTCTCTCTCGGCAACACCACAACGACCACACAGAACTGCAAATCCACTACAGCCACCCAGAACTGCAACTCCACTACAGCCACCCAGAACTGCAACTCCACTACAGCCACCCAGAACTGCAACTCTATAACAACTACCCATAACTGCAACTCCACAACAACTACCCAGAATTGCAACTCCACTACAACTACACAGAACTGTAACTTACAACAACCAGCGAGAACTGCAACTCCAATAGAACAACCCAGAACTGCAACTTACAACAACCAATCAGAACTTCAACTCCACAACAACTACACCGAACAGCACTTGCACTAGGACTACCCAGAACTGCAACACCACTACAGCCACCCAGAACTGCAACTCCACTACAACCACCCAGAACTGCAACTCCACAACAACTACCCAAATCTGCAACTCCACCACAGCCACCCAGAACTGCAACCCCACAACAACTACCCAGAACTGCAACTCCAATACAGCCACCCAGAACTGCAACCCCACAACAACTACCCAGAACAGCAACTCCACAACAACTACCCAGAACTGCAACTCCCCTACAGCCACCCAGAACTACAACTCGACAACAACAACCCAGAACTGCAACTAAACTACAGCCATCCAGAACTGCAACCCCACTACAACTACCCAGAACTGCAACTCCACAATAACTACCCAGAAATGCAACTCCACTACAACAACCCAGAACTGCAACTACACTACAGCCACTCAAACTGCTACTCCACAACAACTACCCAGAACTGCAACTCCACAACAACTACTCAGAACTGCACCTCCACAACAACCACCCAGAACTGCAATTCCACAACAACCACACCTCCACAACAACCACCCAGAACTACACCTCCACAACAACTACCCAGAACTGCACCTCCACAACAACTACCCAGAACTGCACCTACACAACAACCACACCTCCACAACAACCACACCTCCACAACAACCATCCAGAACTACACATCCACAACAACCACCCAGAACTACACCTCCACAACAACCACACCTCCACAACAACCACCCAGAACTACACCTCCACAACAACCACCCAGAACTACACCTCCACAACAACCACCCAGAACTGCACCTCCACAACAACCACACCTCCACAACAACCACCCAGAACTACACCTCCACAACAACCACCCAGAACTACACCTCCACAACAACCACCAAGAACTACACCTCCACAACAACCACCCAGAACTACACCTCCATAACAACCACCCAGAACTACACCTCCACATCAACCACCAAGAACTACACCTCCACAACAACCACCCAGAACTACACCTCCACAACAACCACCCAGAACTACACCGCCACAACAACCACACAGAATTACACCTCCACAACAACCACCCAGAACTACACCTCCACATCAACCACCAAGAACTACACCTCCACAACAACCACCCAGAAGTACACCTCCACAACAACCACCCAGAACTACACCTCCACAACAACCAACAAGAACTACACCACCACAACAACCACCCAGAACTACACCTCCACAACAACCACCCAGAACTACACTTCCACAACAACCACCCAGAACTACACCTCCACAACAACCACCCAGAACTACACCTCCACAACAACCACCCAGAACTACACCTCCACAACAACCACCAAGAACTACACCTCCACAACAACCACACCTCCACAACAACCACCTAGAACTACACCTCCACAACAACCACCTAGAACTACACCTCCACAACAACCACCCAGAACTGCACCTCCACAACAACCACACCTCCACAACAACCACACCTCCACAACAACCACCCAGAACTACACCTCCACAACAACCACCCAGAACTACACCTCCACAACAACCACCCAGAACTACACCTCCACAACAACCACCCAGAACTACACCTCCACAGCAACCACCCAGAACTACACATCCACAACAACCACTCAGAACTACACTTCCACAACAACCACCCAGAACTACACCTCCACAACAAACCACACCTCCACAACAACCACCCAGAACTACACCTCCACAACAACCACCCAGAACTACACCTCCACAACAACCACCCAGAACTGCACCTCCACAACAACCACACCTCCACAACAACCACACCTCCACAACAACCACCCAGAACTACACCTCCACAACAACCACCCAGAACTGCACCTCCACAACAACCACACCTCCACAACAACCACACCTCCACAACAACCACCCAGAACTACACCTCCACAACAACCACCCAGAACTACACCTCCACAACAACCACCCAGAACTACACCTCCACAACAACCACCCAGAACTGCACCTCAACAACAACCACACCTCCACAACAACCACACCTCCACAACAACCACCCAGAACAACACCTCCACAACAACCACCCAGAACTACACCTCCACAACAACCACCCAGAACTTCACCTCCAGAACAACCACCCAGAACTACACCTCCAAAACAACCACCCAGAACTACACCTCCACAACAACCACCCAGAACTACACCTCCACAACAACCACCCAGAACTACACCTCCACAACAACCACCCAGAATTACACCTCCACAGCAATAACCCAGAACTACACATCCACAACAACCACCCAGAACTACACTTCCACAACAACCACCCAGAACTACACCTCCACAACAACCACACCTCCACAACAACCACCCAGAACTACACCTCCACAACAACCACCCAGAACTACACCTCCACAACAACCACCCAGAACTGCACCTCCACAACAACCACACCTCCAGAACAACCACACCTCCACAACAACCACCCAGAACTACACCTCCACAACAACCACCCAGAACTGCACCTCAACAATAACCACACCTCCACAACAACCACACCTACACAACAACCACCCAGAACTACACCTCCACAACAACCACCCAGAACTGCACCTCCACAAAAACCACATCTCCACAACAACTACCCAGAACTACACCTCCACAACAACCACCCAGAACTACACCTCCACAACAACCACCCAGAACTACACCTCCAAAACAACCACCCAGAACTACACCTCCACAACAACCACCCAGAACTACACCTCCACAACAACCACTAAGAACTACACCTCACAACAACCACCCAGAACTGCACCTCCACAACAACCACACCTCCACAACAACCACACCTCCACAACAACCACACCTCCACAACAACCACCCAGAACTACACCTCCACAAAAACCACCCAGAACTGCATCTCCACAACAACCACACCTCCACAACAACCACCCAGAACTACACCTCCAAAACAACCGCCAAGAACTACACCTCCACAACAACCACCCAGAACTACACCTCCACAACAACCACACCTCCACAACAACCACCCAGAACTACACCTCCACAACAACCACCCAGAACTACACCTCCACAACAACCACCCAGAACTACACCTCCAAAACAACCACACCTCCACAACAACCACACCTCCAAAACAACCCCCCAGCAATACACCTCCTCAACAACAATTCATAACTGCACCTCCACAACAACCACCCAGAACTACACCTCCACAACAACCACCAAGAACTACACATCCAAAACAACCACACCTCCACAACAACCACACCTCCACAACAACCACCCAGAAATACACCTCCACAAAAACATTCATAACTGCACCTCCACAACAACCACACCTCCAAAACAACCACTCATAACTGCACCTCCACAACAACCACCCAGAACTACACCTCCACAACAACCACCAACAACCACACCTCCACAACAACCACACCTCCACAACAACCACACCTCCACAACAACCACCCAGAAATACACCTCCACAACAAACATTCATAACTGCACCTCCACAACAACCACACCTCCACAACAACCACTCATAACTGCACCTCCACAACAACTACGCCTCCACAACAACCACTCATAACTGCACCTCCACAACAACCACACCTCCACAACAACCACTCATAACTGCACCTCCACAACAACCACACCTCCACAACAACCACTCATAACTGCACCTCCAAAACAACTACACCTCCACAACAACCACCCAGAACTACACCTCCACAACAACCACCCAGAACTACACCTCCACAACAACCACCAAGAACTACACCTCCACAACAACCACCCAGAACTACACCTCCACAACAACATCCCAGAACTACACCTCCACAACAACCACCCAGAGCTACACTTCCACAACAACCACCCAGAACTACACCTCCACAACAACCACCCAGAACTACACCTCCACAACAACCACCCAGAACTGCACCTCCACAACAACCACCCATATCTGCACCTCCACAACTACCACCCAGAACTACACTTTCACAACAACCCCAAAGAACTACACCTCCAAAACGGTAATCCAGATCTGCTACACCACAACTGCCACCAGTACTGCACATCAATAAAAACCTACAAAAGCACTTCCATAACATCCACAATGAACTGCACCTTCACAACAATCACAAAGATCTACACCTTCACAACAACCACAAAGAACAACACCTTCACAACAGCCACCCAGAACTATACCTTCACAACAAATACCCAGATCCACACCTTCACAACAACCACCTAGAGCTACACCTTCACAACAACCACCCAGAGCTACACGTTCACAACAACCACAAGGAACTACACATTCTCAACCACCCAGAACTACATCATCACAACAATCACAAGGAACTACACTTTCACAACAACTACAAAGAACTACACCTTTGCAAAAACCACCCAGAACTACATCCAAAGAACGATCTAAAAATAAAACTCTACTACAACCACCCAGAACTACACCTCCACTACACTCACCCAGAACTACACCTCCACTAAAGCCACTCAGAACTTTTCCTCTACACAACTACCCAGAACTACACCTTTACTACAACCACACATAACTTCGCCTCCGCTACAACAAAACAGAACTACACCTCCACTACAACCACCCAGAACTACACCTCCACTAAAACCACCCACAACTACACCTCGACTACATCCACCCAGAACAACACCTCCACTACATCCACCCAAAACTACACCTCCACTACAGCCACCCAGAACTACACCTCCACTAAAACCACCCACAACTACACCTCCACTAAAACCACCCAGAACAACACCTCCACTACATCCACCCAGAACTACAACTCCACTACATCCACCCAGAACTACACCTCCACTACAATCACCCAGAACAACACCTCCACTACATCCACCCAGAACTACACCTCCACTACATCCACCCAGAACGACACATCCACTACATCCACCCAGAACTACACCTCCACTACAATCACCCAGAACTACACCTCTACAACAACCACCCACAACTACAACTCCACTATAACCACCCAGAACAACACCTCCACTACATCCACCCAGAACTACAACTCCACTACATCCACCCAGAACTACACCTCCACTACAATCACCCAGAACAACATCTCCACTACATCCACCCAGAACTACACCTCCACTACATCCACCCAGATCAACACCTCCACTACATCCACCCAGAACTACACCTCCACTACAATCACCCAGAACTACACCTCTACAACAACCACCCACAACTACACCTCCACTATAACCAACCAGAACTACACTTCCAATATAACCAACCAGAACTACACCTCCACTACATCCACCCAGAACTACACATCCACAACAACCACCTACAACAACCACCCACAGCTACACCTACACTACAACTAACCAGAACTACACATCCACAACAACCACCTACAACAACCACCCACAATTACACCTACACTACAACTAACCAGAACTACACATCCACAACAACCACCTACAACAACCACCCACAGCTACACCTACACTACAACTAACCAGAACTACACATCCACAACAACCACCTACAACAACCACCCATAGCTACACCTCCACTACAACCAACCAGAACTACACATCCACAACAACCACCTACAACAACCACCCACAACTACACCTACACTACAACTAACCAGAACTACACATCCACAACAACCACCTACAACAACCACCCACAGCTACACCTCCACTACAACCAACCAGAACTACACATCCACAACAACCACCTACAACAACCACCCACAACTACACCTACACTACAACTAACCAGAACTACACATCCACAACAACCACCTACAACAACCACCCACAGCTACACCTCCACTACAACCAACCAGAACTACACATCCACAACAACCACCTACAACAACCACCCACAACTACACCTACACTACAACTAACCAGAACTACACATCCACAACAACCACCTACAACAACCACCCACAATTACACCTACACTACAACTAACCAGAACTACACATCCACAACAACCACCTACAACAACCACCCACAGCTACACCTCCACTACAACCAACCAGAACTACACATCCACAACAACCACCTACAACAACCACCCACAACTACACCTCCACTACAACTAACCAGAACTACACCTCCACAACAACCACCTACAACAACCACCCACAGCTACACCTCCACAACCACCCACAGCTACACCTCCACAACCACCCACAACAACCACCCACAGCTACACCTCCACAACCACCCACAGCTACACCTCCACAACCACCCACAGCTACACCTCCACAACCACCCACAGCTACACCTCCACAACCACCCTCAGCTACACCTCCACAACCACCCACAGCTACACCTCCACAACCACCCACAGCTACACCTCCACAACCACTCACAACAACCACCCACAGCTACACCTCCACAACCACCCACAGCTACACCTCCACAACCACCCACAACAACCACCCACAGCTACACCTCCACAAACACCCACAGCTACACCTCCACAACCACCCACAGCTACACCTCCATAACCACCCACAGCTACACCTCCACAACCACTCACATCTGTACTTCACATATTCGTCTCCACAACCTGAACTCCAAAACCCCGAATCTACTCTCTGGAAATACTGTAATATTCTATTATTCATCCAGTTATCAATTGCCTCTGTTGTTTTTTGCCTCTCCAAAAGCTCTATATTTCCATTGCTTTTTGTATGTTCTTGTTTGTTAGTTCATAGTCTAAGATTGGCATCACCAGGACAGAACCTGGTTGTGCACACACTGTAAGACTCTCTATATACCACGATTAGGATCTGACATTCCAAGTCTGGCTTGAATCAGGCAGCTGGGAATGTCCTTAACTACAAGAATGTAGGAGATAGCACCACTGCTGTAAATCTGCTATATTTTGTGCTGGTGTAAAGTGCGCTTAATAAAGATTTATTATATTTATTGAGATTGCACTTTCCAAATAATGGAATATTTAACATTTGTTATTTTTTATGTTTGGTTCTTAATGATTGTTCATTATGATCACCAAAATCATCATCATTATTATCATCAACACCGTCGTTTTCATGTATATCATTCGCTGTTGTAGGTGCTTAAATCCTTCCACAACTTCCTGTTTCTAAAGTTATTTTTTTTCAATTTTGTTCTGGACGTAACCAAACCATTCTTTTACATTATCTGGCGTTTTTATTTTCTTTTATTTCTTGTTACCTCAATTTTATTCAAATTGCTGTATTTTATAATCCAGCTGTTCCCTTCTCATTAATTAGACAAATAATAGTGGATTTCTTACCTCATGTTTACAGCAAGTTTTCTTCTTATTTCACCTCTTCCTTATCACCTTCGTTATTCTCCATAGTCATCCATGGTATTCTTAATAATCTTCTTCATAGTCATATGTTTATCTGTTGTCTAGAGCTGACATATAAAAGTCAAGACTTGCTCTATATAAAACTAGATAACTATTTTTGTTTTAATTTTCATTGTAAAAAAAAAAAAAATGACGAGTAATATTTTTGCTTTCATTCTTTGGAAATAATTCTCGTCATATTAATGGTCTTATGTTGCGCTGTATCTCGATGGTTACTGACCTGGGCTGAAAGATCGACTTTGATTCTATTCGAGGTCTCATAGGTTTGTCATTGAAACTCACAGATATTAGCACTCCTCATACACTACAAGCCGTGGAAGGAACCGCATACTCTCATGCTCATTGTGTTCTTGATTCCTCGCCTCATCTTTTCCTTATTCCCCCATCAGCCACCGAGAAACCAAATCATCATCGCTGTGATGGTGTAGCAATAATAGTAAAACGTCTAGGATGAAACTATCAAAAAAATATCTTTACGACACATAGTACCAATATTATGGTGTATGATGGGGGGCAACGATAGAACCCGAGGGATAAAGGCCGCTTGGTCAAGCAGTCGCCACGACGTGTGAGACTCAGGACTTTTATTTCACCCCCGATAGAAAAAAATCCTTTCTGTCTACCGCGGGCTTCGAACACCATACGGCGGCTTTTCATCTAGTGGTTTTAGCCGCACGGCCACGCGCACTTCGTCTAGGATGAGTGTACTTTATTTTTGTCGCCATGACACTTCCGGGTAAACCACTATCATTAAACATCCTCTTATAACATCTTCTACTAGTGCTACAAAAAGATTTGGTAAACCAAACAAGCGTTTAATATTATCGTTATCTCGGGACCAACGTTCCGGGTGATCACAAGGATTATGTCCACGTCACACAGGCCTTCCGAACACGCTGCTCAACCAACGTAGGATACGTTGGCTAGACAACGTAAACCGGATGAAAGATAGCCGCATACCAAGTGATATACTCTATGAACAACTAAACTAGCACATAGCAAAAGAACTAGGGAGCGCCCAAAATTCGGATTTATAAACATTTATAAACAACGCGACATGAAGACTCTGAACATTAACCCTGTAGCCTGGGAAGAAATATCTACAAACCGCAATCTTTGGAAAAACACTCTAAAGCTCCAACTCAAGCAAGAAGCAGACAGATTCATGGAAAAAGAGAATACACAGCGAAAGAAAAGAAAAAAATAACATTTCCTCGGGGCGCTGCAAAATCCATAGTGAACTGTGATTGACGGAGGCCACTATAGTCAACTATGATTGATGGAGGCTACTATAGTCAGCTATGATTGACGGAGGCTACTATAGTCAGCTATGATTGACGGAGACTACTATAGTCAACTATGATTGACGGAGGCTACTATAGTCAACCATGATTGACGGAGGCTACCATAGTCAGCTATGATTGACGGAGGCTAATATAGTCAACTATGATTGACGTAGGCTAATATAGTCAACTATGATTGACGGAGGCTACTATAGTCAACTCTGATTGACTGAGGCTAATATAGTTAGCTATGATTGACGGAGGCTACTATAGTCAACTATGATTGACGTAGGCTAATATAGTCAACTATGATTGACGGAGGCTACTATAGTCAACTCTGATTGACTGAGGCTAATATAGTCAATTATGATTGACGGAATATAACAATCGAAGAGATAAATGCATTAGGAGAGCTGGGAGTACAAGTCATAACAAAATTACTCAATGACATATATAACACTGGACACATACCCGAAGATCTACTAAAATCTATCTTTGTAGCCATACCGAAGAAGTCAGGAGTCACTGATTGTGAAGACCATCGCACTATTAGTCTCATGAGCCATATGACTAAAATATTACTAAGAATAATCATGAGACGTGTAAGGAACAAAATAAAACCAGAAATAAGTGAGGAACATTGTGGATTTGTGGAAGGAAAGGGCGCCAATAATGCAATATACATCTTAAGAACATTGATAGAAAGATCTATAGAGGTAAAGAAAGATCTATATATGTGCTTTATAGACTACACAAAAGCATTTGACAAAGTAAAGCATGTGGAAATAATCAATATGCTGCAGAAATTAAACATTGATGGCAAGGATCTATATATATATATATATGGCCCTTTTCGTCTTGTCAGACGGTCTAGTGGAGGCTATTGCGTATTTTTTTGAGGTATTGTTTTTGCCGAACAGCTTCTCTCGTGGCTAATTCTACCAATGTTTGACAAACACACGCGGTCATATAATGAACAGGTCAGGCTCGCTGATCCACAGGGTTTACCATACTTTTTCATGAGTCTCTTCTCTTCTAAGTCCTCTCTTAGCACAGTCTCAAATGTTGTTATACCGTTCCTTATACATGCTCTCCATGATGTGCGATCACTTGCCAGATGTTGCCAGTCGTTTTCACAGATGGAGAAGTCTTTCAGAGATGATTTGCAGATACTGTATCTCTATATCGTAGTTTAGGTCTGCCGATTTGTCTTTTTCCGTGTTTTAGCTCACCATATAGTATTTGCCTAGGAATGCGTTTTTCTTCCATCCAAGGATCTGCGAATCATAAAAAACATGTACTGGCAACAAACAGCAGCTATACGAATTAACAACCAAACAGGACAATTCCAATATATAAAGCAAGGAGTCAGACAAGGCTGTGTTCTGTCGCCGGATTTGTTTTCACTTTACAGCGAATATATTATGAGATCAATAGTAGACAAAAAAGAAATTGAAGTCAACGGTCACAACATAAATAATTTGCGATATGCGGATGACACAGTCTTAATAGCAGAGACAGAGAATGAACTACAAGAAATGATAGACATAATAGTAAAAGAAAGCAACAAGAAAGGTCTTAGTCAGAATAGTAAGAAAACAGAAGTAATGGTTATATCGAAGAAACAATCACCACCATCATGAAGCATAAAAATAAACGAGACAAATCTAAAACAAGTGCAACGTTTCAAATACTTGGGCACAATAATAACATCAGATGGGAGATGCACCACAGAAATAAAAATCAGAATAGCTCAGGCCAAAATGGCATTTCAGAAAATGAAAAATATCTTATGCAACAAATCTATGTCAATAAAAAGGAGAAAGAGAGTTCATCGGTGCTATATAGAACCAATTCTGACCTATGTAAGCGAATCATGGACAGTAGACAAACAAATGAAAAGACGATTAGAGGCCACAGAGATCGGATTTCTCAGAAGAATGTTGAAAGTTCCCAGGACATTTAAAAAGTACAATGAGTAAGTTATCAAAGAAGCCAACACAAAAAGGGAGCTCTTAAAAAACATCAGAAAGAAGCAATCGACATTTTTCGGGCACATCATGAGAAGAGGAAAGTTGGTATACTTGGTTACAACTGGCAAAATAAAAGGAAAGAGAGATCGCGGGCGACAAAGAGATGACTGACTGAGGCTACTATAGTCAACTATGACTGACGGAGGCTACTGTAGTCAACTATGACTGAGACTCAATAACTCAACTATGAGTGACGGAGGCTACTATATTGATGTTTTCTAACTCTGTGATTGTCTATTCATGATTTCTTCTTGTTAATCCTCTGAACTCCGGTCGAAGTCCATGGCATCCACAAGAGTCTTCCACCCAAAGCGGCATGGAGCAGGCAAGAACGACGCTCACCAGGACCTGCCAGCCTCCTTCATTTCATCATATATGGATTGTCGCCATGTTCCCAATGGCCTGTCTCTATTTCGTTTGCCACTTGGTGTCCATGTTAGTGCTAGATGGGGATGTCTGGTTCCTTCCATTCGTAGAACTTTGTCTAGCCATTACCAACGTCTTCGTTTCACTTCTTGATTGATGTTACTAATGCCTGATCTTCTGGCAACTTCTTTAATCTTACTATGTTGATCCCAACGGATGTTTAGAATCTTATTAAGACAGAGACCTTCGAATTCTCTTAGTCAACTTTCTATCTTATGGTTCATTCTCTACGTTTCTCCTGAATGTTGGAGTATTTTATCAATAATGATATATCACTTATTATATCATCAGCATCATCATCATCAAGTACCGGGCCTGCTGGCTTAAGGTGATCATGTCTCTCCACAATTTTCGTTCTCGACAGTTATTTATCATTTCTGATGTTGACCTTCTGTCAAGCCATTCTCTTAAACTGTGTGGTATTTTTTCTCTTTGTTTCCCTCTGTCTCTTCGTCCCTCAATTTCCCCAGTTGTAACAATGTATTCCAGTTGTTCTCTTTTCATTGCATGACCAACAAATGAGGATTGTTTCTTCCTAATATTGGAAATTAGCTCTCTTTTTGTATTTGCCTCTTTGCGAACGTTTTCATTACTCTTCTTAGCTGTCTTACTTGTTACATAATATTTCTTAAAATCAATCATGGAGTAGTGTACGGATCACATTTTTATTTCGACAGGAAACAAGGAGCAGTTCTTCTCTAAATATAACCATTTAGAATTGTCATTGATCGCGGGACGTCCCGAGCTGTGTTGATGATGTCACGCTGGTAGCGAGGTTCAAATCCGGGTTTCCTAGAGTTGGTTAGTACGGTTCACAATAACAACAACAATAACAATAACAACAACAGTAAATAACAACAGCAACAATTTAAAAAAAACAGCAACAGTAAATAACAACATCAACAATAACAAGAATAATAACAACAACGACAACAAGAACAGTAACAACAAAATTATTGCAGCTTCCAGTCAGAGAAATTGAAATAAGTAGAAACATCACATTTGAATCATCGAATCTTTAAAAAAAATAAATTTCGAGATGTTAAAGATCGAATATTATTCGCACTTGTATCATAATTCGATTCCTAACCTAAAATAAAAACTGCTTTATAAACTCTTGGTTGGTTACGTTCGCCCGATGACTAAAGTATTCTAGAGTATCATGGTAGACTAGAATATTCTTCTTCATCATCCGCCCTTACAAGGACGTAGTGGACGTGTCTGCGTTGTGTTGTGGTTTGCAGTATAACTGTTATATTTGCGCCTTTCGGCCCAACACATCCGACTTCAGCACGATATATTTGAGTACCGGGTTGTCTTCCCTCTTCGATCCCTGCACGCTTGGCCAGACTAGACAGGTTAGTCTGTTTCTGGAGGCACCGCGGAGAGGTGGAGCAGGGTCTGGACGGTTTTGGTTCACCGATCCTGGCGCAAGCCATCAGCTGTGGGTCGCTGACAACTTCCAGATCTGGTGCTGGTAGGCGCGCCTTTTTGAGAAATAAGCTTCATCTGCGCGGTTTCGCCTTATGTCTTTTGGCGTGTGCTGAGACTGCTACGATGGGGACTACAGTTACCTTTCTTTGTTTGGGAGATGAGTTAGTAATTCGGATGATTCCACTGGCACGGGCGGTTGAGCAATTATGGATTTTAATTCGTTTGCAGTGATACCGAGGCCTTCCATAACCAATAACAATAACAATAAGCTTCATCTCCGCTGACGTCCAATAGAAGTCTTCACTAAAAGAGGTGATGATGGTTGCAATGTTGGTGGTACCCACATCTGGCCGACATGAGATCCACTCTGTTTTCGACTTGAAGTCCAGCTGCATCTTCAGGAACTATCTAGCAGTCAGGCTCCTGTGCGCTGCTCTCTAGACAACTCTCAAAACTAACTGTACACAGTTCTGGAAGTTTATAAAAACTCATGAAAGTTTGCTTCATTAAAAAGGAATATGATTTTAAGTAGAACCCAGCCACCCACCCACCCACCCCCAACCCCTTCCTTTATTTATTTATTTTTTTATTGTTAATTCTTATTTGAAGGATTGAAGGATTTGAGGGATTCAAGAACCGATTCGGATTCGAGAAAATGTAGTATTCGTCCCACCTGTAAAAATATGTCATTAATATCAACTTAGCGGGCAAGAAATGGAGCGTCTTACCGTATAGAGTTCTATTAGCACAGGGGGCTGGCTTCCTTTCATATGTAGTCACTTTTTAATGCGAGATAATGTCCAGCTTTATGGCTTGTCCATTTGGATGATGAGAATTCTCGGACATAATCGCGCATATCTGAGGGGATATAATTGCGTGTAACGTTCATGCCACTCTAACATGGTTTGATTGACGGATGTTGCTGTCAGGACAAAAGTTGTCTTCCCCTGCTGGATGTTGGAAGAAATATTGAAATAAATCTGAAGATTTTAATCGGATGGAAAATCCAATGGCGTTAGAGGGACGTGGGTTTGGAAAACAAGGCAAGATAATCATATGTACCAGATGTTCGTTATTGCTAATGATGTTTTCGTGCACAGCAAGTGGATAATACAAGCAAGAACGTTGTCACAAAAATCAGAGCCAGTGAACATTTTTTACGTCTTTACAAACATTAGAACCAGTGAACATATTTTACGTCTTTACAAACATTAGAACCTGTGAACATTTTTTACGTCTTCACAAACATTAGAACCTGTGAACATTTTTACGTCTTCACAAACATTAGAAACTGTGAACATTTTTTACGTCTTTACAAACATTAGAACCAGTGAACATTTTTTACGTCTTCACGAACATTAGAATCAGTGAACATTTTTTACGTCTTCACAAACATTAGAACCAGTGAACATTTTTTACGTCTTCACAAACATTAGAACCAGTGAACATATTTTACGTCTTCACAAACATTAGAACCAGTGAACATTTTTTACGTCATCACGAACATTAGAACCAGTGAACATATTTTACGTCTTCACAAACATTAGAACCAGTGAACATATTTTACGTCTTCACAAACATTAGAACCAGTGAACATTTTTTACGTCTTCACGAACATTAGAACCAGTGAACATTTTTTAAGTCTTCACAAACATTAGAACCTGTGAACATTTTTTACGTCTTCACGAACATTAGAACCAGTGAACATTTTTTAAGTCTTCACAAACATTAGAACCAGTGAACATTTTTTACGTCTTCACGAACATTAGAACCAGTGAACATTTTTTAAGTCTTCACAAACATTAGAACCAGTGAACATTTTTAAGTCTTCACGAACATTAGAACCAGTGAACATTTTTTACGTCTTCACGAACATTAGAACCAGTGAACATTTTTTAAGTCTTCACAAACATTAGAACCAGTGAACATTTTTTAAGTCTTCACAAACATTAGAACCAGTGAACGATTTAAAACATCTTCCACAAAAATCTGAGGCAGCGAACACTGTAACATATCTTCACAAATATCAGAACATTGAACACTTTAAAACATATTTATAAACATCAGAACCAGTGAACACTTTAAAACATATTTATAAACATCAGAAGCATTGAGCACTTTGAAACACCCTCAGAAACATCAGAACCAGTGAACACTTTAAAACATATTTATAAACATCAGAAGCATTGAGCACTTTGAAACACCCTCAGAAACATCAGAACCAGTGAACACTTTAAAGCATATTTATAAACATCAGAAGCATTGAGCACTTTGAAACACCCTCAGAAACATCAGAACCAGTGAACACTTTAAAACATATTTATAAACATCAGAAGCATTGAGCACTTTGAAACACCCTCAGAAACATCAGAACCAGTGAACACTTTAAAACATTTATAAACATCAGAAGCATTGAGCACTTTGAAACACCCTCAGAAACATCAGAACCAGTGAACACTTTAAAACATCTTCACCTACACATTTCAAAAGCAGTGAATACTTTAAAATATCTTCACAAACATCAGAAGCAGTGAACATTTTCTAATGATATTAAATGAATTCATATGAAAATGACCACTATCTTTCACTTTTGTTGAGTACGGTGGCCAAGATGGCTGCTTACTCCAACCAAGTTCGGCACTATAATAGCTCGTTTCAAATCACGTGCCCAACTTCAAAACGCTATTGCTCAGTAACCGTTTGTTAAAAACTGTTGACATTTTCCAAATGTCATTAGAATGCAAAAGACCCTTTAAATGTATATTTAACAAATATCTTGCAGCTGCAGTTTTCTTAAAGCGCGAATTTCTTTGATGTTTGTCAAAATTGTAAATTGTGAACCCCTAAATAATAGAAATTACCGTAGTTGCTGGTCTATGATTAATTTTCACTAGGTAAAGGCGTGGCCGTAATGGGGAAATAACTGAATAAGACAAAACACCAGGAGAATTATTGTCTTCTCAGTTCGAGGACGGACGATAATATCAAGGTATACCTGTATGTCCAATTTTCATAGTTGTGTGGTCCTGAAAAGGACCGTTTGTTGAACTAATTTAAGGTAATATAGGGCCAACATTGTGGGGGCTATATACTTTCATTCTGAATCAGACGAGTCTAAAAGATTAATAACTGTTTGGGGTTGAACATTCCATAAACCATCATTTTTCCAATATTCCTCTTCCTGTTTTAAGACGTGGTCTTCACATTTAGCCCAATAATCTTTGTCTATATTTAATAAAGCGAGATTAGCAAGAGTCTTTACATCGCATATTTTGAATGTTGTATTTTCATCTGCCACTTGTCCTTTTAATTTTGCCCAGATTAGTTCTATCGGATTTAAATGAGCATGGTAAGGTGGCAGCCTCAAACTTATATGACCGTGCTCTTGGATAATCTTATCTATTTGAAAAATCTTTGTCCTTTGTTTTTGCTTTACTTGAGATAGTAATTCAGGTTTTAAGTACATGTTATTAAATTGTATGTGCTCCTTTCTGCGCCATATCTTAATAGCATCTTTTGTACTGGATGACGTCGGGACTTTATCTTCAAGTGCAACAATGTTGTGGTACGCTGCATTGTCCATTATTAGGCAAGATGGTCAATCTAGTGATGGGAGAACAGAATTTTCAATCCATTGTCTAAATATGTGACCATTCATCTCAGAGTGATAATCCCGATTGTCTATGGATTTTGAAAGAAAAATGAGCTCTGCATTCAGTATTAGTCCATGTTGTCGACTACCTGCATGAGCAATTATCAAGCGCTGTCCTTTGCTGCTAGGTATTAATCTCTTAATCTTTCCATCTGATGACTGCCATTCCCTTTGGTTAGTGTGGTGAGCATTGATCCACGTTTTATCCAAGTACACAATATCATAACCTTGCTTGCGCACCTCTTTTACTTCACGTAAGTACTTGCTTCTCATGGCTACTATATGTGGCTTCTCACAGATGATGTTTCGTCCATTGTAATACTTTCTGAATGTAAAGCCTGCAGCTCTCACATTCCTCCATAATGTAGACTTTGATATTTCAATACTGTTGTTCTTTTTCAGCGATACTTTTAATTTTCTTATTGTAACAGTATCATTCATACACAACATTTTGCGAATTTCTTTTCTAATAAGTTCACTGTCGAAATTATCCAACATATTTGCTCTTCCTTGTGATTTTGTATATTTTGAGCATTGACGGTCACGTGCTTGAATCCAGCGATTAAATGACCGTTTAGATAAATCCTAAATGTGACTTGTCCTATTCTCAGGGTTTTCTAAAGAATGAAATAATCTTCCTCGTTTAGCCTCTTTGCAAAAATAGTCATACATTTTTATTGCGATGTTTTGTAAACTGCAGAATTTCATTTTAAGACTCATGATAAATGTTATCGTTCCACATCTCCATCTATGAATGAACGGAAATGGAACACACAATTTCTCGTGTTTTTTAAAAGTGTCTAATTGTGTCAAAAAACCACGGCGAAAGCGTGCAAACGCGTCAATTTTACCGTGTATGGATTTTTACTCGCTATTTTTAACTTAAAATACTGTGAACATTAAGTTTTGACTACATCAATGGGTCGTTATAAATTTATATAAATCAAATAAGCATCAATAATAACCAAATGTTTTTTTTTAATGAAATTAATTCCCTGTTGGGTTCTAATCATTATAACTTTTCTTGCAAATTTTGAACAACTTACAACAAGCGGTTAAAAAGCTATCGATTTTAAAAGTTGGGCACGAGTTATGAAACAAGCTATAGTTGCAGTTTTGCTGCAATGTGGCTTCAAGTGATTCTTTCTGGTTTGTGGAGACAGCGGTAGCTGGTCCGATTCACCTGACCACAAAATCAATATAGTTTTGGTGCCCACGCTCTGAGATAGTGCTGCAGGCGACTGGTCGTATAGTGTAGTGGAATGGTACCAGGTCCATGGGAAATCTTCTTCGTGTTTACTGATAACACCCAAAACGCGAAAACTGTGAATGGGTTTTGACGCTAAGACACTGAACAAGATAACATCACAGAAGCAGTAAACTGACGGATCCACGTCACCGGAGAAAGAGATTGAGAAGTTTGAAAGTATTTGCGTCGGTTGATGATGCCTCAACGAATCCCCAACCAAAGTAATAGAAATGGAACGCCAAGGTGAGGAAAAATAATTGTTCAGTTTGTTGACAAAGCTCTTTAACTTAACCAAAGTTTCTTTAGGAAATAACTGAAAGCAGATCTGTGCAGAGAGAACCTAATCCAAAGTCAGATTCACTGGACTTGTCTGATTGTCCTTCTAGGTTCAGTAACACAACACTTGATGTTGCCCGGACCACACTTAGAAAGAGGGCGCAGGAGAATCAGAATAAAGGAGATAAAGGGAAGAAATTGTTTTCAATAAAATTAAAGGTTATCTTATCCAATCTATGGAAGCGAATCATGGACAGTAGACAAACAAATGAAAAGACGGTTAGAGGCCACAGAGATGGGATTTCTCAGAAGCATGTTGAAAGTTTCCTGGACAGCTAAAAAGACCAATGAGGAAATTCATAAAGAGGCCAACAGAAAAAGGGAGCTCCTAAAAATCATCAGAAAGAAACAATCAACACTTTTCGGGTACATCATGAGCAGAGGAAAGTTGGAATACTTGGTTACAACTGGAAAAATACAGGGAAAGATATATCGCGGACGACAAAGAGAGAAAATACTGGATAGCTTGGTGTCGTAGCATGGAAAACAGTCAACGACAGAATTGATACGATGCACGGTAGATAGAAGATTGTGGAGGGACATGATCACCTACGCCAACCGGTATGGCACATGATGATGATCTTATCCAAAAAGAAATGAGGCACATCAATAAATAAGAATATATAACTCCCGGCGTTTGTGAGTCACATTAACAGTAAATTCAAATACTTATCCAAAATTAAACGACAGTTTACAACTTCAACCCATTTATTGGACAGGAACCTGCTAGGGGAGTGTGAGGTTTACTGACACTTTGGGAACTTAAATCTAGGTACAGTCGCTGCGCATCGTCGAGGTCATAAATTATATTTCACTCATTATCATTCAGTGCCGTCTCCGCATCGAAGGTTGGCTACCATGGAGCGCCATTCCACTCTGTCTCCTGCTTTGATGGTGTAGATTGTCATAGGCTGACTTGTCCATCTTTTGATGTTACTCGTCCTTGTTAGTCTTGGTCTGCCTCTGCCTCTTTTACCTTGTATTTTCCCTTCCAATATTACTTTTATTAGACTGTTGTGTCTTTTAACATGACCAACAAATTTCATTTGTCTTGCTCTAATTGTGTTTAGTAGTTCTTTTTTCATTTTTTGTTGTTTTAAAACTTCTTCGTTTGTTTTCTTTTCTTTCCATCCAATTCTACCTATTCTTCTATAAATCCACATTTCAAAGGCTTCAATTTTCTGTTCTATTTTGCTACGGATAGAAATAAGAAGGCGCGACCAGATGAAGTTAAGCCGGCATGCACTCATCCATCGAGCGAGTCGTTTAATCTATCAGGTCAGTCGCCTTCAGCAGATAAGAAAACGGAAAAGAAGAAAAAAGAAAACCTCATCAAAACCTGTAAACTTGTATTAACTCTCCATTTCGACATGTTTTGTTTTAAGGGATGTTTCCACGGGTTCAGACCAATCTATTATTCATTGCAATAAGAGCTGCTTTCACATAATGAAATATTGTTCTTCGGTTCTTGTCTCTTAAACCTTTCAGTGTTGATGAAAATGTTCTTGACACTGCTCTTAAGTTCGCCTCACATATAATCGCATATAAATTTACAATTTACAATTAACAATTGATACGTGATTTATTTTGTTTCACCTTACCTTACACAGACATCACGCACTGTATTAATATTATGTATTTATTTGTATGTTGATGGGTGAATTAAAAACACACAAATGAAAATATAGAAGCATTCATCTTTTTTTATATATTTGGATGCTCGCATTATTTAATCACATGCCAGGAGCGTTTCACCTATGATTAGGAACATATTATAATCCTTGAAATCATCATCATCATCATCATCATCATCATCATCATCATCATCATCGAGTGCCATCTCCGCAATGACGGTTGGCTACCATGGAGCGCCATTCCGCTCTGTCTCTTGCTTTGATGATGCAGATTGTCATAGGTTAACTTGTCCATCTTTTGATGTTACTCCTCCATGTTAGTCTTGGTCTGCCTCTTTTACCTTGTATTTTCCCCTCCAGGATTACATTTAGTAGGCTGTTCTGTTTTTTAACATGCCCCAAAAATTACATTTGTCTTGTTTGAATTGTGTTTAGTAGTTCTCTTTATATTTTTAGTTGTTTTAAAACTTCATCGTTAGTTTTCTTTTCTTTCCATCCAATTCTACATATTCTTCTATAAATCCACATTTCAAAGGCTTACATTTTCTGTTCTGTTCTCTTGTCTAATGTCCATGTTTCTGCACCATACAGGAATATTGAGAAGATGTAACATTTTGCTATCCTTAGTTTTAGCCCTGGTGTTATTTTACTGTTCCTAGTTTTAACCCTCCTGTTATTTAAATCCGTGTTATTTTTCTTTATGTCCAAGTGTTCCCTATTAATGTTATAGTATATTTATTGTTTCTTGTTATTGATATTATATTATAACTTGACAGCAGATCACATTTATTTTTAGTTGATCACAACAGATAATTCAAGACAGACTCTTTTTCTGGATACATAATGATAATCAAGTTTATTGATCTCTAGGCACAATGATCGACTAGTGGTGGATGCACTTATCTTAAATTATTGTTAATTAATTCGAGACTTCTCTGAGGCTACCGCCGATGACTATGGTCCGTCCCAAGTGCATATTTTTCATACAACATTATTCAACTAACGTTCATGAGGAATGTGAAACACAACTTGAAATACTCTTAAAAACACTTCATGATACTAATGTTCCTATTATCATTGCTATACTGCTACTCTCTATCAACTTCTACTAATAACTTCTCAACTGACTTGAACTACAACTTGGAGATTCTAACTTCCTAACTAACTGCCTTCACTTTCTAATCTTAACTTTTTAACTGTTCTGACTGTTTTAACTCTAACTGCCTTCGGCAGTTCGGCCGAAGCCGGACTAAGCTTATTTAGTCTACATCTTGACTATCCTCATTCCTGACTAATTTAATCCTGACTAATTATTTTCCTGACCAATTCATTTCTGACTAACTAACCCGAACTGTCTTAAACTTATTGTGTTGAAGTTTAAATACTCCAACCTCACACTTTGTGTGACATATCTTCAGCCAATCAAACCATCGCAAAGTGACCACTTGCGACCCTTTTAGCCAATCAATTCTCACTACAACAATTCCACGGCCAAATTTCCATTTCCGAACTGTGTCTCAAAGTTCAACTTATGTCCAAGACTTGACCAGTCCATGACTTCAGTCTAAAATTTGTCAAAACAAACTATTTGTGACCATCATCTTCATGACCTCATCCGTCCTGATAGCTGTTTACCGGACAGTAAAGTCATGCAGTCAAATCATGCGCGTATTGTTATGCGCTTATGTTATCTCCATTTCCAAAACAACCAGCGTGGTGGAAATTTGCATGGACCTAAACGCTCAGTATAACTCTACCTTCCTTCCTCACTTCTGTGTGTCCACTACCCACTATAAACTTTTACTCCTTAACTTTGTTTCTACAACTTGTTATTCTGAAAAATTGCCATACTTAAATTTATGTCCTAACACTGATGGTCGCTACCATTTGATACTGCTATTGTCTATTGAGAAGCGGGTAACAACTAATTTACCCGTTCTCATGCTTTCACTAGCTTACTGTTACATTAAAAACATTAAACAGTAAATCGGCTGTAAATGTGTACTTAACCTCTCACTATTGTTTGTTTTCACTTCAAAGTGGCATTTTCGTTCTAATCTTACAAATTTTGCAACAATTATGGATACAGATAACCTTAGCCTAGTACATTCCACTCATTCTTTAAATGAATATTTCGCGGAAGCGGTTTCAATTTGTGACACCGCACACCAATTTTAAATGTAACCGTCTAAAAATGTCTACGTTAGACCGTCAAATATCGTATGTGAAACCCAGTGATCTAGCACGCAGGGAAAACACCAGCCAGGCTAAGCCCAACTTGTGTTTTTAAATTATTTAACTTTCGACTGACTCAGCAGGTCGGTAAGGGATAGACGTTGTATGCTCAGAGAAATCACTGAAACGAGTTTTTTTGTTTAAAAAAATATTTAACTTTGAATGGCGCTCTAGTAGTTAATAAAAAAGTAAAAAGTAAAGTGTCCTCGTTACGCCAAATGGCGTATAGTGAATATAGTGTTAGTGACCATAAATTTTACAGACCTTCAGAACATGATTTTTTTTGTGTAGTGTGGTCGGTATTACGCCCGTGCCGCTTTACTTTCCCAGAAAAAAAATCCGGTACCCATTTAAAGCTGAGTGAACCCGGAAGCCTTAGTCGGTTGGGATCAAACCCGACCCCTTGTCCTTTGTAGTCCAGTTCACTAACCAATGAGCTATCGTGGCTCCCTTCAGTAGTTAATGCACATAACAAAAAGGTCAAAGTTCGGGAAATCTAAGAGTTTCGGGAGATGCTATATTCAGTTTTCAACCACAAAGTTGTTTTTTTTTTTAACTTGAGGGTACACTTTCTTATGATCACTTTAAATATGTACGACTGGTTTGTCTCGAGGCAAGACGCCGGCCTCGAGACAGAGAGGTTGTGGATTCAAATCCCGGCTACACCATCTGATATTTGTATTTATGATTTCTCTCTGCGGCAACCCCCCCTGGTCGCAGCAGCGAGGCTCGGCTTGAAATATGAGTACCTCCGAAGTCGAAGTTATCTGCCTGTGCGGCGAGGGACTCCTGTGCACACGGCTGTAAGTGAAAAATGGATTAACACGCAAAATTCAGTTCCTAGTCTCTAGGGACTTCGTCAGAGGTCAAAGCTGGCGAACGGGAAAAAAAAAATGTGCGCGATGAAGGTTATGTATTGGATCTTTGTGGGAAGACACGAGTAAGCAAATGAACTAATGTATCAGTGACAAACTTCTGTGCTTAGAATGTTCGAAAATATGTATGAACAAAGCGAAAAGAGTCACTTCACTTCTATCATTCGAGATATTGTGACAAGGAGTCTCAAAATTGCCCTTCACTACCCCAGTAGTATAGGAAAGAGTGGGCTGGATGGGGATGTGGTTATCGGCAGTTTGAGAAATGTTCATTCTGAAGTGGTAAGATGGTGATCTCCCTACCAGCGGTCAATCGGTACGGCGATATAAGGTCAAGGTTCTCTTAAAATAGAGAGGCAAGAGTGAGAGTAATTACACGAAGGAGTGACGAAATGAAAGCGTGTATGCCAAAGAAACGACTCACTTCTGATGTCAAATTATCTATCCCGTGGTTGCCGCTTTATATTCTATTGAATTATGTTTCAATTAGTTTTATCATCATGTGCCATGTCGGTTAGCGTAGACGATACTATTCTTCCACATTATTATATCCACCATGTATCGTACCAATTATGTTTCCCATGATATGCCACTATTTGTTTACTTTTAACTGTTTACTTTATTTCATCCTGTTCCTTATTTTCCCATTTATTCCAACATTTAAACCATTGAACTCTTCTTATCTTTCTTTACTTAATATCTATCTGTCCTTAGTTTCTCACTTCCATTTCTCTCCTTCCTCCACATTTTCGTTTCTATTCTCTTTTTAATTTTTTTTTTAACTATTAGATTAGGCTCCTTTTCCACGTCCCCATATTTCTCTTTCCCTCTTTCCTCTATAGTTATTTTGTTTTCTCTTAATTGTTATCCCTTCTTTTCCGTGTATGGTCTATTCTTTCAATACTTTTCTAATTGTCTCCCTCACCAACTTTTTTTTCTCTCTTTATTCATTCTCCGCCCGCTCTATCTTCTTCCATCTACTTTTTCCCTCTTTTTCATCGCTCTGATTTTTCTCTCCCATTCTCTAACTATATCCTTCCATCTCACTTTATCTCTCATGCTTTAACTCTATCCTTCCATCTCACTTTCTCTCCCATGCTTTAACTCTATCCTTCCATCTCACTTTCTCTCCCATGCTTTAACTCTATCCTTCTATCTCACTTTCTCTCCCATGCTTTAACTCTATCCTTCCATCTCACTTTCACTCCCATTCTCTATTTCAATCCTTTTATCTCACTTTTTCTCTCATCCTCTACCTATATCCTTCCATCTCGCTTTTCTCCCATGATCTAACTATATCCTTTCATCTCACTTTCTCTCCCATCCTCTACCTCTATCCTTCCATCTCGCTTTGTCTCCTATGATCGTTAGATCAAAACCACTCTTATATACTTTCATCTCACTTTCTTTCACATCCTCTACCTCTATCCTTCCATCTCACTTTCTCTCCCATGCTTTAACTCTATCCTTCTATCTCACTTTCTCTCCCATGCTTTAACTCTATCCTTCCATCTCACTTTCACTCCCATTCTCTATTTCAATCCTTTTATCTCACTTTTTCTCTCATCCTCTACCTATATCCTTCCATCTCGCTTTTTCTCCCATGATCTAACTATATCCTTTCATCTCACTTTCTTTCACATCCTCTACCTCTATCCTTCCTTCTCACTTTCTCTTCCATACTCTACCTCTATGCTTTCATCTCACTTTCTCTCCCATCCTCTACTTCTATGCCTCCATCTCACTTTCTCTTCCTATCATTTTTTTTCTACCATCCTCCCCACCCCCCCCCCCCCTTTTCTCTCACCCTTGATACTTCCAACCACATACACATTCAAGAAGTTATCTCTCATTTTTTACCCACATTATTTTTTATCAAATTCCCACATCCCTCTGAGATAACGTCAGCCTCATGTAAACTACCTGCATCAGGTGTTAATGTCTGCAAACGTCGGTAATATTGAGCCTGAATTCTGCTTTTATTGGAATCATTAATGTGCTAGTGCCGGAGCAAACGTGGAGGAATTAGAAATGAAGACAAGAAATACGAAGATAATTTTGTGAATAAGAAATAGAAATAAACTGGCATGGGCAATAACTTAACCTAGAGCTGATTTCCATAACTGTTTCTTTTCCTCCAAATGAATTGGATTGAGGTTATTGGCTCTCATTTCTAGTTCTAACCTTGAGACTTCGTGAAGCGTGTCGATTTGGCGAGTAAATGTATGGACGGGGTTAAATCTCAACCTTTAGTTTAGTCGACAGATCACTTTTACTGCAGCGACGGACAATTTCATTGCGAAAACGGATAATTTCATTGCAACAGCGGACAATTTCGTTAAAACGACGGATAATTTCATTGCAGCAGCGGACAATTTCGTTAAAACGACGGATAATTTCATTGCAACAGCGGACAATTTAGTTAAAACGACGGATAATTTCATTGCAGCAACGGATAATTTCATTGCAACAACGGGCAATTTGGTTAAAACGACGGACAATTTCATTGCAACTACGGTCAGTTTCATTGCAATGAGAGATAATTTCATTGAAATGGCGGACAATTTTATTGCAACGGCGGATAATTTCATTGCAACGACGGACAATTTCATTGCAATGGCGGAAAATTTATTTGTGTATTCTATAGACCCCATCCTCAGGACACTCTCCAGGACGAAACACGCTAGTCACACACAGCGAAAGCCCTGCAAATGACGTCACCTCAAGTGCACGAACTCCCAACCGAACAGTCGACGAGAATTTTGTCCCCAACCTGTAATCACCTCTACGACATGCGTGCAGGTGAGAGTAGCTCCATTCTTTTCTCCACTCACTGTTGTCAGGTCCCCGATGGCTACAGGGGCGTGGCAGGTGTGAGTAGCTTTATTCTTTACTCCACTCACTTTGGTTAGGTCCCCGATGGCTACAGCGTGGCAGGTGAGAATAGCTCCATTCTTTACTCCACTCACTTTGGTTAGGTCCCCGATGGCTACAGGAGCGTGGCAGGTGAGAGTAGCTCCATTCTTTACTCCACTCACTTTGGTTAGGTCCCCGATGGCTACAGGAGCGTGGCAGGTGAGAATAGCTCCATTCTTTACTCCACTCACTTTGGTTAGGTCCCCGATGGCTACAGGAGCGTGGCAGGTGAGAATAGCTCCATTCTTTTCTTAAAGGTAGCAATTCATTTATGATGTCAATAATTCAGCAGGAGGAATAGAACAAACTCGGAAACTGACGCAAGAGTGATGAACATGAAGAAAGAGCTTGGACAAATCATCACGTGGGTGTGTCAAAAGCCAAAGGCTCCTGCATGAGTTCAGGAGTCAGACAGTTTGACATGTTTGAATGAAACTGAATGAAGATATAAAAACAAATCAATTGTTAAGCTCTTACAAACAAAATTAAAACCGTCAATTTTTCTCGAGCAGAATGTACTCAATACGGAGAAACAATGTGTAGGAGTTATTGTTCTTGTTCCTAATGTCCAACATAAGATTCTCTCTTAGACGTGTGTGTGTGTCACTTGTTCAGAAGCGGTGTTCCCACTAAATGTGTTGTCAGTGTTAACCTGTCAGTTCATCTGTGAGTTGTCACCCCTGATATTTCAGGAACAATAATTCAATAAAAGTCTCTGAGAGTTGTCGTTATCACCTCGATCGTGAGCCACTCAATATTTAGACATGTGAATGAGGAATCTAACCCGCCCTACTGATAACAGTTATTGAATGTCGTCAATTCGTGGCAACACGAATTTCTTAATGTAGGAGTACATGAATTGCAAGATTTTTGTTTCTGTTTAGCAAACAACCCATCTCTTAGTGCTTTTTATCAGGTGTGACATGGGATATTTCGACTGCAGTGGGCATGCGGTCTTTTTTCTCCAGCCCAAATGAACCCCCCCCCCCCCCCCCAGAAGCGCCTCCTCACTTCCAGCAACAGTCTAAGCACAAAAATGAGATGTCTGAGAAAAGCGCTTGGAGTAACCAGAAAAGACAGAAAAACAAAAATATATTATAGGAGAAAGAATAGACATTGCGTAATTCCGAAACTACATACAGAAACAACATGCTGGTTTGTCAATCAAGCAAGAATGCTGTGTGATTTCTTACCATGTACAGTATATGTTAAAATAGGCGAAGGGAGAAGAGCAAGTGACAAACATTGAAAGTAAGGCTTTCCAGCTTGAAACTTCAATTATTCATCAACGGATAAAAAGTATAAGTGTCTTCGAAGACGGAGTTGGCTGCCTGTGCGGCGAGGGACACCTGCCAGGGAAAACGGATTAACGCATAACATTCAGTTCCTAGTCTCTAGGAACCTTGTCAGAGATTAAAAAAAAAAATGCCGACGAACGCAAAAAATAATAATAAATAAATAAAATAATAATAAAATAAAAAGTCAACAAACAAAAATTTCCCAAAGATTTAGATAATTCGATTTTTTCCGAAAGAATTCTAACATTTCGAAGTTTAAATGGTGAAAAAAAATGACCGAGATTGGCTTGTCTGGAGTGAAGTTAAACAAGCATTATTTTGATTTTCATGTCGATTTTAAAACAAGAATTGTTGCAGAATTAGCTCCCACATCAAAGTCTATGCTTGCGTCAACAAGTGGGTGGTCAGCAGTTAAAAAGTGACGAAAATTATTTGTTCGCATCCCAGAACAGGAGAGAATCAATAATCATAGGCAGTGCTATTTGGCTTGGCGAAGTAGAAATACGCCTGAAGTAGAAAGACGCCTGAAATAGAAAGACGCCTGAAGTAGAAAGACGCCTGAAATAGAAAGACGCCTGAAATAGAAAGACGCCTGAAATAGAAAGACGCCTGAAGTAGAAAGACATCTAGAGTAGAAAAACGCCGGAAGTAGAAAGATGCCTGGAGTAGAAAAACGCCTGGAGTAGAAAGGCGGCTGAAGTAGAAAGACACCTGGAGTAGAAAGGCGTCTGGAGTAGAAAGATGCCTGAAGTAGAAAGGCGCCTGAGGTAGAAAGACACCTGGAGTAGAAAGGCGCCTGAAGTAGAAAGACGCCTGAAGTAGAAAGACGCCTGACGTAGAAAGGCGGCTGAAGTAGAAAGACGTCTGAAGTAGAAAGACGCCTGACGTAGAAAGACGCCTGAAGTAGAAAGGCACCTGAAGTAGAAATGCGGCTGAAGTAGAAAGACGCCTGAAGTAGAGAGGCGCCTGAAGTAGAAAGACGCCTGAAGTAGAAAGACGCCTGAAGTAGAAAGGCGGCTGAAGTAGAAAGACGCCTGAAGTAGAAAGACGCGTGACGTAGAAAGACGCCTGAAGTAGAAAGGCACCTGAAGTAGCAAGACGCCTGAAGTAGAAAGACGCCTGAAGTAGAAAGACGCCTGACGTAGAAAGACGCCTGACGTAGAAAGGCACCTGACGTAGAAAGGCACCTGAAGTAGCAAGACGCCTGAAGTAGAAAGGTGCCTGACGTAGAAAGGCACCTGAAGTAGCAAGACGCCTGAAGTAGAAAGACGCCTGACATAGAAAGGCACCTGACGTAGAAAGGCACCTGAAGTAGCAAGACGCCTGAAGTAGAAAGACGCCTGACGTAGAAAGGCACCTGACGTAGAAAGGCACCTGAAGTAGCAAGACGCCTGAAGTAGAAAGGCGCCTGATGTAGAAAGACGCCTAAAGTACAAAGACGCCTGAAGTAGAAAGGCGGCTGAAGTAGCAAGACGCCTGAAGTAGAAAGGCGCCTGATGTAGAAAGACGCCTAAAGTACAAAGACGCCTGAAGTAGAAAGGCGGCTGAAGTAGAAAGGCGGCTGAAGTACAAAGACGCCTGAAGTACAAAGACGCCTAAAGTAGAAAGGCGGCTGAAGTAGAAAGGCGGCTGAAGTAGAAAGGCGCCTAAAGTACAAAGACGCCTGAAGTAGAAAGGCGGCTGAAGTACAAAGACGCCTGAAGTACAAAGACGCCTGAAGTAGAAAGACGGCTGAAGTAGAAAGGCGCCTGAAGTACAAAGACGCCTGATGTAGAAAGGCGGCTGAAGTAGAAAGGCGCCTGAAGTACAAAGAGGCCTGATGTAGAAAGGCGGCTGAAGTAGAAAGGCGCCTGAAGTACAAAGAGGCCTGATGTAGAAAGGCGCCTAAAGTACAAAGACGCCTGAAGTAGAAAGGCGCCTGAAGTAGAAAGGCGCCTGAAGTACAAAGACGCCTGATGTAGAAAGACGCCTGACTTAGAAAGGCGGCTGAAGTAGAAAGACGAACATGATTTTTGGGATAATGTGGTCGGTATGACCCCCGTGCCGCTTTACTTTCCCAGAAAAAAATCCGGTACCCATTTAAGGCTGGGTGAACCCGGAAGCCGTCGGTTGAGATAGAACCCTACCGCTTGTTAAAAGAAAATGTGCTGCAAGTTAAAGAGTCACAATTCTAAAAGAAAATGTGCTGCAAGTTAAACAGTCACAATTCTAAAAGAAAATGTGCTGCAAGTTAAACAGTCACAATTCTAAAAAAAAATGTGCTGCAAGTTAAAGAGTCACAATTCTAAAAGAAAATGTGCTGCAAGTTAAAGAGTCACAATTCTAAAAGAAAATGTGCTGCAAGTTAAACAGTCACAATTCTAAAAAAAAATGTGCTGCAAGTTAAAGAGTCACAATTCTAAAAGAACACGTGTTGCAAGTTAAAGATTCACAATTCTAAAAGAACATGTGTTGCAAGTTAAAGATTCACAATTCTAAAAGAACATGCGCTGCAAGTTAAAGATTCACAATTCTAAAAGAACATGTGTTGCAAGTTAAAGATTCAAAATTCTAAAAGAACATGTGTTGCAAGTTAAAGATTCACAATTCTAAAAGAATATGTGTTGCAATTTAAGGATTCACAATTCTAAAAGAACATGTCCTGCAAGTTAAAGAGTCACAATTCTAAAAGAATATGTGTTGCAATTTAAGGATTCACAATTCTAAAAGAACATGTCCTGCAAGTTAAAGATTCACAATTCTAAAAGAATATGTGTTGCAATTTAAGGATTCACAATTCTAAAAGAACATGTCCTGCAAGTTAAAGAGTCACAATTCTAAAAGAACATGTCCTGCAAGTTAAAGAGCCACAATTCTAAAAGAACATGTCCTGCAAGTTAAAGAGCCACAATTCTAAAAGAACATGTCCTGCAAGTTAAAGAGTCACAATTGCAAGAAGAGGGAGACCGACTTCAAGTAAATTATCTCAGTGCTGGCGCCCAAAAGTCGTTCATTGCTGAATGTTCCTCACTTATAAAGCAACACATGTCGGAGGACATGAACATTGCAAAGTACGTTACTGCTATTGTTGATTCCACGCCAGATCCATCCCAAGTTGAACAAACATTTCTTTTGTCTTATGTTGCTATTGTTGATTCCACGCCAGATCCATCCCAAGTTGAACAAACATTTCTTTTACCTTATGTGATACCATGTGTGAGAAAGCATACAATTGTAGAAAGATTTTATAGCTTGTTCATTCAAACCATAAAACAGGATATGCCACGTCACAGATGATAGCAGAAAGATTGAAAGAAAGCGATAAAGGTCAAGGTAAAGTACGAGACTTGAACCGGCGTCTTAGCACGCGAGTTTACACCCATATGTGCTCGGCCGCCGATCCAGAAATGTTCGGAGATTTCTGTATAGTGTCGCCTCAAGCATCGAAACTCAGATGCGAGGCGACATTCCTCACCTTCCCAGGGTAATACCCTGGTACCCATTTCTGCCAACGGCTGGGTCGACCGTGGGTTTTTTTTTCCCCAATCACGAGCACAACTCACACTGATCCCAGCGGGAATCGAACACGGGTCGTCCGAACGTCAGTAGTCCAGTCGGGTGGTTTTTCCCAACTAGGCTACCGAGGCCCCAAGAAAACGATATGCCATGGCACAGATGATAGTAGAAACATTGAAAGAACACGCCGATAGTAGAAACATTGAAAGAACACGCCGATAGTAGAAACATTGAAAGAACACGCCGATAGTAGAAACATTGAAAGAACACGCCGATAGTAGAAACATTGAAAGAACACGCCGACAGTAGAAACATTGAAAGAACACGCCGATAGTAGAAGCATTGAAAGAACACGCCGATAGTAGAAGCATTGAAAGAACACGCCGATAGTAGAAACATTGAAGGAACACGCCGATAGTAGAAACATTGAAAGAACACGCCGACAGTAGAAGCATTGAAAGAACACGCCGATAGTAGAAGCATTGAAAGAACACGCCGATAGTAGAAACATTGAAAGAACACGCCGATAGTAGAAACATTGAAAGAACACGCCGATAGTAGAAGCATTGAAAGAACACGCCGATAGTAGAAACATTGAAGGAACACGCCGATAGTAGAAGCATTGAAAGAACACGAATACACGGCATGTCGAATTGTAGAGCTCAGGGCTATTACAATGCAGCCTACATGGCAGGGAAATATCAAGGTGGGCGAACAAGAATCTTCCGTGTGTTACCGGGGCCTCATTATGTGGGAAATAAAGAATAGTGACACTGTGACCTTCCAGGCATGTCGTAAGAGGCGACTAAGGAGATTGATCGATGGCTTGACAAGCTGTCATTGTAAAAATCATTGTTATGGAAACAGAGCCATAGATTTTAGAAGCAGTGATCTCTGCAATATGTGCCACTTCGGCACGCAAGGTTTCTGTTTTTGAGATTGTAGTTCTGCCCTATGTGCCGTCTTCGGCTCGAAAGGACGATATAACAAGAATACTTGAGCAATGAGAAACAGCTTTAGTGTCACCATTGGATGCCGCACACTTAATTTGTATGGGCGACGCAGAATGTATTCCTGAGGCCATCACAAACTTTGGAACTCTACAAACTGTCTACAACTTGTTTAGTTCTAGTCCACAGCGCTGGTAACTCTTGCAGAAGTGTATTGGCTGCTCTCGTCACGTCATGTCTAACACGCGATGGTCAGACCGTGCTGAAAGTATAAAGCCCTTTGTAGCCCCCTTTGATTCCTGACATCAAATTAGCATTAATTAATTAGGAAACAGCTCTTGGAGTTGAACCTAACTGCCAAGACAAGAACAGAGATTAGAGAAGCTTTGTCTTATATCACATCCTTCATGTGTATGATAATGTCTGTTGATGGGAGAGAGTATTATTGCCACTTGATATATGTAACAAAGAGTATTCAGTCCAGAAATGCAACGCTGGATGTCGAAGTGTCCACTTTAAAAAGCTTGATTTCAGAACTACAAATCTGGAACAAGTGTTAAAGTGTGTGGACATGTTGCTGCTTCTAATGTGTGCATTGAAGTGAAACTCTCTAGAACTCGAGGTAAAGCAAAATGTAAAAGAGATTCATTGATGAGGGTGCTACACAGGAAGCAGATTTGTCAAAACAAGATGAAATAGATGAATCCCCCGAGGAAGCATATTTCAGAAAGTTTGTCTTCTATGCAATATTGGATAATGGTATTGCTGGACTGACTTTCACAGCGACAAGGAGACATATCATTTACTGTCTTGTGCTCTTTTATTGGCTTCCCCAGAGTTTTGCTTCCTATTGTATCTTATATTCCATCAATCCATCTCACATATATGATTTTGACGTATGGACACGCGCGCACGCAGGCACAATACTACACTACAGGCAGTCTTTGGGTTCACATTACTCTTTAACTGTGGGCATCGGTAGCCTATTTGGGTAAACCACTCTACTTGGCTACCGACTTTCGGACAAGCTGTGTTCGGTTCCCGTTGGAAACAGTGAGAGTTGTACTCCTGGTTGGAAAAAAAAATCCCCCCTGCGGTCGATCCAAGCTCTGGCAAAAATGAGTATCAGGGTAGTACTCTGGGAAGGTGAGGAATGTCGCCTCGCATCGTGAGTTTCGGTGCTTAAAGCGACGCTATCCAGAAGTCTCCGAACACTTCTGGATAGGCGACCGAGCACATATGGGTGTAAACTCGCGTGCTAAGAAGCAGATTCAAGTCTGTTACTTGACCTTTACCTTTACAGTTACAATGTTGGTGATTAGCACATATCTCACAATCTACACAACATTACTCGTGCCATTTATTTTAGCAAATTCAAGAGGCTATTGTCACATCTGCCAAAGTTTGGAGATGCTTGCTACGTTTAGGCAAACTGTATCGAGGAAGAAGGAGCCACGATGGTGGTAGCAATGAGTCAGAATGTAGCTAGGAAGGAGCCACGATGGTGGTAGCAATGAGTCCGAATGTAGCTAGGAAGGAGCCACGATGGTGGTTGCAATGAGTCAGAATGTAGCTAGGAAGGAGCCACGATGGTGGTAGCAATGAGTCCGAATGTAGCTAGGAAGGAGCCACGATGGTGGTTGCAATGAGTCAGAATGTAGGTAGGAAGGAGCCACGATGGTGGTAGCAATGAGTCAGAATGTAGCTAGGAAGGAGCCACGATGGTGGTAGCAATGAGTCAGAATGTAGCTAGGAAGGAGCCACGATGGTGGTAGCAATGAGTCAGAATGTAGCTAGGAAGGAGCCACGATGGTGGTAGCAATGAGTCCGAATGTAGGTAGGAAGGAGCCACGATGGTGGTAGCAATGTGTCCAAACGTAGCTAGGAAGGAGCCACGATGGTGGTAGCAATGAGTCCGAATGTAGCTAGGAAGGAGCCACGATGGTGGTAGCAATGAGTCAGAATGTAGGTAGGAAGGAGCCACGATGGTGGTACAATGAGTCAGAATGTAGCTAGGAAGGAGCCACGATGGTGGTAGCAATGTGTCAGAATGTAGGTAGGAAGGAGCCACGATGGTGGTAGCAATGAGTCAGAATGTAGCTAGGAAGGAGCCACGATGGTGGTACCAATGAGTCAGAATGTAGGTAGGAAGGAGCCACGATGGTGGTACCAATGAGTCAGAATGTAGGTAGGAAGAAGCCACGATGGTGGTAGCAATGAGTCAGAATGTAGCTAGGAAGGAGCCACGATGGTGGTAGCAATGAGTCCGAATGTAGCTAGGAAGGAGCCACGATGGTGGTAGCAATGAGTCCGAATGTAGCTAGGAAGGAGCCACGATGGTGGTAGCAATGAGTCAGAATGTAGGTAGGAAGGAGCCACGATGGTGGTAGCAATGAGTCCGAATGTAGCTAGGAAGGAGCCACGATGGTGGTAGCAATGAGTCAGAATGTAGCTAGGAAGGAGTCACGATGGTGGTACCAATGAGTCAGAATGTAGCTAGGAAGGAGCCACGATGGTGGTACCAATGAGTCAGAATGTAGCTAGGAAGGAGTCACGATGGTGGTAGCAATGAGTCAGAATGTAGCTAGGAAGGAGCCACGATGGTGGTAGCAATGAGTCAGAATGTAGCTAGGAAGGAGCCACGATGGTGGTAGCAATGAGTCCGAATGTAGCTAGGAAGGAGCCACGATGGTGGTAGCAATGAGTCCGAATGTAGCTAGGAAGGAGCCACGATGATGGTAGCAATGAGTCGGAATATAGCTAGGAAGGAGCCACGATGGTGGTAGCAATGAGTCAGAATGTAGCTAGGAAGGAGCCACGATGATGGTAGGAATGAGTCGGAATATAGCTATGAAGGAGCCACGATGGTGGTAGCAATGAGTCCGAATGTAGCTAGGAAGGAGCCAGTGTGGATGAAAATAGTAGCCAGGGAGCCAAGCTGGAGCAAAACAAACCAAAGTGATAATGAAAAGAACAACCTATAGAATCTGGTATAAAGAATATGGCGCCGGATACAACAAATCAATTCACTCCTAAATCAAAACCAGCTCTCTTGTAATATTTGATGCTTTGTTTGCGTGGAGATGCACAAAGCATTCATGTTAGAAAACATGAGAAGTTATTACCATATTTTTTTTAATTAAAAGGCCATACATATTATAAAATGTTGCACTTTTGTCAAGATTTGAAATCAAATTGATCTCTTTATAAACATTTGGATAACACAGGCACAGTTGTTTGTCACTGTTACTTTAGTTGCCATGTTTATTTGTGGCTGGAGAGATATAACGTGTATATGATTTTGTAGCCGCGGTAGGATAATGGTTAGAGAGCCGCTCTGCTGACACATGATGCGAGCACTGTCGATGGCTTCTAGGTTCACTCAGCCATACATGGGTACCGGACTTTTCTGGGAAAGGAAATGCATGTGCTGATGGTCATAGAAACATGAAAACATGGTTTCCCCTATATGTCGCGAGTGTTCATGGAGTGCTTGATCTTCGTCATCTGTGTTGATCATGTCACTTATATCAACATGTTCCTGATGGCAGATTATAATTATTCTCTCACGTCATCTCCTCGAAGAATGGAAGATAAAAAGTAAGGTACGAGACTTCAATCAAATGCAGCGATGGCGCTGGATAGGACACAGACTGAAGAAGTCAACTGAGAGTATTACACAGCAGGCTCTTTTTTTGGAATCCCCAGGGGAAAGGTCAAAGAGGAAGACCAAAGAATTCTTGGAGAAGATAGATAGAAACAGAGATGAGGATGGTGGGGAGGATATGGAATGATCTTAAAAGGATGGCAAGAAACAGAACGACTTGGAAACAGAACGACTTGGAAACAGAACGACTTGGAAACAGAACGACTTGGAAACAGAACGACTTGGAAACAGAACGACTTTCACTTCTATTAACATAGATTTGTTGCATAAGATATTTGTCATTTTCTGAAATGCTGTTTTGGCCTGAGCTATTCTGCTTTTTATTTCTATTTGCATTGTAAGTTGCATTAAATGAACATCTTACAGCTTTAGTCAAGTTTTTTTTTTTTTTTATGTACAAAGACACACATCATCATCAAGTACCGTGCCTACTGGCGTAGGTGATCATGTCTCTCCACAATTTTCGATCTCGGCAGCTATTTATCATTTCTGTTGTTGACCTTCTGCCAAGCCATTCTCTTAAGCTGACTGTTATTTTTCTCTTTGTTTCCCTCTATCTCTTTGTCCCTCAATTTTTCCAGTTGTTACAATATATTCCAGTTGTTCTCTTCTCATTGCATGGCCAAAAATTGATGATTGTCTCTTCCTAATATTGTAAATTAGTTCTCTTTTTGCTTTGACCTCTTTCAGAACTTTTTCATTACTCTTCTTAGCTGCCCATGGTACTCTCAACATTCTTCTGCAAAACCACATTTCTACAGACTCCAGTGATTTTCTTGTCTGTTGTCCTATTGTCCATGTTTCACATCCATATGTTAAGACTGGCCCTATATAACTTTTGAGAACTCTATCTTGTTTCTATTGTCAAAAATGGATTGCATAGCATCTTCCTCATTTTTTGGAAAGCTGCTTTTTGATTGAGCCAATCTGCATCTCACCACTTTTGTACATCTTCCGTCTGAGGTTAACAAAGTTCCCAAATAATTAAATTCATTTACCTGTTTTAATATTTTTCCACTTATCTTTATTTTGCACTGAGGTGATGTCACAAAGACACAGCGCAGTGATTTAACGATGTGGTTAGTGGTTGTTTGCCTTCGGTTCTGCATAAACATGATTAGTTAGATAAGGAAAACGTAAATCGCCTGTTAGTTAAACCACTGTTGTCATGGCAACCAGGAAACGATTTAGTAAATTGCATATCTATAGTTCTCGTATACAGTGCAATGTCGATAAATGTTGTTGTACATGTTGTAGTAGGTTCCATAAGGATCCTGTCTATTAGTAACGGCTTGAAAATTACTTGAGCTACATCACGTCTGATTTATAATACAGCAGCTGGTTGTACGCTGACATTTAACCCAAGGGTAAAGGTAAAGGTAAGGTAAGAGACGAACTTTCACCCATATGTGCTCGGCCGCTGATCCAGATGTGTTCAGTGATTTCTGGATAGTGTCGCTACAAGCATCTAAATTCATGATGCGAGGCGGCATTCCTCACCTCCCAGAGTAATACCGTGGTACCCATTTCTGCCAAAGGTTGGGTCGACCGTGGGGGTAATTTTTTTTCCTTTCCAATCACGAGTACAACTCACAATTCATCCAGCGGGAATCGAACACGGGTTGTTCGAACGTCGGTAGTCTAGTCGGGTGGTGGAATCGAACACGGGTTGTTCGAACGTCGGTAGTCTAGTCGGGTGGTGGAATCGAACACGGGTTGTTCGAACGTCGGTAGCCCAGTCGGGTGGTGGAATCGAACACGGGTTGTTCGAACGTCGGTAGCCCAGTCGGGTGGTGGAATCGAACACGGGTTGTTCGAACGTCGGTAGCCCAGTCGGGTGGTGGAATCGAACACGGGTTTGTCCGAACGTCGGTAGTCTAGTCGGGTGGTGGAATCGAACACGGGTTTGTCCGAACGTCGGTAGTCTAGTCGGGTGGTGGAATCGAACACGGGTTGTTCGAACGTCGGTAGCCCAGTCGGGTGGTGGAATCGAACACGGGTTGTTCGAACGTCGGTAGCCCAGTCGGGTGGTTTACCCAAATAGGCTTCCGAGCCCCCCCCCCCCCCCAATTTTTAACTTGTATATCTGTGACAATGCTGAACCACTAATATCTTCAGTAATTAAGAAAAGACGATAGTCATATGTTGGACATGTGACGAGGAGAGATAATAACCGAATAACAAAGCAAACCCTTATGTGGGAAACAACAAGTAAGAGAACGATCCAGAGAGACACTGAGAAGTACATTGATCAGAGAGGCAAGAGCAGCAGGAATCGCTGCTCCCTCAATGAGATAGAGTTGCTTGCACAGAACAGAGAGAAATGGTGAGATTTGATAAAAGATCTTTACAAGGATTGAAAACTGCTAGAATAAAGATTTTGATAAGAGAAAGAGTATCTGAGTCTATGCCCTATGGGTCGGCTACGGCTCGAAATGTCAATAGATAGATAGACAGCCGTGATGTGATTGTATTATCTATTCCTGATAAAATATCGAAGGAGTGCTGGCTTCCTGTGAATATCAGCCGCTGGTGTTAAACCCATTTGCTGCAGCGATGAGTGTCTCCGATACAGCTAATCCTTCCATATTCAGCAAGGTCGAAGAATGGCCAACATAACAAGCACTTATTTCTTAGCCCTTGACTTTTCATCCGTTCAAATTAAGGATTTAGTATCATCAGACCGCCCTTATAGTCAAGCCCACAGAAAATGACTTGACGGTAAATGTAATTGCCTCAATCGTTACTTGAACGATGGGAGTGAGAAAGTAGAGATCTTAGAAGGTTAGCGGAGGAAGTTGAAGGATAGGTTAGTGAGGGATAATAAGAGAGAATAATATAATGACGCCTTGGTAGTCGAGTGGTGAGTGCACTCGCTGTTGATCGATAGTGATTCAATACTCCATATATGGAGAATGCTGCTTTTTTTTCGCCCGGTTTGCTTTGAGGATTTAACCATCTTCGGAAACAAAAAGATTTTCTTTCTGAAAAGTAAGGCGGTCTGGCGTGCTACTGAACATATAACCAATAAAACATGGCGTTGGTAATTTAAAATGTTCATATTAAAACTATATATTCCATATGGCAAAAGGATGGACGGACTTTCACTTTTATTTGCGCATTAATCTCATAGAGAGGAACAATATTTTAATATAGCAACTTGAGGCTGGCGCGCTACTTACTGCCCTACCGTAGCCATATATATTCATTTGAGGCTAGCGTGTAGATGGAGGTCATTTACAGTAACTTGAGGCTGGCGAGCTGCCAAGGTCATATACAGCCACTTGAGGCTGGCACGCTACTTACTGCCCTACCATAGCCATATATATTCATTTGAGGCTGTCGTGTTATGGAGGTCATATACAGCCACTTGAGGCTGGCACGCTACTTACCGCCCTACCGTAGCCATATATATTCATTTGAGGCTAGTGTGTTATTGAGGTCATTTACAGTAACTTGAGGCTGGCGAGCTGCCAAGGTCATATACAGCCACTTGAGGCTGGCACGCTACTTACCGCCCTACCGTAGCCATATATATTCATTTGACGCTAGTGTGTTATTGAGGTCATTTACAGTAACTTGAGGCTGGCGAGCTGCCAAGGTCATATACAGCCACTTGAGGCTGGCACGCTACTTACTGCCCTACCATAGCCATATATGTTCCCTTGCAGTGATAAGTGACTGTATATGACTTTGGCTAGCTGGCTATCAAGGTGACATAAAGTTACATGTGGCTGGCGCTCTACCTGCTCCGTTACCATAGGCGGATCTAGCCTTAAAATTTGGGGGGGGGGGCACTGCTATAGGCCTACTGTTTTGTTTCAGGTTTGCATAGACATCTTCGCGCTATCAGCAATAAGGGTGTGAGTCACTTGTGTATAATCGTCATTAGACCTTTGACGCAATTTGACGTTTCTAATAATAACGGGAATAAGTATACAGCATAAAATATGCATTTTATAAAAATTAAAACGGCACAAAAAAAAAGAAAATCTGTACTCACCAATTACATCAGTTTAATTCGTCTAGGCTTTTCTGCAAATTTCTGCATAACTTCTTCACTCGTGATGGTGTTTTTAAGCAATGTTTTTTCTATGTGAAGCACCGCCAAATTACGAAGTCTATCTTGTGTCATTGATGACCTCAGCCAAGTCTTAATCCTGCTCATCGCAGAAAAACTTCTTTCACATGCTGATGAGCTTATTGGTATGGTTATAGCAGCCCTTAGAATTTTATGAAAATGTGGGTAAGTGTTCTTGTTTACTACCTCTTTTAAGTGGCTAAAGCTGAATTGTGAAACTTCCCCTTCTTTGCTCCTAATTAATGTTTTGACAATTGATATTTCTGCTTTCAGGATAGTAACATTCAGTCCTAAACACTCAGCATATTTTTTTACAAATGGAGTTGCCTTTTCATAATCCAAACAAAACAGCCCATCAACAGCACATGCGAGTTGTAAGGATTCTTCACTAAATCTTTCCTTTAACCTTGCTGCAAAGACATCAATAACTTCAAAATATACTTTCATCTTCCAGTATTCTTTATTGCTCACACTTTCAGGGCCATCTAGGGGTTTTCCAACAGTTGAGAGAACAAAACTGTCTTTTAGCATCACACTTTCTTCATGTTTTCTTTTCTTACATACAGTAGGACTTTCTAAGCATATGCCGTGTTTCAGTGAAAATTCTTCAATATTCTTCCAAATCTTAGAAAATTCATCATCAGTTCTCTTGTCTACTATTGTCCGCATAGTATTTGTTATCAGTTCTGCAGCCTGTCCTAAAGTGACATTTGCATTCTGCATACATAGACTTAATACGTGGGTATAAGACAGGATTTCATGAAAAACAAACAGGTTGACAATGAAATTAAATGTTGATATTGATTTCAAAATTCCAATGGCTTCTATGGAGTCTTTGTCTTCATTTCTGTCAATTTCAAATTTTAAAGCTGCCACTACATTATCATAGTGTTTAATCAACAGATTACAATTCTGGTACCTGCATGTCCACCTAGTTGTACTTAATGAAATTATTTCAAAAGGCTTTGTCTGTAACAATCCTGACACCGTTCTTAAAGCATCATGATTTGACGGTTTTGAAAAATGTACATACAATGATTCCAAAGCATTGAATAAAAGTCTTGAAGATTCTATGTTTTTACAAATGTCTGTTACAATAAGTGCAACCTTATGTGCATAACAGTGGAAGTAA
The DNA here is from genome assembly GCA_032433765.1 of Megaustenia siamemsis. NCBI lineage: Eukaryota > Metazoa > Mollusca > Gastropoda > Stylommatophora > Ariophantidae > Megaustenia > Megaustenia siamemsis. Next base: position 64,808,468 of record JAVIAB010000041.1, on the reverse strand, counting down.
ACAGCTTCAGGATAAAACTCTCTAATTTTAGCTTGCAGCCCTCCAACATCACCAGACATTACTGCGGCACCATCATAAGTTTGCGCTATTACTGATAATCCTTCAATACTAAACTTCCGAAGAACAGTCATTATCAAATCAGCTAAATCTATTGCTGTTCGTTTGCTTGAGCAATCATAGAAACCAAGGAATCTTTCATGTGGAGTGAGTTCATCGTCAACATACCGAACGCAGAGAGACAATTGTTGCTGTTTCTGACATCTTGCCTCATCAGCCATAATTGCAAAAAACTCGCATCTTTTAACCTCTTTAACTATTTTCTCAAAAAGAAGAGCTGAAGTTATGTCAATCACTTCATTCACAATAGTTTTGCTACAAAATGAAATGTTTTTTGTAAAATTTTGTTTAAATGTACTATCATACTTAGCAAACACCTCGCAGAACTCTAAGAAATTACCCCTACTATTAGATTCTTTCTTTTCATCATGTCCTCTGAACGCAATGCCCTGTCTTCCAAGAAGTATAATAACATCAACAACTTTCGCCATGTACTCTTTGTTTTTTTCCACTTCGGTCTTATGTGATTTTGAAATCATTGACATGACACTTCCTTTTTCATTACTATATTTATGCATTGCATATTTTTCCATGCATAACAAATGACTTTTACTTTTTCCATGTTTATCAAGTTTTTCTTTTAATTTTTTCCAGTTTCTAAAACCAGATTTAGTAAATGTTTCTTCACATGCAAAAGATTTGTCAAATACACGACAAACGTAACAAAATGCTGCATCTTTTCGTTTACTATATTCTAGCCAGTGATATTGTTCAAAATAAGCTTTAGAAAAAGAACGGTTGACTTTACCACACAGTGAAGGCGGGTAAGATCTTAAGACTGGCCTTACTGGTCCAGAATTTAAATCGCCCAAGTCCATCTCACACTGACTATTAATATCCATACTGGGTCCTGCCACTGGTCCATAATTTAAATTGCCCAAGTCCGTCTCACACTGATTATTAATATCACTATTGAGTGGACCAGCTTCACTTTTTATAAATGTAATTGTACGAGTATTAGGCAGACTAGCGTTGGAAACGAGATCACTTTCAGAAACTGGCTCACTGTTAACTGTATTAGTAGTTGTTGATGTAATAGTATTTTTTTTATCCTTCGTTTCACTAGGACTAATATCGACCCTAGATGTAGGTGTAAAATCAGGAAGCATAAAAGCAGATCGAGTTTCAGTTTCGTGTGATTTTGAAACTTTTTGAAAGAAATTTGTAATTCGTTTCATTTTTAAAATATATTAAAAACCATTAGACATTAATAACAACTAAAATAAAACAGGTAGTCCGCAACTAAATGAAGTCCTTTTTACAGCATATATAACAAATATATGTACACCGGCAAACAACTCATTAAACATATCTACTCCCTTGTCCCTTGTGCTGTCATAAAATCAAATCAGCACGGCAATTTTGGCACCGCCAGAGCGATAAATAATTAACATTTTCTTCACAGAAGAACAATCGTACACAAAAAATATCGTATTTTTTTAGTTGTTTTTCCGTGGACACGATTTCAATATCAAAAGATTGAATAAATAGACCTATATATTTGTGAATTTTTTTTTTATATTACCTCTTTTCTTCTTTAAAAATAATAATAATAAGTAAACAAACGTTGCACTCACTTTATTAATGAATGTACTAAGAAGTACGTTTTTTTTGGGGGGCAATGCCCCCCCCCCCATGACTCCCCCTAGATCCGCCCATGTCCGTTACTAAGACCAGATACCGTCACTTGAGACTGGCGCGCTACCGAGGTCATATACAATCACTTATCTCTGGCGCGCTACCGAGGTCATATACAATCACTTATCTCTGGCGCGCTACCAAAGTCATATACAGTCACTTATCTCTGGCGCGCTACCGAGGTCATATACAGTCACTTATCTCTGGCGCGCTACCGAGGTCATATACAATCACTTATCTCTGGCGCGCTACCAAAGTCATATACAGTCACTTATCTCTGGCGCGCTACCGAGGTCATATACAGTAACTTATCTCTGGCGCGCTACCGAGGTCATATACAGTCACTTATCTCTGGCGCGCTACCGAGGTCATATACAATCACTTATCTCTGGCGCGCTACCAAAGTCATATACAGTCACTTATCTCTGGCGCGCTACCGAGGTCATATACAGTAACTTATCTCTGGCGCGCTACCGAGGTCATATACAATCACTTATCTCTGGCGCGCTACCGAGGTCATATACAATCACTTATCTCTGGCGCGCTACCGAGGTCATATACAGTAACTTATCTCTGGCGCGCTACCGAGGTCATATACAATCACTTATCTCTGGCGCGCTACCAAAGTCATATACAGTCACTTATTTCTGAGGCGCTACCGAAGTCATATACAGTTACATGCACCCTGTCAATCTAGCTGTCGGTGTGAACTAATGATGTGAACAGTTGATGTGGAGCGTCGATGTGAACAGTTGATGTGAAGCGTCGATGTGAACAATTGATGTGAAGTATCGATGTGAACTGTTGATGCAAACTGTCAGTCTAGATGTCGATGTGACCTGGTCGTGCGAACTTTTGTTGGGAACTGTCCATGCAAGTTGTCATTCTATCTGTCGATGTGAACTGTCCATGCAAGTTGTCATTCTATCTGTCGATGTGAACTGTCCATGCAACATGCCAGTCTATCTATCGAAGTGAACTGTCCATGCAAGATGCTAGTCTATCTGTCGATGTGAACTGTCCGTGCAAGATGCCAGTCTATCTGTCGATGTGAACATGTGATATAAACTCTTGATTTCGAGTTGTCCATAATATTGACTTAATCTTCAACCCTAGTTTCTGTGACCTGGGGTTAAGGCAAAGAAAAACAAATGAATGTATAAAAATGCGAGCTGCAGTAAAGCTACATGTGAGGGAGAATTGAAAAAAAAATAGAAAAAATGGTATGGTAAAAGCTTTACGTGATTTGTAGACGACACAGACTTGAACGACGTTTCGGCCCAAAAGGCCTTCGGCAGGAATAAACAAACAACACGCACCCACAGATAAGTAAGTAAATAAAATTAATCCTACATAGCTAAAAATGCTTTTCCCATTCTGACCACGGTCCACGACACAGGGAAGTCATTTTTCTTTTCTTTAACCGATTTCGATTACATGTATTTTGTTTTGGATGTTTCGTTACTAGTTAGCTATGTAGGATTAGTTTTATTTACTTTGCTTATCTATGTGTGCGTGTTGTTTGTTTGTTCCTGCTGAAACCGAAACTATTGGACCGAAACTTCGTTCATGTCTGTGTCGTCTACAAATCAAGTAAAGCTTTTACCATACCATTTCTGTGGCCTGTAAACATGTTGTTGTTGCTCACAACCTCCTTGTATAGTATTCACTCCGTTACACTGTTACTGCTAGTGTAGTATTCACTTCCTTACACTGTTACTGCATGTGTAGTATTCACTTCGTTACACTGTTACCGCATTGTGTAGTATTCACTTCGCTACACTGTTACTTTATGTGTAGTATTCACTTCGTTACACTGTTACACTGTTACTTCTTGTGTAGTATTCACTTTGTTACACTGTTACTTCTTGTGTAGTATTCACTTTGTTACACTGTTACTTCTTGTGTAGTATTCACTTCGTTACACTGTTACACTGTTACTTCTTGTGTAGTATTCACTTTGTTACACTGTTACTTCTTGTGTAGTATTCACTTTGTTATACTGTTACTGCACCGTGTAGTATTCACTTTGTTACACTGTTACTTCTTGTGTAGTATTCACTTCGTTACACTGTTACTTCTTGTGTAGTGTTCACTTCGTTACACTGTTACTTCTTGTGTAGTATTCACTTCGTTACACTGTTACTTCTTGTGTAGTATTCACTTCGTTACACTGTTACTTCTTGTGTAGCATTCACTTCGTTACACTGTTACTTCTTGTGTAGTATTCACTTCGTTACACTGTTACTTCTTGTGTAGTATTCACTTCGTTACACTGTTACTTCTTGTGTAGTATTCACTTCGTTACACTGTTACTTCTTGCAATCGTACTTTTAGTATCCACAGAAGAGAAGTGAACGTAACATTTCACGTAGTATTCCCATGTGTCCATCATTATTTATTGTACAAATAGTTGGTTGACGGAGGCCGGTTTGTCAATGTCTTCATTTGCATTGTTGGAGTAATTAATTGTTGTGTCCCTGCTGCTTAGATTGTGGTGGATATCACGAGAAGAGTTACGACCCTTGCATTCGGTCGATATCCTGCACGTGTGTGTGTGTGTTTTGTTTTTTAATTTCAAAATGACATTTTAGTTTTAATCTTGGATATTTGGCAACAGTTGTGGATGTAAATACCCTGGGTCTAGTACATTGGGGGGGGGGGGGATGCAAAGTAAAGCACGTAAATAAATAGAATTGCGAATATCTCTCTCTCTTTAGCCTCCGTCTCGCCAAGTGGCGTATAGGGGATATGGTGTTAGTGACCATACATTTTACAGACCTTCAGCACATGATTTTTGGGGTAATGTGGTCGGTATTACGTCCGTGCTGCTTTACTTTCCCAGAAAAAAAATCCGGTATCCATTTATGGCTGGGTGAACCCGGAAGTCGTCGGTTGGGATCGAAGCCTACCTTTTGTCCTTTGTAGTCCAGTTCACTAACCACTGAGCTATCACGGCTCCCTAACTGCGAATTTGCAGTGAAGTTAATTGTGAGGAGAAATGAACAAAAATATAGATATCGGAAAAAAATTTAAAAAATAAACGGCATGGTTAAAGCTTCATGTAACTTTTGGACAACACAATCCAGAATGACGTTTCGGCGCAATAGGCCTTCCGCAGGAACAAACATACAACACACGCAAACATGTATTTAAAATAATAAAAAAAAAATAGCAATACATAATTTCGAACGATAAGAAGAAATGAAAGGAAAATTACAAATAAAAAGTTGTCCTTGTATAATCTGATGTGTAAGAATGTTAGTGCGCTGGGGTATATGTGCGTGCACAAATGTGGAAATATGCGCAATTCAAATATTCATTACAGTATACAGGAAAGACTTTTGATTTTTTATGTTCCTTTTATTTCTAAACTAACTTTTCTTCTACACGTTTAGCTCCCAGTGGAGCATAGGTCTTCAACAAACACTTTCCAAGTCGTTCTGTTTTTTGCCATATTTTAAGATCATTCCATGTCTTTCCCATCATCTTCATCTCTGCTTCTATCTGTCTTCTCCAAGAATTCCTTGGTCTTCCTCTTTGTCTTTTCCTCTGGGGATTCCAAAAAGGGCATGTTGTGTAATATCTGAGTTGGCTTCCGCAGTGTGTGTCTTTTCCAGCGCCATCGTCTTCGCTGTATCTGGTATTTGACTGATACATTTCCATAATTCTATGTTAGTGATTTTGTCCTGCCATTTCCTTCCTTTTATTCTACGTAAGCATCCATTAATGAAAGTCTGTATCTTCGTGATTGTCAATTTTGTTGTTCTACATCTTCCATAGCCATATAATAGGACCGACTTAACATTTGAGTTGAACATTTTTGTGTGTGTATTTAACCTAATTTCTTTGGATTTCCATATGTTTCCCAGTTCAATGAAAGCTCCTCTTGCTTTTGATATCCTTATTTTGGTATCATTTCCTTTTCCTCCCTCTTTATCTATATTACTGCCCAGATATATGTAAGATTTTACGTCTAGTAGAGGTATTTCTCCTAATTTTATTTGGTTATTGCCAACTACATTAATTCACATAATGTTGGTATTATCTCTATTAATCTTCAGTCCTAGCTGATGTGATCTCTCATCAAGTATGCTCATTTTATCCTGCATCTGTTGATGGCTGTGTGATAGGAGAGCTATGTCATCAGCAAAGTCTAAATCATCAAGTTTCTTGGTCAGTGACTACTGAATTCCATTTCTTGTTGTTTTGAGTTATTTTCATAATGCAATCTACGGCCAGTAGAGAGAGAAATGGAGACAGAAGGCATCCCTGCCTTACTCCTGTTCTTATTTCAAATGCTTCTGTAAGCTGTCCTTCATGCACCACACTACATTTCGTTCCTTCATACATTGCTTTTATCAGTTTAATAAACTTTATGGGGATTCCGTAATGATTCAGCAACTTCCAAAGCATAAACTAACTAGCCTAGACTAATAGCTAATCAAAACCTACAATGACTACATTTACAACTTTGAATTTGAGAAAGCTAACAAGAAAGACTCGTTTCCGCAGACTAATGTACCAAGCCTGCGCAATGCTAGTAGCAATCAGCATTTAAAAAACTCAGTGCAAAAAACCTGCAAAAAACTCAATAGTTCAATCGTCCGGTATGCAATGAACTGCTACTGTGCACTGTGGACAGAGAATTGTGGAAGGGCATAATATCCTACGCCAACTGGTATGGCACATGATGTTGAACTTGATATTGATAAAGGACCGAACTTGACCTATTGTCCTTAGTAGTCCAGTTCCCTAACCACTGAGATATCGCGGCTCCCTGAAATACAAATACAGTCACATATAAGCTCACACCGCTACGTATGTTAGATGGGAATATAGAAAAAAAAGACACGTAATAGTATCTACATATATACGCGTGGATCTTAAAATAAATAAATGACGAGAATATATTTATATAGCAAGATAAATAAAGAGATCAAAAGATGCAAAAACAGTGAGTGTGTCAAGGAAAAACATAAACAGGCTAAGCTGAAGATAGTTATAAGCATAAGGAAATATAACACATGAGCGGTAGAAACAGAGAGAGAGAGAGAGAGAGAGAGAGATAAAAGGAGAAAGGCATATAAACAGAATAAATAGGAAGGAAGAATCAATACGTGAGAGAGTGAGATAGAAAGAGAAAAGCAGATAACAGATATAGACAGAATGGAAGAATCAATACACAGAAAAACAGAGATAGAGAGAAAGGAAAAATCAATACGTGAGAGAGTGAGATAAAAAGAGAAAGGCAGATAACAGATACAGAGAGAATGTATATATAACAGATATAGAGATAATGGAAGAATCAATACATGAAAGAGTGAGATAAAATTAGAAAGACAGATAACAGATACAGAGAGAATGTATATATAACAGATATAGAGAGAATGGAAGAATCAATACATGAAAGAGTGAGATAAAATTAGAAAGGCATATAAGAGATATAGAGAGAATGGAAGAATCAATACATGAAAGAGTGAGATAAAATTAGAAAGGCATATAACAGATATAGAGAGAATGAAAGAATCAATACATGAGAGAGTGAGATACAATTAGAAAGGCATATAACAGATATACAGAGAATAGAAGAAATCAATACATGAGAGAGTGAGTTAAGATTAGAAAGGCAGATAAACATAGATCGAAATAAAGAGAGAGAGAAATCGTTAGAATATCTAGGAGATTTATCAAAAGTGAAGCACAGAGATACCACAATAAGAGAGATACGGGGTAGGTGAGAAAGAGAAATAGAATATTTTAGATATTTATAGCAAATGAAACAGAGAAATGTAAATTAAACAGAAAGAGAAATAGAATATTTTAGATATTTATAGCAAATGAAACAGAGAAATGTAAATTAAACAGAAAGAGAAATAGAATATTTTAGATATTTATAACAATTGAAACAGAGAAATGTAAATTAAATAGAAAGAGAAATATAATATTTTAGATATTTATAACAAATAAAACAGAGAAATGTAAATTAAACAGAAAGAGAAATATAATGTTTTAGATATTTATAGCAAATGAAACAGAGAAATGTAAATTAAACAGAAAGAGAAATATAATATTTTAGATATTTATAACAAATGAAACAGAGAAATGTAAATTAAACAGAAAGAGAAATAGAATATTTTAGATATTTATAACAAATGAAACAGAGAAATGTAAATTAAACAGAAAGAGAAATAGAATATTTTAGATATTTATAACAAATGAAACAGAGAAATGTAAATTAAACAGAAAAGAGAAATAGAATATTTTAGATATTTATAACAAATGAAACAGAGAAATGTAAATTAAACAGAAAGAGAAATATAATATTTTAGATATTTATAACAAATGAAACAGAGAAATGTAAATTAATCAGAAAAGAGAAATAGATAAAATAATAAACAAATAGCGATATGGACATATTCTAGAAGGGCAGAGGAGCAGCACCGAAATACAATTAAAAAGAGTAACATGACAAAGATTGATAATAAAAATAATGGAAACAGGCAGTGATACTGAGAAATAAAGAAACAAAGAAGGAGACAGTTTACAAAGCGATAAATTGGAAAGAAAAAATATAGAAGATAGAGAAAGAAAGAGAGAGAGGGAGGGAGAAAGAAACAGAGAGATATAAAAACAGAGAAATAGTGCAGCAGAAAGTAGGATGGTAAAAAACGAATCTACATGTTATACAGCACCACCAACTTATCTAAGCTTTACAGTATCACAAGATATCTTTCAGCTCTAATATTACAGTAAACATTTCTTTGTCATGCTTGCCTTAGATTCAAGCGGTGATATAGTGAACAGAAAACTCAGGGAATCTCGCGAGAGTGCACGCCTTTATGAAGCAGGTTAACAAACTATAAACAAACATGTGGGGGGGGGGGGGGAAAGCATAGCGGAGGGCGGTGTGTGTGATACGGAGCGGTCAAGGCCAAAGCATGCGATAGGGATAAGTGATATTGATAATAATTCCCCATCTATAGAAATATAATTACATATTTTATCTTTAACAATAAAGGCAACAAACTTAATGTTGCAGAAATATCACGATACAATTTTTAGGATGTGGAGATAATCAATATTTGGTTAGAGCCGATTGGAGATAATCAACATTTTGGTAGAGATCATTGAGATAATCATTATTTTGGTAGAGATCATTGGAGATAATCATTATTTTGGTAGAGATCATTGGAGATAATCATTATTTTGGTAGAGATGATTGGAGATAATCATTATTTTGGTAGAGATCATTGGAGATAATCATTATTTTGGTAGAGACGATTGGAGATAATCATTATTTTGGTAGAGATCATTGGAGATAATCATTATTTTGGTAGAGATCATTGGAGATAATCATTATTTTGGTAGAGATGATTGGAGATAATCATTATTTTGGTAGAGATCATTGGAGATAATCATTATTTTGGTAGAGACGATTGGAGATAATCATTATTTTGGTAGAGATCATTGGAGATAATCATTATTTTGGTAGAGATCATTGGAGATAATCATTATTTTGGTAGAGATCATTGAGATAATCATTATTTTGGTAGAGATCATTGAGATAATCATTATTTTGGTAGATATCATTGGAGATAATCATTATTTTGGTAGATATCATTGGAGATAATTATTACTTTGGTAGAGACTTCATCTTCTTTTCTCTTTCACTGATACCTAAAAGGTGTCGTGGTTATATCATTTGTCGTTCTTGTGCTGCTCGAATTGTCTGAATTAGTGATTTTCCTTTGTTGTTACATGTCTCTGTCACTGCATCTATCCATCTTCTTCTGGGTCTTCCTCTTGGTCTTTTTCCATGCATTCTCGAGAAGAACAGGATAGACTTTGGTAGAGACGATTGGAGATAATCAACATTTTGGAAGATATCATTGGAGATAATCATTATTTTGGTAGATATCATTTGAGATAATCAATATTTTGGTAGAGACGATTGGAGATAATCATTATTTTGGCAGAGATCATTGGAGATAATCAATATTTTGATAAAGACGATTGGAGATAATCATTATTTTGGTAGATATCATTGGAGATAACCAATATTTTGTTAGAGACGATTGGAGATAATCAATATTTTGGTAGAAATCATTGGAGATAATCAATATTTTTGTAGAGATCAATGGAGATAATCAATATTTTGGTAGAATAAGTGTTAGGTGACAATCAAAATTGTGATAGAATGAATTATGTGGAGATGAAAATGATAACGATAATCATCATGATGTTTGACCATAGAATTGTTGATGATGATAAAAACAGTGGACGACGATGGTCCTTATAATGCAAGATATGATGATAATAAAATAGTGACGATAAAAACGACAACAATTATATGCTTACAAAAGGATGGCGATGTGATAATGGTGATCATGAAGACGATCAGGAGAATCATCACAAAATGAAAACATTAAACAAACAACAAACATATTCTTCTGTGACAAATTGTTCTGTGACAAACTGTTCTGTGACAAATTCTACTGCGTCATCAAACATAGTTATATGGTGTGCTACGTCATCGTAATGGCTCATCGTAAATCCCTGGACCTGCCTTACGCTGGTCTTGCGGTCTGTTTGATGTGCGACGGGATAATCTGACGACTGACTGTGTGTTTATATGTTCAAAATTGGAGTCAACAACGATGGCCTAACATCATCAAGCGCTATACATTTTTTTTTTTTAAATATGACGATCATCACTTTCGGGAGGACGTGAACTTCTGGTATATGGTGGATAGGCGGCAGGAACCATTGAAGGCTATGCATGAAAGGTGTTCCTTGTTGTAGTTTCCTCATATTCCAAGTCCACGTGGGACTGGTTGGTCTCGAGGCAAGACGCCGCCCTGGGACAGAGAGATTGTGGGTTCAAATCTCGTCTACACCGATTGGGATTTTTATTATGATTTATCTCTGCGGCAACCACCCTTGGTCTCAGCAACGAGGCCCGTCTTGAAACGTCAGCTGCTCATCGACGGAAAAGGCATGAGTACCTCCGAAGTCGGAGTTATCTGCCTTTGCGGCGAGGGACCCCCTGTGCACACGGCTGCCAGGGAAAAATGGATTAACACGCAAAATTCAGTTCCTAGTCTCTAGGGACTTCGTCAGAGTTGAAAGCAGGCGAATGCAACAGCAACAACAAGCATAGTTATATTAGTTGTGTTTTTTAATTTACATCAAACATGGTTATAACAGGGAACAGGCAAATAAGTGTAGTACTGCTGTAAAGCAGGCAGCAGAATCAAATAGTGGGATGTATCGTACACTCTTTCAAGATGTGGTGACAGCTTTACAAAAACGGAACACAACAGAATACTGACGTTTCAGCCTGCATGAGGCCTTCATCTAGAAGTCTTCTAAGCAAGAGTTTATCTTTATTTCCTTGTCCGTTTGTGTTGTTCTCGTTTTCCGAAGAAGCCCGGTCATGTGGACCGAAACGTCCGTATTTTGTTATGTTCCTTTTTTTTGTAAAGCTGTCATCATAGTTATAGCAGTTGTGTTCTTCAATTTACAGCAAGTTTTAAGACGTTTGGAAAGAAAAGAATGGGGCCAGTGACTGCGACAGAGATCCCAGTTCTGGCATGATGATAAAAGGGAAGATGTCTCTTAAATCACTTTTACGACTTTCAACTTTTAAAAAAAATGGGTTTTAGTGTTGCTGGAAACACTTTAGTTGGGTTAAGCTGACCGAATCTGTTTTAAAGCTGAGGCAGGTGGTATTACCGAAACTGAATTACGCACGGTGAAATGTGTCTGTAAAGTCGACTAAAGATGTATTTTGTGACCTATTTTTCAGCGAATTATTTTTACTTGGGCAGAGAGCGAGGACGTTGCGAGGGCTAGTCTGAAGATGTGTGCTTTAATAACGAGAGAAACGAATTTAAATGAGAGGCTAATTTGACATCTGACGTGATAGGTGTTGTTGAATCAGACAAAATATGTGTAGATAAAAATGATATGATAACAGCTTCACGTGAGTAGGGACAACACGAAATAAAAACAACGTTGCGGCTCACAGGCTCTGCTGGAACAAAGGACAAAACAAAAGCTTATCAATAAAGACATTAAAATATAAAATTGAGTTACGAATTGGGATCGAACCCTACCTCTTGTCCTTTGCAGTCCAGTTCACTAACCACTGAGCTATGGCGGCTCATATATGGACATTTATTATTCTTTTTTTGTTGTTGCTTTCGCCAGCTTTCACTTCTGGCAAAGTTTCTAGAGACCAGGAACTGAATTTAGCATGTTAATCCGTTTTTCCCTAGCAGCCGTGTGCACAGGGGTTCCTCGCCGCATAGGCAGATAACTCCTTCTTCGGAGGTAGTCATATATTTTTTCCGTCCATGAGTAATTGATGTTTCAAGCCGGGCCTCACTGCAGAGACCATACGGGCTATAAAACGATTCTACATGACGTCAAGTATTATTGGAGTTTTCCTAAGTACTACCAGCTGCTCGGATGTCACGTTAACGTGTCCGGTGGAGAAGTGGGGATTCTACCAAGTGCCAGTGATATGTCACGATATTTATCGAAGGGATCGCGAACTTGTCTTCCAGTTTGACCTACAAAGATCATCTGGCAATGTTGACATATAGTATACATAATATTACGGGACAAACATGAGAAAATATTGATCTCGAATCTTTCTTTGAGGATTTTGACAGAGTCGGCGAGAAGCACTATAGGCACGTCTTACAGACCCGACCATCACACGGGGCTGTACTTCAGTGGTTATGATCTGAGTGACTGAGATGGCACCTGACAAGAATGTCTGTCGAATTATTGTTTTATTTGAAGTCGAATAGAAGAGGATCACGAACAAATCAGACGGATGGTAGGATCCGAGTAGAGAATAGAACAGTAGCGGTTAAAGATCCTCAAATTACCGTGTTTCGACGGTGATAGAGGATGGTGAGTATAGTCCTGTCAGAGAAGGTGCGGTTGGATTTGAAGAGAACATCCAGGCTAGAAATGCGGAGAGCCCGTTGAAGATTGGACTAAAGTTCAGTATCTGGATCAAGCCAGCGGCTAAAAAAACCGAACACGAGAAGGGCTGTCAGAGGAGTTGCTCATTGTCTTGGCAGTTACGGTGAGGATGTAACAAGTGAGAAAATGGAACTGTGTGTTGACAAGGGGCATGGAACGAAGTCTAAGGTAAATAGCAATAGACCACTACAGACTTTTAAGAAACAGGTGTGGGTGGAGGCTAGAGATACCCAGGGAGACAGTCAGGTCGTGAAAGGGGACGGAGGAGGTGGAAATACTTAAAACGATCTTGAAGATCACAAACAGCAGAAATAGACTCAAGATGTAACAAAGCTTGTCAAATCATTGGACAGTTATCACCACTATTGTCCAACAAGGAAATAACTCAAGAGGCAAAACGGGCACTCTACAATACAATCTTCATTCCAACGTTGTGCTACCAATGCCATTACTGGGCCCTATATGAAAGAACGACAAGAAAAATAAACTCTGCTGCGATGAAACGTGTTAGACGAATGACAGGAAACAGCCTGAGAGACACGATCAGAAATGAAGAACTGAGAAAAAAGCTAGGAGTAACCCCCATCATAGAATATATAAAGAACAGATAACATGTTTTGGCCACGTGGCATGGCAGAGTGATCAAGATAGAACACAACGAGCCCTCAATAAACGTTGTGAGAACACCAGACCCAAGGGTTGACCAAGAAAAAGATGGATTTACGGAATACTAGAGGCGCTAGGAAACACAGCAGCAGAGACGAACAGAAGAGCAAAAGGGGAAATTATATCCCCCCCCCCCTTCCCGACGCTGAAAGACAAACGAGGAAGGAACGAAGGAGAAGAAGATCTTGAATAACTGGAAAAAGTATAAAGCAGCTACGTGTTCATTTGAGTCGACGAAGGACGTTATCTTGTTCCAACAAAGCAAGTCCTTCAAATAACTAATGAGGCCATTACCAGCCCTACCGTCTAAGCTACCGTGAGGACAGTCATGTATCGGTTGTGGACCAGTCCAAGAATATGATGATACACTAAAGTCTTTGCTTCTGGATGGCGTCATTTATAATGTCTTGTTCAGTCCCCCGCAGTGATCAGGTCTGTTGATATAGAAGACTAAGTAGCTGTAGTACATAGTATATAGTATATAGGACATAGTATATAGTACTTAGTATATAGGGCATAGTAAATAGGACATAGTAAATAGGGCATAGTATTTATGGCTCTTTTCGTCTTGTCAGACGGCCTAGTGGAGGCTATTGTGTATATTTTTTTTTAGATTTTGTTTTTATCGAACAGCTTCTCTCTTGGCTAATTTTACCAATGTTTGACAAACACACACGGCCGCAAAATGAACAAGTCAGGCCCACTGATCCACAGGGTTTTCCAATCCTTTATCATGAGTTTTTTCTCTTCTAAGTTTTGCCTTAGCACAGTCTCAAATGATGTTATACCATTCCTTATACATGCTCTCCATGATGTGCGATCACTTGCCAGATGTTCCCAGTCATTTTCACATATGGAGAAGTCATTCAGAGATGATTTACAGATATCTCTATATCGTAGTTTAGGTCTGCCGATTTGTGTTTTTCCGTGTGTTAGTTCACCATATAGTATTTGCCTGGGGATGCGTTTTTCTTCCATTCGCTGGACGTGCCCCAGCCATCTTAGTCTTCGACATCTGAGCGTCGACATGATTGTTGGGGTCTTAGCATATATTGTAGGACAGTTAAGTTGGTTATTTTGTCCTGCCATTTAATGTGCACTATTCTGCGGAGACATCGCATGTGGAAGACATTTAATCTTTTTTCGTGATTTGAGTATGTTGTCCAGGTTTCAGATTCATATAATAGTGTGCTAAGCACACACGTTTGATATGTTCAGAGTTTGGTCTTTAGTCTATTTTTTCTCTTTTATCTATTTTCATGTTGTTCAAGGCCTTTCTGTGAGTTGGCAGAAAGTCGTAGCTGCCTTCCAATTCAGCTGTTTATTTCATCATCACGAGAAGTGGTTTGCGTAATTGTGGATCCAAGATACGCGAATTTCTGAAATAACATATTATATAGGACATACTATAACCAGTGACGGAAAATGTAAAACTGAAATAAACAAAAGAATAGGAATGGCAACAACAAAAAACAATTTTAATGCAATGAAAAATATAATACTATCAAAACAAGTAACACCAACTAAAACTCAGAATAGCAAAATGTTATATTTTCTCAAAATGTTTGTATGGCGAAGAAACATGGATATCAATCAAGAAAACAGAACAGAAAATGTAAGCCTTTGAAATGTGGATTTATAGAAGAATTTGAAAAACTGGATGGAAAGAAAATAAAATAAATGATGAAGTTTTAAAAACAACTAAAAATTAAAAGAGAACTACTAAACACATTTAGAACAAGACAAATGAAATTTTAGGGCCATGTTAAAAGACACAACAGCCTACTAAAAGTAATCTGGGAGGGAGAATAAAGGTAAAAGAGGCAGAGGCAGACCAAGACTAACATGGACCAGTAACATCAAAAGATGGACAAGTCAGCCTATGACAATCTGCTCCATCAAAGCAAGAGACAGAGTGGAATAGCGCTCTAAGGTAGCCAACCTTCGTTACGGGGACGGCAATCAATGATGATGATGATGATGAAGTAGCTGTAGGATGGAAAGACTCATCTTCTCAACCAGAACCAGTGAAACCAAGAAAGCCATTGCAACTCGCTCTGTAATTAACTTTGACCATAGAGCTAGCAGCTTGGACCGTCCCACGGCTTTAGATAAACATCACATTCGCTTTCTTCTAATAAGACTCTACACCATGTTCATTTGTATTCACGATAATAAGCGGTCAACGACAAATCCTTTCCGTTAGTGAAGATAAACAACAGAATGATTTGCTGACACCTTTTGTGTGGTTTTAATCGATAGAACCCTGACAGAATCAAACTCTCGTCCCAACAACAGAATGATTTGCTGACACCTTTTGTGTGGTTTTAATCGATAGAACCCTGACAGAATCAAACTCTCGTCCCAACAACAGAATGATTTGCTGACACCTTTTGTGTGGTTTTAATCGATAGAACCCTGACAGAATCAAACTCTCGTCCCAACAACAGAATGATTTGCTGACACCTTTTGTGTGGTTTTAATCGATAGAACCCTGACAGAATCAAACTCTCGTCCCAACAACAGAATGATTTGCTGACACCTTTTGTGTGGTTTTAATCGATAGAACCCTGACAGAATCAAACTCTCGTCCCAACAACAGAATGATTTGCTGACACCTTTTGTGTGGTTTTAATCGATAGAACCCTGACAGAATCAAACTCTCGTCCCAACAACAGAATGATTTGCTGACACCTTTTGTGTGGTTTTAATCGATAGAACCCTGACAGAATCAAACTCTCGTCCCAACAACAGAATGATTTGCTGACACCTTTTGTGTGGTTTTAATCGATAGAACCCTGACAGAATCAAACTCTCGTCCCAACAACAGAATGATTTGCTGACACCTTTTGTGTGGTTTTAATCGATAGAACCCTGACAGAATCAAACTCTCGTCCCAACAACAGAATGATTTGCTGACACCTTTTGTGTGGTTTTAATCGATAGAACCCTGACAGAATCAAACTCTCGTCCCAACAACAGAATGATTTGCTGACACCTTTTGTGTGGTTTTAATCGATAGAACCCTGACAGAATCAAACTCTCGTCCCAACAACAGAATGATTTGCTGACACCTTTTGTGTGGTTTTAATCGATAGAACCCTGACAGAATCAAACTCTCGTCCCAACAACAGAATGATTTGCTGACACCTTTTGTGTGGTTTTAATCGATAGAACCCTGACAGAATCAAACTCTCGTCCCAACAACAGAATGATTTGCTGACACCTTTTGTGTGGTTTTAATCGATAGAACCCTGACAGAATCAAACTCTCGTCCCAACAACAGAATGATTTGCTGACACCTTTTGTGTGGTTTTAATCGATAGAACCCTGACAGAATCAAACTCTCGTCCCAACAACAGAATGATTTGCTGACACCTTTTGTGTGGTTTTAATCGATAGAACCCTGACAGAATCAAACTCTCGTCCCAACAACAGAATGATTTGCTGACACCTTTTGTGTGGTTTTAATCGATAGAACCCTGACAGAATCAAACTCTCGTCCCAACAACAGAATGATTTGCTGACACCTTTTGTGTGGTTTTAATCGATAGAACCCTGACAGAATCAAACTCTCGTCCCAACAACAGAATGATTTGCTGACACCTTTTGTGTGGTTTTAATCGATAGAACCCTGACAGAATCAAACTCTCGTCCCAACAACAGAATGATTTGCTGACACCTTTTGTGTGGTTTTAATCGATAGAACCCTGACAGAATCAAACTCTCGTCCCAACAACAGAATGATTTGCTGACACCTTTTGTGTGGTTTTAATCGATAGAACCCTGACAGAATCAAACTCTCGTCCCAACAACAGAATGATTTGCTGACACCTTTTGTGTGGTTTTAATCGATAGAACCCTGACAGAATCAAACTCTCGTCCCAACAACAGAATGATTTGCTGACACCTTTTGTGTGGTTTTAATCGATAGAACCCTGACAGAATCAAACTCTCGTCCCAACAACAGAATGATTTGCTGACACCTTTTGTGTGGTTTTAATCGATAGAACCCTGACAGAATCAAACTCTCGTCCCAACAACAGAATGATTTGCTGACACCTTTTGTGTGGTTTTAATCGATAGAACCCTGACAGAATCAAACTCTCGTCCCAACAACAGAATGATTTGCTGACACCTTTTGTGTGGTTTTAATCGATAGAACCCTGACAGAATCAAACTCTCGTCCCAACAACAGAATGATTTGCTGACACCTTTTGTGTGGTTTTAATCGATAGAACCCTGACAGAATCAAACTCTCGTCCCAACAACAGAATGATTTGCTGACACCTTTTGTGTGGTTTTAATCGATAGAACCCTGACAGAATCAAACTCTCGTCCCAACAACAGAATGATTTGCTGACACCTTTTGTGTGGTTTTAATCGATAGAACCCTGACAGAATCAAACTCTCGTCCCAACAACAGAATGATTTGCTGACACCTTTTGTGTGGTTTTAATCGATAGAACCCTGACAGAATCAAACTCTCGTCCCAACAACAGAATGATTTGCTGACACCTTTTGTGTGGTTTTAATCGATAGAACCCTGACAGAATCAAACTCTCGTCCCAACAACAGAATGATTTGCTGACACCTTTTGTGTGGTTTTAATCGATAGAACCCTGACAGAATCAAACTCTCGTCCCAACAACAGAATGATTTGCTGACACCTTTTGTGTGGTTTTAATCGATAGAACCCTGACAGAATCAAACTCTCGTCCCAACAACAGAATGATTTGCTGACACCTTTTGTGTGGTTTTAATCGATAGAACCCTGACAGAATCAAACTCTCGTCCCAACAACAGAATGATTTGCTGACACCTTTTGTGTGGTTTTAATCGATAGAACCCTGACAGAATCAAACTCTCGTCCCAACAACAGAATGATTTGCTGACACCTTTTGTGTGGTTTTAATCGATAGAACCCTGACAGAATCAAACTCTCGTCCCAACAACAGAATGATTTGCTGACACCTTTTGTGTGGTTTTAATCGATAGAACCCTGACAGAATCAAACTCTCGTCCCAACAACAGAATGATTTGCTGACACCTTTTGTGTGGTTTTAATCGATAGAACCCTGACAGAATCAAACTCTCGTCCCAACAACAGAATGATTTGCTGACACCTTTTGTGTGGTTTTAATCGATAGAACCCTGACAGAATCAAACTCTCGTCCCAACAACAGAATGATTTGCTGACACCTTTTGTGTGGTTTTAATCGATAGAACCCTGACAGAATCAAACTCTCGTCCCAACAACAGAATGATTTGCTGACACCTTTTGTGTGGTTTTAATCGATAGAACCCTGACAGAATCAAACTCTCGTCCCAACAACAGAATGATTTGCTGACACCTTTTGTGTGGTTTTAATCGATAGAACCCTGACAGAATCAAACTCTCGTCCCAACAACAGAATGATTTGCTGACACCTTTTGTGTGGTTTTAATCGATAGAACCCTGACAGAATCAAACTCTCGTCCCAACAACAGAATGATTTGCTGACACCTTTTGTGTGGTTTTAATCGATAGAACCCTGACAGAATCAAACTCTCGTCCCAACAACAGAATGATTTGCTGACACCTTTTGTGTGGTTTTAATCGATAGAACCCTGACAGAATCAAACTCTCGTCCCAACAACAGAATGATTTGCTGACACCTTTTGTGTGGTTTTAATCGATAGAACCCTGACAGAATCAAACTCTCGTCCCAACAACAGAATGATTTGCTGACACCTTTTGTGTGGTTTTAATCGATAGAACCCTGACAGAATCAAACTCTCGTCCCAACAACAGAATGATTTGCTGACACCTTTTGTGTGGTTTTAATCGATAGAACCCTGACAGAATCAAACTCTCGTCCCAACAACAGAATCACCATTTTCTTGTAAGGCACACAACCAGTTACATTCCCGGAGTCACACATTGCCAGTATTTCTTTACAAAAATGCGTTGATTATAAACACATCTGTTTTGAATCTGGAGTATTTTGTCAAATAAATGACACAAACTTGACACGCTTTTTTTGTATGTTAAATTATATGTTGATGTTACGAGCAATTTCTTTTTTCAGAATTATAAATAGAAAAATATTTGACATAAACTGCCTTCTCTAGTTTGGGATTGAGGGTAAGAGTGACTCTAATTAGTTGGATGTTTTTGATTGAGGGTAGCCACAATAATAAATTGGAAGTTTGGGATTGAGAGTAAGAGTGACTCTAATCAGTTGGATGTTTGGGATTGAGGGTAGCCACACTAATAAATTGGAAGTGTGGGATTGAGGGTAGCCACTCTAAATAGTTGAAAGTTTGGGATTAAGGGTAGCCACACTAATCAATTGGAAGTTTGGGATTTAGAGTAAGAGTGACTCTAATTAGTTGGATGTTTGGGATTGAGGGTAGCCACAATAAAAATTGGAAGTTTGAGATTGAGGGTAAGAGTGACTCTAATCAATTGGATGTTTGGGATTGAGGGTAAGAGTGACTCTAATTAGTTGGAAGTTTGGGATTGAGGGTAAGAGTGACTCTAATTAGTTGGATGTTTGGGATTGAGGGTAGCCACAATAATAAATTGGAAGTTTGGTATTGAGAGTAAGAGTGACTCTAATTAGTTGAATGTTTGGGATTGAGGGTAGCCACAATAATAAATTGGAAGTTTGGGATTGAGAGTAAGAGTGACTCTAATCAGTTGGATGTTTGGGATTGAGGGTAGCCACACTAAAAAATTGGAAGTGTGGGATTGAGGGTAGCCACTCTAAATAGTTGAAAGTTTGGGATTAAGGGTAGCCACACCAATAAATTAGAAGTGTGGGATTGAGGGTAGCCACTCTAAATAATTGAAAGTATAAGATTGAGGGTAGCCACACAAATAAATTGGAAGTGTGAGATGGAGGGTAAGAGTGACTCTAATTAATTGGATGTTTGGGAGGGTAGCCACACTAATAAGTTGAAAGTTTGGGATTGAGGGTAGCCACTCTAATAAGTTGGAAGTTTGGGATTGAGGGTAGCCACTCTAAATAGTTGGAAGTGTGGGATTGAGGGTAGCCACACTAATAAGTTGGAAGTTTGGGATTGAGGGTAGCCACTCTAAATAGTTGGAAGTTTGGAATTGAGGGTAGTCACTCTGAATAGTTGGAAGTTTGGAATTGAGGGTAGCCACACTAATAAGTTGGAAGATTGGGATTGAGGGTAGCCACTCTAAATAGTTGGAAGTTTGGAATTGAGGGTAGCCACACTAATAAGTTGGAAGTTTGGGATTGAGGGTAGCCACTCTAAATAGTTGGAAGTTTGGAATTGAGGGTAGCCACTCTAAATAGTTGGAAGTTTTGAATTGGGGATAGTTACTCTAATAAGTTGGAAGTGTGGGATTGAGGGTAGCCACTCTAATAAGTTGGAAGTGTGGTATTGAGAGTAAGAGTCACTCTAATAAGTCGGAAGCATGGGATTGAGGGTAGCCACTCTAATAAGTCTGTGATTTTGGGATTGAGGGTGGTAGGCACTCTAATAAATTGGTAATTTGGGATTGAAAGTAGCAACACTAATAAGTTGAAAGTTTGGGATTTAGGATAGATACTCTAACAAGTCGGAGAGTTTGGGATTGAGAGTAGCCATTCTATTAAGTTAAATTTGGGATTGAGGGTAGCCACTTTAATAAAATCAGAAGTCTGGGATTGAGAGTAGAAAATGACTCTGATAGTCGGAAGTTCTTAGCCGGTGTTTGTACGAGTCAGTGGTCATTTGAGTTTAAACCTCTCGCCTCAGTATCGATATGAGCCGATTTCTGGAAGTTAAACTATTTGGAAAAGTGTATGTTCAGATCTATGTGTGGTTGAAGTTAAACTATTCGGAAAAGTGTCTCTGTTCAGATCGATGTGTTGTTGAAGTTAAACTTCTCGCCTCAGCAAATGTCGATGTGTTGTTGAAGTTAAACTATTCGAAAACGTGTCTCTGTTGAGATCGATGTGTTGTTGAAGTTAAACTATTCGAAAACGTGTCTCTGTTGAGATCGATGTGTTGTTGAAGTTAAACTATTCGAAAAAGTGTCTCTGTTGAGATCGATGTGTTGTTGAAGTTAAACTATTCGAAAACGTGTCTCTGTTGAGATCGATGTGTTGTTGAAGTTAAACGTCTCACCTCAGTAAATGTCGATGTGTTATTGAAGTTAAACTTCACACCTCAGTAAATGTCGATGTGTTATTGAAGTTAAACTTCTCACCTCAGTAAATGTCGATGTGTTATTGAAGTTAAACTTCTCACCTCAGTAAATGTCAATGTGTTGTTGAAGTTAAACTTCTCACCTCAGTAAATGTCAATGTGTTGTTGAAGTTAAACTTCTCTCCTCAGTAAATGTCGATATGTTGTTGAAGTTAAACTTCTCGCCTCAGTAAAAACGTTTGACAATCTTTATAAAATTAGACCCATGTACCTCTAAACAAATTGTTTTACTTTCTCTCTATTTTTCTGACATTCACCCAATGAGTACTAAATGAATAAACACTCCTCTTCATCAGCCGTCTTTAAAAGAACGTTAAACGGGAGTAAATATATCGTTTTTGTGTCTTTTGGCCCAATACATCCGACTTCAAAGCAGTATTTTCTCTTTACGAACAGTTGCAAAAAAATCTTCTTGTTATAATCTTTACTTAGTGTTGTCTATTAACATGCATACCTGTGCTAAATGGCAGGCTGATACCTTACATGGTTACACTGATTTGGAGACTGAACTTTGCTTTCAGGAGAGGAATCGATCAAAATTGTAGATTTTTTACATACAAAAAAAAGTATTATTTTTTTGGGTCATTTTTAAGAGAGTAGAATGTTTCAAAATACACTTTAATGCTTATTTAATGCTCTGAATTTTAATTTAATTTTTATTTTGCAAATTAATTCTACACATGAAAAGGAAAATGAATATCAGAAATAAAAAATAAAAATAAATCGAATTTTAAAGAAAAGTAATGTGTGTGTGTGTGTGTGTGCGTGCGTGCGTGTGTGTGTGTGTGTAATATGCCCCCTTTAACAACTTCGTAAATTTCCATAACCAACTCCTGCCGGTGTTAGAACGATCGTTAGCTGTACTGATCTCTTGATGCGTGTTCACGAAAACAGATGATAGACGAAGGAAAATACTCTCAGTGAGACGATAGTGATCGGGGGGGGGGGGGGGGGGGGAGGGGGGGGGGCTCATTAGCATATTAGGGAAAACCACCAACTGGGTTACCGACGTTCAGACAACCCGTGTTCGATTCCCGCTGGATGCAGTGTGAATTATACTCGTGTTTGGAAATTCCCCGCGGCCGACCCAGCCACTGGCAGAAATGGGCACCAGGGTAGTATTCTGGGTAGGTGAGGAATAATGCCTCGTATCGTGAGTTGCGATGCTTGAAACGAGACTATCCAGAAGTCTCCGAACACTTCTTGTTAGGCGGCCGAGCACATATGGGTGAAGACTTGCGTGGTAAGACTCCGATTCAAGTCTCGTACTTTACCTTGACCTTTATTTCATGCTATGAATCAATATGTCATCGCATACAAAAAAAGTTTATTCTAACGGTACTTTAGTTGCACTTCATAACTCATCTGTGTAAATATTTCACTTATATATATATATATATATATATATATATATATATATATATATATGTATTCGTTTTTCATTACATATGATGTTAGTTAGCTATGACCCTTTAAACATCTCTCAAAATATATCGTTAGTGGAAGTTATGTTTATGTGTCTAAACCAACCGCCGGCGTTATGACATCACCATCATCATCATCATCATCAAGTACTGGGCCTACTGGTGTAGGTGATCATGTCTCTCCACAACTTTCGATCACAACAGGTATTTATAATTTCAGTTGTTGCCCTTCTGCCAAGCCATTCTCATAATTTGTCTGGTATTTTTTCACTTTGCTTCCCTCTATCTCTTCGTCCCTCAATTTTTCCAGTTGTTACACTGTATTCCAGTTGTTCCCTTCTAATTACATGGCCAAAAAATGATGATTGTTTCTTCCTAATATTGGGTATTAACTCTCTTTTTGCTTTGGCCTCTTTCATAACGTTTTCATTACTCTTCTTAGCTGTCCATGGTACTCTCAATATTCGTTTATAAAACCATATTTCGACAGACTCCAGTGATTTTCATGTCTGTTGTCCTATTGTCCATGATTCACATCCATATGTTAAGACGGACTCTACATAACATTTAAGAATTCGTTTTCTTGTTTCTATTGTCAAAAATGGATTGCATAGTATCTTCCTAATTTTTTGGGAAGCGGCTTTTACCTGAGCCGTTCTGAATCTCACCTCTTTTGTACATCTTCCGTCTGAGGTTAACAAAGTTCCCAAATATTTAAATTCATTTACCTGTTTTAATAATGTTCCATTTGTCTTTATTTTGCACTGAGGTGATGTCTTTTTCTTTGTTGTTACCATTACTTCAGTCTTTTTGCTATTAAGGCTGAGTCCTTTATTTTTGCTTTCTTTCACTATAATGTCCAACATTTCTTGTAACTCATGTTTACTCTTAGCGATTAAGACTGTATCATCAGCATACCTTAGATTATTTATATTATGACCTCCAATTGTTATTCCAGGCTAATCCCTTATGGATCTTAAAATAATCTCACTATAAATATTAAACAAATATGGTGACAGCACACAACCTTGTCTAACACCCTGTTTTATTTGTTGAAACATTCCTAATCGGTTTCCAGTTCTTATGGCCGCTGTTTGTTGCCAGTACATGTTGTTTATTATTCTTAGATCTTTGCTGTCTACGTTTATGCTTTCTAAAATTTTGATTATTTCTTGGTGCTTTACTTTGTCAAATGCTTTGGTGTAATCTATGAAACATAGGTATAGATCTGTTTTCACCTCTATTGCTCTTTCTACTAAAGATCTTATGGTATATATGGATTGACATTATTGGTGTATATGATACTGATTTGGGTTATTTTACCTGCTACTGTATGCAGTAAACAGTACAACCTGTGGCGGCCCTGCTGCCTTGCAGATAAATAAGCTCGGGAGAGTAAAAGGCTAAGGGAGGGTACCCCGAAGTAAAACAACCCCACTGCCTGTGGGTGAGACATTTTTGTCAAAGGCTAGCGGAGCCAACCGTAAACAAACCGACGGAAGGCAACAGAAAACCACCGTCGTAACTTCTTTGTACAATCATGAATGAATATAGTCTGTTCCGCCTTCCCTCCCAATGTAGGCAACTTGCACGTGTTTCCACCGTCACATCTTATCCTACCACTGAGCGATTATCTGCTTTGTTCGTGTCATTCTCTAATGCTCTCCCCTTTGTATATTGTGGTGTTATCAACAAACGTGTGTTAATATCAAATATATCATTTGTTCTATCGTGGTGCCCTCTTAATCCATGATTCTTTAACCCTACTGTTTTTTTTTCTTAAACAATATTTAAGTTGTGTTGCGATAAATCAGATACCGATAGTCGTTATAGTTCCGACTGGCGTCATAAGAGTCAGGACATTCTCATATCCGTTCTGCCGTCCGTTCCAACAACATCGAAATGTTCGTCTACTGATTGTTACTGTCCTGTATTGATTGACTGTGTTCGTCTACTGATTGTTCCAGTCTTGCATTGATTGAACGTGTTCGTCTACTGATTGTTCCTTTCCTGCATTGATTGACAGTGTTCGTCTACTGATTGTTCCTGTCCTGTATTGATTGACTGTGTTCGTCTACTGATTGTTACTGTCCTGTATTGATTGACTGTGTTCGTCTACTGATTGTTCATGTCCTGCATTGATTGACTGTGTTCGTCTATTGATTGTTCCTGTCCTGCATTGATTGACTGTGTTCGTCTACTGATTTTTCCTCTCTTGCATTGATTGACTGTGTTCGTCTACTGATTGTTCCTGTCCTGTATTGATTGACTGTGTTCGTCTACTGATTTTTCCTCTCTTGCATTGATTGAATGTGTTCGTCTACTGATTGTTCAGTCTTGCATTGATTGAACGTGTTCGTCGACTGATTGTTCCTGTCCTGCATTGATTGACTGTGTTCGTCTACTGATTGTTCCTGTCCTGCATTGATTGACTGTGTTCGTCTACTGATTGTTCCTATCCTGCATTGATTGACTGTGTTCGTCTACTGATTGTTCCTGTCCTGCATTGA
Source organism: Megaustenia siamemsis (assembly GCA_032433765.1). Taxonomy (NCBI): domain Eukaryota; kingdom Metazoa; phylum Mollusca; class Gastropoda; order Stylommatophora; family Ariophantidae; genus Megaustenia; species Megaustenia siamemsis. Next base: position 64,782,898 of record JAVIAB010000041.1, on the reverse strand, counting down.
TTGACTGTGTTCGTCTATTGATTGTTCCTGTCCTGTATTGATTGACTGTGTTCGTCTATGATTGTTCCTGTCCTGCATTGATTGACTGTGTTCATCTACTGATTGTTCCTGTCCTGCATTGATTGACTGTGTTCATCTACTGATTGTTCCTGTCCTGCATTGATTGACTGTGTTCATCTACTGATTGTTCCTGTCCTGCATTGATTGACTGTGTTCATCTACTGATTGTTCCTATCCTGCATTGATTGACTGTGTTCATCTACTGATTGTTCCTATCCTGCATTGATTGACTGTGTTCATCTACTGATTGTTCCTGTCCTGCATTGATTGACTGTGTTCATCTACTGATTGTTCCTATCCTGCATTGATTGAACGTGTTCGTCTACTGATTGTTCCTGTCCTTCATTGATTGACTGTGTTCATCTACTGATTGTTCCTGTCCTGCATTGATTGACTGTGTTCATCTACTGATTGTTCCTGTCCTGCATTGATTGACTGTGTTCATCTAATGATTGTTCCTGTCCTGCATTGATTGACTGTGTTCATCTACTGATTGTTCCTGTCCCTGTATTGATTGAATGTTTTCGTCTACTGATTGTTCCTGTCCTGCATTGATTGACAGTGTTCATCTACTGATTGTTCCTGTCCTGCATTGATTGACTGTGTTCATCTACTGATTGTTCCTGTCCTGCATTGATTGACTGTGTTCATCTACTGATTGTTCCTGTCCTGCATTGATTGAATGTTTTCGTCTACTGATTGTTCCTGTCCTGCATTGATTGACTGTGTTCATCTACTGATTGTTCCTGTCCTGCATTGATTGAATGTTTTCGTCTACTGATTGTTCCTGTCCTGCATTGATTGACAGTGTTCATCTACTGATTGTTCCTGTCCTGCATTGATTGACTGTGTTCATCTACTGATTGTTCCTGTCCTGCAGTGATTGACTGTGTTCATCTACTGATTGTTCCTGTCCCTGTATTGATTGAATGTTTTCGTCTACTGATTGTTCCAGTCTTGCATTGGTTGACTGTGTTCATCTACTGATTGTTCCTGTCCTGCATTGATTGACTGTGTTCATCTACTGATCTGTTCCTGTCCTGCATTGATTGACTGTGTTCATCTACTGATTGTTCCTGTCCTGCATTGATTGACTGTGTTCATCTACTGATTGTTCCAGTCTTGCATTGATTGAACTTGTTCGTCTACTGATTGTTCCTGTCCTTCATTGATTGACAGTGTTCGTCTACTGATTGTTCCTGTCCTTCATTGATTGACAATGTTCGTCTACTGATTGTTCCTGTCCTGCATTGATTGACTGTGTTCATCTACTGATTTTTCCTCTCTTCCATTGATTGACTGTGTTCATCTACTGATTGTTCCTGTCCTGTATTGATTGAACGTGTTCGTCTACTGATTGTTCCTGTCTTGCATTGATTGAACGTGTTCGTCTACTGATTGTTCCTGTCCTGCATTGATTGACTGTGTTCATCTACTGATTGTTCCTCTCCTGCATTGATTGACTGTGTTCGTCTACTGATTTTTCCTCTCTTCCATTGATTGACTGTGTTCATCTACTTACTGATTGTTCCTATCCTGCATTGATTGACAGTGTTCATCTACTGATTGTTCCTGTCCTGCATTGATTGAACGTGTTCGTCTACTGATTGTTCCTGTCCTGCATTAGTTAAAGGCGTGTTCTTTACCACTGAGGTTGCTTTTCCTGTTGTCTCCCTTCGTTGCGTCGTGTGCTGCCATTCCTTTGACATGTGGATTATCCTGGGCTCCGTTGACGCCATCTTGTGAGAGGTGTTCGTTTAAAGCCATGTCATACACTTCTATTTTTTTTAGATTTCTTGCTCAAAGCTAGATTTCGTCACCCTGTCGGTCATCTCATTAACCAAAACTCCCGCGTGCCTAAGGCAATGAATCCAAATTAGGCCACTCACATGAGACATGTCGAGTGGGTGCATCCACTCCTTGCGAAATGCGTCATTGTCATTCCGGCGACGCATGTTTTATGAGTCCGCCAGGATGGCTTGTTGTTGCCTGCCGGTCACGTGATATCTTTTGTCATAGCCTCAATCTCCATGCGTGTGCTGAAGGTAGTGGTCCTTGTAAGTTTCTGCACACTTCTCTATCAACCCTCCATTAGAATACGACACAAAACCTCAGCCGCTCCGCACACCCCTATTGACCGAGTAACAGTCTAGCTAGATGATCGGGACTTGAGGCTGGGAAGTTCTGGTGGATATCGGTTTTATCCTGCGCCCAGTCACAGCATTTCCTGTCCACTTGTATTCAGGTTTAATCTATCACACATTTTATGTGGCTTTCTACATTTCATGCATTTTCATTTTAATATTGGACACTTTATTCTTAATTGAAAGTTGTATCTTTAATCCGGTCAATATGGCGAATAGGCGGCAGGAACCATTGAGGCTCAGTCTTAAAATGTGTATCGTTGCAGTTTCCTCATTTTCCAAGTCCAGCTTACTGCCGGAGCTACTGAGTTTATAAAGTGTTCTGTGCTCACCGTAAGCTGTGTTTTTCATCCGGATCGTGTTTTGATATTTATATTGCTTACGAAGAATGATGATATCGTATGACGGACAGTTCAGCTGCATTCACTTTCAGTGCCGCTTGGCCATATGTTTTTTGGCGTGTGCTGTAGCTGCCTTTTTTTATTGGATCCTTCAATGAGATGTGTTTTAATACGGATGATTCCACTGTCACGGACAATTATGGATTTTAATTCATTTGTAGTTGCTTGCTTGCTTTCGCTCGCCCGATGACTAAAGGAGTACACTTCTTCATCATCCGCTCTTAAAAGGACGTTAAGTAGGCGTGTCTGTGTTGTGTTGTGGTTTACAGTATGACGGTGATATTTGGGCCTTTCGGTCCAACACATCCGACTTCAGCATGCCATTTTTGAGTACCGGGTTGTCTTCCCTCTTCGATCCCCACTCGCTTGACCAGACTAGATATGTTAGTTTATTACTAGAGGCACCACGGAGAGGTGAAGCAGGGTCTGGATGGTTCTGGTTCACCCATCCTGGCGCAAGCCATCAACTGTGGGTCGCTGACAACTTCCAGCTCTGGTGCTGTGAGGCGCCGCCTTCGCCTCCATTCATTTTTAGTGATACCAGAGTCTTCGACTAACCATAACCATCTTTAATCTATTGACACATTCATACATCACACCTCCTTCTTCTTTATTATAACTCTTTGCTAGGCCAGACGATCGAGATACGTGTCCAAACCATTTCATTTGACGCTTCTCCACAATAGTTAAAGATGGATGGATGGAAGCGTTCGCCCGATGACTAAAGTATTCTAGAGTATTCGTAGACTTTAGACTTCCTCTTCGTCATCCGCCCTTAAAAGGACATTAAGTGGACGTGTTTGCGTTGTGTTGTGGTTTGCAGTGTAACACTGTGATATTTGCGCCTTTCGGCCCAACACATCCGACTTCAGCACGACGTTTTTGAGTACCGGGTTGTCTTCCCTCTTCGATCCCTGCTCGCTTGGCCAGACTAGACAGGTTAGTCTGTTTTTGGAGGCACCGCGGAGAGGTGGAGCAGGGTCTGGATGGTTTTGGTTCACCGATCCTGGCGCAAGCCATCAGCTATGAGTCACTGACAACTTCCAGCTCTGGTGCTGGGAGGCGCGCCTTCGCCTCCATAGTTAAAGATGATCATGTACTTCAATTGCTTGTTGTAACCGCCTGCGAAGTGATTGTCACAGCTTTAACATACATAATCAAGTGTACCATCTGGTAAGCCACAATCTTGATCTGACACAAACTGCTTCTTTTCGCTGTTTCCATTAATAACACCTACCTTCAGTGAGGTGTGCCATCTGTTTAATGTGTAACGTGGTTTTCCCTTAACCGACTTGCCATACTTTCTCCTTATGTACCACTCATTGTGAGCTTTTTTGTGCTGGAGTTTACAATTGAACACAAAGCAGGAAATAGATTATAAACAATTAGAGAGACGTTTAGAGAGTGTTTAGAAATATGCGTCCATCACATTATCACTCGTACCCATATATGTTTCATTCACGAATTCTTAAGAAGTGCAAACGCCCTGACAGTTGTAACATTTCTGTAACATTTCTTGTTAGTGCTAGAAGGTGGGTGAGTGGGTTGGTGGCGAGGAGGGGGGAATGTGGTTAATGTTAGCTCTTTGACTTATGATTGAATAAGAATTGGTTCTTATCGTGTCTTATTCTTTCAAATTTATTGAGCGGAGATCTTCATCTGCAAAGTTTAGAATGTTATTGACAGCAGAGACATTCCATGCAACTTGTTTTACTATTGTTCTGTGGTTTTAGTATTGTTCTGTGGTTTTAGTATTGCTCTGTGGTTTTAGTATTGCTCTGTGGTTTTAGTATTGCTCTGTGGTTTTAGTATTGTTCTGTGGTTTTAGTATTGCTCTGTGGTTTTAGTATTGTTCTGTGGTTTTAGTATTGCTCTGTGGTTTTAGTATTGTTCTGTAGTTTTAGTATTGTTCTGTAGTTTTAGTATTGTTCTGTAGTTTTAGTATTGTTCTGTAGTTTTAGTATTGTTCTGTAGTTTTAGTATTGTTCTGTAGTTTTAGTATTGTTCTGTAGTTTTAGTATTGTTTTGTCATTCTAGTATCGTTCCATGGTTTTAGTATTGTTCTGTTATTTTAATATTGGTCTGTGGTTTGAGCATTGTTTTGTGGTTCTGGTATTGTTCTGTGGTTCAGTAGCATTCTGTAGCTCAGCTCTTCACACATAAACACAGTTCTTTACACACATACATTATAAATGGTAATCAAGTCAACCTGCGCCATTTTGTGTTATCATCATTGAGTGCCCTCTCCGCATCGAAGGTTGGCTACCATGGAGCGCCATTCTGTTATGTCTCTTGCTTTGATAGTGCAGGTTGCAATAGACTGATTTGTCCAGTCGTTTATGTCACTCGTCCATGTTAGTCTTGGTCTGCCTCTGCCTCTTTTACCTTGTATTTTCCCTTCCAATATTACTTTTATTAGACTGTTGTGTCTTTTAACATGGCCCAATAATTTCATTTGTCTTGTTCTAATTGTGTTTGGCAGTTCTCTTTTAATTTTTAGTTATTTTAAAACTTCATCATTTGTTTTCTTTTCTTTTGATCCGATTTTACATATTCTTCTATAAATCTATATTTCAAAGGCTTCAATTTTGTGTTCTCTTTTCTTGTTTAAAGTCCATGTTTCTGCACCATACAGGAATGTTGAGAAGATATAATATTTTGCAATTCTTAGTTTCAGCCCGGTGTTATTTATTTGATGTTAGTATATTTTTCATGGCATTAAAATTACTTTTTTTTCCTTTTCTATTCTTTTGTTTATTTCAGTTGTACATTTTCCATCACTGGTTATAATACACCCAAGGTAGTTGTAGCTTTGAATTGTGCAAATGTTTTTCCTTTCAACTTTGAAATCAGATTGTAGGTTGTGAGTGTTATCTTTGTTTATGATCATAGTTTTAGTCTTTTTGATATTTATATCTAATCCATACATTTTGCTTGCCCTGTTTATTTCATTAAGTAATTATTGTAGATCTTTAGAATTTTTTTTTCTAGTAAAACAGTATCATCAACATCATATCGTAGGTTATTGATTATCTTTCTCATTAGGTGTATTCTCTTTGTTCTATTTTATTATTGCTGTTTGCTCCCAGCGTTGTTGTTTTTTTTTCGTTGTAAAATTGTGTATTATAATATATTGAAAATAGGAAGCGCCCGATAATAGAGAGAGGATATTATTTAGTTCTGACAAGACATTTGTCAGTTTCATTCGCTTATTAAATGTATGCAGAGTAAAATTTGTGTTTTTTCTCTTACATATCGAAACGCCATTACTGTTTTCTGATAAGGTACATGAATGTCATTACATGAACACGTTACATGAACACATTACATGATCACATTACCTGAGCACGATACATGAACACATTACATGAGCACGATACATGAACACTTTACACGAATGCAATTACATGAACACGTTACATGAACACATTACATGATCACATTACCTGAGCACGATACATGATCACATTACCTGAGCACGATACATGAACACATTACATGAGCACGATACATGAACACTTTACACGAACGCAATTTCATGAACACGTTACATGAACGCCATTACTGTTTTCTGATAAGGTACATGAATGTCATTAAATGAACACGTTACATTAAAACATTACATGAACACGATACATGAACACATTACATGAGCACGATACATGAACACATTACATGAGCACGATACATGAACACATTACATGAGCACGATACATGAACACATTACATGTACGCCATTACATAAACACATTACATGAAGGCCATTACATGAACACCTGACATGAAGGACATTACATGAACACATTACATGAAGATCATTACATGAACACATTACATGAAGGCCATTACATGAACACATTACATGTAGGACATTACATGAACACATTACATGAACACACTACATGAACACGTTACATGAACACACTACATGAACACATTACATGAACACATTACATGAACACATTACATGAACACACTACATGAACACATTGCATGAACACACTACATGAACACATTACATGAACACATTACATGAACACATTACATGAACACACTACATGAACACATTACATGAACAAATCAACGATGTCTCGTCAGCCGTAACTGTTTCTTTGTTCAAATCCCGCTTTATAAAGCGCTCCTGCTTCTGTTTCTTGCTAGCATCCTCATCACTGCACACTGGACGATCCCATAGGTGCTCCGACATCCTCCTCGAGAAAAAATCCGAAGAGATTCCTGGCCCATGTGCACGAACTCTGTAACACAGCCTGGGACTCATGGTGTGTGTACGTTTCTGCTGATAATTTTGCCCCGGCAGTGACCACACTGAGGTGCGCGTGGCCGTTGGGCTAAAATCACTGTTCCGCTGGCTGAAAAGCCGACGTTCGGTGTTCGAAGCCCGCGGTAAAATGAAAGGATTTTTTTCTATCGGGGGTGAAATAAAAATTCTGAGTCTCACACGTCGTGGCGACTGCTTGACCAAGCGGCCTTTATCCCTCGGACGTTGCCCCCCGTCATACACCAGCAATGGTACTATGTGACGTAAAGATAGTTTTTTGTGTTAGTGGCCTATTCTCTGCGATGTTAACTGCCACTTCTGTAATGTACACACCAGACCTCCTGTTTATTGCCGTTATCAGATAAGGCTAGATATGATCGTCTCGTTACCAAAGAGTTCTGGGAAGTGTGACGTCATAAAGAAATCACGGATTAATGTTTCCATTTTTGGAAACATCACCACCCGCTTCTGGTGGGCTTTGAACTCGGGTCTTTCCTGTCCTGAGGCCGACTTCGTACCTCTATTCTACCCAGCCCCTATCATTCTTCTTCTTTTCTCTTTTCACTGATACCTAAAAGGTGTCGTCGTTTATATCATTTGTCGTTCTTGAGCTGCTCGAACTGTCTTAGTGATTTTCCTTTGTTGTTACATGTCTATATCACTGCATCTGTCCATCTTCTTCTGGGTCTTCATCTTGGTCTTTTTCCATGCATTCCGAGAAGAACGCCCTTGAAGGTGATTGGTAAGGATTCATTTTGACCAGGTGACCAAACCATTTAAGTTGTTGTTGTTCTATATATTCTTGGCAGGGTTTAGTTCCTACTATTTTTCTTATGGTTTCATTTGTGTATTCTATCTCTTCTTGTGTTGTTTGTTACTTTTCTCAGGCATCGCATTTCACATGTATTGATCTTCCTTAATTGTGATTTAGAAAGTGTCCAGGATTTACTTTTATAGCACAAAGTTGGTATGAAAATGCTACTTATCATTTGTTGTTTAGCTGGCATAGAAATGTTTGGATGTCTTAACATTGGTGAAAGTTGGTGTGTGACAACATTTACTTTTTGTATTCTCGTGTCAATTTCTCTGTCTAGTTTTTCATCTTCTGTAAAAATTGTGCCCAAATAGTTGAATTCCTCTACTTGTTTTATTTCTTTATTTTTGATCTTAATGTTTAATGGGTGCCTTAATTTGCTTATTCTTATAGCCTCTGTGTTAATTTTCATACTGTGCCGCTATGATTATCAAACTATAAATAAAGCGATCTATAGCAATAAATGAATAATAAGAACAACACCGAGTATCCGCAAAACCATGTTCAGCACTTGAAGAGAGAGCAACAAACTACAATATGTGGATTCAAAATGGCAGAATAGATTTTGCAGGTCTGTCTTCAGACTAAATGCTCTGCTAATGTATGTACTGTATGTGGAGAAACGTATAGAAATCTAGCCCCACACAAGAATGAACAACAGACAATCAATAGGGTGCTCAAGACCTCCAGCGGACAGGCAATTCATGGAATCAACATATCGCTCTTGTGTGATGTGGTCATAACAGAAAATGGAGTACAGCTTGAAGCGTCAAGAAATCTTACAACTAAAGTCATGATCATATCTTGTATCCTGGAGATGCAACCGTATCGCTAGTCTATTTATAGGCTGAATCTGGGCCCCTCGACCCGTGAGAAGGAAACACGACATCGTTAGTCTCAGAGTCCAAATCTTAACTTGGGTCTGACAATGGTCAAAATGTTCTCAGTACAACATTTTGAGAGTCCCAGAGTTTAAATCTTAACTACGCCTGGCAATGGTCAAAAAGTTCTCAGTACGACTTGTTGATAGTCCCAGAGTCCAAATCTTAACTACGCCTGGCAATGGTCCAAATATTCTCAGTACGACTTGTTGATAGTCCCAGAGTCCAAATCTTAACTACGCCTGGCAATGGTCCAAATATTCTCAGTACAACTTGTTGATAGTCCCAGAGTCCAAATCTTAACTACGCCTGGCAATGGTCCAAATATTCTCAGTACAACTTGTTGATAGTCCCAGAGTCCAAATCTTAACTACGCCTGACATTGGTCCAAATATTCTCAGTACAACTTGTAGATAACTTCTTTAAACGATGAGATAGCGAGAGAATTTGCAACTTTAAAAAAAGTATATCGGCAAATGTAAATAACAACATATGTAGGAAGCGGAGACTTCCAAAGTTATGTTAGTCGGAACTTTTTGGTTTGGTTTTCTTTTCTTCTTCAGTTCAGTATTTCAATGTTGTGCATTTGGTGATTTGTAATTGTATCATCATCAGGTATCATTCCTGCTGGCGTAGGCGATCATGTCTCTCAACAACTTTCGATCTCGACAGTTATTCATCATTTCTGTTGTTGACCTTCTGCCAAGCCATTCTCTTAACCTGTCTGGTAACTTTTCTCTTTGCTTTCCTCTATCTCTTCGTCCCTCAAATTTTCCAGTTATCACAATATATCCCAGCTGTTCTCTTCTCATTACATGGCCCAAAAATGATGATTGTTTCTTCCTAATATTTGAAATTAATTCTCTTTTTGCTTTGACCTCTCTCTGAACATCTTCATTACTTTTCTTAGCTGTCCATGGTACTCTCAAAACATTCTTCTGTAAAACCACATTTTTACAGACTCCAGTGATTTTCTTGTCTGTTGTCCTATTGTCCATGATTCGTATCCATATGTTAAGACTGGCTCTACATAACATTTAAGAACTCTTTTTCTTGTTTCTATTGTCAAAAATGGATTGCATAGTATCTTCCTCATTTTTTGGAAAGCTGCTTTTGCCTGAGCCCATCTGCATCTCACCTCGTTTGTACATCTACTGTCTGAGGTTAACAAAGTTCCCAAATATTTAAATTCATGTTTTAATATTGTTCCACTTGTCTTTATTTTGCACTAAGGTGATGTCTTTTTCTTTGTTGTTACCGTTACCTCTGTCTTTTTGCTGTTAAGGCTGAGTCCTTTATTTTTGCTTTCTTTCACTATAATGTCCAACATTTCTTGTGACTCATTTTCACTCTTAGCGATTAATACTGTTACATGAGCATACCTTAGATTATTTATATTGTGACCTCCAATTGTTATTCTTTGTATGTCCCTTATGGATCTTAAAAAAATCTCACTATAAATATTAAACAAATCTGGTGACAGCACAAAACCCTGTCTAACACCCTGTTTTATTTGTTGAAACATTCCCAATTGGTTTCCAGTTCTTATGGCCGCTGTTTGTTGCCAGTACATGTTCTTTATTATTCTTAGATCTTTGCTGTCTACGTTTATGCTTTCTAAAATTTTGATTATTTCTTGGTGCTTTACTTTGTCAAATGCCTTGGTGTAATCTATAAAACATAGGTATAGATCTGTTTTCACCTCTATTGCTCTTTCTACTAAAGATCTTAAGCTATAAATGGCATTGCTTGTTCCTTTATCTCTAACAAAACCACACTGTTCATCACTAATTTCTGGACTGATTTTGTTTCGCACTCTTCGCATGATGATTCTTAGTAATATCTTAGTCATGTGACTCATAAGGTTTATTGTGGATCATCGCATTCAATCGCACCCGATTTCTTTGGTAGGGCTATGAATATTGATTTGAGTATGTCGTCTGGTATATATCCGCCGTTGTAGATATCATTCAATATTTTTGTTATTATTCCTATTCCAAAATCACCCATGGTTTCAATCTCTTCTTTAGTTATATTATCTGGTCCAGGAGCTTTGCCTGCTTTCATATTGCGCAAGGCATCTTTCGCTTCTTCTCTGAGTATTTCTGGTCCTTCTCCATTATCCTTAATATTTACTTTCGTTCGTTCATCATTATAAGGATCTTTAATGTGTTCTGTCCATTGTTCCCTTATGTTCTCTTGATCAATCAACAGTTCTCCTTCCTTTGGTCTTAGACATCCATTTTTTATTGCGTTTTTCTTCCTGTTAATTCCTCAATTTGTTTGTATATAGATTTAGCGTCTCCTTTCTCAACACTCTTGTGTAAAACCGCATTTCTAAGGCCTCCAGTGATTTTATTGTCTGTTGTCCTATTGTCAACGATTCACATTCATATGTTAAGACTGGCTCTACCTAACATCTAAGAACACTTTTTCTTTTTTATATAGATTGCACATTATCTTCCTCATTTTTTTGGAAATCTGATTTGCATTTCAGCATTTGTAATTTACCGTTTGTATATGGTGCACGATGGGCAGTAATAGTGTAGTAAATAGAACACATACTGTGTAATAAAGTGAATTAGGTTCAGATAGCAATCTTGGCCAACTAATTGATTCCATTTAAAGCAAATATGTACTGGCCTCACTAAGCTGGAGAAGGTAATAACAAGAGGGAATAGCACTGGCCTCATCACAGCTAAATGTTTTGGTCTAGCTCGGAGAAGATTATTACTTCCCTTTATAAAGGACATACACATATTCCTGGACATCGTTTATTTGTACGTTCATTGTTGGATCATTTATTTGTACGTTCATTGTTGGATCGTTTATTTGTACTTTCATCGTTGGATCGTTTATTTGTACGTTCATTGTTGGATCATTTATTTGTACGTTCATTGTTGGATCATTTATTTGTACGTTCATTGTTAGATCGTTTATTTGTACATTCATTGTTGGATCGTTTATTTGTACGTTCATTGTTGTGTCGTTTGTTTGTACGTTTATTGTTGGATCATTTATTTGTACGTCCATTGTTGGATCATTTATTTGTACGTTCATTGTTAGATCGTTTATTTGTACGTTCATTGTTGGATCATTTATTTGTACGTTCATTGTTGGATCATTTATTTGTACGTTCATTGTTGGATCGTTTATTTGTACGTTCATTGTTGGATCATTTATTTGTACGTTCATTGTTGGATCATTTATTTGTACGTTCATTGTTGGATCATTTATTTGTACGTTCATCGTTGGATCATTTATTTGTACGTTCATTGTTGGATCATTTATTTGTACGTTCATCGTTGGATCATTTATTTGTACGTTCATTGTTGGTCCGTTCTTTTTACGCACATTCTTGAACCATTTTTTGCACGTACATGGTTGCTATTCCAATTTATACGCACATTATTGGACCGTTGTTTGCACTCTCAATGTTGGACCGTTGTTTGTACGCACATTATTGGACAGTTGTTTGTACGCACATTATTGGACCGTTGTTTGTACGCACTTTGTTGGACCTTTCTTCGTACGTTTATTGTTATATCCTTTTTTGTGTGTACAATGTTGGATCGTTTATTTGTACACAGACTGTGAGAAACGGTTAGCTGAAAAACATCTTTAAACCCACTATTTGTCCGTCTCCCTGAATTTGGCATAAGATACAACTTGGCATAAGATACAGCATGGCATATATTACAACATGGTATAAGATACAACTTGGCATAAGATACAACATGGTATAAGATACAACTTGGCATAAGATACAACATGGTATGAGATACAACTTGCTATAAGATACAACATGGTATAAGATACAACATGGTATAAGATATAACTTGGCATAAGATACAACATGGTACAAGATACAATTTGGCATAAGATACAACATGGTATAAGATACAACTTAGCATAAGATACAACTTGGCATAAGATACAGCAGGGCATAAGATACAACATGACATAAGATACATCATGGCATCAGATACAACATGGTATAAGATACAACTTGGCATAAGATACAACATGGTATAAGATACAACTTAGCATAAGATACAACTTGGCATAAGATACAGCAGGGCATAAGATACAACATGACATAAGATACATCATGGCATCAGATACAACATGGTATAAGATACAACTTGCCATAAGATACAACATAGTATAAGATACAACTTAGCATAAGATACAACTTGGCATAAGATACAGCAGGGCATAAGATACAACATGACATAAGATACATCATGGCATCAGATACAACATGGTATAAGATACAACTTGCCATAAGATACAACATAGTATAAGATACAACATGGCATAAGATACAACTTGGCATAAGATACAGCATGGCATAAGATACAACATGGCATAAGATACATCATGGCATCATATACAACATGATATAAGTTACAACTTGGCATAAGATACAACATGGCATACGTTACAACTTGTCATAAGATTCAATGTGGCATAAGATACAATTTGGCATAAAATACAACATAACATAAGATGAACTGAAGATGTGTGTCCGACTGATGTAGACTCTGTTCAGATCTTGGAAAGGGTCAAGGGTTTTATTTTCTTGACCGGAGACATTTGCTGATGTAAAGGAAAAGGAAATGAAGAAAAATTCCACTCAATTCCACGTTAGAACTACTCTCTACATGCGTCCTTCACCGTCAAGCCCCTCAAGGACGCCTACTTCTTCTGTCCCCAGAATACCGCGGAAATGAGTGAAATATTAAAATATATTCGTTTTGTTTTCTTTATCATGTTGGTCGGTTTTCTTCAAAAATGAAATAGAAAGATTATTAGAATTATGTAATGATGTATAATTAGTTAAATTATATAATTATTCAATTAAAAAAATAGGATTTAATCAAATTAATTACAATTTTAATTATTTTTTTCCTTAATTCTAAATTTAATATAAATATATATCTCTTCAGGGAGATGTGTTTGATATGAAGCGTTAAAGTTATTTATAGAAACGATACGAGAGGCAAAAAATGGGGCGGGGGGGGGGGGGGGGAAGAGAGGGGAGGGTGTCTTGGGTTTTAAATGCATAGTTATTAGGACACCTGTTGAGTTAAGACAAGCTAGGGTCGGTCATAAAATGATGTTCAGCAGTCAATGGAGCTGAAATATTAACAATAAAAATGAGTTGCCACAATGACTAGAGAATGGTACTGACGTGGAGGAAGAGACAGGTCTAGAAAAATGAAGGAAAGTTGGAGCTGCCGCAGTAGATGACTGACTGCTTTATATGTGTTATGCAATAGAAGAATATAAGTAGAAGAGGAGTAGCAAAGGTGATAGTTGTAGTAGCAGTGACAGTAGCAGCAGTAGTAGCGGTAGCAGTAACATTAGTAGAAGTAGTATTAGTAGTAGCTGTAGTAGCAGTGGTGGTAGTAGCAGTGGTGGTAGTAGCAGTAGGTGTAGCAGCAGTAGTAGTGGTAGTAGTAGTAGTAGTAGTAGTAGAAAAAGTAATATTAGTAGCAGTAGTAGTAGCTGTAGGTGAAGCAGTAGTAGTAGTAGTAGTAGTAGTAGTAGCAGTAATATTAGTAGCAGTTGTAGTAGCAGTAATATTAGTAGCCGCAGTAGGAGATGTAGTAGCAGTAACATTAGTAGTAGCAGTAGTATTAGTAGCAGTAGTAGCAGTAGTAGTAGTCGTAGCAGCTGCAATAATAGCTGTAGCAGTAGTTGTAGTGTTAGTAGCAGTAGCAGTAGTTGTAGCAGTGTAGTATTAGTAGCAGTAGATGTAGTTGTAGCAGTAGTAGTATTAGTAGCAGTAGCAGTAGTTGTAGCAGTAGTAGTATTAGTAGCAGTAGCAGTAGTTGTAGCAGTAGTAGTATTAGTAGCAGTAGCAGTAGCAGTAGTTGTAGCAGTAGTAGTATTAGTAGCAGTAGCAGTAGTTGTAGCAGTAGTAGTATTAGTAGCAGTAGCAGTAGTTGTAGCAGTAGTAGTATTAGTAGCAGTAGATGTAGTTGTAGCAGTAGTAGTATTAGTAGCAGTAGCAGTAGTTGTAGCAGTAGTAGTATTAGTAGCAGTAGCAGTAGTTGTAGCAGTAGATGTAGTTGTTTGTGGAAATAGTAATAGTAGAATGTGGTAGTGTTTGTAGTTGTGGTGGTGGTGGTAGTGGTGGCAGTATTATAATATTAGTAGCAACTACGGATGTAGTTGTTATGGCGGTAGTAATAGTATAGGATGGTAATATATGTAGCTGTAGTGATGATGGTGGTGGCATTAGTAGAAGTAGTAGATGTAGGTTTTGTGGCGATAGTAATGTAGAATATTGTAGTGATAATGATAACGATAATCTATCTAATCTATCAAAGATAGATGATAAAAACGTAGTTAGAAAATCATCATCATCAAGTACCAAGCCTGCTGGCGTAGGTGATCATGCCTCTCTACAACTTTCGATCTCGACAGTTATTTATCATTTCTGTTGTTGACCTTCTGCCAAAGCCATTCTCTTAAGCTGTCTGGTATCTTTTCTCTTTGCTTCCCTCTATCTCTTCGTCCCTCAATTTTCCCAGTTGTTACAATATATTCCAGCTGTTCCCTTCTCATTACATGGCCAAAAAATGATGATTGTTAGAAAATAAGAATAAAAATAATAAGTGTATAATGATGAAGCAGGAGCAAATAATGAAGAAGAAGAATGTTGAAGCTAAAGGTAAATAAAATGTGGATGAATAAGAAGACGAAGAAGAAGAAGCAAACGGTAAAGAAGGCGAAGAAATAAAAGATGCAAAATATGAAGAAATAATAAGAAAGAAATTGGCAACGCCAGAAAAGGAATAATAATTTTTTTAAAAGCAGTACTGCTCATTTCTGCGCATTTCGCAAGACGGCTAAGCGTAACGCAGTGAAAACATGGGTGGGAAGTATGGGCCAGACTCGGGGCTACGAAATATGGTCAGGAACAAGAATAAGAATGTAATAACTTTGCCACAACATAAACCACCACCACTACGGGGTGACACAACTCCAGGAAACAGTCTCCCTACCACGTCTCCTATCTTCATTTCAAAAATCTCCTTTAATTTTAACCTTATCTGTCATAATCTATACCTTATCTGTAGTCTAGACCTAGGTAGCATATAAATAGCATTAATCTTACAAATATAAATCTTACATATAAAGAGTAACACGGGTAAAATACATGCCACTCGATTTATATCTCAGGTGGTAGATTCTGCTTGGGCTCAGGTGTAAAAAAATACACCCAGGACACAGGTGAGCTGTTGTGTGCGTATCTGATATAATGCCAGGTCAAAGACAGATGTTTGATAAGAAAGGTGATGATGATTGATAGAGGAAGATCAGGGGAAGGAAGGTGAGAAGCGATATTTGTATCCAGGTAAGTCTTCGCATTTTTGTGATGCTCAGTTCTGGAGAGAGATAACATTCCTGGATCCTGGAGGTGAAAGATTCGTTTTTTTCTTCTTTTTTTTTAATTTTAGAGGAAGGGATAGTGGAGTCTAGGCATTTGGAGTTGAGTTTTGAGTGGTGGGAGTGGAGCGGTGTGGACTGAGAACACGGTGGAGTTGAAGTTTGATGTTTGACTTCGTCTTTCTTGCAGAAGACAACTTGCTGAGGACAACTTACTGAGGACGACTTACTGAGGACGACTTACTGAGGACGACTTGCTGAGGACAACTTGCTGAGGACGACTTACTGAGGACGACTTATTGAGGACGACTTACTGAGGACAACTTGCTGAGGACGACTTACTGGGGAAAACTTGCAGAGGACGACTTACTGAGGACAACTTGCTGAGGACGATTTACTGAGGACAACTTGTTGAGGACGACTTACTGAGGACAACTTGCTGAGGATGACTTACTGAGGACGACTTACTGAGGACGACTTACTGAGGACAAATTGCTGAGGACGACTTACTGAGGACAACTTACTGAGGACAACTTACTGAGGACAACTTGCTAAGGACGACTTACTGAGGACAACTTGCTGAGGACGATTTACTGAAGACAAATTACTGAGGACGACTTACTGAGGACAACTTACTGAGGACGACTTACTGAGGACGACTTACTGAGGACGACTTGCTGAGGACGACTTTTTGAGGACAACTTGCTGAGGACGACTTACTGAGGACAACTTACTGAGGACGACTTACTGAGGACAACTTGCTGAGGACGACTTGCTGATGACAACTTGCGGAGGATGACTTACTGAGGACAACTTGCTGAGGACGACTTACTGAGGACAATTTGCTGAGGACGACTTACAAAGGACAACTTACTGAGGACGACTTACTGAGGACAACTTGCTGAGGACGACTTACTGAGGACAACTTGTTGAGGACGACTTACTGAGGACAACTTGCTGAGGACGACTAACTGAGGACAACTTGCTGAGGACGACTTGCTGATGACAACTTGCGGAGGATGACTTACTGAGGACAACTTGCTGAGGACGACTTACTGAGGACAATTTGCTGAGGACGACTTACAGAGGACAACTTACTGAGGACGACTAACTGAGGACAACTTGTTGAGGACAACTTGCTGAGGACGACTTGTTGAGGACAACTTGCTGAGGACGACTTACTGAGGACAACTTGCTGAGGAAGACTTACTGAGGACAACTTGCTGAGGACGACTTACTGAGGACAACTTGCTGAGGAAGACTTACTGAGGACAACTTGCTGAGGACGACTTACTGAGGACAACTTGTTGAGGACGACTTGCTGAGGACGACTTACTGAGGACAACTTGCTGAGGAAGACTTACTGAGGACAACTTGCTGAGGACGACTTACTGAGGACAACTTGCTGAGGAAGACTTACTGAGGACAACTTGCTGAGGACGACTTACTGAGGACAACTTGTTGAGGACGACTTACTGAGGACAACTTGCTGAGGACGACTTACTGAGGACAACTTGCTGAGGACGACTTACTGAGGACGACTAACTGAGGACGACTTGTTGAGGACAACTTGCTGAGGACGACTTACTGAGGACAACATGCTGAGGACGACTTACTGAGGACAACTTGCTGAGGACGACTTACTGGGACAACTTGCTGAGGACGAATTACTGAGGACGACTTACTGAGGACGACTTACTGAGGACGACTTACTGAGGACAACTTGCTGAGGACGACTTACTGAGGACAACTTGCTGAGGACGATTTACTGAGGACAACTTGTTGAGGACGACTTACTGAGGACAACTTGCTGAGGACGACTTACTGAGGACGACTTACCGAGGACAAATTGCTGAGGACGACTTACTGAGGTCAACTTGCTGAGGACGACTTACTGAGGACGACTTACTGAGGACGACTTACTGAGGACGACTTACTGAGGACGACTTACTGAGGACGACTTACTGAGGACGACTTACCGAGGACGACTTACTGAGGACGACTTACTGAGGTCAACTTGCTGAGGACGACTTACTGAGGACGACTTACTGAGGACGACTTACTGAGGACGACTTACTGAGGTCAACTTGCTGAGGACGACTTACTGAGGACGACTTACTGAGGACGACTTACTGAGGACGACTTACTGAGGACGACTTACTGAGGACGACTTACTGAGGACGACTTACCGAGGACGACTTACCGAGGACAAATTGCTGAGGACGACTTACTAAGGACGACTTATCGAAGACGACTTACTGAAGACGACTTTTCGAAGACGACTTATCGAAGACGACATATACTACTAAAGGCAACTTGCTGCAGACGACTTACTGAAGACAACTTACTGAAGACAACTTACTGAGGACGACTTACTGAGGACGACTTACTGAGGACGACTTACTGCGGACGACTTATCGAAGACGACTTACTAAAGACGATTTACTGAAGACGACTTATCGAAGACGACTTACTGAAGACGATTTACTAAAGACGACTTATCGAAGACGACTTACTAAAGACGACTTATCGAAGACGACTTACTAAAGACGACTTATCGAAGACGACTTACTAAAGACGACTTATCGAAGACGACTTACTAAAGACGATTTACTGAAGACGACTTATCGAAGACGACTTACTGAAGACGATTTACTAAAGACGACTTATCGAAGACGACTTACTAAAGACGACTTATCGAAGACGACTTACTAAAGACGACTTATCGAAGACGACTTACTAAAGACGACTTATCGAAGACGACTTACTAAAGACGACTTATCGAAGACGACTTACTAAAGACGACTTATCGAAGACGACTTACTAAAGACGACTTATCGAAGACGACTTACTAAAGACGACTTATCGAAGACGACTTACTAAAGACGACTTATCGAAGACGACTTACTAAAGACGACTTACTGAAGACGACTTACTGAAGACGACTTATCGAAGACGACTTACTAAAGACGACTTATCGAAGACGACTTACTAAAGACGACTTACTAAAGACGACTTACTAAAGACGACTTACTGAAGACGACTTATCGAAGACGACTTACTGAAGACGACTTACTGAAGACGACTTATCGAAGACGACTTACTAAAGACGACTTACTGAAGACGACTTATCGAAGACGACTTACTAAAGACGATTTACTGAAGACGACTTATCGAAGACGACTTACTGAAGACGACTTACTGAAGACGACTTATCGAAGACGACTTACTAAAGACGACTTACTGAAGACGACTTATCGAAGACGACTTACTAAAGACGACTTACTGAAGACGACTTATCGAAGACGACTTACTAAAGACGACTTACTGAAGACGACTTACTAAAGACGACTTACTGAAGACGACTTATCGAAGACGACTTACTAAAGACGATTTACTAAAGACGACTTATCGAAGACGACTTACTGAAGACGACTTACTGAAGACGACTTACTAAAGACGACTTACTGAAGACGACTTATCGAAGACGACTTACTAAAGACGACTTACTGAAGACGACTTACTAAAGACGACTTACTGAAGACGACTTATCGAAGACGACTTACTAAAGACGATTTACTGAAGACGACTTATCGAAGACGACTTACTAAAGACGACTTACTGAAGACGACTTATCGAAGACGACTTACTAAAGACGACTTACTGAAGACGACTTATCGAAGACGACTTACTAAAGACGACTTACTGAAGACGACTTATCGAAGACGACTTACTGAAGACGACTTACTGAAGACGACTTATCGAAGACGACTTACTAAAGACGACTTATCGAAGACGACTTACTAAAGACGACTTATCGAAGACGACTTACTAAAGACGATTTACTGAAGACGACTTATCGAAGACGACTTACTAAAGACGACTTACTGAAGACGACTTATCGAAGACGACTTACTAAAGACGACTTACTGAAGACGACTTATCGAAGACGACTTACTAAAGACGACTTATCGAAGACGACTTACTAAAGACGACTTACTGAAGACGACTTATCGAAGACGACTTACTAAAGACGACTTATCGAAGACGACTTACTAAAGACGATTTACTGAAGACGACTTATCGAAGACGACTTACTGAAGACGACTTATCGAAGACGACTTACTGAAGACGACTTATCGAAGACGACTTACTGAAGACGACTTATCGAAGACGACAAATACTAAAGGCAACTTGCTGCAGACGACTTACTGAAGACAACTTGCTGAAGACGCCTAACAGCATTTGGGCTGAAAGTGCTTAACAACTTAAAACTAACTGCAGAATCCTCAAGAACGGCTGGATCCTCAAGATGTGGCTGATTTTCCACATCCTCGATGGGGCTAATGTAACAGACTAACCAGTCTGTCGAAACGCCTAGGGATGAAGAGAGAAGGCAAAATTTTTTTTAATGCCACGAAGGCGGATGTATTTGGTCAAAAAGGGCAAACATTTTAGCTTTCTGTCAACCACATTATATATTACATCTACGACTAGTTAACGCAAATTGGTTGATAAAAAATGTGTGATGGTCAAGTAAAGGGTGACGAAGAAGATTAAGAAGAAGACAAAGAAAAGAATAGAAATAAGAAGACGCAAAGTTGGCTAAATAGAAATAAAGTAAGATGTTAGCTAAAAAAACAGAATAAGAAGACATAAAGTAAACTAAAGAAAACAGAATAAAAAGATGTTAAGTTAACTAATAAAACAGAATAAAAAGATGTTAACTAAAAAAAAAATAACACAAGAAGAATATGTTAAAATAACTAAAAAGACAGAATAAGATGTTAAGTTAGCTAAACAAAAACAGAATAATATATAAAGTTAACTAAAAAGACAGAATACGATTTTAACTAAAAAAAAAAAAAAACAGCATAAGGAAATATTGACTAAAAAAATGTAAAATACAGAATAAGATGTTAAGTTAACTAAAAAAAAAACAGAATAAGATGTTAAGTTAACTAAAAAAAAAAAGAATACGAAGACACAAAGTAAACAAAATCACTTAATCATAAAATCCCTTTTCGGACATGGTCACGCTGCCTGGACAATGTGTATTAGTCCGTCTGTTTCTTTCCTGAAACCAAATGGTGTCTCTCTGATCAATGTGTACAAATGCGGTATCTCCCACCATATGGTGTCTCTCTGATCAATGTGTACAAATGCGGTATCTCCCACCAAATGGTGTCTCTCTGATCAATGTGTACAAATGCGGTATCTCCCACCAAATGGTATCTCTCTCATCAATGTGTGCGAATCTCCCAGCAAGTGGTGTCTCTCTGATCAATGTGTACAAATGCGGTATCTCCCACCAAATGGTGTCTCTCTGATCAATGTGTACAAATGCGGTATCTCCCACCAAATGGTATCTCTCTGATCAATGTGTATAAATGCGGTATCTCCCACCAAATGGTGTCTCTCTGATCAATGTGTACAAATGTGGTATCTCCCACCAAATGGTGTCTCTCTGATCAATGTGTACAAATGCGGTATCTCTCACCAAATGGTGTCTCTCTGATCAATGTGTACAAATGCGGTATCTCCCACCAAATGGTGTCTCTCTGATCAATGTGTACAAATGCGATATATCGCACCAAATGGTGTCTATCTGATCAATGTGTACAAATGCGGTATATCCCGCCAAATGGTGTCTCTCTGACCAACGTGTACAAATGCGGTATCTCCCACCAAATGGTGTATCTCTGATCAATGTGTACAAATGCGGTATCTCCCACCAAATGGTGTCTCTCTGATCAATGTGTACAAATGCGGTATCTCCCACCAAATGGTGTCTCTCTGATCAATGTGTTCAAATGCCGTATCTCCCACCAAATGGTGTCTCTCTGATCAATGTGTTCAAATGCCGTATCTCCCGCCATTTGGTATCCTTTAGGACAATGTGTACAAACGCGGCACCTCACGCCAGATGGTGTCTCTCAGGAAATCGTGTACAAATGCTGTACCTTCGACCAAATTTACATGGATGTTTAAGGTCGTTGGTTAATATCAATTCATTGATGGTTAACTGTTTTCGAAATTTGGGTTAATATCAATTCATTGATGGTTAACTGTTTTCGAAATTTGGATTAATATCAATTCCACGATTAACTGTTTTCGAATTGTTGAAATATACATCCTGCTCTTTTTCGATTTTCGTTTGACGTGGAGCTTATTTTATAAGCTTCGTTTGAGCACGAGACCTGTGTTCTATCGTGCGTCTCAGATAGGTTTAAACACTTGACATTCATTGAGATCAGGCGTCATTAGAAAAGAGTGCAAGAAAATAACAGAAAAGATAGGATATAAAAGCTGAGTGGACGTGACGGTAGAAATAAACAAAACAATTCATGTCTTAAGATCTCTCGAGGGAAACGAGAACCTGGCATGACGTATGCAACTCTGGATATAAATACACAAGAATAGAGACGTCACACGGTAACCTCCTATGCAAGGTGAGTTAGAAAATAAATATGAACGCTCAAAATTGGTGCTCCACGATTGTACGTTTGAGTGTAGGTCGGATCCCAGAATCCCCAGCTCTACTGCAACACCATACATATAGAAGCAGATGAGTAAATACATAAATTATAATATAAAAGTACCAGTTTAATCTTTGTCAAAACTGATACACATTCTCGTCGTCGAAATCGGCATTATCAACGCAGTCATCAAGGTTCTCTTCCAAATTATCTGGCCACCTTGGGATCATCTTGTCACAAGTAAAGCTAATTGGTGCGACCACCAACAGAACATTTAAGACAAACATTTATCATGAAGTGACAACGCTGGTGATAATGAAGACGACGACATATGCCAACAAGTA
Organism: Megaustenia siamemsis; assembly: GCA_032433765.1. Taxonomy (NCBI): domain Eukaryota; kingdom Metazoa; phylum Mollusca; class Gastropoda; order Stylommatophora; family Ariophantidae; genus Megaustenia; species Megaustenia siamemsis. The sequence continues at coordinate 64,760,092 of JAVIAB010000041.1, read as the reverse complement.
ACAAATGTACACTTGTAAAAGATATTCTGTTGTGGGTAATAATAATAATAACAACAATAATAATAATAATAATAATAAATGTGTGCTATAATAAGATGTGGGCAGAAATGGAGAGCATAGAAGGCGGTTTGTAGATACATGCCGTGAGTAACAGTCGAAAGAATAGTTCCGAACTGAAGGATGGGGTGTCAAAACAAAAGTAGATGACCTTAAAAAAGAAGGAAAATTGTTTCAGGAAGACAGAGATCAAAATAAAGATCGGTAATAAATATGGTCAGTATCACCTCAAGCCGACATACTTTCCTTAAAGTAAAAACTGAGATGACTATTTGGAGCAGCTGTGTATGACCAGAAGGTGTGACCAAGAGGGAATGAAAGGCGTATACAGTTTAGTACATGTTGTTGTTAGGATCATCTTTACTGCACACCCGACGATTTCATAGGTGCTCCAACATTCCCCTCGAGAAATTCCGAGAAGTCTGGTTCACGTGCATGCACTCCGTAGCACGGCCAGGAATTCACAATGTGGCCAGGTTTCTGTTGACAAGTGTCCCCAAGCTTTGAACGCTGGTACTTTCTACCAGAGGCCTACGTCGTACCTATATATTAACCAGCCCTTACTCTTCCACCCCATTTAGCGCATGGACTTGGCCAATATGTTCAGTGCTGCTATAAGTCTTCTTACTTGCCTCAGAGCAAATTATGTGATACCTATTATCAGCATTTGGGTAAACACTGAAACCATATCCACAGCAGGGAAAAAGAACAAATGAATAAAAATAGATGAACCCGAGACAAAGTGATCAGTAATCAAACAAGCGGTCTTGACAAGCCAGTGGACTTAACAAGCCAGCGGACTTAACAATCAAGTTGTCTGGACAAACGAGTGAATTTGAAAAAAAACAAGCGATCTGAATGAACAAGCGGACTTGATAAACGTGTTGTCTTGACAAATGAGTGGACTTGATAAACGAGTAGATTTGATAAACGAGTGGACTTGACAATCGAGTTGACTTGATAAACGAGTGGTCTTCATAAAAGTGTACTGGATGTTGGGCAGAACATCAACATAACTATAGATTGCAGACAACTAAAACAGAACATCAACTTAACTATAGATTGCAGACAACTAAAACAGAACATCAACATAACTATAACGGCAGACAACTAAAACAGAATATCAACATAACTACAACGGCAGACAACTAAAACACAACATCAACATAACTATAACGGCAGACAGCTAAAACAGAACATCGACATAACTATAAACGGCAGACAACTAAAACAGAACATCAACATAACTATAGATTGCAGACAACTAAAACAGAACATCAACTTAACTATAGATTGCAGACAACTAAAACAGAACATCAACATAACTATAACGGCAGACAACTAAAACAGAACATCAACATAACTACAACGGCAGACAATTAAAACAGAACATCAACATAACTATAACGGCAGACAGCTAAAACAGAACATCGACATAACTATAAACGGCAGACAACTAAAACAGAACATCAACATAACTATAACGGCAGGTAACTAAAACAGAACATCAACATAACTATAACGGCGGACACCTAAAACAGAACATCAACATAACTATAACGGCAGACAACTAAAACAAGTAAATGGATATAAATACCTAGGAAGTATAGTGACAATTAACAATTCACAAAAAGCAGAAATAGACTCAAAGTTGCAACAAAGCTTGTCAAATCATTCGACAGCCATCACCACTATTGTCCAACAAGGAAATAACTCTAGAGGCAAAATATGCACTTTACAATGCAAGCCTCATCCCAACGTTGTGCTACCAAAGCCAGTCATTGACCCTAGTTGCAAGAACAATAAGGGGAAAAAAGGTTCATCTCAGATTTATTGTCTTAGACAAATGAAAGGCAGCAACCTGTAAATAACATCAGAAATGAAGAACTGAGGAAAAAGCTAGGAATAATCCCCGCCATAGAATATATAAAGAAACAACAGATACAATTTTTTTTGGCCACGTGACAAAAGAGAAAGATCAAAACATAACACAACGAGCCTTCAATAATCGTTGCAAAAACATCCAAAGGCTGAGCACGATAAAGATGGATTGACGGAATATTAGAAGCACTAGGATATATAGCAGCAGAGGCGAACACAAAAGATCGCACATTGCATCTCCCATCGACGCTGAAAGGAAATGAGGAAGGAAAGAAGAAGAATTGGGCAGTCTCTACTTGTTTGGCGAGACTAGTTAGTCTGGTCCCAGAGCCACCATGGAGGAGCGGCAGATTATTCTTTATCAGTTTTGGTACTCTGACCCTAACACAATCAGTCAGCTATGTCTCACTGACCTCTTTCAGCCGACCTGCTACAGGGTGTCTTGCCCCCTCCTGTATTTAAACTTTTATTTCAAACATTATTTTTGGCGTCAAATTGGCCTCATCTTGCCTTCATTTTTCTTGTAACATCGTGTCAATTATGTTAATTTCCAAGCTTTGGGCTTGATTAGTTTGTGATTTGGGCTTTTTTTTCTTCATTCGTTTGAATTAATTGCATAGATTTCTTTGTCCGTGCCACGACCAATCAAATTCCTTTAAGCACAATGCATTTGTTATGCTCTGTTTACATGTTCTCTTCTGTCTACGGAAACAAATGCAGAGATTATATTTCATGCGTTGAGATTTATTCATGTTTGATATGCAAATACATTTGTTTGTTTCTCAATCTATCTTTATTTTATAAGATAAACCGTGGGTATAGAAGTGGTTTGTGAGCTCGTCCACTGACGAAAAGAGGTGAGGTCAATCCAGATTGACGGATTCTACATTAGGAACTGTAAATAGGTATTGGCTTTTTTTTTTCAATACCAAAATTAAAATATTCAACCAAAATGTTAACTCAGTCCTATAATATGACTGTGAAACACGGAGAACACCAATAATGACAGTCAGTATTATACAAACTTTTATAAATGGATGTTTGAGCAGAATAAAAGGACGGAAATGGCAGGGGAAAATCGTTAATTTAAAACTATGAGGAAGTATTAGTCAAATACCAGTCGGCACAGAGATACGATAATGATGATGACCTTGGATAGTGCTCACGATACGGAACTCAACTGAGAGTATAACACAATACACCCTTTTTTGGAACCCTCAGGGGAGGAGACAAAGAGGAAGGTTAAACTATATTTGGAGAAAACAGGTGGAAGAAGAGATGAAGAGGATGGGGAAGATAAGGTGGAATCTTAAGAGAGTTACATGAAACAAAACGCCATGGAAGACCTATACTCCACAGGGAACTGAAAGTGTATTTTGAAGACCTATGCTCCAGAGGGAGCTGAAAGTGTATTTTGAAGACCTATGCTCCAGAGGGAGCTGAAAGTGTATTTTGAAGACCTATGCTCCAGAGGGAGCTGAAAGTGTATTTTGAAGACCTATGCTCCAGAGGGAGCTGAAAGTGTATTTTGAAGACCTATGCTCCAGAGGGAGTTGAATGGAAGAACAATGAAAAACATTCCATCACATCCGTTTATGTTATGTTATGTTACGTTATGTTATGTTATGTTATGTTAATGTTATGTTATCTTATGTTATATTGTGTTGTGTTGTGTTGTGTTATGTTATGTTATGTTATGTTATGATCATCATCACTGTACACTGGACGAACCCATATGTGTTCCGATTGTCCCGTCGACATATCGAGAACCTCCGAGAAGAACCCTGACGCACGTGCACGAACTCTGTCGCACGACCTGGGGATCCGTCTGTGAGGGACAGATTTTACTGACAATTTTGCCCGTTCGTTGGGCATTTTTGGCCTACTTTTTTGGATTTTTAATTGTCAAATATTTGTTTATTATTGCGCGAGTGCACACGAGACCACCTGTTTTTGCCGTTTTCCGAGAGGGCTAGAAATGGGATATGACTAGCCAGAGAGGGCTAGACATGGGATCTTCTACACAGAGATGTCTAGACATGGGATCTTACTACCCAGAGAGGGCTAGACATGGGATCTTACTACCCAGAGAGGGCTAGACATGGGAACTTACTACCCAGAGAGAGCTAGACGTGGGATCTTACTACCCAGAGAGGACTAGGCATGGGATCTTACTACCCATAGAGAGTTAGACATGGGATCTCACTACCCATAGAGAGTTAGACATGGGATCTCACTACCCATAGAGGGCTAGACGTGGGATCTCACTAACCATAGAGAGTTAGACATGGGATCTCACTACCCATAGAGAGTTAGACATGGGATCTCACTACCCATAGAGGGCTAGACGTGGGATCTTACTACCCATAGAGGGCTAGACGTGGGATCTCACTACCCATAGAGAGTTAGACATGGGATCTCACTACCCATAGAGAGTTAGACATGGGATCTCACTACCCATAGAGGGCTAGACGTGGGATCTCACTACCCATAGAGAGTTAGACATGGGATCTCACTACCCATAGAGGGCTAGACGTAGGATCTTACTACCCATAGAGGGCTAGACGTGGGATCTTACTACCCATAGAGGGCTAGACGTGGGATCTCACTACCCATAGAGGGCTAGACGTGGGATCTTACTACCCATAGAGAGTTAGACATGGGATCTCACTACCCATAGAGGGCTAGACGTGTGATCTTACTACCCATAGAGAGTTAGACATAGAATCTCACTACCCATAGAGAGTTAGACATGGAATCTCACTACCCATAGAGAATTAGACATGGGATCTCACTATCCATAGAGGGTTAGACATGGGATCTCACTACCCATAGAGAGTTAGACATGGAATCTCACTACCCATAGAGAATTAGACATGGGATCTCACTATCTATAGAGAATTAGACATGGGATCTCACTACCCATAGAGAGTTAGACATGGAATCTCACTACCCATTGAGAATTAGACATGGGATCTCACTACCCATAGAGGGCTAGACATGGGATCTCACTACCCAGAGACCCCAGAATGGTAAAATCCCGAAGAAACTACGGATTCAAGAAAATATTTTTTTTTTACAAATCAAAATCGAAATGATCCCACCCTATCAGATAGTTATGTAAATAAAATACTTAGCCTAACGAACAGGGTCAAGGATGTTGGACAAACCTGATCTCTATATGCCGTGGCAAAGTCTATTTGTCAAACTGAATGCCGAAAATATAAACAATTCACAAATGACTGCCAGGAAAATACACAACCGTTACTTCTTTTCTCAGCTGACGGAGGAAACCACAAATACAGACCTACCGTTTACATTTCTTTATATATTTTGTTTTGCTTCATCTTCCTTAACTCTGACTCTTCCATTTATTCCGCTCAGTCTCAACTCTTCATTTCGCCAGCTCAGGTATTTTTGTTTTTAACAAATCCTCTGATGTGGCTTTTACCTGGTGGGTAATCTCCCGGTTGCTGCAGGACCGCAAACTCATCAACTTGAACTGTTTTCTATATGTAACAACGCGCTGGCTATTTTTACATTTCGCTAATCATGAATACTTGGGGTGTGTTACCTTCTCTTTTTGCATTTAATATTCCGATCCAGCGTAATTTAATGATTTTGTGGGAGTTTTTGAGTAATGAATGCAAATAGCTTTTCTTATTTATTTATTTTTTATTTCAACATTGCAACAGACTATAACAGTTTATTTTGGGTATTTTCTTTTTCGTTCGTGATTGCTCTTACACTATTCGAGTAGTTGCACCAGCTATGTACCATCGGAAGAAACAGGTAATCAAATATATTACATGAATCCAAGTCCCACAATAAGACGCTTATATAATAGGAACAGATGTGAACAAGTTATCATTATATGGCCCAGAATAGGACACAATCGACTCCATAGTCACCTGTGTACAAAATTCAAGATTCTCACCTCAGTCACATGTACATATGGACAATCGCCTCAGACGGCTGAAGACATACTTCAAGAATGTACTGAATATAGTAGATTAATTAAGACAAATATATGGGCCCATAGATGCTACACTACAGGCAAAACTGTATAGGCCTCTTGGAAGAATAAAAAAAAACAGTAAAATTTATGCAAGAAGTAAAGGCATCAAGATGCACCATGATGCATAGATGTTCTAGCTCAAGGCCTACTTGGCCGAAACGTCGACTTTTGTTTTGTCTATTACCACGTAAAGCTGTCACCATACCACTTTTTTCTTCTTTTTGTTTAGAATTACAATTTATGCAAGAAACGACATTGCAGATATAGACAATATACTTCAGGCGAACATCAGATGGACGGACTGACGGACGGACGAACAGTATGAGACAGACACTGGAACAATAATTATCGTGTCGTCTGTTGCTTTTCTTCTATTTGCTTGTTAGCAGCTTTCGTTGCTCTGTGTGCTGTAGTTTCTGTAGAGGGCACAAGCTTCAGGAAAATATAGACAAGAACTTGGGAAGGTAGAAATACAATACAGAAAAACAAATATTTTTAAAGCGCTTGAAAAAACGTCACAGTCAAACAAACAACGAGGAGAAACACAGAAAACAATAATGAGCTGGTAATGTGCTATTAAGTGCAGATTATTTCAAGTGGCAAGATGCAGTCTCATAGGCGTCGGTTCTAATCCTAGTTTGGACTGTCATTTCTTCATTGTGTTTTCTGCTGTTTGGGAATTTTTTTTCCCCAAATGCTGTAAACAATAAATGATGTAAAATGTATATATGTCCTGTGTCTTCTTTTACATTTTCGCTCCCTGTGGAGCATGAGTCTTCAACAAACACATTCCAAGCCGCCATTTCTTGCCATCCTCTTAATATTTTTCCTTGTCTTCCCCATCACCGTCATCTCTACTTCTATCTGTCTGCTCCAAATATATTCTGGGATTCTAATTTGTCTACTCCCATCGGGATTCCAAAAACGGGTTTATTGTGTAATACTCTCAGTTGGCTTCCGCTCCGCAGCGTGTGTTTCAGCACCATCATCTCTATGTTATCACTTTGTCCACTGGTATACGACTGCTACTTTCCCATAGTTCTAAGTTAGTTATTTTCTCCTGCCATCTCCATCCTTTTATTCTGCGCAAGAATCCATTAAAGAAAACATATATCTTCGTAATTGACATTATTTGTTATTCTCCATGCTTCACAACCATACAATATGACTGATTTAACATTGAAGTTAAACATTTGTGATTGTGTCCTGTGTAGTTCACATTAAACAAACGATGAAGTCTTAAAACAAGTAAAAATGAAAAGTGGACTATTAAACACAATTCAAGCAAGAGAAATTAGATTTTTTGGCCATGTTAAAAGATACAACAGCCTACTAAAAGTAATCCTGGAGGGGAAAATACAAGGTAAAAGAGGCAGTCAGACAAGACTAACGTGGACGAGTATAAGCAAAAGATAGACAAGTCTGCCTATGGCACCCTGCGCCATTATAGCAAGAGACTTAGTGGAATGGCGCTCCGTGGTAGCCAAACTTCGATGTGGAGACGGCAATCAATCTCACTCCTATGACAACTTATGTATTAGTTCTCGCTCCTATGACAACTGATGTATTAGTTCTCGCTCCTATGACAACTTATAATGTAGTTCTCGCTCCTATGACAACTTATAATGTAGTTCTCGCTCCTATGACAATTTATAATGTAATTCTCGCTCCTATGACAACTTATGTAATAGTTCTCGCTCCTATGACAACTTATAATGTAGTTCTCGCTCCTATGACAACTTATAATGTAGTTCTCGCTCCAATGACAACTTATAATGTAATTCTTGCTCCTATGACAACTTATAATGTAGTTTTCGCTCCTATAACAACTTATAATGTAGTTCTCGCTCCTATGACAACTTATAATGTAGTTCTCGCTCCTATAACAACTTATAATGTAGTTCTCGCTCCTATGACAACTTATAATGTAGTTTTCGCTCCATATGACAACTTATAATGTAGTTCTCGCTCCTATGACAACTTATAATGTAGTTCTCGCTCCTATGACAACTTATAATGTAGTTCTCGCTCCTATGACAACTTATAATGTAGTTCTCGCTCCTATAAGAACTTATTATGTAGTTGTCGCTCTCGTAACAACTTTAATTCTCGTTCTTGTGACCACCATAATCTTTTATGACAAGCTAAATATAGTTCCGCTCTTACAGGAGCCTTAATCATAATCATGTTATGTTGTTGAAGAGTCTCATGACTTGTTCTGCCTTTATCTCTCCTCATCTTATTATGTGCCTTATATTGTAAGAATTATGAAGACATTCATGTCTCCTTGGATGAACCATTATATGTTTTCTCTCTGTCTAGTTCCAAATGGTTCTCATACCTATCCAATAGTAGTTTAGTTTGCATTGTGTTTTGCACCTCGCGTTTCATTCATTCGTCATCAGCGCGCGCGTGTTATCTGAGCTGCATTCCTAAAGGGGACCTCCCTGCACGGCGGCATTTGTTTGTGGTCAGAGGTATCTCTTCTAGAAAATTTGTCTGAACAGACTCTGGTGTCTTCTACGCTGATTTGTTAAAAGTTGTTCTTCTCTCTGATAGTTTGATTACCTGACTATCGAATCTCTTGTACCTGGTTTGTGAGAAGTTGTTCTTCTCTCTGATAGTTTGATTACCTGACTATCGAATCTCTTGTACCTGGTTTGTGAGAAGTTGTTCTTCTCTCTGATAGTTTGATTACCTGACTATCGAATCTCTTGTACCTGGTTTGTGAGAAGTTGTTCTTCTCTCTGATAGTTTGATTACCTGACTATCGAATCTCTTGTACCTGGTATGTGAGAAGTTGTTCTTCTCTCTGATAGTTTGATTACCTGACTATCGAATCTCTTGTACCTGGTTTGTGAGAAGTTGTTCTTCTCTCTGATAGTTTGATTACCTGACTATCGAATCTCTTGTACCTGGTATGTGAGAAGTTGTTCTCTCTGATAATTAATCCCTTGTACCTGGTTTGTGAGAAGTTTTCCTTCTCTTTGATAAACTAATAAATCCTTTGTAACTGGTTTGTGAGAAGTTTTCCTTCTCTTTGATTAACTAATAAATCCTTTGTAACTGGTTTGTGAGAAGTTTTCCTTCTCTTTGATAAACTAATAAATCCTTTGTAACTGGTTTGTGAGAAGTTTTCCTTCTCTTTGATAAACTAATAAATCCTTTGTAACTGGTTTGTGAGAAGTTTTCCTTCTCTTTGATTAACTAATAAATATCTTGTATCCGGTTTTTATGAGTTTTTTTCTCTTTGATTAACTAATAAATCTTCTGCGCCCGGTTTTTGTGAGTTCTCCTTCTTTTTGATAAACTAATAAATCTCGTGTACCTGGTTTGTGAGAACTTTTTCTTCACTCAGATCTTCCCTAAATTAGTATATACCTTCTGAGTGGACTAACCTCATATGTTATTACAATATATACCTTCTGAGTGGACTAACCTCATATGTTATTACAATATATACCTTCTGAGTGGACTAACCTCATATGTTATTACAATATATACCTTCTGAGCGGACTAACCTCATATGTTATTACAATATATACCTTCTGAGTGGACTAACCTCATATGTTATTACAATATATACCTTCTGAGCGGACTAACCTCATATGTTATTACAATATATACCTTCTGAGCGGACTAACCTCATATGTTATTACAATATATACCTTCTGAGTGGACTAACCTCATATGTTATTACAATATATACCTTCTGAGTGGACTAACCTCATATGTTATTACAATATATACCTTCTGAGTGGACTAACCTCATATGTTATTACAATATATACCTTCTGAGCGGACTAACCTCATATGTTATTACAATATATACCTTCTGAGTGGACTAACCTCATATGTTATTACAATATATACCTTCTGAGTGGACTAACCTCATATGTTATTACAATATATACCTTCTGAGTGGACTAACCTCATATGTTATTACAATATATACCTTCTGAGTGGACTAACCTCATATGTTATTACAATATATACCTTCTGAGTGGACTAACCTCATATGTTATTACAATATATACCTTCTGAGCGGACTAACCTCATATGTTATTACAATATATACCTTCTGAGCGGACTAACCTCATATGTTATTACAATATATACCTTCTGAGTGGACTAACCTCATATGTTATTACAATATATACCTTCTGAGTGGACTAACCTCATATGTTATTACAATATATACCTTCTGAGCGGACTAACCTCATATGTTATTACAATATATACCTTCTGAGTGGACTAACCTCATATGTTATTACAATATATACCTTCTGAGCGGACTAACTCATATGTTATTACAATATATACCTTCTGAGTGGGACTAACCTCATATGTTATTACAATATATACCTTCTGAGCGGACTAACCTCATATGTTATTACAATATATACCTTCTGAGTGGACTAACCTCATATGTTATTACAATATATACCTTCTGAGCGGACTAACCTCATATGTTATTACAATATATACCTTCTGAGCGGACTAACCTCATATGTTATTACAATATATACCTTCTGAGCGGACTAACCTCATATGTTATTACAATATATACCTTCTGAGCGGACTAACCTCATATGTTATTACAATATATACCTTCTGAGCGGACTAACCTCATATGTTATTACAATATATACCTTCTGAGTGGACTAACCTCATATGTTATTACAATATATACCTTCTGAGTGGACTAACCTCATATGTTATTACAATATATACCTTCTGAGTGGACTAACCTCATATGTTATTACAATATATACCTTCTGAGTGGACTAACCTCATATGTTATTACAATATATACCTTCTGAGTGGACTAACCTCATATGTTATTACAATATATACCTTCTGAGCGGACTAACCTCATATGTTATTACAATATATACCTTCTGAGCGGACTAACCTCATATGTTATTACAATATATACCTTCTGAGCGGACTAACCTCATATGTTATTACAATATATACCTTCTGAGCGGACTAACCTCATATGTTATTACAATATATACCTTCTGAGTGGACTAACCTCATATGTTATTACAATATATACCTTCTGAGTGGACTAACCTCATATGTTATTACAATATATACCTTCTGAGTGGACTAACCTCATATGTTATTACAATATATACCTTCTGAGTGGACTAACCTCATATGTTATTACAATATATACCTTCTGAGTGGACTAACCTCATATGTTATTACAATATATACCTTCTGAGTGGACTAACCTCATATGTTATTACAATATATACCTTCTGAGTGGACTAACCTCATATGTTATTACAATATATACCTTCTGAGCGGACTAACCTCATATGTTATTACAATATATACCTTCTGAGCGGACTAACCTCATATGTTATTACAATATATACCTTCTGAGTGGACTAACCTCATATGTTATTACAATATATACCTTCTGAGTGGACTAACCTCATATGTTATTACAATATATACCTTCTGAGTGGACTAACCTCATATGTTATTACAATATATACCTTCTGAGTGGACTAACCTCATATGTTATTACAATATATACCTTCTGAGTGGACTAACCTCATATGTTATTACAATATTAATGACTTTATTACTCAAATAACAAAACACCCGAATTGTTTAATACTTCAGAGTTGTCTCCCCACCCTTACGGTTAACAGTCCCGCAGTTTATTGACGTTTGTAAAACAACAAGCTAGAGACCCGCAGCCTCCACGCTACGTTTTGCCCAGCTATGCCTGCATTACCTTTCTGTGATTACCCTGAATCAAAATGATACCCTCACGCGGCGATGGCCGTATCAAAGGTTTCCAAATACTCTTTGTTTCTGTCTATTGTTTGATAGTCTCTTACTAATAAAAAAAAACCCAGATTTCTTTACATCATTAATGTTTGACTAGTTCTAGAATTTTGTCAAATGTGTTTACATTTCCAAAACCGCAACGATGTACTTAACAGCCATATTTGTGTTGCATTCAATAATCTTCCTGTCTTTATAAACGAGCTCAAAAACCAGCTTTCACACTCAGTGATAAAAAAAAACCTGCCCACTTTTAGTTCGCCAATAACAGAATCTACTTGTCAATGAGTGATTTCCCGGGAGATATTTCTGAACGTTCCAGAAATGTTTCAGTTCAAATATGTAACCACTTTAATAATTACATGTTCCAATATGGGGATGTGTCTTTCCTCCTACGCTCGAATATGGACCACAGTCCGCTCGCTTCTGTTGGTGCACATGAATATTACGGTATTCTCTTCTTAAAGCCTCGGTAGCCTAGTTGGGAAAACCCGTATTCGATTCGCGCTGGGAGCAGTGTGAGTTGTACTCGTGGTTGGAAAAAAAAAAATACCCCCACGATCGACCCAGCCGTTGGCAGAAATGGGTAGCACGGTATTACCCTGGGAAGGTGAGGAGTGTCGCCTCGCATCGTGAGTTTCGATGCTTGAAGCGACACTATCCAGAAATCTCCGAACATTTCTGGATAGGTGGCCGAGCACATATGGGTGGAAACTCTCGTGCAAGACGCCGGTTCAAGTCTTGTGCTTGACCTTTATTCTCTTCTTGTTCTGTGAATCATCTTCAACCGTTTCGAGCGTCGAGGGAGATGCATAATCATAACCGTAGTAAAGCCTCGATGGCTGAGTGACTAGGGTGCTCGCTTCCTGATAGAAATGGTCCGAGTTCGTTCCTCTGAAGTGGCGGATTGTTTTTGGACCGACAAGGCTCCTGGGTTCACCCAGCCTCTATAAATGGGTACCAGAGTATTCTCTAGGAGGTAAAAACGGCCTGGCGTAATACCGAACACATCACCCAAAAACGGGCTGGGGTCATAGAAAAATCATGTCACTAACACCCTATATCCGATATGCCTAGCAAGGCCGGGAACCTTGAACTTAATGTAACCTCTATAAGGTCAACCATTGCCATCAATATGTTGTAAAGTTAATGCTGTAGCGGGATTTAGACCAGAATTCTTCTTGGGCGATTGCCTTCCATGCTCTAGATCGTTCAGCCCCTTCCACTCCCCCCCCCACACACACACACAACCTGAGCCATAGTCGTTCTAACTCCCCTTCCCCCCCAAAAAAAAAAAATAAATAAATAAAATAAAACAAATTACATTTTTATTGTAAAATAAAAGGCGGGCACTAATAATATGCAGGGAGCCGCGATAGCTCAGTGGTTAGTGAACTGGATTATAAAGGACAAGAGGTAGGGTTCGATCCCATCCGACGGCTTCCTGGTTCAACCAGCCTTTAATGGGTACCAGATTTTTTTCTGGGAAAGTAAAGCGGCACTGGCGTAATACCGACCACATTACCCCAAAAATCATGTGCTGAAGGTCTGTAAAATGTATGGTCTCTAACACCATATTTCCTATACGCCACTTGGCGTGATGACTTACTCTTTACTTCTTTTATTTGTGTATACTATTAACATGTACCATATGCGTGCACGGAGTGTTTTCTCCCTCCTTTTGTCCTTTTAAAGCGTCCCCTATCTCACAAAAGACTCAAACTTAAATTAATCCATGAACAGAAAATATCATTCGATTACATAGTTCAAACTTTCATGTTTACACACACCTACACACGCGAAATGAAGAATACATCACCGAGAGGTAAAATTACATGACACATTACATCATCAGAGATGAGATGTATTCTTATTTTTATTTCCTTCCTCATTTCCTGTTCATAGTCGAGGAAAGATATCATTTGTGATCTTTTGCTCTTTTGTTCGTCTCTGCTGCTATGTTTCCTAGTGTTTCTACAATTCCGTTAATCCATCTTTTTCGTGGTCGGCCTTTGGGTCTGGTGTTCTCGCAATAATTATCGAATGCTCGTTGTGTTGTGTTTTGATCTCTCTGCCAAGTCACGTGGCCAAACCAAATCTATTGTTTCTTTATACATTCTATGTCGGGGGTTACTACTAGGTCTTTTCTCAATTCTTCGTTTCTGATCGTATCTCTCTGGCTGTTTCCTGTCATTCGCCTAACATCTTTAATCTCAGTTATTTTTCTTATTTTTTCTTGCAACAAGGTCCAGGACTGGCATTGGTAGCACAAGGTTGGAATGAAGATTGTACTGCAGTGCCCGTTTTGCCTCTAGAGTTATTTCCTTGTTGAACAATAGTGATGATAGCTGTCCAATGATTTGACAAGCTTTGTTGTATCTTGAGTCTATCTCTGTTGGTGAGATATAGAATAGGGAAAAGGTTGCATTGGGTAAGTCAGATAGAGATTGTGTTTGATAAGTCGGGTAGAGATTGTGTTTGATAAATCGGGTAGAGATTGTGTTTGATAAGTCGGGTAGAGATTGTGTTTGATAAATCGGGTAGAGGTTGTGTTTGATAAGTCGGGTAGAGATTGTGTTTGATAAATCGGGTAGAGATTGTGTTTGATAAGTCGGGTAGAGATTGTGTTTGATAAATCGGGTAGAGATTGTGTTTGATAAATCGGGTAGAGATTGTGTTTGATAAGTCGGGTAGAGATTGTGTTTGATAAATCGGGTAGAGATTGTGTTTGATAAATCGGGTAGAGATTGTGTTTGATAAGTCGGGTAGAGATTGTGTTTGATAAATCGGGTAGAGATTGTGTTTGATAAGTCGGGTAGAGATTGTGTTTGATAAATCGGGTAGAGATTGTGTTTGATAAATCGGGTAGAGGTTGTGTTTGATAAGTCGGGTAGAGATTGTGTTTGATAAATCGGGTAGAGATTGTGTTTGATAAATCGGGTAGAGATTGTGTTTGATAAGTCAGATAGAGATTGTGTTTGATAAATCGGGTAGAGATTGTGTTTGATAAGTCAGATAGAGATTGTGTTTGATAAATCGGGTAGAGATTGTGTTTGATAAGTCAGATAGAGATTGTGTTTGATAAGTCAGATAGAGATTGTGTTTGATAAGTCGGGTAGAGATTGTGTTTGATAAATCGGGTAGAGATTGTGTTTGATAAATCGGGTAGAGATTGTGTTTGATAAATCGGGTAGAGATTGTGTTTGATAAGTCGGGTAGAGATTGTGTTTGATAAATCGGGTAGAGATTGTGTTTGATAAGTCGGGTAGAGATTGTGTTTGATAAATCGGGTAGAGATTGTGTTGTTATAGTGTTGTGATGTTCTTTGTTCTTTATCTTTCTATAGTGGCTAGTACTTCAATGATCACAACACACAATATGATATATAATAGACTTGCACATAAGTCTCTCTTCAATGTTCAACTATTAATGTTTATTGGAATGGAACATTGTTCATCAACATCTTCATTTTCTTACAAACTTGTGAGTCTACTTACGACATGTAGAATATATGAAGCACAATGGAACACAATTCTTGGACACTTGTAAAACAACTTCTACTGATAACTTCTCTAGTGTCTTAATCTTCTATCACTGACTTATGACTGTAACTTGTAGAATTCTAACTGTTCTGACTCTTGTTTCTAAACTGTTTAACTGCTTCTTGTCTAGATGTTTCTACTCTGTCCTAACTTAACTGACTTAGTCTACATTCTACTTCTTCTAATTCTCTGGCTTAACTTCTCTGGCTAAAACTTCCTTGTCCTAACTCCTTGTTCTTTTAAATACTCCTCAACTCTCTTCTACCTGCGAGATGGTGACCAATAAGATCATCGCAAATTGACCACTCCAACGTGATCTGGTCACTCAATGTTTACGTGTCCAGTGTCCACCATCTGTGACTCACCTGAACTTTCCCATCTTTTGGACAAAGCATCCTGTTTTTCGCCTACTTGGCGACATAATGTTACCTCATGACAATGACCTCTCCTGGAAGTTGGATGACCACTTATTTATTAGCCGGCCAAAGTCATGGGATCAACGCATGCTCATCACAATAACAACCACTAGTTGTTGTGAACATGATGGACACTCGTGGAGCTCTGACAATAACACCACGAGGTCGTTGCATGTTGCTAGTCATACCTGGTCCTTTCCAACAACTTTGCTCTTGTGAACCTGGCATGGACATCTAACTTAGTTTGGTGGGTGTCCTACCCCTACCCCTGCAGACACTGCGCTATCTTCTGTTGCATGGAAAATTCCATGGGCTCTTAACTCTCATCGTGTCGTCCTCTATTCTACCTCTCTCCTTCCTCACTCTGACTAACTGTTATTCCTGGAAAATTACCATAGTTAAAATCTGCTGGTCGCCACTATATGATACTGCTATCGTCTATTCAAAGAGCGGTAACGATTCAGTATCTGCTCTCTTTAGCATACTCTGTTACACTCCTCCCTTACAACATATGAGATTTATTTCTAAGTAAATAAATCTTAGTATCATCTACATAAAAATAGTAATAGAGTTATATGGAACATCATTAATTTACAAAAAACAATCAGTAAAAAACACTTGTCACAATATCAACCAATCTTTAAAAACCATAGATCAACAATATCTTGGAGACAATAAGGTATTGAACCACACACAATTCTTTAAAAAAAATTCTAAACAAAACTCAATTTTTTTTTTTTATAGGGGACATAATTTTCAAAGTATGTCCAGTTGTGTCCCTTGAATGATTAACTCCACCATTTAATATAATGCAAGTCTTATTGCGAATGTTAACTAATTCTTGACAGTGACTGTTTGTCAGCTTCTTGAGGCTACATCACATTACATGCATCAGCAGAACCTCTGTTGACTGGCATCTGTGATCCCAAGATCCAATATCTAAAAATAAACTCATAAAAAAAAGAACCATGTACAACAATTATTATCATGCATTATTATTACAAGTCTTTATGCTTTAGAACATATCCGCTCAATTGACATAGAACATATACTGACAAAACTTAGACAATGCACATATCTCCGGAGACTATGAATCACAAACAACACTTAGTTTGAGCAACAATATATCAATATACATACATATATATACTTCAGACTGCTCTATTTACAACATACCCTCTTGTAAGTCTCATAAATATAAATAAATTCTGGAAATTCTTTACACATGAGTCTCATCCTTTAGACTCATTATCATGATACTCTTCTAGTATCATCTATTTATTCTCAAGATCAGGATTATCTGAATACCATCCACTTGACAGCATCTAACATTCATTTGACTCTGAATAATCTGCATACATCTCTTGTATTCCCAGGACTACTATTCAGTCTCAATATATCATGATACTCTTGTAGTATCTTCTAAGGCTCAAGATCAGAATTATCTGGACACCGTCCACTTGACAGTATCTATCAGTCATATTCATTTATTCGACTCAGATATTTCTATTTACATCTCTTATACTCATAGGACTACCATTTAGTCTCTATAACTTCTGGAAACTCTCTCTCAAGTTCCACTTCTCCTTATATAACCTTTTACGAGTTACCACTCTGGTTACACTATTTTCACATGAGTCTACTTCTTTAGACTCATCTTCTTCAGGTTATTACCTCTCATACAACTTAAAATCTCTTAATTTCTTATGTAACCTTTCTGAGTTATCACTCAGTTACATAATTAATTTCACAACTTAGAATTCTCTTTGAGGTTCTCTCAATAATTCTCTCATTTCTCTGACTTCTTGTAAGTCTCCTATAATTCCCACATGTAACCTTTCTATGAGTTATCACTCGGTACATGTTTCACATGAGTCTCTCCCAGACTCCTTTTCTCATGATACTTTTCTTAGTATTCACATTTATAACCTAATTTCCTTAGGTCTCAATAAGCACAGGTTATCATCACCTTGCTTCTCACTTCTCATTCTTCAACAACTCTTAAATTTCAATAACACTCTCATCACCTTGCTACACACTTATATTGGTCAGTCGTTCCTTGGATTACCATCCAACTTCGCAAGTTTAAGAACTCTGACCAACTCGTAGTTAGTACCATATGTTTTCACATTGGTAACTCTTAACTTCTAGTTCATCTGAGGTAGTCTCTATTTCCTCTGCTCTCTCGTCTTCTATATTCTCTTGACACTACTATCATCTCTAGACATTCTCTATAAATCATCTCTTGTCTTCTATATTCTCTTGACACTACTATCATCTCTAGACATTCTCTATAAATCATCTCTTGTCTTCTATATTCTCTTGACACTACTATCATCTCTAAACATTCTCTATAAATCATCTCTCGTCTTCTATATTCTCTTGACACTACTATCTTCTCTAGACATTCTCTATAAATCATCTCTTGTCTTCTATATTCTCTTGACACTACTATCATCTCTAGACATTCTCTATAAATCATCTCTCGTCTTCTATATTCTCTTGACACTACTATCATCTCCAGACATTCTCTATAAATCATCTCTCGTCTTCTATATTCTCTTGACACTACTATCATCTCTAGACATTCTCTATAAATCATCTCTTGTTTGTCAATTCTGAGTTCTCTTAACTCTAGGTACGCTAAGACTTCTGCGTCTGTAAATAGCGTCCTCTCAACTCGACTCAAGCCTTAATTAAGCCGATGTAAACATGGTTATCACCATTTTTTATTCGTTACTTCGGGTGACTCACTCCCCAAGTGGTCACCTATATGGCTTAACTACATTCTGGCTTCTCATTAGTCAGTCATCACAGGTAAACTTAACTCTTTATAATTTATTTCCTGCTTACATAGTATACATTAACTTCTCTTATTGAAGCGTAGACCCGTTTAGTCTCCTTCATTCAAGTTCCATCTAATTCTTATTGAAGCGTAAGACCCGTTTAGTCTCATACTTGAATCACATCTTCTCCTATGATTTCTTCCTTGCTGGCTAAATCTAAAGTTCCATTCATTGTCGTAAGATCCTTCTTAAGTCAATATAATTAATCATCTGTCCTCTATTGGCTAGTCCTTCAATGAAAATATTTATGATCTGTCACTGGATATCATCTCTTACACCAGATCTCCAAATGCCCTTTTCCGTTAGACCAATACTCTGTCTCCGTATATATACACAGGCATTAATTCTACCTTACCTTCCCATGAATGTGGATACTTCATCCGATCAAGTCTTGAAAGTTATATTCTTTAGGTCTCTCCAATTCAGTGTTAAGTCTGCAAATTCTCTACACTCTCCCTCCGTCCTCTTAAGTTTGATGGCAGGTTTATCGTCAGTCACAGTTCACTCAGTGTTTCGGTTGTGGGGTCTACTGTGGTTGCCATGTTTCCTATAATACCTACCTCTCCCTTCTATTGATAGAACAAACAATTAAAATTTATTATATGTTATATTACATGTACTAATTATCAGCACTTTATGAGCTCTGGCCTCAGTCTCTGAAATAAACAGAAATTATTATTAATTTCCCTGTGGAATAAAAACAGTGTAGTCTAAAAATTATTATTATTTAATTTCCCTGTGGAATAACCAATGTAGTATTTCAAACACTATTAAAAAATACATCCAGTACAATTTAAAAAATGGTTACAGAACAATATAAAAAAAGGTATGTCACCTTATCAATAATAATATATAATTAAAATAATAATTATTTAACCAAACTTAACTACATAATAACAGAACACTATTTTAAAAACTGTCAACCAGCTGTTTAAAAAAGACTTGTTTACAATATTCGCTGGTATATTAATTAATAATACTTTCTAAAAATCATTAATTAATTAATTACTTAACAAACTACTTAATAAATAAATTAATTACTAATTACTTAATAAATAAATTATTGTTTCTTAGCTGTTGATGATCGGTTTCTTCCTTCTGGTCTTCTCTCTAATGTCTAATGTTAATTTATTTTAATTTCTAACACACGTGAATGGCCATTGTAATATTTATCTATTAACACTCTTACTTGTTACTTGACTTGTTTCTCTAAATAAAGACTACACCACTTGAAATTATTAATTATCAATCACAATTCACAATTTTCCTCAATAAATTGCCACCTGAGAAAATTCGACACATGTTCGAGTTCGACAATGACAAATGTGTCGGGAGTTATCTGACGATGACGATATTCTGTTGAGAGTTATGCCTCTTCCTGAATGCTTTCAAAATAAACACTGTGGTGGGTCACAGTTCAAAGGTCGGACTCATTGATGAACTTTGAATCTCAGGTGGACGAAACAATGATTTGTTGCAACTTGACGCTATGACTTGATACCAACAAAACAGGTAATATTGACTGACAATTTGACAATCTCTTGGCTGGTCAGATTTAATGCTGAATAAAATTTTAGTGCCTCTCTTAGACACTTGACACAGGTAAATTTCAGACTTGTGTTACGCAAACAGCGTAATTTGACTTTTTGACCTGAAGGACAGGTATTCTTGATTGGTAAAATTACAATCTCAGCTGGCAGGAGTGCAACACAGGTAGAATTGTGGTCGTGTTGAACTTTTGACCCGGTAGACGGTACACGGTGATTTCTCCGTGATTTCTAAGTTGAAGACTGGGCAGGCTTTTTATTCTTCCATTAACTTTCTGTCATTCATTTATTTGATTTCTCTCCGCGACAACTCAGGTTCGTGCTGTGTCTCGGACACCAAATGAATTATTAAATGTTATAGAGTTGTGATGTTCTTTGTTCTTTATCTTTCTATAGTGGCTAGTACTTCAATGATCACAACACACAATATGGTATATATAATAGACTTGCACATAAGTCTCTCTTCAATGTTCAACTATTAATGTTTATTGGAATGGAACATTGTTCATCAACATCTTCATTTTCTTACAAACTGTGAGTCTACTTACGACATGTAGAATATATGAAGCACAATGGAACACAATTCTTGGACACTTGTAAAACAACTTCTACTGATAACTTCTCTAGTGTCTTAATCATCTATCACTGACTTATGACTGTAACTTGTAGAATTCTAACTGTTCTGACTCTTGTTTCTAAACTGTTTAACTGCTTCTTGTCTAGATGTTTCTACTCTGTCCTAACTTAACTGACTTAGTCTACATTCTACTTCTTCTAATTCTCTGGCTTAACTTCTCTGGCTAAAACTTCCTTGTCCTAACTCCTTGTTCTTTTAAATACTCCTCAACTCTCTTCTACCTGCGAGATGGTGACCAATAAGATCATCGCAAATTGACCACTCCAACGTGATCTGGTCACTCAATGTTTACGTGTCCAGTGTCCACCATCTGTGACTCACCTGAACTTTCCCATCTTTTGGACAAAGCATCCTGTTTTTCGCCTACTTGGCGACATAATGTTACCTCATGACAATGACCTCTCCTGGAAGTTGGATGACCACTTATTTATTAGCCGGCCAAAGTCATGGGATCAACGCATGCTCATCACAATAACAACCACTAGTTGTTGTGAACATGATGGACACTCGTGGAGCTCTGACAATAACACCACGAGGTCGTTGCATGTTGCTAGTCATACCTGGTCCTTTCCAACAACTTTGCTCTTGTGAACCTGGCATGGACATCTAACTTAGTTTGGTGGTGTCCTACTCCTACCCCTGCAGACACTGCGCTATCTTCTGTTGCATGGAAAATTCCATGGGCTCTTAACTCTCATCGTGTCGTCCTCTATTCTACCTCTCTCCTTCCTCACTCTGACTAACTGTTATTCCTGGAAAATTACCATAGTTAAAATCTGCTGGTCGCCACTATATGATACTGCTATCGTCTATTCAAAGAGCGGTAACGATTCAGTATCTGCTCTCTTTAGCATACTCTGTTACAGTGTTTGATAAATCGGGTAGAAATTGTGTTTGATAAATCGGATAGAGATTGTGTTTGATAAGTCGGGTAGAGATTGTGTTTGATAAATCGGGTAGAGATTGTGTTTGATAAATCGGGTAGAGATTGTGTTTGATAAATCGGGTAGAGATTGTGTTTGATAAATCGGGTAGAGATTGTGTTTGATAAATCGGGTAGAGATTGTGTTTGATAAATCGGGTAGAGATTGTGTTTGATAAATCGGGTAGAGATTGTGTTTGATAGGTCAGGCAAAGATTACATTGGATAGTTCAGGCAGAGACTGGGTTTGATAGGTCAGGCAAAGATTACATTGGATAGTTCAGGCAGAGACTGGGTTTGATAGGTCAGGCAAAGATTACATTGGATAGTTCAGGCAGAGACTGGGTTTGATAGGTCAGGCAAAGATTACATTGGATAGTTCAGGCAGAGACTGGGTTTGATAGGTCAGGCAGATTACATTGGATAGTTCAGGCAGAGACTGGGTTTGATAGGTCAGGCAAAGATTACATTGGATAGTTCAGGCAGAGACTGGGTTTGATAAGTCAGGCAAAGATTACATTGGATAGTTCAGGCAGAGACTGGGTTTGATAGGTCAGGCAAATATTACATTGGATAGTTCAGGCAGAGACTGGGTTTGATAAGTCAGGTAAATGTATAATTTGTATTAGATAGGTCAGACAAATGTTTGCATCAGATAGGTCAGACAAATGTTTGCATCAGATAGGTCAGACAAATGTTTGCATCAGATAGGTCAGACAAATGTTTGTATTTCAATAACTATTCAACCATTACAACAACTATATTAACTATTTCAATATCTACTTTCATAGTACACTGTTTAACCCTCTAAAACCCAAGGTGTGGTACAGTGTTTGTGTCGAAGGAAAACCCGGGATTAAATCTCCTAATTGCCACATCTCAGCATCACTTCCCCTCAAGTATTGCTGTAAATCCTCCCACCCAAACTTCTCAGTTTTTACTCACCTCCAGAAGCCAAACATATTATCAAACGTTCTCTGCCAACACGAAATACTAGCGACGCATGTCGAGAGCGAACGCCAGACCTACATGTAAGGGAACGTGTCAACATAAAACCAAGTGGCAAAAAATATACAGCAATGGTTTTATCTAACAGGCCAATGAACTTCTAAACGCTGTCATGGGAATGAATATATGGAGCATTGTCTGTTACATTATTTGATTTCTCTACACTCCGATCTTGGATACTGCGCATTTTTGGTTTATATATATATATATATATATATATATATATATATATATATATATATATATATATATATATATATATATATATATCATCATGTGCCATACCGGTTGGCGTAGGTGTAAAAACACCTACGCCACAGTGTTCTCTTGTTACAGTTAATAAAGTCATCTGGAGAAATGTAATGCTTGCATGAAACAGTCTCTCATTACACAGAAATACTGGTCTGTTTGTTGTTAGGATCATCACCACTGCACACCGGATGGACCCATAGGTGCTCCGATAACCTCCCTCGAGAATCTCAAGAAAACCGGAGGAGAATTCTGGCCCCACGTGCACGAACATCGTTGCACGGCCTGGGATCCACAGTTTGGGTAAGTTTTTGCTGATAACTTTGCCCGGGCAGCGGCACATATTTAAGGTCTACTCTTTTCGATTTTCAGTGCCGTAGGATCGTTACGGTTCGCGAGTGTACACGGGGTCTCCTGTTCATTACCGTTATCCGAGAGAGTTAGACATCGGATCTCACTACCCAAGAGAAGGTATCGCCATAAAGAAACCACGGATTAATGTTTCCTCTTTTTGAAAAATCACAACCGCCCGGGTTCTTTCTATTCTGAGGCTGACGTCATACACCTCAAGGTTACCCAGCCCCCCACCCCTCCTCCACCCAACAAATAAATGCTGGTTATGGCAGTATTTATCCACATTATCGTTAATAAGAATTGTTATTAATGTACGGGTGCTACAACAGTTACATCCGATATTATTTTGTTTAATGACTAACGGCACGTTATATAGTCGAGGTGCTCAGTGTTACGCCAGGCCGCCCTACTTTGTCCAAAGAAAATCCCATGGTACCCATCGTTAGTAAAAAAGAAGTAAAGAGCCCCCGTCACGCCAAGTGGCGTATAGGGAATATGGTGTTAGTGACCATAAATTTTACAAACCTTCAGCACATGACTTTGGGGTAATGTGGTCGGTATTATGCCCGTGCCGCTTTACTTACCCAGAAAAAAAAATCCACTACCCATATAAGGCTGGGTGAACCCAGAAGCCGTCGGATGGGATCGAACCCTACCTCTTGTCCTTTGTACTCCAGTTCACTAACCACTGAGCTATCGCGGCTCTACCCATCATTAGAAGCTCGGTGAATTCCGAAGCGTGTTGGTCTGAAAACAAATTATTCACTTCTAGGAATTGAACTACTGCCTTTTGGTCTAACGACCTCACATGTTACCCAACGAACGTGAAATATTGAAATGTCACAGGATAATAAATATAAGAGAATACAAATTAAAACAGAGAACAAGAATTAAAATAGAAAAAAAATAATACCAAAGTCCGGGGAAGCAGCCCAACGAATACGCAGAATCGCAAAGTGCGAAACATTTGGCAACACAATCCCTAATGAATGCAAGAGAAATTGACAACAATTAAATAAACCAAAAGCAATCGATAACTTCATTATGAAGCACAAGACATGTATTTACACAAGTGATGAGCTTTATATTTGTTTTTCCTGTCCAGACTGTTCTATAGCTTGCACCATAAAAGGGCGTTGATTAGTTGTGTTGTTATTTACAGCAAGCTTCCGTATCTACGCCTTTTATCCCCGTCCTTTCCTCTCCAGCTAGGTACTGCGTACCAGATCGCTATACCTCTCGCTATAGAGTAGTCGACACTGAGTAGTCCTGCCACTGTGGGGAGTTGGAATAGGATCTTGATCAATTTTGATTCACTGACCCTTGCGCAAACAGTCCATTATAAGCTACTGGCGGCTTTCAGCGGAAGTAATTGTGGATCCTTACGAATAAAATATTAGTCGGAGGATGACAGAGAGGGAAAGGGCGTTTATATTATCGTTGTTTTGCTCATTTCCTAATTACACTGTAACCTGTGTATGGATGGCCTTCTTAACTCTTAATTCTCTGAACTCCGATCGAAGTATAGGGCACCCACAAGAGATCTCCACCCAATTCAGTCTGGAACAAGCATGGACAACTCTCGTCAGGACTTGCCAGACTCTGTCATTTCATCAGGTATGGTTCGTCGTCATGTCCCAAATGATCTTCCTCTTCTTCGATTCCAAGGTGGTGTCCATGTTAATGTTAGGTGCCGATGCCTGGTTCGTTCCATTCGTAGAACGGGGTATAGCCATTTCCAACATCTTCTTTTAACTTCAATATTGATGTTGTTAATGCCTGATTTTCTGGCTATTTCTTTGTTTGTCATGTGTTGATCACAACGGATGTCTAGAATTTTCTTAAGCGACCTTCACATTATGTAAGTCGTCTTTCTATCTTATGGTTCATTCCCCACGTTTCTGCTGTATTTGGGAATATGGATCGCACATTTGAATTGTGAATTCTAAACTTGGTGCTGCGGTGGGGACTAGGTGATCCGAAGGGATTCTGAGGAAACAGCGATGCTCAACACAATCAAGAGCTCTCATGAACACAATCAAGAGCTCTCATGAACACAATCAAGAGCTCTCATGAACACAATCAAGAGCTCTCATGAACACAATCAAGAGCTCTCATGAACACAATCCACATCTATCCCCAACACAATCAAGAGCTCTCATGAACACAATCAAGAGCTCTCATGAACACAATACACATCTATCCCCAACACAATCAAGAGCTCTCATGAACACAATCAAGAGCTCTCATGAACACAATCCACATCTATCCACAACACAATCAAGAGCTCTCATGAACACAATCCACATCTATCCCCAACACAATCAAGAGCTCTCATGAACACAATCCACATCTATCCTCAACACAATCAAGAGCTCTCATGAACACAATCCACATCTATCCTCAACACAACCAAGAGCTCTCATGAACACAATCCACATCTATCCTCAACACAATCAAGAGATCTCATGAACACAATCCACATCTATCCTCAACACAATCAAGAGCTCTCATGAACACAATCCACATCTATCCTCAACACAATCAAGAGCTCTCATGAACACAATCAAGAGCTCTCATGAACACAATCCACATCTATCCCCAACACAATCAAGAGCTCTCATGAACACAATCAAGAGCTCTCATGAACACAATCCACATCTATCCCCAACACAATCAAGAGCTCTCATGAACACAATCCACATCTATCCTCAACACAATCAAGAGCTCTCATGAACACAATCAAGAGCTCTCATGAACACAATCCACATCTATCCCCAACACAATCAAGAGCTCTCATGAACACAATCAAGAGCTCTCATGAACACAATCCACATCTATCCCCAACACAATCAAGAGCTCTCATGAACACAATCCACATCTATCCTCAACACAATCAAGAGCTCTCATGAACACAATCAAGAGCTCTCATGAACACAATCCACATCTATCCTCAACACAATCAAGAGCTCTCATGAACACAATCCACATCTATCCTCAACACAATCAAGAGCTCTCATGAACACAATCCACATCTATCCTCAACACAATCAAGAGCTCTCATGAACACAATCCACATCTATCCTCAACACAATCAAGCGCTCTCCTAAACACAATCCACATCTATCCTCAACACAATCAAGAGCTCTCCTAAACACAATCAAGAGCTCTCCTAAACACAATCAAGAGCTCTCCTAAACACAATCAAGAGCTCTCCTAAACACAATCCACATCTATCCTCAACTCAATCAAGAGCTCTCCTAAATACAATCCACATCTATCCTCAACACAATCAAGAGCTTTCCTAAACACAATCAAGAGCTGTCCTAAACACAATCTAGAGCTCTCCTAAACACAATCAAGAGCTCTCCTAAACACAATCCACATCTATCCTCAACACAATCAAGAGCTCTCTTAAACACAATCCACATCTATCCTCAACACAGTCAAGAGCTCCCCTAAACACAATCCACATCTATCCTCAACACAATCAAGAGCTCTCCTAAACACAATCCACATCTATCCTCAACACAATCAAGAGCTCTCCTAAATACAATCCACATCTATCCTCAAAACAAACAAGAGCTCTCCTAAACACAATCCACATCTATCCTCAACACAATCAAGAGCTCTCCTAAACACAATCCACATATATCCTCGACACAATTAAGAGCTTTTCTAAACACAATCAATAGCTCTCTTGTACACAATTTCATCCAATGCTGCGATATGTTTTAAGGTTGGACGACCATTGCAATAAGTAAAACTGAAATAAAAGTACCTTACTAATGTAGGAAGTCAGGTTGAAAGACTAAACTAGAAGTGAGAAACTAAAACGAGAGAGAGCACGCCCACAGTTGAATATATAAAGAAAAACAAATTAAACGGTTCGGCTACAACTTAAAAGGCGGAAACAACTAAACACTCTCAAACATACATATCTACACGCACATAGAAACAATATATGGACGTCCACCAAGAAGATGAATTGATGGAGCGCTAGAAACTATCGTCGGGGGGGGGGGGGGGGGGAATGTTGGTTTTAAGGTAAATAATCGGCTTCTGACTAAAAGGTCTTGAGTTCGATTCCCACCATAGGTCGTGGTGCTCGTGGTCGTGGTAGTCGAAGTCGTGGTCGTAGTGGTGGTCGTGGTCGTGGTGGTGGTGGTCATGGTGGTTGTGGTCCTCGTGGTGGTTCTGGTCGTGGTGGTCGGTGTCGTGGTGGTGGTCGTGGCGGTCGTGGTCGTGGTGGTGGTCGTGATGGTCGATGTGGTTGTGGTGGTGGTCGTGGTGGTTTTGATGGTCGTAGTGGTGGTCGTGGTCCTCGTGGTGGTCGTGGTGATCGTGGTCGTAGTGGTGGTCGTGGTGGCCGTTGTCCTGGTGGTCGTGGTGGTGGTCGTAGTCATGGTGGTCGTGATCGTCGTGGTGGTGGTTGTGGGGGTCGTGGTGGTGGTGGTCGTCGTGGTCATGGTGGTGATCGTGGGGGTCGTGGTGGTGGTGGTCATCGTTGTCGTGGTGGTGGTCGGGGGGGGTCATGGTAGTCGTAGTCGTGGTCGTGAAAAGTTTTCTCCAATTGAATCTGTGGTTTCTTGGTGGCTTTACTCTCGCCGGGTCTCTGGGTTGTGAGATCTGATATCTAGCCCTCTCTGGGTAGTGAGAATCGATATCTAACCACCCCTTCGTATAACGGCAAAAATAAAAAGTAGAAGGTACCGTATGCACCCTGCGCATGTTAAAGAACTCTTAACAGTTGGAGAAAGAAAATAGTAGACCAAAAGTGGTCGCTCCCCGGGAAATATTGATAGGGAAACAACTACCCAAAGCGTGACAACTCTCGACGATTAAACAATGAGAGTACCTGTGAAGTTGGAGATTATCTGCCTGTATGGCGGGGGACAGCTGAGCTCACGGCTGCCGGTGTGAAGAACAGGAATAAGGGATTTTCACGCAAAATTCAGTCACTAGGGATTTTGCTAGAGATGGCGGACGCAAACAAACTCACCAACTTTAGAGAAGATGAGAGCATCTATGGAGCAACACACGAGAAAAGTAAAACTATCTTCTCCCCGACGCTGAAAGCAAAGGAGGAACAGAATCAGAAGGGAACGTAGATTTATTAATTATTTTTTTCACTGTAAAGAAAGACTGATATGAAGATAATCTATTTTCTGTGATAGAATGATATAATTATAGTCTATTGTACCGTTATATCAGTATAATCAAGTTTTTGTGATATCCTTATGTAATGAGTATTAATATCTGTGATAAAAAAAAGTAAAGAGCCTCGTCACGCCAAGTGGTGTATATATGATGTTAGTGACCATAATTTTTGTAGACCGTCGGCGCATGATTTTTTGGGGTAATGTGGTCGGTAGTACGCCCGTGCCGCTTTACTTTCCTATTAAAAAAATCAGGTACACATTTATGGCTAGGTGAGCCCGGAAGCCGTCGATCAGGATCGAACCCTACTTCTTGTTCTTTGTAGTCCAGTTCACTTACCACTGAGCTATCACGGCTCCCTTATCTGTGATACCCTCATATAAAGATAATCTGTTATCAGTGATCCTGCTATGTAAGGATAATCTATTATCTGCAATACCCTCTCAAAAATGGCTTTCCAACGCCTCACAGTAATCGACATAGATTCCTGGCGAGGCTCGTGTATAGTTCAGTGACCCGAGTTTCCATCAAAATTAGCACGTGGAACACTTATTTTTCGGGTCAAAGTTAAGTCTGTTTTAATGGAAAGCACTTAATGGAAAACACCTGTCAAACGGCGAGTCATTACTGGCACTGTTTCCGTATGTGCAAGTGAAGAGACTGTTGTTCTAGAGATTAATCAAATTGCAGTGACAGTTTTTATTGCGGTTTTACTATATGTTGTTGGCCCAACAGACTTCATTGCTTCGGGAGTAAATGTATAAGTGTCACTATGTGGTACAACCGATTTTATTGCATCAGGAGTAAGTGTCACGATATAGTACGGCCGATTTCATTGCATCAGGAGTAAGTGTCACGATATAGTACGGCCGATTTCATTGCATCAGGAGTAAGTGTCACGATGTAACACAACCGACTTCATTGCATCCACCTAATTCTCAATTCGTATGAAGGTCCCCTTCCCATCATATACCTCCGGTACATTGATGACTGCTTCGGACTGACCGATCTACCTGAGGATGACCTCTCCAGATTTATCGACTACATTGGTAGCTATCACAAAACTATCAAGATCACATCTTGTATATCCACTTCCTCTATTACCTTCCTAGATCTTATTGTTTCTTTGGGCACTTCTGGTCTCCACACCTCGGTTTTCTATAAACCCACAGACGCCCATTGTTATCTCCTCTATACTTCATCACATTCACCTTCTTGTCGTGATTCTATTCCGTTCTCACAGTTATTGCCTCTCCGTCGCATCTGCCAGGATGACCAAGATTTCCTCCAACAGGCTCACCTCATGTTAGGTTTCTTTAACCGCCGGCTTTATCCAGATTCGATCCTCCAGTCTGTCTTCAAGCGGGTCCTCCTTATCTCTCGTCCCGAGGCACTCACTCCTTCCAACCACCCCACCCCCCTCTCCGAAAGAACAATACTCGTCCTCACAACTTGGCTGCTGTAAAGATACCCAACTGCTACCGTTCCATTCTCCTCTCTGATCCCACTACTCGTCTACATTTTAGTGATCCCTCTATGATATCCTTCAAGCGCGACAGGAATTTGGGAGATATTCTGGTTAGGGACCACCTCCCCCGCTCCGACCATCAACATTTGGGTACGGCCCCTTGTGGTCGTAACTGTCTCACCTGTGCCTATGTGCTCCGCACTGACTCTGTCTTATCCCCTAATGGACGGTTCGAGATTAAGCATGGCTTCACATGTGTTTCCTGAAACATCATGTGTGCCATCATATGCCAACGATGCCACATGACTTATATTGGCGAGAGTGGTCGTTTAGCGGAAAGATTTTGTGAAAATCTTCGAGATGTTCAACAGAATACTGGCACTCCAGTGTCTTCCCATTTTAATTTCTCAGACCACAAGGGCAAAGACGACATCCGTATCACTGGCATTGCCTTTGCCACTCTGGCGACCGTAACCGGTTTGCTTTGGAGAATCGCCTTATAGTCCAATTTGGTTTGCTCACCCCACAAGGCATGAATGTATCTCACTCGTGCACATAGTTTCCTTTTAGTTGCTCTTTCCCTATTGCATAGCCTTCTTGGCTGCCCATGGTTTGGGTACTTTAGTCTATCCACTATGCCACGCTATTCATAGTTCTCCTTCACTAGACCCCCCTGCGATACTTCGGTGGTCTCCTATACCTCTTTTGTCTGTGCTAATTACCTTTCATATGTTTTTTTTATTGTACCTCACTCTCAGACATATCATTCTTTCCGCCTTTCGAGTGCCTGTTATTCTTCTGTTCTATTCTTTCTCTTGTGTGTTTGCACATTGACTTCGGTGTGTACTCTCCTGGTTATGTGGGCGTTGTACGCACATTTCTACACATATATGATACAGGTATGGTGTGCATAAACATGTATGGGTTCATATGTATGAGTATAGGTATATATATATATATATATATATATATATATATATATATATATATATATATATCAGGAAACACAACAGAACATCGAAAGGGGGGGGGGGTAGGAATACTGATAAAAAGAGAGTGCTACAAAAATATATAAGTAACCATTGGACATACAGTGATAGAATTATACTACTCAAGTTGAAAGCAAAACCATTCGACATAGCAATAATACAGACATATGCACCTACTCAAGACTACACAGATGAACAAATAGAGGCATACTATGAAGACCGAAATAAAGTTATGAAGCAAGTGAAATCTTCAAACATCTTGATTGTAATGGGTGACATGAACGCTAAAGTAGGAAAAGGTAGATATAAGACCATTATAGGAAATCATGGTTTAGGAAAAAGAAATGACAGAGGAGAAAGATTAATACAATTATGTGAAGAAAACAGGCTGATAATATGTAACACCTACTTTGAGCAAGAGAAAAGGAAACTATACACATGGAAAAGCCCTGGAGATAGGAAGAGGAATCAAATAGATTACATAATGATAAAAGAAAGGTTCCGTAACAGCGTAAAGAAAGCCAAAACCTACCCAGGAGCAAATATTAATTCAGATAACAATCCTGTAATGATTAAAATGAAAATCAAACTAAAGAAAAACAAGCAAAAGTCTAATTCATCAACAAATCCACTAGATATAACAGCTTTAAATCAAAAAGATATTAAAGATACCAATACAATACAAGTAAAGAATACATACCAGAAGCTGCTAGAAAAAGGAATTGAACAATACAGAAGAGAAAATCCTGATGAAAAAGTAACAATCAAATGGCAATGCATAAAGAAAAGCATACAAGAAACCTGCGACACCTTACCCAAAAGAGAAAAGAACACAATCAAAAATGGATAACTAACACCATCTTAGAAAAAATGGAAGAAAGGAGACAAGCGTAGAACACTGCCCAATACAATAAAATAGATAATGAGATATGCAAAATGTGCAAAAAGGCAAAAGAAGACTGGCTCAGCCAAAAATGTATAGAAATAGAAACTATGGAAAGCAAACAAGACTTAAGAGGAATGCACAGAAGTAAAGAGAATGACTAATAAAAATAAAAAAAGCCACAGAAGGTGGATGCATTGCAGACAAAAAAGGAAAAATGCTAACAGACAATAAGGATATTATAGATAGATGGCAGGAATATATAACTGAACTATTTCATGATCAAAGGGACAAGAAACCAGTTATAAAATGTACATCAGGTTATACAATCTTAAAATCTCAGGTGGAAAAAGCTATAAAAACAATGAAAATGGGAAAGCAAACAGAACCTGACAGCATACAGATATAGATGATACAGGCACTAGAAGATTTTGACATTGAAGTGATTACAGACATATGCAACGACACATACCACACAGGATACATACCATATGAACTAAAAACATCAACTTTCATTGCATTGTCTAACAAGAATGGTGCAGTTGAATGCAGTGACTTTAGAACAATAAGCCTAATGAGCCATGTTACAAAAATCTTGCTAAAAGTCGTACACGGAAAGATTCAGAATAAAATCAATACTGAATTAGATGAGCAGCAATTTGGATTTAGGAAAAATAGCGGGACAAAAGAAGCCATATTCTGCATGAGAACATTAATCGAAAAGTACACAGAAGTAAACAAACCAATATATGCCTGGTTCATAGACTACACCAAAGCTTTTGATAGAGTACACCACAAACGACGTATAGAAAGAGATACATCTAGATGACATGGACATACGACTAATATGTAATCTATACTGGGAGCAAACAGCAATAATAAAATATAACAAAGAGAACTCTACACCCATTTATATAAAAAGAGGAGTAAGACAGGGATGCATCCTATCACCAAGCTTGTTCAATCTATACACTGAGCAAATCTTTAAAAACATCATAGAGATGCCAGACCTACAAATTAATGGAAAGATAATCAATAACCTAAGATATGCTAATGATACTGTACTATGAGCAGAAAATCCTAAAGATCTACAACAATTACTTAATGAAATAAACATGACAAGCAAAAAATATGGACTAGATATGAATATCAAAAAGACTAAAACTATGATCATAAACAAAGAAAATACTCAAAACCCACAAGTGGATATCAAAATAGAAGGAATAGACCTGGAGACAGTTCAGAACTACAACTACCTTGGACATACTATAACCAGTGATGGAAAATGTACAACTGAAATAAACAAAAGAATAGGAATGGCAAAAAGTAATTTTAATGTCATGAAGAACATACTAACATCAAAACAAATAACACCAGGGATAAAACTAAGAATAATAAAATGTACATCTTCTCAATAATCCTATATGGTGCAGAAACATGGACATTAGACAAGAAAACAGAACAGAGAATTGAAGCCTTTGAAATGTGGATATATAGAAGAATAGGTAGATTTGGGTGGAAGGAATAGAAAACAAACGATGAAGTCTTAAATCAACTAAAAATGAAAAGAGAACTACTAAGCACAATTCAAACAAGACAAATGCGATTTTTGGGCCATGTTAAAAGACACAACAGCCTACTAAAAGTAATCCTGGACGGGAAAATACAAGGTAAAAGAGGCAGACCAAGACTAACATGGACGAGTAGCACCAAAAGATGGACAAATCAGCCTATGACAACCTGCACCATCAAAGCAAGAGATAGAGCAGAATGGCGCTCAATGGCAGCCAACCTACGTTGCGGAGAAGGCACTCGATGATGATGATGATATATATATATATATATATATATATATATATATATATATATACACATATGTGCATGTTTGTTTATTTGCATATATATATACATACATATACGCAAATAATAATAAAGATGCATTAATTCAAGTAATAATAGTAGTAGTAATGGTGGTGGTGGTAGTAGTAGTAGTAGTAGTAGTAGTAGTAGTAGTAGTTGTTGTTTTTGTTGTAGCAGTTGCAGCATCAGAAGCGGAAGCATTAGTAGGTGTTGTTGTAGGAATAGTAGTAGCAATAGTAGTGGTTGTGGTTGTGGTTGTAGTAGTAGTAATAGTAGTGGTTGTGGTTGTGGTTGTAGTAGTAGTAGTAGTGATGATAGTAGTAGTAGTTGTAGGAACAGTAGTAGATGTGGTGGTGGTTGTTGCAGTAGTAGTAGTAGTTGTTGTAGTAGTAGTAGTGGTAGTAGTAGTAGTAGTAGTAGTGGTGGTGGTGATAGTAGTACTAGTTGTAGGAATAGTAGTATAAATGGTAGTGGTTGAAGTAGTAGTAGTAGTAGTGGTAATGGTAGTGGTAGTAGTAGTAGTAACGTAAAGTAAAGGGCCCCGTCTCTTCCCTTTAAGGGAATATGATATTACTGCCATAATTTTCACAGACATTCGGCACATAATTGTTGGGGTAATGTGGTCAGTATTACGCCCGTGCTGCTTTACTTTCCCATAAAAATCCGGTATCCATTTAGGGCTGGGTGAACCCGGTAGCCGTCGTTCAGGATCGAACCTAACCCCTTGTCCTTTGTAGTCCAGTTCACTAACCCCTGAGCACGCGGCTCCCTACTAGTAATCGTAATTGTAGTAGTAGTAGTGTAGAGGCTGTGTTAGTGGACGTAGTAATAGTGGTAGTTGTAGTGATAGTGGTAGTTGTAGTGGTAGTTGTAGTGTTAGTAGAAGTGGATGTATAATCCTGTAATTCTGGAGAGATTGTGGACACGAATCTATGAATAGATCTTGCGAAAGATTTTTATTTGCCTTGTTTCCCCCTAGCATAGGCATTGATCCAAATATTACCAACAATGAGCATGCGGTCTTTATTCTCCAGCACGGACAAACCCATAAATGGAATTAAAAGCCCGCCTGCAAAGTTTAATGAGCATTTCTAAACTTGTGTTTGAATTTGTCGTTCGAGAAGGTCATTGACCGCAACGTAGAAGTTGTCTCTAGATGTGCCGTAAAGCTGTTACCAGACCTCCACGCTACAGAGATAATTTCTGCGTGGGTCGCTGACACGTGAACATATCCTATTCACACAGCACACGATAAGACATTGTTTGTGATCCTATCTCAAAGGTGTTGTCCTTCATGAAAGGCGTTATCTTTTGTTTACTCTATTACTTAGAATTCTTCTTAAAATTCTTGCAGTATTGCTTCTATTGCAGTATCGTTTGTTTCCCTTCTTCTTGTTCTTCCTCTTATTATTATTTATCTTCTTCCTCTTCTACCACTTCTTCTCCCCATCCTTGTCGTCGACGTTGTCGTCTTCTTTTTATTTCCTTCCGTCCTCCCTACCTCACTCCCTCCCTCCCTCCTTTCCTTCCTTCCCTCCTTTCCTTCCTTCCCTCCTTTCCTTCCTTCCTTCCTTCCTTCCTTCCTTCCTTCCTTCCTTCCTTCCTTCCTTCCTTCCTTCCTTCCTTCCTTCCTTCCTTCCTTCCTTCCTTCCTTCCTTCCTTCCTTCCTTCCTTCCTTCCTTCCTTCCTTCCTTCCTTCCTTCCTCCCTCCTTTCCTTCCTTCCTTCCTTCCTTCCTTCCTTCCTTCCTTCCTTCCTTCCTTCCTTCCTTCCTTCCTTCCTTCCTTCCTTCCTTCCTTCCTTCCTTCCTTCCTTCCTTCCTTCCTTCCTTCCTTCCTTCCTCCCTCCCTCCCTCCCTCCCCTTTCCTTCCTCCCTACCTCCCTTCCTTCCTTCCTCTCTTCCTTCCTTCCTTCCTCTCTTCCTCTCTCCTTCCTTCCTTCCTTCCTTCCTTCCTTCCTTCCTTCCTTCCTTCCTTCCTTCCTTCCTTCCTTCCTTCCTTCCTTCCTTCCTTCCTTCCTTCCTTCCTTCCTTCCTTTCCTTCCTTCCTTCCTTCCTTCCTTCATTCTTCTACCCTCCCTCCCTCCCTTCTTTCCTCCTTCCTCCCTTCCTTCCTCCCTTCCTCCCTTCCTTCCTTCCTTCCTTCCTTCCTTCCTTCCTTCCTTCCTTCCTTCCTTCCTTCCTTCCTTCCTTCATTCCTTCCTTCCTCCCTCTCACACACCTTCCACCATTTTTCCTTCCTTCCTCGATTCCCACTCTCTTCTCATCCATGCTTCCTCCTTCCTTCCATCCTTCCTTCAACACAACGACATCCACATTGTGAATAAATGCAGCTTTATTTCACAACCATCTCCAGTACTACTAAGGCCCGCGTGTTGAAAGTAACCACCATAAGTCTACAAGCAGCTCACGGTTGTGGGTAAAATGACGTCACTCTCTATATCTGGCATAGTTGAAGACATTGCAAACTATAGGCCATTCTGGGATTGCCACAACCCAAGTCCCTAGTAAAACTATAGAGGCTGTGTTTAGTTTCTCTAGGACAAATAACCTCATTCTGGCCATATTAAATAACTTGCTCACAAAAGTTGTTTATCGGCCAGCCAATTTGTTTCAGAAAAAAATTCAGCAACAGCATGCATTTAGAGGTTGGACAGACCAACTCCAGGCCGCCTCTTACATAAATCAATTTCCCGTGTATAGAATAAACTAGCGACTGACATACAGAATGATTCAATACATTGACCGTTGCAAATCATCATGTGCCGACTCCGGAAAAATTATCACCTACCACAAAACATCATTTCTCTCTGTATTACTTGACATGTACTATCATAAGCTCTCCGGTCCACATCTTAATATTAACAGCAAATATTCGTCAGTTTTTTTCTGCCTTTTGTATCATGTCTTTGCTTCCAGAATGACTTCCAGGAAGTTAATGTGTCTTATAGCATCTCTCATTAATTTTGTTTGTTTCCAAGAATGTTGAGTCGATATAATATTTTGTATGCAAGAATGTTGAGTCGATATAATATTTTGTATGCAAGAATGTTGAGTCGATATAATATTTTGTATGCAAGAATGTTGAGTCGATATAATATTTTGGATACAAGAATGTTGAGTCGGTACAATATTTTGTATGCAAGAATGTTGAGTCGATACAATATTTTGTATGCAAGAATGTTGAGTCGATACAATATTTTGTATGCAAGAATGTTGAGTCGATACAATATTTTGTATGCAAGAATGTTGAGTAGGCACAATGCTTTGTATGCAAGAATGTTGAGTTGATACAATATTTTGTATGCAAGAATGTTGAGTCGATACAATATTTTGTATGCAAGAATGTTGAGTAGGCACAATGCTTTGTATGCAAGAATTTTGAGTCGATACAATATTTTGTATACAAGAATGTTGAGTAGGCACAATGCTTTGTATGTAAGAATGTTGAGTAGGCTCACTAATTTGCATCACCCAAAAATGTGCCGTGAAAAATATAGTCACTAACAGCATATTCCCCATACGCCTAGCAAAGCCGTGAAGGGATTTTTTTTTTTTTAAACACTAATTTGAATGTAAGAATGTTGAGTAGGAACAATAATTTGAATGTAAGAATGTTGAGTAGGCACAATAATTTGAATGCAAGAATGTTGAGGAGGCACAATAATTTGAATGCAAGAATGTTGAGGAGGCGCAATAATTTGAATGCAAGAATGTTGAGGAGGCACAATAATTTGAATGCAAGAATGTTGAGGAGGCACAATAATTTGAATGTAAGAATGTTGAGGAGGCACAATAATTTGAATGTAAGAATGTTGAGTAGGCACAATAATTTGAATGTAAGAATGTTGAGTAGGCACAATAATTTGAATGTAAGAATGTTGAATATACATAATATTTTGTATGCAAGAATGTTAAGTAGGCACAATAATTTGAATGTAAGAGTGTAGTCACCTACAATCTTACTCAGTTCATTAATCACCTACAATCTTACTCAGTTCAATAGTCACCTACAATCTTACTCAGTTCAATAGTCACCTACAATCTTACTCAGTTCAATAGTCACTTACAATCTTACTCAGTTCAATAGTCACCTACAATCTTACTCAGTTCAATAGTCACCTACAATCTTACTCAGTTCAATAGTCACCTACAATCTTACAAAGTTAAGGTACTATGTACAATTAAACAATTCCTATATCAAGAAGTACAATATCTAAATTAATTATATGTTCAGATTAAATAGCTATATTCCCTTCTAAACACTTCACTTTAATCTTTAGCCAACTTTAGTATTGACTATAATCTTCCTTAGCTGCACGCAACTCCACTAACAGCCAACCTTTAATTGAATGTGTTCTTCTTACCCAAGACTCCATGTTTCTTCTCGCCATTAATTGCTTTGTTTTTAAACTTGACTCCATTGATAGAAATTTCAATAAAGTCTAAAACTCAATTAAAGTACTGACATTTCTTCTTTCTTCCTCATTTACTTTTCAGCGTCGAGGGGAAATATAATTTGCGGTCTTTTGCTCTTCTTCTGTTGGTCCGTATTGCTGTTATGTTTCTAACATTCCATCAATCTATCTTTTTTGACCTAATTGTTGATTGACTTGTTGACCCTAATCACGTTGTAAAACCGTTTTATCTGTTCTGTCTTTATACATTCAGTGGCGGGAATTATTCCTAGCTTTTTTCTCAGTTCTTCATTTCTAATCTTCTCTCTCATGCTGTTTCCTGTCATTCGTCTAACATATTTCATATTGATAGTGGTTATTTTCTTATTGCTCTTGACTTTAGCCTCCATGTCTGGCTTTTTGGTATCACAACGTTAGGATGAAAATTGTGTCCCGAACTTGCTATACATAGTTCATTGATCAAAAGCTGTAAACATCAACATTTTATTCAAAAGGCTAACACGAACAACGTGTCATTGATACGCACTTTCTTAAGTCTAAATATTAAATAAATAAGTAGCTAAAACACAGGAACCTATGTTGTCTGTAGGGCTGATTAGAAAATGTAGGCCAAGATGGAAGCTAAAAGGGAGATAACACCACCAGGAAAAGATATAGAGGTACAGGTAGATAAATTATTTTAATACTTAAAAAAAAGAAACATGTTGGTAAAGGAGGTCGGTGTAAGTTAACAAGGTTCTCACGCTATAGAGAGTAGGTCCGATTAAGAATGTGGCAAATATATGAGCATACTGCCACGGACCCGTACCCCTAATCATTTCATTGATTCCTGTAACTCAGCATCATCTATCGCAGCGCCAGCGAGTGCTATGGCGCCTTCGCATTACTTCCCTGTCGTCCGCGACATTCTTTACAATCGTTCAAATTTTACTCACCCAAATTTAACGTTAATTAGAATGTTAAAATTGGGTAGTAAGTCAAGACATCTTTTTTCAGGGTTTCAGTTTTCGTCTCTTAATTTTAATTACCGTTATATTACTACGACCGTCGCTTTTATTTTGCGTTATAATTATTATTTTTATTGTTATTATTATTATTATTATTATAACATATTAACTTAACGCACGAGTCTCCACGGCCACCAGTCAGTTGTTCTCCAATAAATGAAAACGTTGGACAACCAGAATATAATGCAATCACCGGCTCGATTGTCACGATTTCCGCCCCTTCCCGGTGGTTCACTGCGTCCAACTACGTGCTTACATGCCGCCATTATTTCTAGGCTTGAATCTATAATCATCTTCAAGTACCGTGCCTGCTGGCGTAGGTGATCATGTCTCTCCACAACTTTCTATCTCGACAGTTCTTTATCATTTCTGTTGTTGACCTTCTGTCAAGCCATTCTCTTAAGCTGTCTGGTATCATTTCTCTTTGTTTTCCTCTATCTCTTCGTCCCTCGATTTTTTCCAGTTGTTACAATATATTCCAGTTGTTCTCTTCTCATTACATGACCAAAAATGATGATTGTTTTTTTCCTTATATTGGATCTTAGCTCTCTTTTTGCTTTGGCCTCTTTCAGAACATGTTCATTACTCTTCTTAGTTATCCATGGTATTCTCAACATTCTTCTGTAAAACCACATTTCTACAGTCTCCAGTGATTTTCTTGCCTGTTGTCCTACCGTCCATGATTCACATCCATATGTTTAAGACTGGCTCTACATAACATTTAAGAACTCTTTTTCTTGTTTCTATTGTCAAAAATGTTGAATCTATAAACTGTACATTAAATATCAATATTTATAAGTTCCTAATTGTTTGATGATGCGTTTTGTTAAATGTATGCATTTCTCTCACTTTCTATTTATCTATCAATTGACCTTTCGAGCCGTAGCCGGCCCATAGGGCGTAGACCAAGATACTCCTTCTCTTATCTGAATTTTTGTTCTAGCAGTTTCCAATTCTTTTAAAGATATTTTATCAAATCTCGCCACTTATCTCTGTTCTGTGCAAGCAGCTCTATCTCATTGAGGGAGCCTAATACTGCTGCTCTTGCCTGTCTCATCAATGTTCTTCTCAGTGTCTCTCTGGGTCTTCCTCTTTTTCTCTTACCTGTTGTTTCCCATATGAGGGCTTGCTTTGCAATTCGTTTATTTCTCTCACTTTCCTTTTGGAAAAATTAGATTCATCTAACTCTACCAATCAAGAAAGACAGTCCATCTAACCCACAACCACCCCCCCCCCCCAAAAAAAAAAAACAGTAAAGTTAATGCATGACGTGATAAGGATGTCCTAATTAATATTTCAGACTCGCTAGTTACTTACAGCCACTCCGAGAAGACTTCATTCAAAAATGTTACGTTCTGCAGGATACGTCTGGTAAATGGTCAAAGATGGAGGAATGTTGTGCTATCTGTTGGGAGCTAATGTACTAGGTTCATTCTTTCTGAAGCGGAGCTAATGTACTAGGTTCATTCTTTCTGAAGCGGAGCTAATGTACTAGGTTCATTCTTTCTGAAGCGGAGCTAATGTACTAGGTTCATTCTTTCTGAAGCGGAGCTAATGTACTAGGTTCATTCTTTCTGAAGCGGAGCTAATGTACTAGGTTCATTCTTTCTGAAGCGGAGCTAATGTACTAGGTTCATTCTTTCTGAAGCGGGGCTAATGTACTAGGTTCATTCTTTCTGAAGCGGAGCTAACGTACTAGGTTCATTCTTTCTGAAGCGGAGCTAATGTACTAGGTTCATTCTTTCTGAAGCGGAGCTAATGTACTAGGATCATTCTTTCTGAAGCGGGGCTAATGTACTAGGATCATTCTTTCTGAAGCGGAGCTAATGTGCTAGGATCATTCTTTCTGAAGCGGAGCTAATGTACTAGGATCATTCTTTCTGAAGCGGGGCTAATGTACTAGGATCATTCTTTCTGAAGCGGAGCTAATGTACTAGGTTCATTCTTTCTGAAGCGGGGCTAATGTACTAGGATCATTCTTTCTGAAGCGGTTGTTGCTCGTGTCGTGCAGTTACATGGTCAAAAAAGTCGCATTTGTTACTTTCAGCAACGGTATCAGAGTTGTGAAGTGGAAACAAAATAATTGAGTGGAATTAACGGTATGAAAGTTGTTGAGTGGAATTAACGGTATGAAAGTTGTTGAGTGGAATTAACGGTATGGAAGTTGTTGAGTGGAATTAACGGTATGGAAGTTGTTGAGTGGAATTAACGGTATGGAAGTTGTTGAGTGGAATTAACGGTATAAAAGTTGTTGAGTGGAATTAACGGTATGAAAGTTGTTGAGTGGAATTAACGGTATGAAAGTTGCTGAGTGGAATTAATGGTATGGAAGTTGTTGAGTGGAATTAACAGTATTAAATTTGTTGAGTAGAATTAACGGTATGAAAGTTGTTGAGTGAAATTCACGGTATAGAAGTTTTTGAGTGGAATTACCGGTAAGAAAGTTGCTGAGTGGAATTAACGATATGGAAGTTGTTGAATGGAATTAACGGCATGGAAGTTATGGAGTCGAATTAACGGTACGAAATTTCCGTACTCGAAAAGTACGGTATGAAAGTTTTGCAATGAAATTAACTGTATGAAAGTTGTGTAATAAAAAATTACGATATGAAATTTGTGGAATCAAATCAACGATATGAAAGTTGTGAAATTAAATTAACGGTATGAAAGTCGTGTAATCAAATTAACGGTATGAAAGTTGTGTAATCAAATCAACGGTACGAAAGTTATTGCATTTGGGGACTTATTAATTTCGGCTCTCCAATGCAATTTTCTGCGTTAAAGTCAGAATGATGTTCTACTTGACAAATCTACACCAATGAAGCGGAGTCGTACACGCGGCAATATTCCTTTTTGACAAGTCAATTTTTGTGAATGCGACCTTCCATCGTCTAGAGTCGATCTGCGGTTTACGTCAACACATTGAGTGCTGTTCAATGACCGTCGTTGGAATTGTTTGACACAAGTTATTTACATGTTACAACTCATTAATGTGGATTGCTCCGTCAAGTCAGCCGAAGTTTTTTCTCTTTAGGGAATTTGCACCGTGTTTCGTTCGTTGTAGGCTGCATTCACTAGAGTAATCGGGAATCTATGGGCGCAGCCATTGTTATGTGTGCTACGTCATCATAATGGCTCAACGTATACCAACGTATATCCATTGACCGGCCATACGCTAATCTTACTGTCTGTTGTTTGAAGTGCGACAGAGATAATCTGACGGCCAACTGTGTTGGTCCGAATTCCATATGTTCGGAATTGGAAGCAAAAACGATGTCCTAACATCATCAAGCGATATAAATTTTAAAAATATGACGATCATAATTTTCAGGCAAACGTGAACTTCCAGTCAATATGGTGGATAGACGGCAGGAACCATATAAGGCTATGCATGAAAAGTGTTCCTTGTTGCAGTTTCCTCATATTCCAAGTCCGGCTTGCTGAAGGAGCTACTGAGTTAAGTTCTCTGCGCACACCGTGAGCTGTGTGTTTCATCCGTTTCGATCATGTTTATATATTCCCATTGATTACGATGAATGATGATATCGTATGACAGGGAATAGTTGTCTGTGTTCACTTTCTGTGCGGTTTCGCCTTATGTCTTTTGGCGTGTGCTGGGACTGCTATTATGGTGATTACAGCTATCTCTCTTTGTTTGGGAGATGAGTTAGTAATTCGGATGATTCCACTGGCACGGGCGTTTGAGCAATTACGGATTTTAATTCGTTTGCAGTGATACCGGGGCCTTCCATAACCATAACCATAAGAGAAACACACAAACATACCCATATAATTTTTATCGATTAATCCTTCACTATTTCATGTCAAACTACAAACATAGAAAATAAACACAGGCCATTGAACTGTTTGAAAAGGGGCAAACGTCCACAGGATATTGGACAAAACAACAACCAAATTAAATAAGAAAGAAGCCAATGTCGCTTGTTATTTCTAAAACCTGTCTGGCACTGAAGGCTCTATAAATCAATTGAATAACATCACTGGATGTCTACGATATCAGCAACAATGTTTCACATTTCCAGAACAGATCAATACTGATCTCTCTTCTGTCAAGAAAAAAAACCAGATCCGACAGAAACAAAGTGCCGATGTTCGACCAGCGCGATAATAATATACCCAATTACTGTTTGCAATTTTGCAGCAACATCATTTCATGATTTATCGCATTACTCCAATTACTAAAATTGATTTGTCAGCGCTCATTTTCAATTATTATAAAATATAAAAAATAAATAATGTTTAAATGGCGTTAATTGTTACCTTTATGGTGTTTCACTCGCCACATACCCGGCATTTCCTCAATAATTCTTACAATAAAATGACATCGAAGTGACAAGAGTGAGTGTAAGTGGAATGAGTATAACAGGAGTGAGTATAACAGGAGTGAGTATAACAGGAGTGAGTATAACAGGAGTGAGCTCATTGAGGCAGACCAAGACTAAAGTGTACTGTTAACATCAAAAGATGGACAAGTGAAACTATGACAACGTATAAATGGGCTCCATTGTAAAAGAAAAAAAGGAAAGTGCCCCCGTCATGTCAAGTGGCGTATAGGGAATATTGTGTTAGTGACCATAAATTTTACAGACCTTCGGAACATGATTTTTGTGGTAGTGTGGTCGGTATTACGCCCGTGCCGCTTTACTTTCCCAGAAAAAAATCCGGTACCCATTAAAGACTGGGTGAA
Source organism: Megaustenia siamemsis (assembly GCA_032433765.1). Taxonomy (NCBI): domain Eukaryota; kingdom Metazoa; phylum Mollusca; class Gastropoda; order Stylommatophora; family Ariophantidae; genus Megaustenia; species Megaustenia siamemsis. The sequence continues at coordinate 64,716,314 of JAVIAB010000041.1, read as the reverse complement.
CCGGAGCTGTCGGTTGGGACCGAACCCTACCTCTTGTCCTTTGTAGTCCAGTTCACTAACCACTGATGAAGTGTATGGATAACGGAGAAAAGATGTCAATTATCTAATAAGAATAATATTGCAGATAGATAAAATATCATTGATGTGGTAGACAGATAACATCTTATTGACAATGTAGATAGATTAAGACAATGTAAATAGAAATACTCAGAAAAAAAGTGGAAGACGCCTTGCGCAATATGAAAGTAGGCTCATGGACCAGATAATATAACTAAAGAAGAGATTGAAGCCATGGGTGATTTTGGAATAGGAATAATAAAAAAAATATTGAATGATATCTACAACAGCGGATATATACAAGACGACATGCTCAAATCAATATTCATAGACCTACCAAAGCAATTCGTCTCTACCTGCAACATCTGTAAACAGTCTCTATTTTAAACATCTGTAACCAGTCTCTGTTTGCAACATATGTAACCAGTCTCTGTTTGAAACATCTGTAACCAGTCTCTATTTGAAACATTTGTAACCAGTCTCTATTTGCAACATCTGTAACAGTCTCTGTTTGAAACATCTTTAACAAGCTCTGTTTGAAACATCTGTAACAGTCTCTATTTGCAACATGTGTAACAGTCTCTATTTGCAACATCTGTAACAGTCTCTATTTGCAACATCTGTAACAGTCTCTATTTGCAGCATCTTTAACAAGCTCTGTTTGAAACATCTGTCGCATTTGTTACTTTCAGCAACGGTATCAGAGTTGTGAAGTGGAAACAAAATAATTGAGTGGAATTAACGGTATGAAAGTTGTTGAGTGGAATTAACGGTATGAAAGTTGTTGAGTGGAATTAACGGTATGGAAGTTGTTGAGTGGAATTAACGGTATGGAAGTTGTTGAGTGGAATTAACGGTATGGAAGTTGTTGAGTGGAATTAACGGTATAAAAGTTGTTGAGTGGAATTAACGGTATGAAAGTTGTTGAGTGGAATTAACGGTATGAAAGTTGCTGAGTGGAATTAATGGTATGGAAGTTGTTGAGTGGAATTAACAGTATTAAATTTGTTGAGTAGAATTAACGGTATGAAAGTTGTTGAGTGAAATTCACGGTATAGAAGTTTTTGAGTGGAATTACCGGTAAGAAAGTTGCTGAGTGGAATTAACGATATGGAAGTTGTTGAATGGAATTAACGGCATGGAAGTTATGGAGTCGAATTAACGGTACGAAATTTCCGTACTCGAAAAGTACGGTATGAAAGTTTTGCAATGAAATTAACTGTATGAAAGTTGTGTAATAAAAAATTACGATATGAAATTTGTGGAATCAAATCAACGATATGAAAGTTGTGAAATTAAATTAACGGTATGAAAGTCGTGTAATCAAATTAACGGTATGAAAGTTGTGTAATCAAATCAACGGTACGAAAGTTATTGCATTTGGGGACTTATTAATTTCGGCTCTCCAATGCAATTTTCTGCGTTAAAGTCAGAATGATGTTCTACTTGACAAATCTACACCAATGAAGCGGAGTCGTACACGCGGCAATATTCCTTTTTGACAAGTCAATTTTTGTGAATGCGACCTTCCATCGTCTAGAGTCGATCTGCGGTTTACGTCAACACATTGAGTGCTGTTCAATGACCGTCGTTGGAATTGTTTGACACAAGTTATTTACATGTTACAACTCATTAATGTGGATTGCTCCGTCAAGTCAGCCGAAGTTTTTTCTCTTTAGGGAATTTGCACCGTGTTTCGTTCGTTGTAGGCTGCATTCACTAGAGTAATCGGGAATCTATGGGCGCAGCCATTGTTATGTGTGCTACGTCATCATAATGGCTCAACGTATACCAACGTATATCCATTGACCGGCCATACGCTAATCTTACTGTCTGTTGTTTGAAGTGCGACAGAGATAATCTGACGGCCAACTGTGTTGGTCCGAATTCCATATGTTCGGAATTGGAAGCAAAAACGATGTCCTAACATCATCAAGCGATATAAATTTTAAAAATATGACGATCATAATTTTCAGGCAAACGTGAACTTCCAGTCAATATGGTGGATAGACGGCAGGAACCATATAAGGCTATGCATGAAAAGTGTTCCTTGTTGCAGTTTCCTCATATTCCAAGTCCGGCTTGCTGAAGGAGCTACTGAGTTAAGTTCTCTGCGCACACCGTGAGCTGTGTGTTTCATCCGTTTCGATCATGTTTATATATTCCCATTGATTACGATGAATGATGATATCGTATGACAGGGAATAGTTGTCTGTGTTCACTTTCTGTGCGGTTTCGCCTTATGTCTTTTGGCGTGTGCTGGGACTGCTATTATGGTGATTACAGCTATCTCTCTTTGTTTGGGAGATGAGTTAGTAATTCGGATGATTCCACTGGCACGGGCGTTTGAGCAATTACGGATTTTAATTCGTTTGCAGTGATACCGGGGCCTTCCATAACCATAACCATAAGAGAAACACACAAACATACCCATATAATTTTTATCGATTAATCCTTCACTATTTCATGTCAAACTACAAACATAGAAAATAAACACAGGCCATTGAACTGTTTGAAAAGGGGCAAACGTCCACAGGATATTGGACAAAACAACAACCAAATTAAATAAGAAAGAAGCCAATGTCGCTTGTTATTTCTAAAACCTGTCTGGCACTGAAGGCTCTATAAATCAATTGAATAACATCACTGGATGTCTACGATATCAGCAACAATGTTTCACATTTCCAGAACAGATCAATACTGATCTCTCTTCTGTCAAGAAAAAAACCAGATCCGACAGAAACAAAGTGCCGATGTTCGACCAGCGCGATAATAATATACCCAATTACTGTTTGCAATTTTGCAGCAACATCATTTCATGATTTATCGCATTACTCCAATTACTAAAATTGATTTGTCAGCGCTCATTTTCAATTATTATAAAATATAAAAAATAAATAATGTTTAAATGGCGTTAATTGTTACCTTTATGGTGTTTCACTCGCCACATACCCGGCATTTCCTCAATAATTCTTACAATAAAATGACATCGAAGTGACAAGAGTGAGTGTAAGTGGAATGAGTATAACAGGAGTGAGTATAACAGGAGTGAGTATAACAGGAGTGAGTATAACAGGAGTGAGCTCATTGAGGCAGACCAAGACTAAAGTGTACTGTTAACATCAAAAGATGGACAAGTGAAACTATGACAACGTATAAATGGGCTCCATTGTAAAAGAAAAAAAGGAAAGTGCCCCCGTCATGTCAAGTGGCGTATAGGGAATATTGTGTTAGTGACCATAAATTTTACAGACCTTCGGAACATGATTTTTGTGGTAGTGTGGTCGGTATTACGCCCGTGCCGCTTTACTTTCCCAGAAAAAAATCCGGTACCCATTAAAGACTGGGTGAACCGGAGCTGTCGGTTGGGACCGAACCCTACCTCTTGTCCTTTGTAGTCCAGTTCACTAACCACTGATGAAGTGTATGGATAACGGAGAAAAGATGTCAATTATCTAATAAGAATAATATTGCAGATAGATAAAATATCATTGATGTGGTAGACAGATAACATCTTATTGACAATGTAGATAGATTAAGACAATGTAAATAGAAATACTCAGAAAAAAAGTGGAAGACGCCTTGCGCAATATGAAAGTAGGCTCATGGACCAGATAATATAACTAAAGAAGAGATTGAAGCCATGGGTGATTTTGGAATAGGAATAATAAAAAAAATATTGAATGATATCTACAACAGCGGATATATACAAGACGACATGCTCAAATCAATATTCATAGACCTACCAAAGCAATTCGTCTCTACCTGCAACATCTGTAAACAGTCTCTATTTTAAACATCTGTAACCAGTCTCTGTTTGCAACATATGTAACCAGTCTCTGTTTGAAACATCTGTAACCAGTCTCTATTTGAAACATTTGTAACCAGTCTCTATTTGCAACATCTGTAACAGTCTCTGTTTGAAACATCTTTAACAAGCTCTGTTTGAAACATCTGTAACAGTCTCTATTTGCAACATGTGTAACAGTCTCTATTTGCAACATCTGTAACAGTCTCTATTTGCAACATCTGTAACAGTCTCTATTTGCAGCATCTTTAACAAGCTCTGTTTGAAACATCTGTAACAGTCTCTATTTGAAACATCTTTAACAAGCTCCGTTTGAAACATCTGTAACAGTCTCTGTTTGCAACATCTTTTACAGTCTCTGTTTGCAACATCTTTAACAGTCTCTGTTTGCAACACCTGTAACAGTCTCTATTTGCAACATCTGTAACAGTCTCTGTTTGCAACATCTGTAACAGTCTCTGTTTGCAGCATCTTTAACAGTCTCTGTTTGCAACATCTGTAACAGTCTCTGTTTGCAACATCTGTAAGAGTCTCTGTTTGCAACATCTTTAACAGTCTCTGTTTGCAACACCTGTAACAGTCTCTGTTTGCAACATCTGTAAAGTCTCTGTTTGCAACATCTTTAACAGTCTCTGTTTGCAACACCTGTAACAGTCTCTGTTTGCAACACCTGTAACAGTCTCTAATTTCAACATCTGCAACGGTCTCTGTTTGCAACATCTGTAACAGTCTCTATTTGCAATACCTGTAACAGTCTCTGTTTGCAAAATTTATAACAGTCTCTGTTTGCAACATCTGAAACAGTCTCTATTTGCAACATCTGTACCAGTCTCTATTTGCAACATCTTTAACAGTCTCTATTTGCAACACCTGTAACAGTCTCAATTTGCAACACCTGTAACAGTCTCAATTTGCTACACCTGTAACAGTCTCTATTTGCAACACCTGTAACAGTCTCTATTTGCAACACCTGTAACAGTCTCTGTTTGCAACATCTTTAACAGTCTCTATTTGCAACACCTGTAACAGTCTCTATTTGCAACACCTGTAACAGTCTCTGTTAGCAACATCTTTAACAGTCTCTATTTGCAACACCTGTAACAGTCTCTATTTGCAACATGTGTACCAGTCTCTATTTGCAACATCTTTAACAGTCTCTATTTGCAACATCTGTAACAGTCTCTATTTGCAACACCTGTAACAGTCTCTATTTGCAACACCTGTAACAGTCTCTATTTGCAACACCTGTAACAGTCTCTATTTGCAACACATGTAACCAGTCTCTGTTTGCAACACCTGTAACAGTCTCTATTTGCAACACCTGTAACAGTCTCTATTTGCAACACATGTAACCAGTCTCTGTTTGCAACACCTGTAACAGTCTCTATTTGCAACACCTGTAGCAGTCTCTATTTGCAACACATGTAACCAGTCTCTGTTTGCAACACCTGTAACAGTCTCTATTTGCAACACATGTAACCAGTCTCTGTTTGCAACATGCTTTAACAGTCTGTGTTTGCAACACCTGTAACTGTCTCTATTTGCAACACCTGTAACAGTCTCTGTTTTCAACACCTGTAACAGTCTTTGTTTGCAACACATGTAAGCAGTGTCTGTTTTCAACACCTGTAACAGTCTTTGTTTGCAACACATGTAAGCAGTCTTTGTTTGCAACACCTGTAACAGTCTTTGTTTGCAACACATGTAACCAGTCTCTATTTGCAACACCTGTAACAGTCTCTATTTGCAACACCTGTAAAAGTCTCTATTTGCAACACATGTAACCAGTCTCTATTTGCAACACCTGTAACAGTCTCTATTTGCAACACATGTAACCAGTCTCTGTTTGCAACATCTGTAACCAGTCTCAGTTTGCAAAATCTGTAACAGTCTCTGTTTGCAACACATGTAACCAGTCTCTGTTTGCAACACATGTGACAGTCTCTATTTGCAACTCCTGTAACAGTCTCTATTTGCAACACATGTAACCAGTCTCTGTTTGCAACACCTGTAACAGTCTCTATTTGCAACACCTGTAACAGTCTCTATTTGCAACACATGTAACCAGTCTCTGTTTGCAACACCTTTAACAGTCTCTATTTGCAACACATGTAACCAGTCTCTGTTTGCAACATCTGTAACCAGTCTCAGTATGCAAAATCTGTAACAGTCTCTGTTTGCAAAATCTGTAACAGTCTCTATTTGCAAAATCTGTAACAGTCTCTGTTTGCAAAATCTGTAACAGTCTATGTTTGCAAAATCTGTAACCAGTCTCAGTTTGCAAAATCTGTAACAGTCTCTGTTTGAAACATGCTTTAAATATTAAATAAGCGATCTTAGAGCATTTAAAAATATTACATTATTCATTCCTTGTCCTCTCTGGCCGAAGTCTGCACATAGGACGGAAGTCATAGTTCTCCACGATTAACGATCTGCTGCTAATTCTTGTCGTTCTTGGTTGTTTCTTTGTTCCATGGTTGAACCTTACCCAATTTTGTCCTGATTAGTGATTCTCTTGGTCTGCCTCCTTTTCTTTCACCAGATGGTTCTAACATGAATGCTTTATGGGGAAGTCTTTTTGCTTTCATTCTCAGTACATGACCTTTGTGGGAGCGGCGATAGCTCAGTGGTTAGTGAAATGGACTACCACGGACAAGGGGTAGGGTTCGATCACAACCGACGGCTTCCGGGTTCACCCAGCCTTAAATGGGTACCGGATTTTTTTCTGGGAAAGTAAAGCAGCACGGGCGTAATATTGACCACATTACCCTAAAAATCATGTGCTGAAGGTCTGTAAAACATAGGGTCACTAAGACCATATTTCCATATACGCCACTTGCCGTGACGGGAGTACTTTACTTTACTTTACTTCTTTACATGACCGATGTATTTTCAACGCAGTCTTCTGTTTAGAGTTCAACAAGTATTCTTTGTTTAGATTCGTCTCTTGTCAGTTCGTTTGAATATTCTATATTTATTATCTTGCGCTATTACAAAAAAAAAGACATGATATATAATTTCACACAGTTATTGTCAATTAGAAGACGGCGGTTTCAAGACATCAAAGAGACATTAAACTTGACAACCGATGAAGTGGGAGATGTGACTAGTGGCAGAGATTCTTTCAGACGGGCTGTGATGAAATCAAAGTTCTGTGGAAGATCTGGTTAGTGGCAGAGATTCTTTCAGACGGGCTGTGATGAAATCAAAGTTCTGTGGAAGATCTGGTTAGTGGCAGAGATTCTTTCAGACGGGCTGTGATGAAATCAAAGTTCTGTGGAAGATCTGGTTAGTGGCAGAGATTCTTTCAGACGGGCTGTGATGAAATCAAAGTTCTGTGGAAGATCTGGTTAGTGGCAGAGATTCTTTCAGACGGGCTGTGATGAAATCAAAGTTCTGTGGAAGATCTGGTTAGTGGCAGAGATTCTTTCAGACGGGCTGTGATGAAATCAAAGTTCTGTGGAAGATCTGGTTAGTGGCAGAGATTCTTTCAGACGGGCTGTGATGAAATCAAAGTTCTGTGGAAGATCTGGTTAGTGGCAGAGATTCTTTCAGACGGGCTGTGATGAAATCAAAGTTCTGTGGAAGATCTGGTTAGTGGCAGAGATTCTTTCAGACGGGCTGTGATGAAATCAAAGTTCTGTGGAAGATCTGGTTAGTGGCAGAGATTCTTTCAGACGGGCTGTGATGAAATCAAAGTTCTGTGGAAGATCTGGTTAGTGGCAGAGATTCTTTCAGACGGGCTGTGATGAAATCAAAGTTCTGTGGAAGATCTGGTTAGTGGCAGAGATTCTTTCAGACGGGCTGTGATGAAATCAAAGTTCTGTGGAAGATCTGGTTAGTGGCAGAGATTCTTTCAGACGGGCTGTGATGAAATCAAAGTTCTGTGGAAGATCTGGTTAGTGGCAGAGATTCTTTCAGACGTGCTGTGATGAAATCAAATTTCTGTGGAAGATCTGGCTAACGACAGAGATTCTTTCAGTCGGGTTGTGATGATAACGTTCTGCACGGCACACGCCTCCCGATGATGATCGTCCATTAGATTTAAAATGCTATTTGAAAAAAAATAGTAACCAGAAAGAGAATTTCCACAATCAAAAAACTGGTTTCAACGGAACAAACCTTTAAATCCATCCGTGGATATAAAGACTACTGCTTCCACTCGCAATCGATTAATATTTTAGGCCCCCCACTCGTCCTCAGCACAAGTACTCATCCGAATCTCGAGTCCACTCTTTAATTCACACTTCCATTCAAGCGAGGTCTATTCTCTCTCTGTCATGTTTCCCTTTTTTCTGAGTTTGTTTATGGGATTGTTGTTTTGAGTTTTACTGGTCTCTTTAAACGTATTTTGTTATTCAGTTCGAGACTTTTTTACTGGTCTCTTTAAACGTATTTTGAATTCGGTTCGAGACTTTTATTTGTGTCCAATTTATGGCGTTTTCAACTAAAAATGTGTTTCGCTTTCTGCATCAATTTTTTTACTTCTCTATTTAACAAAAAAAAATATTGAAGATGTAATTTTTTTAAATAATCACTTTCTGTTTTTTTTTCTTCTATAGTCTGGTTTTAAAATATTGTTCAATAAAATCTATTTTCCGAGGCGATGTTTTAGCGTGAACCAGTAGTGAAAGCGAGTTTAGATTAAACAAACATATATATATATACTAACAACAAAACAAATAACAGCATGGCTGAAACTAAAAATAGCAAAATGTTAAATCTTCTCAATATTCATGTATGGTGCAGAAACATGGACATTAGACAAGAAAACAGAACAGAAAATCGAAGCATTTGAAATGTGGATTTACAGAAGAATAGGTAGACTTGGATGGAATGAAAAGATAACAAACGATGAAGTTTTAAAACAACTGAAAATAAAAAGAGAACAACTAAATACAATTAAGACAAGACAAATGAAATTTTTGGGGCATGTTAAAAGACACAACAGCCTACTAAATGTAATATTGGAAGAGAAAATACAAGGTAAAAGAGGCGGAGGCAGATCAAGAATAACATGGACGAGTAACATCAAAAGATGGACAAGTCAATCTATGACAGCCTGCACCATCAAAGCAAGAAACAGAGTAGAATGGCGATCTATGGTAGTCAACCTTCCTTCCGGAGACGGCACTCGATGATGATGATGATGATGATGATGATGATGATGATGATGATGATGATGATGATGAGATTAAACAATAATAACGTGATCAGCGTCAAAGAAAGACACTTTAAAGTTTGTTTGTTTATTTTTTTTTAAAATATGAACCAGAGTTCGTTTCTGGTATTAATGAGTGTCTGTCTTTCCACGTAATGTGACTTCCGCGAACATAGCGGTTGTTGAGGTGAAAATGTGTACAGAAGAACATAGTAGCCCTTTAGGATAGATAATCCGTCTGGAAGAAGAAGAATTAAAGTTTACCTTTAGTAGGATTAGTTAGTTTGTCTTCCATGGAGCTGTATTAGCACCTGGAGTGACCAGAAGAGACTGAATCATAAAGGAAGACATAAGAGAGAGATTGAGCATTAAATCAGTTGTGAAGTACATGCAGAGGCTGTTAATGGGATGGTTTGTTCAACTGGGAAGAATGTCAAGAGTTTCTGTTTAACACAAAACATGAGCCACGTGGTAGATCCAGAGTAAGACAGACTGATAACTTTCAAACAACAACAACAATAGACAATGGTGGAAGCTGTCTGGAGGGTTACAGCTAGATCTTTGTATCGCCTTAGATAACCGAAGAAATATAAGAGGAAGTAAAGAGAGAGAGGCAGGGAGACAGAGAGAGGTATATAGAGACAGGTATATGGAGAGATAGAAAGTGGTATATAGAGCGATAGAGAGAGAGAGAGAGAGAGAGAGATAGAGAGAGAGGTATAGAGAGAGGTATAGAGAGAGGTATAGAGAGAGATAGAGAGAAATAGAGAGAGGTATAGAGAGAGGTATAGAGAGAGGTATGGAGAGATATAGAGAGATAAAGAGAGGTAAAGAGAGATAGAGAGGTATTTAGAGAGATAGAGAGAGGTTTATAGAGATACATAGATAAGTATGTAGATAGATAGAGAGAGATAGAGAAAGGTATATAGAGATATAGAGAGATATAGAGAGATAGAGAGAGATAGAGAAATGTATAGGGCAAGAGAGAGATAGAGAAAGGTATAGAGCAAGAGAGAGGTATAGAGAGAGGTATAGAGAGAGGTATAGAGAGAGGTATAGAGAGAGGTATAGAGAGGTATAGAGAGATAGAGGGATATAGAGATAGAAAGAGATAGAGAGAGATAGAGAGAGATAGACATAGATAGACAGAGACAGATAGAGATAGAGAAAGATTGAGAGAGATATAGAGAGATAAAGAGAGATAGAGAGAGAATCCTGACTGCATCTGATGCCGTGCAAAATAGTCCAGAAAAATCAGAAGTGTGCTTGAGACGGATTAACTAGAGAAAACCTCAGAACATCGCGACCAAACTTCACAACAACACAACCAAATCTCTGAACATCGCGACCAAACTTCACAACAACACAACCAAATCTCTGAACATCGCGACCAAACTTCACAACAACACAACCAAACCTCAGAACATCGCGACCAAACTTCAGAACAACACAACCAAACCTCTTAGCATCGCGACCAAACTTCAGAACAACACAACCAAACCTCATAACATCGCGACCAAATTTCAGAACAACACAACCAAACCTCATAATATCGCGACCAAACTTCAGAACAACGCAACCAAACCTCATAACATCGCGACCAAATTTCAGAACAACACAACCAAGCCTCATAATATCGCGACCAAACTTCAGAACATCGAGACCAAACTTCAGAACATCGCGACTAGTCTCAAACCGAATGAGAAAAATAAAAGTACAAAGACTTGCTCTTTCGTTAGTATGAGATCAAATTACTCGACAGATCATATTCATTGCTCATCGGATAACACTACAAATAATAAGATCTCCCCAGCAGCACCTCCCCCATTCTACATCACCGCCATCACACGCTAACGAAAGCACTGAAGATGTATTTCGGTTATAGACACAAACTTGTATCAGCGTAGAATGTTTAAAAATGAAGGAGATAGCTGTCTTTTAACAACGGTTATTTAAATAAGTAAAGATAAACCAGAGTTTAGTTTCTTAAGGATACAAATAGAAGTTTCGACTACACGAATACGGGAGATAATTGCGTAGATTGTAGGACATTGGAAATAATTTTCAGCCGACAGGTCAAGGATCGCATGGTCCAGACCCGGTCATGTTTTTATAACTGAAGGCTAGTTTTCTTAGCCATACAGGCACGCCAATCATCATAGAAAGCTGACGTGTTTTTGAGAGATGATAGACAGAACTGGCGAGAATATGGTAACATCTAATGTGCTGATAACACCAAGATATTGGGAGAATTAAATGAACTCAAGTAGATTACATCAACCGAAGATATATTCATTTTTTTTTAGCTAGACTAGAATAAGATTAGAGATTATTAGTCAGTCGTGGACACTGTTTGAAAAGATTAGAGGTTTGGAAGTTATATATATAACAGCCAACAACCCCACTTTAGTAACATGAAAATAACCTTGCAACTCCGCTTTTATAACAGCCAATAACCCCACTTTAGTAACATGAAAATAACATTGCAACTCCACTTTTATAACAGAAAACAACCCCACTTTAGTAAAATTAAAATAACCTTGCAACTCCACTTTTATAACAGAAAACAACCCCACTTTAGTAAAATGAAAATAACCTTGCAACTCCGCTTTTATAACAGCCAACAACCCCACTTTATTAACATGAAAATAACCTTGCAACTCCACTTTTATAACAGCCAATAACCCCACTTTAGTAACAGGAATATAACCTTGCAACTCCATTTTATAACAGCCAACAACCCCACTTTAGTAACAGGAATATAACCTTGCAACTCCACTTTTATAACAGCCAACAACCCCACTTTAGTAACATGAAAATAACCTTGCAACTCCACTTTTATAACAGCCAACAACCTCACTTTAGTAACATGAAAATAACCTTGCAACTCCGCTTTTATAATAGCCAAACAACATACAATTTCATGTATGGGATTTAACTCAGATTTGTTTCGTTAGTTCCCCACGAATGTGATCAATTTGTGGCAGCAAAGTATCGGGCAAAATGTCGTGATGTTTGACTAAACAGAATATGCTTTCGGGATAATGAGATAGCAGTCAGTGAAACTAGAGATTACTGTTGGCGTTTAAGTCAGTGAAGCAGAGCTTACTGCTGATGTTGAGTCAGGGAGTCACATCTTATTGCTGGCGTGTGAGTCAGTGAACTAGTACTTACTGTTGGTGTTGGAATCACTGAACTAGTGCATACTGTTGGTGTTGGAATCACTGGACTAGTACTTATTGTTGGTGTTGGAATCACTGGACTAGTACTTACTGTTGTTGTAATCACTGAACTAGTACTTATTGTTGGTGTTGGAATCACTGGACTAGTACTTACTGTTGTTGTAATCACTGAACTAGTACTTATTGTTGGTGTTGGAATCACTGGACTAGTACTTACTGTTGGTGTTGGAATCACTGGACTAGTACTTATTGTTGGTGTTGGAATCACTGAACTAGTACTTATTGTTGGTGTTGGAATCACTGAACTAGTACATACTGTTGGTGTTGGAATCACTGGTCTAGTACTTACTGTTGGTGTTGGAATCACCGGACTAGTACTTACTGTTGGTGTTAGAATAACTAGACTAGTACTTATTGTTGGTGTTGGAATCACTGAACTAGTACTTATTGTTGGTGTTGGAATCACTGGACTAGTACTTATTGTTGATGTTGGAATCACCAGACTAGTACTTACTGTTGGTGTTGGAATCACTGGACTAGTACTTACTGTTGGTGTTGGAATCACTGGACTAGTACTTGCTGTTGGTGTTGGAAACACTGGATTAGTACTTATTGTTGGTGTTGGAATCACTGGAATAGTACTTATTGTTGGTGTTGGAATCACCGGACTAGTACTTACTATTGGTGTTGGAATCACTGAATCACTGGACTAGTACTTACTGTTGGTGTTGGAATCACTGGACTAGTACTTACTGTTGGTGTTGGAATCACTGGACTAGTACTTACTGTTGGTGTTGGAATCACCAGACTAGTACTTATTGTTGGTGTTGGAATCACTGAATCACCGGACTAGTACTTACTGTTGGTGTTGGAATCACTGGACTAGTACTTACTGTTGGTGTTGGAATCACTGGACTAGTACTTACTGTTGGTATTGGAATCACTGGACTAGTACTTACTGTTGGTGTTGGAATCACTGGACTAGTACTTACTGTTGGTGTTGGAATCACTGGACTAGTACTTACTGTTGGTGTTGGAATCACTGGACTAGTACTTACTGTTGGTGTTGGAATCACCGGACTAGTACTTACTGTTGGTGTTGGAATCACTGAACTAGTACTTACTGTTGGTGTTGGAATCACTGGACTAGTATTTGCTGTTGGTGTTGGAATCACTTGACTAGTACTTACTGTTGGTGTTGGAATCACTGGATTAGTACTTACTGTTGGTGTTGGAATCACTGGATTAGTACTTACTGTTGGTGTTGGAATCACTGGACTAGTACTTACTGTTGGTGTTGGAATCACCGGACTAGTACTTACTGTTGGTGTTGGAATCACTGAACTAGTACTTACTGTTGCTGTTGGAATCACTGAACTAGTACTTACTGTTGGTGTTGGAATCACTGGACTAGTAATTATTGTTGGTGTTGGAATCACCGGACTAGTACTTACTGTTGGTGTTGGAATCACTGGACTAGTACTTACTGTTGGTGTTGGAATCACTGAACTAGTACTTACTGTTGGTGTTGGAATCACTGAACTAGTACTTACTGTTGCTGTTGGAATCACTGAACTAGTACTTACTGTTGGTGTTGGAATCACTGAACTAGTACTTACTGTTGGCATTTCAAACAGTCAAAACGTTAATGATGAAATAGAATGTTCTGGGTGAAAAGCTACAATTTGGCTTCAATAATTGTTTTCAGCAAACTATGGAAGTAATAGTATCATGTCGCTCTGGACGGAAGTGCATTCAGTACCCGTTTAATGGATCTTGCAAGAAGCTAATGCACTGAATTACCTTCTTCAGAGCACTAACCTTGGACCTAGTGATATGGAGGATCACTTTTGCCAATGCAGCAAGTCGACCAATACGCCGATGGGAATGTTTAGATTAACACATCATGGAGGACTACCAGCGACCTAGAAGTTGTCAGAGAGAACATTAATACAGTGACTTGGAATCTTGGGCATTAATACAGTGACTTGGAATCTTGGACATTAATACAGTGCCTTTAAATCTTGAACATTAATACAGTGACTTGGAATCTTGAACATTAATACAGTGCCTTTAAATCTTGAACATTAATACAGTGACTTGAAATCTTGGTCATTAATACAGTGACTTGAAATCTTGGTCATTAATACAGTGACATGAAATCTTGGTCATTAATACAGTGACTTGGAATCTTGGACATTAATACAGTGACTTGGAATCTTGGACATTAATACAGTGCCTTGAAATCTTGGACATTAATACAGTGACTTGGAATCTTGGACATTAATACAGTGCCTTTAAATCTTGAACATTAATACAGTGACTTGGAATCTTGAACATTAATACAGTGCCTTTAAATCTTGAACATTAATACAGTGACTTGAAATCTTGGACATTAATACAGTGGCTTGGAATCTTGGACATTAATACAGCGACTTGGAATCTTGGTCATTAATACAGAGGCTTGAAATCTTAGCCATTAATACAGTGACTTGAAATCTTGGTCATTAATACAGTGACTTGAAATCTTGGTCATTAATACAGTGACATGAAATCTTGGTCATTAATACAGTGACTTGGAATCTTGGACATTAATACAGTGCATTGGAATCTTGGACATTAATACAGTGCCTTGAAATCTTGGACATTAATAAAGTGCCTTGAAATCTTGAACATTAATACAGTGCCTTTAAATCTTGGACATTAATACAGTGCCTTGAAATCTTGGACATAATACAGTGCCTTGAAATCTTGAACATTAATACAGTGACTTGAAATCTTGGACATTAATACAGTGGCTTGGAATCTTGGACATTAATACAGCGACTTGGAATCTTGGTCATTAATACAGAGGCTTGAAATCTTAGCCATTAATACAGTGACTTGAAATCTTGGTCATTAAAACAGTGACTTGAAATCTTGGTCATTAATACAGTGACATGAAATCTTGGTCATTAATACAGTGACTTGGAATCTTGGACATTAATACAGTGCATTGGAATCTTGGACATTAATACAGTGCCTTGAAATCTTGGACATTAATAAAGTGCCTTGAAATCTTGAACATTAATACAGTGCCTTGAAATCTTGGACATTAATACAGTGCCTTGAAATCTTGGACATAATACAGTGCCTTGAAATCTTGGACATTAATACAGTGCCTTGAAATCTTGAACATTAATACAGTGCCTTTAAATCTTGGACATTAATACAGTGCCTTGAAATCTTAGACATTAATACAGTGCCTTGAAATCTTGAACATTAATACAGTGCCTTGAAATCTTGAACATTAATACAGTGCCCTGAAATCTTGGACATTAATACAGTGCCTTGAAATTTTGGACATTAATACAGCGACTTGGAATCTTGGTCATTAATACAGAGGCTTGAAATCTTAGCCATTAATACAGTGACTTGAAATCTTGGTCATTAATACAGTGACTTGAAATCTTGGTCATTAATACAGTGACATGAAATCTTGGTCATTAATACAGTGACTTGGAATCTTGGACATTAATACAGTGCATTGGAATCTTGGACATTAATACAGTGCCTTGAAATCTTGGACATTAATAAAGTGCCTTGAAATCTTGAACATTAATACAGTGCCTTGAAATCTTGGACATTAATACAGTGCCTTGAAATCTTGGACATAATACAGTGCCTTGAAATCTTGGACATTAATACAGTGCCTTGAAATCTTGAACATTAATACAGTGCCTTTAAATCTTGGACATTAATACAGTGCCTTGAAATCTTAGACATTAATACAGTGCCTTGAAATCTTGAACATTAATACAGTGCCTTGAAATCTTGAACATTAATACAGTGCCCTGAAATCTTGGACATTAATACAGTGCCTTGAAATTTTGGACATTAATACAGTGCCTTGAAATCTTGAACATTAATACTGTGCCTTGGAATATTGGACATTAATACCGAGGCTTGGAATCTTGGACATTAATACAGTGCCTTGGAATCTTGGACATTAATACAGTGGCTTGGAATCTTGGACATTAATACAGCGACTTGGAATCTTGGTCATTAATACAATGACTTGAAATCTTGATCATTAATACTGTGCCTTGAATCTTGGACATTAATACAGTGTATTGGAATCTTGGACATTAATACAGAGGCTTGGAATCTTGGACATTAATACTGTGCCTTGAATCTTGGACATTAATACAGTGACTTGGAATCTTGGACATTCATACAGTGCATTGGAATCTTGGACATTAATACAGAGGCTTGGAATCTTGGACATTAATACAGTGCATTGGAATCTTGGACATTAATACAGTGACTTAGAATCTTGGAAATTAATACAGTGCCTCGAATTTTGAACATTAATACAGTGCCTTGAATTTTGAACATTATTAATACAGTGCCTTGAAATCTTTGACATTAATACAGTGACTTGGAATCTTGAACATTAATACAGTGCCTTGAAATCTTGAACATTAATACATTGACTTATAATCTTGGATATTAATACAGTGACTTGGAATCTTGGACAGTATTACAGTGCCTTGGAATCTTGGACATTAATACAGTGACTTGGAATCTTGGACATTAATACAGTGACTTGGAATCTTGGGCATTAATACAGTGACTTGGAATCTTGGACATTAATACAGTGACTTGGAATCTTGGACATTAATACAGTGACTTGGAATCTTGGACATTAATACAGTGACTTGGAATCTTGGACATTAATACAGTGACTTGGAATCTTGGACATTAATACAGTGACTTGGAATCTTGGACATTAATACAGTGACTTGGAATCTTGGACATTAATACAGTGACTTGGAATCTTGGACATTAATACAGTGACTTGGAATCTTGGACAGTAATACAGTGCCTTGAAATCTTGTCATTCTGTGTTGCTGTCTAGATTTATTACGAAAACCAGGAAACAAAGACACGGTGCAGCAAACGATCTGTTTCGTGGCAAACAAAAAAGAAGAAATGTTGATGTTAAAGTCTCTTGTGCGATCATTTATCTACAAATATAGAGAACAAATATAACACTGTATTGAGCAGCTAGACTAACAAAAAGACAAGACAAACTACAACAGTCGTTTCAGCCATTTATTTTCGCCATTTTTTTGGGTGTTTCGTTGTCTCTTCTGACTCATAATTTTCTGCTTCTTCTTCTCCCTCCTCTTTTCTTTCCTTCCTCATTTGCCTTTCAGCGTCGAGGGGAGATATAATTTGCGGTCTTTTGCTCTTCTATTCGCCTCTGCTGCTGTTATGTTTCATAGTGCTTCTAATATTCCATCGACCCATCTTTTTCGTGGTCGACTCTTGGGTCTGGTGTTCTCACAACGTTTGTTGGAGGCTTGTGTTGTGTTTTGTTCTTTCTGCCTTGTCACGTGGCCAAACCATTTTATCTGTTGTTTCCTTATATATTCTATGGCGGAGGCTATTCCTAGCTTTTTTCTCAATTCTTCATTTCTGATCTTATCTCTCAGACTGTATCCTGTCATTCGTCTAAAACATTTCATCTCAGTAGAGGTTATTTTCTTATTGTTCTTGCATCTAGGGTCCAGGTCTAGCATTGGTAGCACAACGTTGGGATGAAGATTGTATTGTATTGTGCTCGTTTTGCCTCCAGAGTAGTTTTCTTGTTGGACAATAGTTTTGATAACTGTCCAATGATTTGACAAGCTTTGTTGCATCTTGATTCTATCTCTGCTGTTTGAGAATTATTGTTTGTCATTAGACTTCCTAGGTATTTGAATTCCTCTACTTGTTTTAGTTGTCTGCCTTCTATAGTTATGTTGATGTTCTGTTTATTTTTGGCGACGTTCATGATTTCTGTTTTGTTGATGTTTATTTTCATGTTGTATTTTGTGCCTGAGATGTTGAGTTTGTTTAAGTGTTCTTGTAGGTCTTCTATTGTTTCATGTATTAGTGCCTGATCGTCTGCAAATAGAAGCTCGTTGATCTCCTCTGTCTCTGATGGGTTGGCTAACTTGCATATATAGTCCATGTATGTAATAAACAGTAGGGGGGATAGTACGCACCCATGTCTTACGCCTGATCTAACTTCGAAGTGGTCTGTGTAGTCTGCTGCTGTTCTGACCCTGCAGCTGCTGTTGACGTAGAAGCTTTTAATAAGGTTGGTTAGATGTTGGCTTATTCCGTATGTTGTTAGTATCTCCCACTGTTGTTCTCTGTTTACTCTGTCGAATGCTTTTTCCAGGTCAATGAAAGCTATGTATAAGTTTTGATTGTGTTCTTTCGTTTTTTCTGCAAGCTGTTTTAGTGTGAATAGTGCGTCGGTACATCCTCACATTTTTCAGTTTAATGTATATAGTTTGTTTGATATACCTGATGAAGACATTAGTTGAAACGTTGTTGTTTGTCTTATCTTTATGTTAATCCAGCTGCTCAATACCGTTTTTTTTGTTTCCTCTATATGTTTTCTGCATCTATACACGCGACCTTGTATAGCAGATTTGTCTTCTTGATTTTTCTGTCATATTTGCTAAATTTGATATCTATGCTTGTCTCATGCAAATATATAGATTGTTTACTGACTTGTATGTACCTGTTTAATAATTAAGATAACGAGATGCAAATATTTGTGCACGACAACATAATACTTATAAGATAATGTATGAAGTCACATAAACAACAACATAATGCTTTCAATCCTTATCCATTATCACAAATAATCAAACATCGCTGTGGAAATTCCTTATTAATAAACTAATGTAATACATTGTCATGTTAGACAGACAGATAAATATATTATCTTTTGAGCATGGAATATAACAGACAGAAATTAGCATCGTTTTTTTAGAGCGATTCCAACTTGACAGACAGACGCAGGAATATCAGTGGGAGGGATGGAGAATGTCATTGAAAGAGAGATAGACAGGTCTGGAATTAAGGCTTTCCAGTTATTTTTCTGGTTGAAAGGAAATCTTGTATTTCGTTCTTTTACAATTAAATTAGAGCGAGAGAAAGAGAGAGAGAGAGAGAGAGAGAGAGAGAGAAGAAAGTCAGGTTTGTTATTCTCTTTTCTAATTAAAGGAGAGAAAGAAGAAAGTCAGGTTTGTTATTCTCTTTTCTAATTAAAGGAGTGAGAGAGAGAGAAAGAAGACAGTCAGGTTTGTTATTCTCTTTTCTAATTAAAAGAGTGAGAGAGAGAGTGAAGAAAGTCAGGTTTGTTATTCTCTTTTCTAATTAAAGGAGAGAAAGAAGAAAGTCAGGTTTGTTATTCTTTAACGGAGTGAGAGAGAGAGAAAGAAGACAGTCAGGTTTGTTATTCTCTTTTCTAATTAAAGGAGTGAGAGAGAGGGAGAAGAAAGTCAGATTTGTTATTCTCTTTTCTAATTAAAGGACAGAGATAACAAAATTAACGTTTGTCGTCATTATTCTCATTATTTCATAGAAGGTGCAAGAAATCACACCTGTTAGTCTTATTTTCTAGTTAAGGAAAAGAGATTAACAATTAGCATAAGTCGTATTTCGTGTTATTTTTTCTCTGTCAAATGAGAGAACAGAAAGATCTGCAACTCTTCTTGTGACAGGAAAGAGAAACGCAGAATTAATGTATGTCGTTATTATTTGTAATCAAAGATGGCCGAAACGAAAAAACAACGATTGTTGTCTTCTGATACTGTCAGATGAAAGGTCAGAAATGAAAGTCTGTGGCATTGTTTCTTTAGTTATTGACAGGGAAGATCCACCTACGCGTCTGTAGTCTTAGTTTTCTCTTACACATTGAATTTTGGTGTAAGTAAATTACCCCTTAACTAGAAACACAAAAGAACATCAAAGAGGAGTAGGCATTCTAATAAAACGAGAACTACAAAAATATATAAATACTCAATTGACATATAATGATAGGAATATACTAATAAAAATGAAGGCAAAATCATTCGACATAGCAATATTACAGACATACAGACGAAACATGATTTTTGTGGTAAAGTGGTCGGTATTACGCCCGTGACGCTTTACTTTCCCAGAAAAATAAAATCCGGTACCCATTAAAGGCTGGGTGAACCGCAAGCCGTCGATTGGGATCGAACCCTACCTCTTGTCCTTTGTAGTCCAGTTCACTAACCACTGAGCTATTTCATTCTTGTTTCTTGTTCTTGTTTGCACTTTGCCTTTTTATATAGAGAAAGAAAGCATACATCCCATGGTTGTTTATCTTGCTGTGACCGATTGGCATTGCTTCTATCGTGAACTTTTCCATTAGAGTATGGCAGCAAATAAGTTCAAGAATAGAGGCTGTATGACAATCTGTAAGGAAAGCAAGAAGATTTAAAGAAAGTGATGAAGATTAAGAATATAAACATGGAAATGAGTCTGAAAAGGAAGAAAGAAAAAGGTGTCGCGAAAGGAAAATAAATTGTTTAAAGATGAGGAAAGGAAATATAAGAAAGATTTTATAAATAATTATAGAGATCATGAAAACTGATCCAGCCTGCCGAAGACGGAGTGTGTCAGCCATGATGGATGTTGAAGGGAAAAATAAGTTTACACGTGTATATAAAGGTAAAGGTAAAGGTAAAAGTAAAGGTGAAAGTAAAGGTAAAGGTAAAAAGTAAAGGTAAAGGTAAAGGTAAAAGTAAAGGTAAAGGAAAAGGTTAAGGTAAAAAGTACGAGACTAGAATCAGCGTCTTAGCAAGCGAGCTTTCACCCATATCTGCTCGGCCACCTATCCAAAAAGTGTTCGGAGACTTTTAGATAGTGTCGCTTCAAGCATCGAACTCACGATGCTAGGCGGTATTCCTCACCTTCCCAGAGCACTATACATCTGTACCCATTTCTGCCAGCGGCTGGGTCGACGTGTATGTATTTTATTTTTCCAACCACGAGTATAATTCACACTTCCTCCACTGGAAATCGAACACGGGTTGTCCGAACGTCGGTAGTCGAGTCGAGTGGTTTTCTCAAATAGACTACCGAGGTCCCCATGCCACATATACATACGAGTATTGACCATGCGACCAGCTCATTGTGTGTAATGATGTTGTTCTTATCTCTCCATCATGAAGTAAGACAAAGAGTCAAGTTCTCATGATTACAAGACTTCAACGCTGAAGACGGAAACAAAAGATGATGTTTTGTACTTACAACGACACATACCAATCACAATAAAGGAGGCGTAACAGTCACACCAGATACAAAAAACGATGAAGTTTTAAAACAACTAAAACTTAAATGAGAACTGCTAAATGCAACTAGAACAAGACAAGTGGAATTTTTGGGGCATGTTAAAAGACACAACTGCCTAATACACGTAATTTTGGAAGGGAAAATGCAAGGTAAAATAGGGAAAATTGAAAAAAAAATAGGAAAAAATGGTATGTTAGAAGCTTTACGTGATTAGTAGACGACAAAGATTTGAAGGACGTTTCGGCCCAATAGGCCTTCAGCAGGAACAAACAAAAAACACACACAGAGATGTAAGTAAATAAAACTAATCCTACATAGCTAACCAGTAACGAAACATCCAAAACAAAAATAATCAAAATTGGTTAAAGAAAATAAAAGTGACTTCCCAGTGTCCTGTCTTGTCTGTGTCCTGCCTTCCCTGTGTCCTGCCTTCCCTGTGTCCTGCCTTCCCTGTGTCATGTGTCCCGGACCGTGGTCAGAATAAAAAGGAAATGTAGACGAGTGTGGCTGTAATTATACCAGCCTAGGTCAGGTGAAGGATGAAATCTGTGTCGTCTACTAATCACGTAAAGCTTCGAACATACCATTTTTTCTTTTTTTTTTTCAATTTTCCCTCACATTCAGCTTTACTGCAGCTTCGCAATTGTATGCATTCATTTGCATTTCTTTGCCTTAAACCCTTACAAGGTAAAATAGGCAGAGGCAGACTCTGACTAACATGGACAGTAACATTAAAAAATGGACGAGTCAACCTATCACAATCTGCACCATCACAGCAAGAGACAGAGTGGAACGGCGCTCCATGGTAGCCAGCCTTCAATGCGGAGACGGCACTCAGTGATGATGATGATAAACAGTCACACCAGATACAAAAATAGTGGTACGATAATGAAGTAGATTGTAGACATGAAAAGGTGGAACGAGATAATTGCAGTGTGTACCAAAAGGGCAGGAAACCGAATAAAATGGCGTCTGTATTATTTACACTCGGCAGGAAGACTGCGCAGTGTGAATCGTAGATATCGTTACAGGTATTTCAGGTGACGTGAAGGTTTCTTGCACAATTAAAAAACTCAGTAGAAGATAGATTCTGATGCAGGGAACAAACATTATCAACAACAAATATGGAACGTAACAACTCAGAATAGACGCAATTTGTTTATGTTTTGTTAGTCTCAAATATAAAACAAGCTGTAGCTAAAAAAAAATAATATAAAAATCATTTAAAAAATGACGAAAATGAATCGTCGTATTTATGGACAAACATGGCGGTGGAGGTGGAGATCTGTAAGACAGGAGAATAACGGTCACATGTGCAGTGCATTTGTCACAACGTATTCGGTCAGACCTTTTATTTTACCCCCACGTATTTTTTTAAAAACTTCTTCAACCTCAAAATAATAAGATTTGAACTCTTGTCCATTCGGTTTCGAAATAACAAGTTTAGTCATTTGATGAAACGTTCTTCCTGAACAAAACAGTTGAGCGTGAAGTGCAGTCAACAATAGGAAGGGCCTTATAGCAAATATCTGACATCACTTATTCTGATTTAACTTCCTGTATTCGATGAACTCTAGCGTCACTTTGTTGTATCGTCAAACAAAATCCGCTAATAAATTTAACGATGAAATAACAGATGAATATCATTGGTTGTTGCAGGAGTTTTCATTGGTTTGACTTCACCCGGATGTGGCGTCAGGGGCAACTTTTTTTCTGTTATATCTCTTTGATACAGTGTTTGTTACACATTTTCTGTTGTTATATCTCTTTGATACAGTGTTTGTTACACATTTTCTGTTGTTATATCTGTTTGATACAGTGTTTGTTACACATTTTCTGTTGTTATATCTGTTTGATACAGTGTTTGTTACACATTTTCTGTTGTTATATCTCTTTGATACAGTGTTTGTTACACATTTTCTGTTGTTATATCTCTTTGATACAGTGTTTGTTACACATTTTCTGTTGTTATATCTGTTTGATACAGTGTTTGTTACACATTTTCTGTTGTTATATCTGTTTGATACAGTGTTTGTTACACATTTTCTGTTGTTATATCTGTTTGATACAGTGTTTGTTACACATTTTCTGTTGTTATATCTGTTTGATACAGTGTTTGTTACACATTTTCTGTTGTTATATCTGTTTGATACAGTGTTTGTTACACATTTTCTGTTGTTATATCTGTTTGATACAGTCTTTGTTACACATTTTCTGTTGTTATATCTGTTTGATACAGTGTTTGTTACACATTTTCTGTTGTTATATCTGTTTGATACAGTGTTTGTTACACATTTTCTGTTGTTATATCTGTTTGATACAGTGTTTGTTACACATTTTCTGTTGTTATATCTGTTTGATACAGTGTTTGTTACACATTTTCTGTTGTTATATCTGTTTGATACAGTGTTTGTTACACATTTTCTGTTGTTATATCTGTTTGATACAGTGTTTGTTACAACTCTTCTGTTGTTCTGTCTTTTTGATACAATATTTGTTAAAATGATTCTATTGTTCTATCTGATTCAAACAACGCTCGTTACAACTCTTCTATTGTTCCTGCTGCATTCCCTCTTCATCATCAATCCTGAGAATAACGGTAAGTGGACGTAATTACATTGTCTTGTTCTTTACAACCATGTGTGATATCTACGTCTTTCAACATATTGGGTTTCATCATTTTTTGGTGCCGAGGATTACCCTGTATCTTTGCTCCCTAATACTTTCTACAAACTAATTAGTCAGTTACCAAACTCAATTAGGAGAGGTGGCACCACCCAGGTGCAGGTTGGACTCTTGAACCCGATCTGTTTTTCCAGGGACAGACTGATGACGTACCTAGGAGTTGAGTTTGATCGCAGATTGTGTTTTAGGGACCACGCCGACCATATGACAAAAGGCCGCAACAGATTAGCCGCTTTGAAGGTCATGGTAGCTGCCAGCATCGAGCAGAGGCTAGTTACTCTTCTGTTCCAGGCACTAGTCATCGCACCAATCAAGTATGCCCTGGCAATTCTTACTGTCATTAAAACGCAAATTTACAGGCTGTAGAAAATACAGAATGAAGCCATGCGCATTATCTCGGGGTGTGCGAGGGGCACTCCCTGTGTAGCAGTGAGGTGTCTTCTTGACGTTCCATACCATTGATGACACGATCAAGCTCTGGAGGGCACGAGCATAACTGAAGATAAGTGCAGAAAAAGAGCATCCATTGCACCACGTGCTCAACACAGGGAAGGGTATCAGGCTAAAATGAGTCAAATCATCAAAAGGAGGATGAATGAATGGATGGATGGATGGATGGATGGATGGATGGATGGATGGATGGATGGATGGATGGATGGATGGATGGATGGATAAAGTGCACTAATACCAAATTGGCCATGTGTTACTATAGAAGTGCAAATGTGGTTGGGATGGGGGTGAGAGGTTGTAGAGGGGTATGTACTTACTCCTTATTAAACTTCAAATGAAACACAAGTGTCCTCCTAGCGTGTAGGTATGGCATGAGTAAATGAATCCGAGTATAGAGCGACACAAGAAACGGAAATGCTTTTGCTAAAAACTGTAAAATAGTCCCACAAGTCCGATAGCTCTTTAATAATTGGACGGAATGCGTACCACGCCAACTAATTAAACGGATTCTCTACAAACAAATTGTGATGGTGTTGTGGAGTTTCAACCAGTCTTTGTAGCCACTCAGTAACAGAACTATTAGATAGCTCCAGGATATGTCTTGATAAAAACATCTGAATGTTATTTATGAATGGCGGGAGGGAGAAATGTAGACTTTAATATTGAGATTATGGGTAGTTATTACGTTCATTATTAACTCTTTCCGTACGTTTCGCCGCACTGTGCGTCACTCTCAATTAGATTAGTGTGAACCGCCATCAAACCATATTCTTTTTACAAGTCTTGTGTCATCGCGGTATTAGTGAAATCTAATACCTTGCCCTATTATCTAAAAATTCATATATAATATGTTATATGTTAAATAAATATAAACATGTAGATTGATTCTTGAAACGATGAAAACTGCTGTCTCTGAAATCTTTTCCATTGCATTGATAAAAAGCTTCCTTATGGAAAGAGTTAATGAGGAGATTGCAACGGAAAAGAGAGCCAATTTCCCAATAACGTCGATTGTATCTCTGGTCTTGTGATAACACCATTGACCTTCGAGCTTTATGTTTGCACTGTCAAAGTGCAGGGATTGTAGGAAGATTGTCAGAGTTTTTGTGTGTTAAAATGGCTTCTTAAAATATGAGCCAAGACCTGTTTTGTGTTTATTTTATAGGGTGTCTCACTCGCTACGAAATCCGACATTTCTTGAATGGTTTTACCAGTAATGAAGATGTTGCAAATAAATAAAAATGTGAAATGGACTTACATCACTTTGTGAGAAATGTGACAACATCATAACATGTGCTGGAAGTGACCACGATTTGTGTGTAAACAGGATCGAACCTGGCTCGCTATGTTTTGGAAAGTTCTTGCCAGTGCATCCACTGTCACTGCTTGAATTTTATTGGTGATGATTGCGTTCAAGACGTCTATGGTTCGTTAACACAAACAAGTCAATGAATTTAAATATCTGGAAACTTTGTTAACCTCAGACGGAAGATGTACAACAGAGAGGTGAGATCTAGAATGGGTCAGGCAAAAGCAGCTTTCCAAAAAATGACGAAGATACTGTGTAATCCATTTTTGACAAAGGAAACAAGAAAAAGAGTTCTTTAAAGTCATGTAGAGCCAGTCTTAACATATGGATGTGAATCATGGACAATAGGAAAACAGAAAAGAAAATCATTAAAGACTATAGAAATGTGATTTTGCAGAAGAATGTTGAGAATACAAAAGACAGTTAAGAAGAGAAATGAAAACGCTCTAAAAGAGGTCAAAGCAAAAAGAGAGCTAATATCCAATATTAGGAAGAAACAATCATAATTTTTTTTCCATGTAATGAGAATTAACAGCTAAAATATATTGTGACAACTGGGAAACTTGAGGGACGAAGAGATAGAGGGATGTAAAGAGAAAAGATACCAGACAGCTTAAGAGAATGGCTTGGCAGAAGGTCAACAACAAAATAGCTGTCGAGATCGAAAGCTGTGGAGGGACACGATCATCTACTCACACCAAACTTAGAACTTGATGATGATGATGATGGTTCGTGGCTTGTTACGGTAAACTCTCCGTTTAAAATAAACCTGTAACAGTAACAGTAACATTAACAGTAAACAGGCAAACATACCTGGGCGGACGAAAGCCTCAAAACTTCTCCCCGAATTGCTGTGGATGGCTTTATCGATTCTGTTACCAATAAGTCCTAACAATAAACACTCCTTCCTACAGATCATACCGGACACATGTTCCAAATATCCTGAGTGGACTCACACGTACTGTACACGAGCACTCACAAATAACAACCGTATTGTGTAGGGATCCTCAGCCAAATGGCAGATTCCCGACATGCCTGGCATCATGCTGCACAATGCCGCAGCAGTTAGTGGCGTCACATACACACAACACACACAACCATTCTCATTTCTCACACAACGAACTCATTCCTGCACAAATCTCAATGCAAAATTTGTTTCCCCCTTAATTAGTGATAGACTTATGGAGAGAATATCAAGTTCGGTAGAAAGTGAGACCTTCTGTATTACAATAAATAAATATATTATATTAATATTATTAATTATAATATTGTCATTATATAAACAATAACATGGACAGCTAAGAAGAGTAATGAAGATGTTCTGAGAGAGGTCAAAGCTAGAAGAGAGCTAATTTCCAATATTAGGAAGAGACAATCATCAATATTTTTGGCCATGTAATGAGAAGAGAACAGCTGGAATATAATGTGACAACTAAGAAAATTGAGGGACGAAGAGATAGAGGGAAGCAAAGAGAAAAAATACCAAACAGCTTAAGAGAATGGCTTTGGCAGAAGGTCAACAACAGAAATGATAAATAACTGTCGAGATCGAAAGTTGTGGAGAGATAGGATCACCTACGCCAGTAGGCCCAATACTTGATGATGATGATGATAAACAATAATCACTATATTATTCTTCTAATAGTGAAATATCTTCAGTAATCAAGAAAAGACGATGATCATATGTTGGACATGTGATGAGAAGAGGTAATAACCGAATAGCAAAGCAAGCCCTCATATGGGAAACAATAGGTAAGAGGAGAAGAGGAAGACCCAGAAAGACACTGAGAAGAACATTGATGAGAGACGCAAGAGCAGCAGGAATCGGCTTCCCCCAATGAGAGCTGCTTGCACAGAACATAAAAAAATTGCCAGATTTGATAAAATATCTTTAAAAGAATTGAAAACTGCTAGAACAAAAATTCAGATGAAGGAGTATCTTGGCCTACGCCGTATGGGCTGCTACGGCTCGATAGGTCGATAGATAGATAGATAGACAGACAGACAGACAGGCAGGCAGACAGACAGACAGACAGACAGACAGACAGACAGACAGATAGACAGATAGATAGATAGATAGATAGATAGATAGATAGATAGATAGATAGATAGATAGATAGATAGATAGATAGATAGATAGATAGATAGATAGATAGATAGATAGATAGATAGATAGATAGATAGATAGATAGATAGATAGATAGATAGATAGATAGATAGATAGATAGATAGATAGATAGATAGATAGATAGATAGATAGATAGATAGATAGATAGGTTCTACTAATATAAATAGTCGGTTATCTAGTTTCTTGACTGTGTGGTTTACGAGTCTCATCGAATGCGGACAAGTTGAATTTTTTCT
The DNA here is from genome assembly GCA_032433765.1 of Megaustenia siamemsis. Classification (NCBI taxonomy): domain Eukaryota; kingdom Metazoa; phylum Mollusca; class Gastropoda; order Stylommatophora; family Ariophantidae; genus Megaustenia; species Megaustenia siamemsis. The sequence continues at coordinate 64,688,148 of JAVIAB010000041.1, read as the reverse complement.
TGGATCGACATAACATTGTGGCCCGGTGCATCCTTTAAAATTAGGTACAAGAGATGTTCTGTGTGGAAAATTGGACTGCCTGTTGTGAAGCTCACCATATATGTCCGTAATCAAGGAAAAGTTTGTGTCAAATATTTGATATTTTATTGTGCTGCCAGGTACAATTTTATTTTTCCACGAGAAGAGGTTGGAGTCTTGTATTTCACTGGTTGGTCTCGAGGCCGGCGTCTTGTCGGCGTCAGACAGGTTGTGGGCTCAAATCCCGGCTACACCGGTTGGGATTTTTATTTATGATTTCTCTCTGCGGCAACAACCCCTGGTCTCAGCAGCGAGGCCCGGCTTGAAACGTCAATTACTCATCGACGGAAAAAAAAAAATGAGTACCACCGAAGACAGAGTTATCTGCCTGTGCGGAGAGGGACACCTGTGCACACGGCTGCCAGGGAAAAATGGATTAACACGCAGAATTAAGTTCCTAGTCTCTAGGGACTTCGTCAGAGGTAAAAGCTGGCGAACAAAATAAAAAAAAATATATATGTTCTATATTGTTGTTCTATTTTTAAGTTCTATATTTCAGTTATACATTGTAGTTCTATATTTCAGTTCTATATTTCAGTTCTATATTTCAGTTCTATATTGTAGTTCTATATATCAGTTCTATACTGTAGTTCTATATTTCAGTTCTATATTGTAGTTCTATATTTCAGTTCTATATTGTAGTTCTATATTTCAGTTCTATATTGTAGTTCTATATTTCAGTTCTATATTGCAGTTCTATATTTCAGTTCTATATTGTAGTTCAATATTTCAGTTCTATATTGTAGTTCAATATTTCAGTTCTATACTGAAGTTCTATATTTCAGTTCTATATTGTAGTTCTATATTTCATTTCTATATTGTAGTTCTATATTTCAGTTCTATATTGTAGTTCTATATTTCAGTTCTATATTTCAGTTCTATATTGTAGTTCTATATTTCAGTTCTATACTGTAGTTCTATATTTCAGTTCTATATTGTAATTCTATATTTCATTTCTATATTGTAGTTCTATATTTCAGTTCTATATTGTATTTCTATATATCAGTTCTATACTGTAGTTCTATATTTCAGTTCTATATTGTAGTTCTATATTTCAGTTCTATATTGTAGTTCTTTATTTCAGTTCTATATTGTAGTTCTATATTTCAGTTCTATATTGCAGTTCTATATTTCAGTTCTATATTGTAGTTCAATATTTCAGTTCTATATTGTAGTTCAATATTTCAGTTCTATACTGTAGTTCTATATTTCAGTTCTATATTGTAATTCTATATTTCATTTCTATATTGTAGTTCTATATTTCAGTTCTATATTGTAGTTCTACATTTCAGTTCTATACCGTAATTCTATATTTCAGTTCTATATTTCAGTTCTATATTGTAGTTCTATATTTCAGTTCTATATTGTAGTTCTATATTTCAGTTCTATACTGTAGTTCTATATTTCAGTTCTATATTGTAGTTCTATATTTCAATTCTATATTGTAGTTCTATATTTCAGTTCTATATTGTAGTTCTATATTTCAGTTCTATATGTTAGTTTTATATTTCAGTTCTATATTGTAGTTCTATATTTCAGTTCTATATTATAGTTCTATATTTCAGTACTATACTGTAGTTCTATATTGCAATTCTATTTCTCTCTTCAACAAAACAAAAACCACTAACTACCACAGAAACAAAAATGTCCCCCAGCTAAATCCCATTAACACGTCACACATGATTTCGTTCGTTCACGGTTACATTCAATTTTCTCTATCATCATCAAGTACCGGGCCTACTGGCGCAGGTGATCATGTCTCTCCACAACTTTCGATCTCGGCAGCTATTTAACATTTCTGATGTTGACCTTCTGCCAAGCCATTCTCTTAAGCTGTCTGTTATTTGTTTCTCTTTGCTTCCCTCTTATCTCTTCGTCCCTCAATTTCTCCAGCTGTTACAATATATTCCAGTTGTTCTCTTCTCATTACATGGCCAAAAAATGATGATTGTTTCTTCCTAATATTGGAAATTAGCTCTCCTTTTGCTTTGACCTCTCTCAGAACATCTTCATTATCCTTCTTAGCTGTTCATGGTACTCTCAACATTCTTCTGTAAAACCACATTTCTACAGACTCAAGTGATTTTCTTGTCTGTTGTCCTATTGTCCATGATTCGCATCCATATTTTAAGACTGGCTCTATGTAACATTTAAGAACTCTTTTTCTTGTTTCTATTGTCAAAAATGGGTTGCATAGTATCTTCCTAATTTTTTGGAAAGCTGCTTTTGCCTGAGCCATTCCGCATCTCACCTCTTTTGTACATCTTCCGTCTGAGGTTAACAAAGTTTCCAAATAGTTAAATTCATTTACCTGTTTAAATATTGTTCCACTTATCTTTATTTTGCACTGAGGTGATGTCTTTTTCTTTGTTGTTACCATTACCTGTCTTTTTGCTATTAAGGCTGAGTCTTTTATTTTTGCTTTCTTTCACTATAATGTCCAACAATTCTTGTAACTCATTTTCACTCTTAGCGATTAAGACTGTACCATCAGCATACCTTAGATTATTTATATTATGACCTCCAATTGTTATTCCAGGCCTGTCCCTTATGGATCTTAAAATAATCTCACTATGAATATTAAACAAATCTGGTGACAGCACACAACCTTGTCTAACACCCTGTTTTATTTGTTGAAACATTCCCAATTGGTTCCCAGTTCTTATGGCCGCTGTTTATTGCCAGTACATGTTCTTTATTATTCTTAGATCTTTGCTGTCTACGTTTATGCTTTCTAAAATGTTGATTATTTCTTGGTGCTTTACTTTTCTCAATCACCGCCTCCACATTTTCACCTGTATAAATTATTACCTGTCAGAGACTTGCATCCTCGCCACTTTATCCAAACCTTCACCTCTAATATTCACTCCCATTATTCCATCGCATTTCCCCTCCTCCACTGGTAAACATTCCTCCTCTTCCACTTTACCTATTGTTTATTTAATGAAATATCTTACTTCACTCTTCTTATCTGAAATAAGTAAACCTAGGTATTCACGACCAATTTACTGTTTTAACCAATCATCTACTTCCTACGCGCAGGTAACAAACATACCGCCATCTTTAATTAACCGCTTCTGTCATTTTCTCACCTCTGGCTATTTTCGTCGGTGTCGTTCGTTACCTGTCACTATTCTCACCTGTAAACATTGTCACGTGTTATCCTTACCTGTGCTGAAACTAAAGTGAGAATATTCTCACGTAACATGTTACCTATTAAGTACCTTACTTGTGATTATCTCACCTTTTACTTGTATCATCCGCGGTTATCCCATATATGTTTATCTCACCTGTTACTTGTGTCATCCGCAGTTACCCCATATATGTTTATCTCATCTGTTACTTGTATCATCCGCAGTTACCCCATATATGTTTATCTCACCTGTTACTTGTGTCATCCGCAGTTATCCCATATATGTTTATCTCACCTGTTACTTGTATCATCCGCAGTTATCCCATATATGTTTATCTCACCTGTTACTTGTATCATCCGCAGTTATCCCAGATATGTTTATCTCACCTGTTACTTGTATCATCCGCAGTTATTCCATATATGTTTATCTCATCTGTTACTTGTATCATCCGCAGTTATCCCACGTGTGATTACCTCACCTGTTACTTTTCTCACATGTAACAATTTCTCCAGTTTCCCCAGCAGTAACGAATAAGCCTGTTACTTTTCTTTCCTGTAATTATTTCACCTGTTAACTTCTACACTTTTAGCTATTTCACTTTGCTGTTCCTGCTTGTGTAAATGACTTCTGTCATTCCATTCTCAACTATTATACTCATTAGGTTTAACTATTCGCATTTGTCATTCTACTCACCTGAGACTATTCTCACCTATTATACTCACTACGTTTAACTATTCTCATTTGTCATTCTACACACCTGAGACTATTCTCACCTGTCATTTACCTCACCCTGCCAACATTTTCCTGTCAATCTAGTCAAGTTCCTAAAGCGGGAGTAAACTATTTGTTTTTTCTTTATAAAGAGAGCAATCACCTTTTTTCCCCTCCACGTTTCTGTGCCAAGTGTAATCATCCACAGCTGCACAAACAACCAAGCAACACCCAAGAGTGTTGATGTCGCATATTTGGCTCTAAAAAAACTTCAAAACGAAGCAGTCACCTGTTCCATGTTGACAACTGCGTTGACTTAGAAGCATCGGATAGAGGGAAAAAGTAGATCTAGAAATGGTTGGATCACTGAAATAGCAGACATCATGATAAGCTGGATACAGAAGGAATACCTCGTAGCATTGACCAACATATCTCATGCTTGTTCGACGCTGAAAGGTAATAGAAGAACATAAAGCAATGCAGCTCTATTTTTATGAGTGATGCTACATTTTGTAACCGCTCTGATAAAAACCTTGAGATACCCATCGAGTTCATGTGTATTGTCTTCCTCTTTCCTTCCTCATTTGCCTTTCAGCGTCGAGGGGAGATATAATTTGAGGGCTTTTGCTCTTCTGTTGGCCTCTCCTGCTGTTATGTTTCTTAGTTATTCTAATAGTCTCTCACTCAATCTTTTTTGTGGTCGACCCTTGGGTCTGGTGTTCTCGCAACGTTAAGTTTCGTTGCCTATTGTTTTGATCTTTCTGCCTTATCACGTGGCCAAACCATTTTATATGTTGTTTCTTTATGTGAGATATGTCAGGAATTATTTCTACCCTTTATCTTTTCTCAGTTCTTCATTTCTGATCTTATCGCTCTTCGTCTAACACATTTCATCTCCGTAGAGGTTATTATTCTTGTTTTTTTTCTTGAATCTAGGGTCCAAGTCTGGCATTGGTAACACACCAATATCGAGTTATCCTTGCTCTCTACTCTACTTATCGCGTTCTCAATGCTATCTACTCTAATTATCGAGTTCTCCGTGCACTCTACTCTACTTATCCAGTACCCAGTGCTCTCTTCTCTACTTATCGAGTTCTTCGTGCTCTCACTCTACTTATCGAGTACTCAGTGCTCTCTCTACTCTACCTATCGAGTTATCCGTGCTCTCTACTCTACTTATCGCGTTTTCCGTGCTCTCTACTCTACTTATCGAGTTCTCATGCTCTCTACTCTACTTATCGAGTTCTCCGTGCTCTCTACTCTACTTATCGAGTTCTCCGTGCTCTCTACTCTACTTATCGAGTTCTCCGTGCTCTCTACTCTACTTATCGAGTTTTCCGTGCTCTCTACTCTACTTATCGAGTTCTCATGCTCTCTACACTACCTATCGAGTTCTCCGTGCTCTGTACTCTACTTATCGAGTTTTCCGTGCTCTCTACTCTACTTATCGAGTTCTCCGTGCTCTCTACTCTACTTATCGAGTTCTCCGTGCTCTCTACTCTACTTATCGAGTTTTCCGTGCTCTCTACTCTACTTATTGAGTTCTCCGTGCTCTCTACTCTACTTATCGCATTCTCAATGCTCTCTACTCTACTTATCGAGTTCTCCGTGATCTATACCCTACTTATCGTGTTCTCAGTGCTTTCTACTCTACTTATCGAGTTCTCCGTGCTCTATACCCTACTTATCGCATTCTCAATGCTCTCTACTCTACTTATCGCATTCTCAATGCTCTCTACTCTACTTATCGCATTCTCAATGCTCTCTACTCTACTTATCGAGTTCTCCGTGCTTTCTACTCTACTTATCGAGTTCCCAATGCTGTCCACTCCACTTATCGAGTTCTCAATGCTCTCTACTCTACTTATCGAGTTCTCATGCTCTCTACTCTACTTATCGAATTCTCAAGGCTCTCTACTCTACTTATCGAGTTCTCATGCTCTCTACTCTACTTATCGCATTCTCAATGCTCTCTACTCTACTTATCGAGTTCTCATGCTCTCTACTCTACTTATCGCATTCACAATGCTCTCTACTCTACTTATCGAGTTCTCATGCTCTCTACTCTACTTATCGCATTCTCAATGCTCTCTACTCTACTTATCGAGTTCTTAATGCTCTCTACTCTACTTATCGCATTCTCAATGCTCTCTACTCTACTTATCGAGTTCTCAATGCTCTCTACTCTACTTATCGCATTCTCAATGCTCTCTACTCTACTTATCGAGTTCTCATGCTCTCTACTCTACTTATCGAGTTTTCATGCTCTCTACTCTACTTATCGCATTATCAATGCTCTCTACTCTACTTATCGCATTCTCAATGCTCTCTACTCTACTTATCGCATTCTCAATGCTCTCTACTCTACTTATCGCATTCTCAATGATCTCTACTCTACTTATCGCATTCTCAATGCTCTCTACTCTACTTATCGCATTCTCAATGCTCTCTACTCTACTTATCGCATTCTCAATGCTCTCTACTCTACTTATCTTATTCTCAATGCTCTCTACTCTACTTATCGAGTTCTCAATGCTCTCTACTCTACTTATCGCATTCTCAATGCTCTCTACTCTACTTATCGAGTTCTCAATGCTCTCTACTCTACTTATCGCATTCTCAATGCTCTCTACTCTACTTATCGCATTCTCAATGCTCTCTACTCTACTTATCGAGTTCTCAATGCTCTCTACTCTACTTATCGCATTCTCAATGCTCTCTACTCTACTTATCGAGTTCTCCGTGCTCTCTACTCCACTTATCGAGTTCTCCGTGCTCTCTACTCTACTTATCCAGTTCTCCTCGTTTTGTTGTTCAAATTTTACCGTTGGAATGAACATTGGTTGGAATGTCCATTGTCAGTTTTTGCAAAATCCCGCACACCAAACATTAGAATGCTTTGTTTCTGTGGTTGGAAATACAAAGACGACCTTTATCATTGTAGCCGAAACAACTTAATTCTGCAACAATTATCTGATAGACGTACATTGCGGGAACTCCATTAATTGTTTGTTTAGCAACTTAAGTAAGATAGGCACATGTGCTAAGGCAATTCCATTCGTCATTGACCATGTTCGGATGAGCCGTTTTCGCCGCAGTCTGTTTTCATACGACATGTTTTCGTCGTAGCCTGATTTTATGTGAGTGTTCTTTGCACATTTTACCACACACAAAAAGGCGTCTGTTTTTGGGTGAGGCGTTCTCACACATTCTGCCTCACACAACTGGGCCTAAGTTTTTCTTCTCTGCTCCACGAGAGGTAAATACAAAACAAAATAAATAAACATTGCGTACGTGCCAGACGTGTATTTTATGTTTGAATTTCCGAGACCAAAGAGAGCCAATTCGTGTTATATATCGTACCATGGTCATTTGGAGGAAATGGTAATGTGTATGTATTGTTTTTATTATCATTGCTTGTGTTTGTCCCTATCATTAATCGTGTCTTGACATTAGCAATGTTAGACCGATAGAGTACCCTGACCATAGGCAAGGCAGTTAGAGTACCCTGACCGTCGGCAAGGCAGTTAGAGTACCCTGACCGTCGGCAAGGCAGTTAGAGTACCCTGACCGTCGGCAAGGCAGTTAGAGTACCCTGACCGTCGGCAAGGCAGTTAGAGTACCCTGACCGTCGGCAAGGCAGTTAGAGTACCCTGACCGTCGGCAAGGCAGTTAGAGCACCCTGACCGTCGGCAAGGCAGTTAGAGTACCCTGACCGTCGGCAAGGCAGTTAGAGTACCCTGACCGTCGGCAAGGCAGTTAGAGTACCCTGACCGTCGGCAAGGCAGTTAGAGTACCCTGACCGTCGGCAAGGCAGTTAGAGTACCCTGACCGTCGGCAAGGCAGTTAGAGCACCCTGACCGTCGGCAAGGCAGTTAGAGCACCCTGACCGTCGGCAAGGCAGTTAGAGTACCCTGACCGTCGGCAAGGCAGTTAGAGTACCCTGACCGTCGGGCATGCAATTAGAGTACCCTGACCATCGGCAAAGCAGTTTGAGTACCCTGACCGTCGGCAAGGCAGTTAGAGTGTCCTGACCGTCGCAAGGCAGTTAGAGTACCCTGACCGTCGGGCATGCAATTAGAGTACCCTGACCATCGGCAAGGCAGTTAGAGTACCCTGACCGTCGGGCATGCAATTAGAGTACCCTGACCATCGGCAAAGCAGTTAGAGTACCCTGACCGTCGGCAAGGCAGTTAGAGTGTCCTGACCGTCGCAAGGCAGTTAGAGTACCCTGACCGTCGGCAAGGCAGTTAGAGTACCCTGACCGTCGGCAAGGCAGTTAGAGTACCCTGACCGTCGGCAAGGCAGTTAGAGTACCCTGACCGTCGGCAAGGCAGTTAGAGTATCAAGAGCAGCTTAAGATAGCTGGAGTACTCAGATAGTCGGTAAGACAGCAAGAGTGCACTGAACGTTGGCAAGACAGGTAGAGTACCATGAGCAGCTTAAGTTAGCTAGAGTACTCAGATAGTCAGTAAGACAACAAAAGTGCACTGAACGTCGGCAAGACAGCTAGAGTACCATGAGCAATTTAAGATAGCTGGAGTACTCAGATAGTCGGTAAGACAGCAAGAGTACACTGAACGTTGGCAAGACAGCTAGAGAACCCAGAGTGACTGAACGATAGTTAGTGTACCCTTAGCGGCTGCAAGACAGAGTATACTGACCGTCGGCAAGACAGCTAGAGTACCTTGGCCACCTGTAAGAGAGCTAGAATACTTTGACCGCCTGCAAGACAGTTAGAGTACTTTGACCACCTACAAGACAGCTAGAGTACCCTGACCGTCAGGAAGACAGCTAGAGTACCCTGAACTTAGGTTTGTAAGACAGCTGGAGTACCCAGACCGCCAGGAAGACAGCTAGAGTACCCTGAACTTAGGTCAGTAAGACAGCTGGAGTACCCAGACCACCAGCAAGACAGCTGGAGTACTCAGACCGCCTGAAAGACAGCTAGAGTACCCTGAACTTAGGTCAGTAAGACAGCTGGAGTACCCTGACCGCCAGGAAGACAGCTAGAGTACCCTGAACTTAGGTCAGTAAGACAGCTGGAGTACCCTGACCGCCAGGAAGACAGCTAGAGTACCCTGAACTTAGGTCAGTAAGACAGCTGGAGTAACCTGATCATTATTTAAACTTTAACAGCGAGAGTTCTACTTCCGGTAGGTTCTGCCAAAGTGAACGGGTTGGAGTGGGCAGGGATGAGATAAAGGGGCGTCTTGGTTCTCTAGGTGCAGGTTGGGGGGGGGGGGGAGAGGGGCTGATAACTCTAGCTTTGTAGAAATGACACGAACTAGAGAAACGACAGTAGAGGGATCGACGTCCGCACTTTGGGGCGGTTCCATAACCGGTAATTTAAACAAAACATAAAGAAAACAAACACATATGTCATGTGCTAACTTGATCTTGAACCTTCCCGCGCCACGTGACGTCACATAGAGCTTGTAGTGTTTGTCGCCACCCATCTCTATTCTGGTCGAGATGTTCGATCTTATCTAATGAGTCTATGACTGTCAACTTTGCTTCTCTTATAAGTGTTACTTTCAGTGTCTCTCGGCGTCTTTCTCTTTATTTTGTATCCTGATGTTTCCCATAAAAGTGCCTGTTTTGGAATTCTCTTGTTGTCTCTTCTCAGCACATGTCTGACATATGTCCTTATTCTCTTCCTAATTGTAGATGAGATCGTTGGTTGCATGGCCTTTTCTCTTATCTATATATTAATCTTGAACTCATTCCATCATACACTAACCTTGTGCACTGACATGTGCTGACTGCAACACCCGAGATAGCACTTGCTTGCTGGATTATAATAACAATGATCGAAGTGCGCGAATTGACAGAAATAACAAGCGAAGTCATCAGGGATGCAAAATGAGATAAGAAAAATGTGATGGAGTTGGAAGCTTAATCCAAAGAAAAAAAAAAAGAAACAAAAACTCATCGAAAGAGAGGCTGACTACGGAGAGTCTATCGGGAGGAGATTTGAAATAGAGATATACTTTTGGATCAGACAAGAGGCGTGCTGAGAAGGACGAACGCAGACTGCACGAAACAAATTAAATCTGTCGTTCACTTACAAGACGACCCAAGAAGCACTGGCCACTGGCTACCTTGTCGATCTGTGACCAAGGAAAGAAGAATCACGAATGTGTAACATCGATTCTCTCCTCGGGGTTTGGTAACCACTGGTCTAGACCAGGGGGAATTAACCCCGGAGACTAAGAGTGTCATGTTGTCAGTCAAGGGAGATATCTTGTGGTCTGGCAACGCCAAGACATTAATCTATTGTGACTCTTATATTACCACCTTCTCATAATCTGCACAGACCTACGGTTGTTATAGCAAAGCGCTAGGTCTTGTCAATGTCTGTTCATTGAACCGGTTATTTATTACTAGTACATTGGTTTCAAGCTGGCTAAGACGATCATGCATCTCCACAACTTCATTCTCCTTATTATTTTATGTCTCGAAAGCTTATTCCCTTTTCTCTATGTTAGACTTTTCTAGTATTTTCTTATTTTTTTTTTTACAAATGTTTAAAAAATTGATCTCCGTCTGTCCACTCTCCCGTCCGTCTGGTCTGTTGAGTCTGTCTGTCAGGTCTGTTGAGTCTGTCTGTCAGGTCTGTTGAGTCTGTCTGTCAGGTCTGCCTGCCTTTGTAACTAAACTAACATTCAATCTCAAGTCAACATGATATCGGTTCTCAATGCACAAATTCAAGCGCTTTATTTATCTTATTCTCTATGCCCTCTACTAATCTCATTCTCTATGCCCTCTACTAATCTCATTCTCCATGTCCTCTACTAATCTCATTCTCCATGCCCTCTACTAATCTCATTCTCCATGTCCTCTACTAATCTCATTCTCTATGCCCTCTACTAATCTCATTCTCTATGCCCTCTACTAATCTCATTCTCTATGCCCTCTACTAATCTCATTCTCTATGCCCTCTACTAATCTCATTCTCCATGTCCTCTACTAATCTCATTCTCCATGTCCTCTACTAATCTCATTCTCCATGTCCTCTACTAATCTCATTCTCCATGTCCTCTACTAATCTCATTCTCCATGTCCTCTACTAATCTCATTCTCCATGTCCTCTACTAATCTCATTCTCTATGCCCTCTAATAATCTCATTCTCTATGCCCTCTACTAATCTCATTCTCCTTGTCCTCTACTAATCTCATTCTCCATGTCCTATACTAATCTCATTCTCCATGTCCTCTACTAGTCTCATTCTCCATGTCCTCTACTAATCTCATTCTCCATGCCCTCTACTAATCTCATTCTCCATGTCCTCTACTAATCTCATTCTCTATGCCCTCTACTAATCTCATTCTCCATGTCCTCTACTAATCTCATTCTCCTTGCCCTCTACTAATCTAATTCTCCATGTCCTCTACTAATCTCATTCTCCATGTCCTCTACTAATATCATTCTCCATGCCCTCTACTAATCTCATTCTCCATGCCCTCTACTAATCTCATTCTCCTTACCCTCTACTAATCTCATTCTCCATGCCCTCTACTAATCTCATTCTCCATGTCCTCTACTAATCTCATTCTCCTTGCCCTCTACTAATCTCATTCTCCATGTCCTCTACTAATCTCATTCTCCTTGCCCTCTACTAATCTCATTCTCCATGTCCTCTACTAATCTCATTCTCCATGTCCTCTACTAATCTCATTCTCCATGTCCTCTACTAATCTCATTCTCCATGCCCTCTACTAATCTCATTCTCCATGCACTCTACTAATCTCATTCTCCATGCCCTCTACTAATCTCATTCTCCATGTCCTCTACTAATCTCATTCTCCTTGCCCTCTACTAATCTCATTCTCCATGTCCTCTACTAATCTCATTCTCCTTGCCCTCTACTAATCTCATTCTCCATGTCCTCTACTAATCTCATTCTCCATGTCCTCTACTAATCTCATTCTCCATGTAATCTACTTATCGCGTTCTCAATGCTCTCTACTCTATTTATCGTGTTCTCAAAACTCTCTACTCTACTTATCGTGTTCTCAATGCTCTCTACTCTACTTATCGTGTTCTCAATGCTCTCTACTTTACTTATCTCATTCCCATTGCTCTCTATTCTACTTATCGCATTCTCAATGCTGTCTACTCTACTAATCGCGTTCTCCATGCTCTCTGCTCTATTTATCGCGTTCTCCATGTTTTCTACTATACGTATTGAGTTTTCCGTGCTCTCTACTCTACTAATCGCGTTCTCCGTGATCTCTACTGTACTTACCTCATTCCAAATGCTCTCTACTCTACTAATCGCGTTATCCGTGCTCTCTACTCTACTTATCTCATTCCCAATGATCTCTACTCTACTTATCTCATTCCCAATGCTCTCTACTCTACTTATCGTTTTCTCAAACTCTCTACTTTACTTATCTCATTCCCAATGCTCTCTACTCTACTTATCGCATTCTCAATGCTCTCTGCTCTATTTATCGCGTTCTCCATGTTCTCTACTATACGTATTGAGTTTTCCGTGCTCTCTACTCTACTTATCGCATTCTCAATGCTGTCTACTCTACTAATCGCATTCTCCATGCTCTCTGCTCTATTTATCGCGTTCTCCATGTTCTCTACTATACGTATTGAGTTTTCCGTGCTCTCTACTCTACTTATCGCGTTCTCAATGCTCTCTACTCTACTTACCTCATTCCAAATGCTCTCTACTCTACTTATCGCGTTCTCAATGCTCTCTACTTTACTAATCGCGTTCTCCGTGCTCTCTACTCTACTTATCTCATTCCCAATGCTCTCTACTCTACTTATCTCATTCCCAATGCTCTCTACTCTACTTATCTCATTCCCAATGCTCTCTACTCTACTTATCTCATTCCCAATGCTCTCTACTCTACTTATCTCATTCCCAATGCTCTCTACTCTACTTATCTCATTCCCAATGCTCTCTACTCTACTTATCTCATTCCCAATGCTCTCTACTCTACTTATCGCGTTCTCAAAGCTCTCTACTCTACTTATCTCATTCCCAATGATCTCTACTCTACTTATCGCGTTCTCAAAGCTCTCTACTCTACTTATCTCATTCCCAATGATCTCTATTCTACTTATCGCGTTCTCCGAGTTTTGTTGTTCACATTTTACCACAATGTCTATCCAGAGTCAGCTCAAGCCGTGTTATAGTATCATCAGGTGCGCCTGGGTCAGTAGCTGAAGTAGAATTGTTTAAAAAAGTATAGAACTCTAGAATAACAACTGACAGTAGAATTGTTAAATAAGTATAGAACTCTAGAATAGCAACTTACAGTAGAATTGTTAAATAAGTATAGAGCTCTAAAATACCCACGGTAGAATTGTTAAATAAGTATAGAACTTTAGAATAGCAACTGACAGTAGAATTGTTAAATATGTATAGAGCTCTAAAATACCCACAGTAGAATTGTTATAAGTATAGAGCTCTAGAATAGCCACTGACAGTAGAATTGTTAAAAAGTATAGAGCTCTAAAACAGCCACTGACAGTAGAATTGTTAAATAAGTATAGAGCTCTAGAACAGCCACTAACAGTAGAATTGTTAAATAAGTATAGAGCTCTAGAATAGCCACTGTCACTAGAATTGTTAAATAAGTATAGAACTCTAGAATAGCCACTGACAGTAGAATTGTTAAATAAGTATAGAGCTCTAGAATAGCCACTGACAGTAGAATTGTTAAATAAATATAGAGCTCTAAAACAGCCACTGACAGTAGAATTGTTAAATAAGTTTAGAACTCTAGAATAGCCACTGACAGTAGAATTGTTAAATAAGTATAGAGCTCTAAAACAGCCACTGACAGTAGAATTGTTAAATAAATATAGAGCTCTAGAACAGCCACTGACAGTAGAATTGTTAAATAAGTATAGAACTCTTGAATAGCCACTGACAGTAGAATTGTTAAATAAGTATAGAGCTCTAGAACAGCCACTGACAGTAGAATTGTTAAATAAGTATAGAGCTCTAGAATAGCCACTGACAGTAGAATTGTTAAATAAGTATAGAACTTTAGAACAGCCACTGACAGTAGAATTGTTAAATAAGTATAGAGCTCTAGAATAGCCACTGACAGTAGAATTATGAAGATAACCGTTCAATCTGAAGTCTCAAGCAACAACTGTTGTAAACCTAATCCAATTTTGTGTGAATCATGGTTGTGTTATAATAATCTCCGAATTCGGAGTTATCTACCTGTGCGGCGAGGGACCCCTGTGCACACGGGCTGCAAGAGAAAAATGGATTAACACGCAAAATTCAGTTCCTAGTTTCTAGGGACTTCGTCAGAGTTGAAAGCTGGCGAACGCAACAACAATAACAATAACAACAACAACAACAAAAACAACAACAAAAACAATAACAACAACAACAACAACAACAACAACGACAACAACAAAAACAACAACAAAAACGACAACAACAACAATATGAAGTTGATGACAAAGACGACGATCTAATAAACTAGATTTACATTACATCATAGTCGGTGATCTCTATCTTTCGTTCGCCTGAAGAAGTATTGTCTATATCTGCAATGTCATTTCCTGTGTAAATCTCACTGTCTTTAGTAATTCTTGCAGTGGCCCATATAGTTTTGTCTGCTGTGTTGTACCTATGGACCAATGGATTTTCCTCAGTCTACAACTGTATATTCAGTATTCAGTGCAGTTTTGAAGTATGTGTTCAGCAGTCTGGGGCGCTTGTCCACATGTACATGTAGTGGAGGTGCCGATCTTGAATTGTGTTTACATGTAACTGTGGAGTCGATTGTGTTCTGTTCTGAGACGTATAATGATAACTTTGAATGAACTTTTGTGATGTCAAGAATATTGTGCAGTTTCCTTATCATTGTCGACTTGTGTGTAGCCCCCTTCTGTATTCATACACATTTTGCAATAATCGTAATCTCCTTGATTAATCATGTTCTGGTATTATTGTTTAAGAGCTACTATTTCCCCTTAGTAAAGTAATGTCCCGTGGCATATATCATAGAAGAGTTAATATTTCACTTTACAGAGACACAACATTTGGAGATGAGGAGTCCAGTGCTCTTCCTCGCTTTCGTAACATTTACAGGTAGCCAGTTAGCCATTCCTTTGTTAAATGGGGTCGACTGGGGATAGTATGGGTTTAAACCTTCGGTCACGTAATCGTCATGCTAGATCTCTAGCTGTTCTCTGCTGGTTTTCTCTGTGCCACATTGTTTTCCTTGATAATGTTTTGCAACATTTTGTCTATTGGGGTTTATATTTTGACAAATTTTAATAAGAAACCAAATTTAAGCAGAAGTTTATCAAATTTATGAACAAGTTCGAAATTACAAGTTTATTTTAGAAACCAAATGAATACAAAAGTTTAAAACTAACGACTTCACGTAAGCTCACAGTTTCAATTAAAATAAGAAATCTTTTAACATCAGTACACTAATTTCATATGGAAATCGTTACCCTCTTTTTGCTACTTCGCTCAATGTTAGTGCAAGAAAGATCCAGATGGAGGTGTTGTCATCCTCTCTTATATTACCCGTCTCAGTTTCAGAGCCAGGCATTAATTTTGACTAAACTGAACCGATTGAGTCTTGCTCGTACAACATGCAAGTTAGTCATTTGAGTTTTGGCTTCAGTGGATGATAACATCATAGTAAAATGACGAGATTAAACATTTGATTGGACATCAGTCGCTCTAGTGGAAATACTCGCTCTGACTTCTCTGTATTTTAGGTCCGCCCAGAGGCGTAACGAGATGATGTAAAGGGCGGTTGTGCGACGTGTCTAATTCTTAAGAAACATACGAAAAAAAAAAAGTAAAGTACCCCCGTCACGCCAAGTGGCGTATAGGGAATATGGTGTTAGTGACCATAAATTTTACAGACTTTCGACACATGATTTTTGGGGTAATGTGGTCGGTATTACACCCGTGCCGCTTTACTTTCCCAGAAAAAATCCGGTACCCATTAAAGGCTGGGTGAATTTGATTTAGTTTTGTCATCTCCATTGTATTGTATCTATGTATACTTGCACGTTAATTACTAATCACTAGTCGATCATTTTCCAAGACTCAGCACTGACTCACTTTTCTGACTCACTCAATTTTTTTTTACTAATTGACCACAGAATATCTTTCCTAACTTACCCCATGAGTATATTTCCAAACGTTTCCTGACATATAGTTCCTGTTTTACATCAGACACTCACTTCCTAACTCACACAGGACTAATTTATCATTTATTCTCCCTCGTGTCCTCCTCGTCCTTAGATTGTTAAATATGTCAATGTACCAATGACTCGGTGTATACGAGCTTAGCTTACCACGTGCTTTTCTGCCCTTACTCTAGGTAATATGGCGTTATTGGCCATAATTTTACAGACCTTCGGCACATGATTTTTGGGGTAATGTGGTCAGCATTACGCCGGTGCCGCTTTACTTCCCTGTAAAAAAATCCGGTACCCATTTAAGGCTGGGTGAACCTAGAAGTCGTCGATCAGGATCGAATCCTGCCTCCTGTCCTTACTAGTCCAGTTCATTAACCACTGAGCTATCACAGCTCCCAGAAATACTGCAATATAACGCACACATATTTTACAAAATCTCACCCTTGTGCTCCCCACCTGAAATATCTCGACAGACCATCTTCTCGACTTCTTTGAAAGGCATATTTCAATCTATCTATTGACCTTTCGGGCCGTAGCCGGCCCATAGGGCATAGACCCGGATACTCTTTCTATTTATCTAAATTTTTATTCTAGACGTTTTCAATCCTTGTAAAGATCTTTTATCATATCTCGCCATTTGTCTCTATTCTGTGCAAGCAACTCAGTGAGGGAGCAGATTACCGCTGCTTTTGCCTCTCTCATCAGTGTTCTTCTCAGTGTCTCTCTGGGTCGGTCTCATTTCCTCTTACCTGTTGTTTCCCACATAAGGGTTTGCTTTGTTATTCAGTTATTATCTCTCCTCATTATATGTCCAACGTATGACCATCGTCTTTTCTTTATTACTGAAGATATTAGTGGTTGATTGGCGATTTCTTTAATTTTATTCATTTGTTTTGAATTCGTTCCACGCTATACCAAGTATTTTACTTAGACATTTATTTTCGAATGCGTTCAACTTTGTTTCTATATCTCTTGTTGTTTTCCAGCTCTCACATGCATACACGTAAGGGTTCATATTACGTTTGATTTGAATAGTCTAAGTTTTGTGTTTGTGCTGATGAATTTGATTTCTACAACTTGTCATGGCTTCTGAAAAACACTGCTGCTTTAGTTACTCTGATTTTAATTTCCTTACTTGTATCCCCTTCCCGATCAATCCTGATATTTAATTATAAATAAAACAATAATCTTGAACTCCCTTCATCTCTTTGTCTTACCATATTTGATCTCCCTCAGATCCCCGTGAATATCTTGGTCTGTCATTGGTTGGTGTTCTCAATTTACTCCACCAATCAGACGTAAAACAAAGCTCGAGCAAGCCCAGAAATCCTTGCGCATTTCTCACGTGCCGATCATTACGTTGGAGTCCTGAAAATGCCCGAAGAAATGAGAAAACAAACTCTAGCTATCCGAAAACCGAAAATGGCAATTTCAAACCTGCTTGGCTACGACTATTCTTGTCTGTTAAGCTGCCTAAACTTGCTGGTTCGATATCTGTTCTTTTGTTTTCCATTCTCTTGTGGTGCTGTGGTTTTTGAGTGACTGTATTGTCTGGCGTTTCCGCCGACAAAGATTTTGAATTTTCATTTTTGTTCTTGACCTTTCATGTTTCTAGACTAGGTTTACTTCCGGGTCATTGTTATGTGCGTGTTTTTCTGATCCTTCAGTTGATGTCGATCTGTTGATACGGGGAAAACATCTTAGGGAGATCTCAAGATAACTTGTTGCTTTATAAATATTCCTTTTTTCTTTCTTACATCTTTCTTTCGTTCATACATCTTTCGTTCATCTATCTTTCTTTATTTCTATTTTTTCGTTAATTTTTCTTTATTTCTTTTTTAGTCATTCATTACTTTATTCTTTTTTTATTTGTGTGTGTGTGTGTGCTTTATTTTAGTCGGGCTGTTCCTAGCACTTTCTTTATCTCTCTCAAAAGTCACTTTTGAAGCATCTATATTTTCATCATCTTTGTTCAGTTAGTTTTGTCCCAAGTAGCAATTTTTGTTTTAATTCAATTTCGCTATGCGGGTTTTTACTTTCTCATTCTGTTGTTCTCTCTGTAGCCAGCGTGAATGTAGAATTCTTTTATCCTTTATGTGCAATACCTTCTTTATCTTATCTTATCTTATCTTATCTTATCTTATCTTATCTTATCTTATCTTATCTTATCTATCTTATCTTATCTATCTTATCTTATATATCTTATCTTATCTTATCTTATCTTATCTTATCTTATCTTATCTTATCTTATCTTATCTAATATTATCTTATTTTATCTTATCTTATCTTATCTTATCTTATCTATCTTATCTTATCTTACCTAAAATTACCAAACTCGACTACATTCTCTACCAGCCCTCACTCAATTTATGCAAGTTTAAAAAAACGATGACAATTGTTGGAAGATAAGAGAACTAAATAAGAGTAAGCAAAATATAATTAAATAAGAGGTACCTGGAAATAACAAAACAGTTTACAAAACGAGAAGTGTAATGGAAACTAAGCAGAAAACAAAAAAAATGTTGTTGTATATAAAAAGGAATCACAATATATAAAGTCTCACGTGTGCACAAGATAAGATGGGAAACATAGTTCTGGGTTAAAAGTTCAAGAGCGCTTCGTTCGGAACTTCTAGCATTATCTCTCTGAGATCTTCTAGCATTATCTCTCTGAAATCTTCTAGCATTATCTCTCTGAGATCTTCTAGCATTATCTCTCTTAGATCTTCTAGCATTATCTCTCTTAGATCTTCTAGCATTATCTCTCTGAGATCTTCTAGCATTATCTCTCTGAAATCTTCTAGCATTATCTCTCTGAGATCTTCTAGAATTATCTCTCTTAGATCTTCTAGCATTATCTCTCTGAGATCTTCTAGCATTATCTCTCTGAGATCTTCTAGAATTATCTCTCTGAGATCTTCTAGAATTATCTCTCTGAGATCTTCTAGCATTATCTCTCTGAGATCTTCTAGCATTATCTCTCTGAGATCTTCTAGCATTATCTCTCTTAGATCTTCTAGCATTATCTCTCTTAGATCTTCTAGAAATAACCTCTCTTTTAGATCTTCTAGCATTATCTCTCTCAGATCTTCTAGCAGTATTTCTCTCAGATCTTCTAGCAATGTCTCTCTCAGGTCTTCTAGCAATGTCTCTCTCAGATCTTCTAGCAATGTCTCTCACAGATCTTCTAGCAATGTCTCTCTCAGGTCTTCTAGCAATGTCTCTCTCATGTCTTCTAGCAATGTCTCTCTCAGGTCTTCTAGCAATGTCTCTCTCAGATCTTCTAGCAATGTCTCTCTCAGGTCTTCTAGCAATGTCTCTCTCAGGTCTTCTAGCAATGTCTCTCTCAGATCTTCTAGCAATGTCTCTCTCAGGTCTTCTAGCAATGTCTCTCTCAGGTCTTCTAGCAATGTTTCTCTCAGATCTTCTAGCAATGTCTCTCTCAGATCTTCTAGCAATGTCTCTCTCAGGTCTTCTAGCAATGTCTCTCTCAGGTCTTCTAGCAATGTCTCTCTCAGGTCTTCTAGCAATGTGTCTCTCAGGTCTTCTAGCAATGTCTCTCTCAGGTCTTCTAGCAATGTCCCTCTCAGATCTTCTAGCAATGTCTCTCTCAGATCTTCTAGCAATGTCTCTCTCAGGTATTCTAGCAATGTCTCTCTCAGATCTTCTAACAATGTCTCTCTCAGGTCTTCTAGCAATGTCTCTCTCAGATCTTCTAGCAATATCTCTCTCAAGTCTTCTAGCAGTATTTCTCTCAGATCTTCTAGCAATGTCTCTCTCAGGTCTTCTAGCAATGTCTCTCTCAGGTCTTCTAGCAATGTCTCTCACAGATCGTCTATCAGTTTTTCTCTCAGATCATCTAGCAGTGTTTCTCTCAGATCTTCTAGCAATGTTTCTCTCAGACCTTCATTCGATGTCTCTCTCATATCTTCGAGCAGTATTTCTCTCAGATCTTCTAGCAATGTCTCTCTCAGGTCTTCTAGCAATGTCTCTCTCAGATCTTCTAGCAATATCTCTCTCAGATCTTCTAGCAGTATTTCTCTCAGATCTTCTAGCAATGTCTCTCTCAGGTCTTCTAGCAATGTCTCTCTCAGGCCTTCTAGCAATGTCTCTCTCAGATCGTCTAGCAGTTTTTCTCTCAGATCCTCTAGCAGTGTTTCTCTCAGATCTTCTAGCAATGTTTCTCTCAGACCTTCATTCGATGTCTCTCTCATATCTTCTAGCAGTATTTCTCTCAGATCTTCTAGCAGTATATCTCTCAGATCTTCTAGAGGTGTTTCTCTCAGATCTTCATTCGATGTCTCTCTCAGATATTTTAGCAATGTCTCTCTTAGATCTTTTAGCAGTGTCTCTCACAGATCTTCTAGCAGTGTCTCTCTCAGATCTTCTAGCAGTGTCTCTCTCAGATCTTCTAGCAATGTCTCTCTCAGATCTTCTAGCAGTGTATCTCTCGGATCTTCTAGCAATGTCTCTCTCAGATATTCTAGCAGTGTCTCTCTCAGGTCTTCTAGCAATGTCTCTCTTAGATATCTTCTATCAATGTCTCTCTCAGATCGTCTAGCAGTGTTTCTCTCATTTCTTCTAGCTGTGTCTCTCTCAGATCGTCTAGCAGTGTTTCTCTCAGATCCTCTAGCAGAGTTTCTCTCATATCTTCTAGCAGTCTTTCTCTCAGATCCTCTAACAGTGTTTCTTTCGGATCCTCTAACAGTGTTTCTTTCGGATCCTCTAGCAGTGTTTCTCTCATATAGTCTATCAGTGTTTCTCTCAGATCCTCTAGCAGTGTTTCTCTCAGATCGTCTAGCAGTATTTCTCTCAGATTCTATATCAGTGCTTCTTTCATATCTTCTAGCAGTGTTTCTCTAAGATCGTCTAGCAGCGTTTCTCTCAGATCTTCTAGCAGTGTCTCTCTCAGATCTTCTAGCAGTTTTTCTCTCAGATTGTCTAGCAGTTTTTCTCTCATATCCTCTAGCTGTGTTTCTCTCGGATTTTCTAGCAGTGTTTCTCTCAGATCTTCTAGCAGTGTTTATCTCAGGTCTTCTAGCAATGTCTCTCTCAGGTCTTCTAGCAATGTCTCTCTCAGGTCTTCTAGCAATGTCTCTCTCAGATCGTCTAGCAGTTTTTCTCTCAGATCCTCTAGCAGTGTTTCTCTCAGTTCTTCTAGCAATGTTTCTCTCAGACCTTCATTCGATGTCTCTCTCATATCTTCTAGCAGTATTTCTCTCAGATCTTCTAGCAGTATATCTCTCAGATCTTCTAGAGGTGTTTCTCTCAGATCTTCATTCGATGTCTCTATCAGATCTTCTAGCAATGTCTCTCTTAGATCTTTTAGCAGTGTCTCTCTCAGATCTTCTAGCAGTGTCTCTCTCAGATCTTCTAGCAGTGTCTCTCTCAGATCTTCTAGCAATGTCTCTCTCAGATCTTCTAGCAGTGTCTCTCTCAGATTTTCTAGCAATGTCTCTCTCAGATCTTCTAGCAGTGTCTCTCTCAGATCTTCTAGCAATGTCTCTCTCAGATCTTCTAGCAGTGTCTCTCTCAGATCTTCTAGCAGTGTCTCTCTCAGATCTTCTAGCAATGTCTCTCTCAGGTCTTCTAGCAATGTCTCTCTCAGGTTTTCTAGCATTATCTCTCTTAGATCTTCTAGCATTATCTCTCTTAGATCTTCTAGCATTATCTCTCTTAGAACTTCTAGTAGCGTTTCTCTCAGATCTTCCTTCGATGTCTCTATCAGATCTTCTAGCAGTGTTTCTCTCATATCTTTTAGCAATGTTTCTCTCAGATCTTCATTCGATGTCTCTCTCAGATCTTCTAGCAGTGTTTCTCTCAGATCTTCATTTGATGTCTCTCTCAGGTCTTCTAGCAATGTCTCTCTTAGATATCTTCTATCAATGTCTCTCTCAGATCGTCTAGCAGTGTTTCTCTCATTTCTTCTAGCTGTGTCTGTCTCAGATCGTCTAGCAGTGTTTCTCTCAGATCCTCTAGCAGAGTTTCTCTCATATCTTCTAGCAGTCTTTCTCTCAGATCCTCTAACAGTGTTTCTTTCGGATCCTCTAGCAGTGTTTCTCTCATATAGTCTATCATTGTTTCTCTCAGATCCTCTAGCAGTGTTTCTCTCAGATCGTCTAGCAGCGTTTCTCTTATATCTTCTAGCAGTGTCTCTCTCAGATCTTCTAGCAGTTTTTCTCTCAGATTGTCTAGCAGTTTTTCTCTCATATCCTCTAGCTGTGTTTCTCTCGGATCTTCTAGCAGTGTTTCTCTCAGATCTTCTAGCAGTGTTTCTCTCAGATCTTCTAGCAGTGTCTCTCTCAGATCGCCTAGCAGTGTCTCTCTCTGATCGTCTAGCAGTATTTTTCTCAGATCGTCTATAAGTGTTTCTCTCAGATCTTCTAGCAGTGTTTCTCTCAGATCGTCTAGCAGTGTTTCTCTCAGATCGTCTAGCAGTGTTTCTCTCAGATCGTCTAGCAGTGTTTCTCTCATATCTTTTAGCTGTGTTTCTCTCATATCTTCTAGCGGTGTTTCTCTCAGATTTTCTAGCAGTGTTTCTCTCAGATCTTCTAGCAGTGTCACTCTCAGATCGTCTAGCAGTGTCTCTCTCAGATCTTCTAGCAGTGTTTCTCTCATATCTTTTAGCAATGTTTCTCTCAAATCTTCTTTCGATGTTTCTCTCAGATCTTCTAGCAGTGTTTGTCACAGATCTTCTAGCAATGTTTCTCTCAGATCTTCATTCGATGTCACTCTCAGATCTTCTAGCAGTATTTCTCTCAGATCTTCTAGCAGTTTCTCTCTCAGGTCTTCTAGCAATGTCTCTCTCAGGTTTTCTAGCAATGTCTCTCTCAGATCTTCTAGCAATGTCTCTCTCAGGTCTTCTAGCAATGTCTCTCTCAGATCTTCTAGCAATGTCTCTCTCAGATCTTCTAGCAATGTCTCTCTCAGGTCTTCTAGCAATGTCTCTCTCAGGTCTTCTAGTAATATCTCTCTCAGGTCTCCTAGCAATGTCTCTCTCAGATCTTCTAGCAATGTCTCTCTCAGGTCTTCTAGCAATGTCTCTCTCAGGTCTTCTAGCAATGTCTCTCTCAGATCTTCTAGCAATGTCTCTCTCAGGTCTTCTAGCAATGTCTCTCTCAGGTCTTCTAGCAATGTCTCTCTCAGATCTTCTAGGAATGTCTCTCTCAGATCTTCTAGCAATGTCTCTCTCAGATCTTGTAGCAATGTCTCTCTCAGGTCTTCTAGCAATGTCTCTCTCAGATCTTCTAGCAATGTCTCTCTCAGGTCTTCTAGCAATGTCTCTCTCAGGTCTTCTAGCAATGTCTCTTTCAGATCTTCTAGCAATGTCTCTCTCAAGTCTTCTAGCAATGTCTCTCTCAGGTCTTCTAGCAATGTCTCTCTCAGATCTTCTAGCAATATCTCTCTCAGATCTTCTAGCAGTATTTCTCTCAGATCTTCTAGCAATGTCTCTCTCAGGTCTTCTAGCAATGTCTCTCTCATATCCTCTAGCAGTGTTTCTCTCAGATCTTCTAGCAATGTTTCTCTCAGACCTTCATTCGATGTCTCTCTCATATCTTCTAGCAGTATTTCTCTCAGATCTTCTAGCAGTATATCTCTCAGATCTTCTAGAGGTGTTTCTCTCAGATCTTCATTCGATGTCTCCCTCAGATCTTCTAGCAATGTCTCTCTTAGATCTTTTAGCAGTGTCTCTCTCAGATCTTCTAGCAGTGTCTCTCTCAGATCTTCTAGCAGTGTCTCTCTCAGATCTTCTAGCAGTGTCTCTCTCAGATCTTCTAGCAATGTCTCTCTCAGATCTTCTAGCAGTGTCTCTCTCAGATCTTCTAGCAGTGTCTCTCTCAGATCTTCTAGCAATGTCTCTCTCAGATCTTCTAGCAGTGTCTCTCTCAGATCTTCTAGCAGTGTCTCTCTCAGATCTTCTAGCAATGTCTCTCTCTGGTCTTCTAGCAATGTCTCTCTCAGGTCTTCTAGCATTATCTCTCTTAGATCTTCTAGCATTATCTCTTTTAGATCTTCTAGCATTATCTCTCTTAGAACTTCTAGTAGCGTTTCTCTCAGATCTTCCTTCGATGTCTCTATCAGATCTTCTAGCAGTGTTTCTCTCATATCTTTTAGCAATGTTTCTCTCAGATCTTCATTCGATGTCTCTCTCAGATCTTCTAGCAGTGTTTCTCTCAGATCTTCATTTGATGTCTCTCTCAGGTCTTCTAGCAATGTCTCTCTTAGATATCTTCTATCAATGTCTCTCTCAGATCGTCTAGCATTGTTTCTCTCATTTCTTCTAGCTGTGTCTCTCTCAGATCGTCTAGCAGTGTTTCTCTCAGATCCTCTAGCAGAGTTTCTCTCATATCTTCTAGCAGTCTATCTCTCAGATTCTCTAACAGTGTTTCTTTCGGATCCTCTAGCAGTGTTTCTCTCATATAGTCTATCATTGTTTCTCTCAGATCCTCTAGCAGTGTTTCTCTCAGATCGTCTAGCAGCGTTTCTCTTATATCTTCTAGCAGTGTCTCTCTCATATCTTCTAGCAGTTTTTCTCTCAGATTGTCTAGCAGTTTTTCTCTCATATCCTCTAGCTGTGTTTCTCTCGGATCTTCTAGCAGTGTTTCTCTCAGATCTTCTAGCAGTGTTTCTCTCAGATCTTCTAGCAGTGTCTCTCTCAGATCGCCTAGCAGTGTCTCTCTGTGATCGTCTAGCAGTATTTTTCTCAGATCGTCTATAAGTGTTTCTCTCAGATCTTCTAGCAGTGTTTCTCTCAGATCGTCTAGCAGTGTTTCTCTCAGATCGTCTAGCAGTGTTTCTCTCAGATCGTCTAGCAGTGTTTCTCTCATATCTTTTAGCTGTGTTTCTCTCATATCTTCTAGCGGTGTTTCTCTCAGATTTTCTAGCAGTGCTTCTCTCAGATCTTCTAGCAGTGTCACTCTCAGATCGTCTAGCAGTGTCTCTCTCAGATCTTCTAGCAGTGTTTCTCTCATATCTTTTAGCAATGTTTCTCTCAAATCTTCTTTAGATGTTTCTCTCAGATCTTCTAGCAGTGTTTGTCTCAGATCTTCTAGCAATGTTTTTCTCAGATCTTCATTCGATGTCACTCTCAGATCTTCTAGCAG
The DNA here is from genome assembly GCA_032433765.1 of Megaustenia siamemsis. Taxonomy (NCBI): domain Eukaryota; kingdom Metazoa; phylum Mollusca; class Gastropoda; order Stylommatophora; family Ariophantidae; genus Megaustenia; species Megaustenia siamemsis. The sequence goes on along the minus strand of JAVIAB010000041.1, from coordinate 64,662,959 downwards.
TATTTCTCTCAGATCTTCTAGCAGTTTCTCTCTCAGGTCTTCTAGCAATGTCTCTCTCAGGTTTTCTAGCAATGTCTCTCTCAGATCTTCTAGCAATGTCTCTCTCAGGTCTTCTAGCAATGTCTCTCTTAGATCTTCTAGCAATGTCTCTCTCAGATCTTCTAGCAATGTCTCTCTCAGGTCTTCTAGCAATGTCTCTCTCATGTCTTCTAGTAATATCTCTCTCAGGTCTCCTAGCAATGTCTCTCTCAGATCTTATAGCAATGTCTCTCTCAGGTCTTCTAGCAATGTCTCTCTCAGGTCTTCTAGCAATGTCTCTCTCAGATCTTTTAGCAATGTCTCTCTCAGGTCTTCTAGCAATGTCTCTCTCAGGTCTTCTAGCAATGTCTCTCTCAGATCTTCTAGGAATGTCTCTCTCAGATCTTCTAGCAATGTCTCTCTCAGAACTTCTAGCAATGTCTCTCAGGTCTTCTAGCAATGTCTCTCTCAGATCTTCTAGCAATGTCTCTCTCAGGTCTTCTAGCAATGTCTCTCTCAGGTCTTCTAGCAATGTCTCTCTCAGATGATCTAGCAATGTCTCTCTCAGGTCTTCTAGCAATGTCTCTCTCAGGTCTTCTAGCAATGTCTCTCTCAGATCTTCTAAGAATGTCTCTCTCAGATCTTCTAGCAATGTCTCTCTCAGATCTTCTAGCAATGCCTCTCTCAGGTCTTCTAGCAATGTCTCTCTCAGATCTTCTAGCAATATCTCTCTCAGATCTTCTAGCAGTATTTCTCTCAGATCTTCTAGCAATGTCTCTCTCAGGTCTTCTAGCAATGTCTCTCTCAGGTCTTCTAGCAATGTCTCTCTCAGATCCTCTAGCAGTGTTTCTCTCAGATCTTCTAGCAATGTTTCTCTCAGACCTTCATTCGATGTCTCTCTCATATCTTCTAGCAGTATTTCTCTCAGATCTTCTAGCAATGTCTCTCTCAGGTCTTCTAGCAATGTCTCTCTCAGATCTTCTAGCAATATCTCTCTCAGATCTTCTAGCAGTATTTCTCTCAGATCTTCTAGCAATGTCTCTCTCAGGTCTTCTAGCAATGTCTCTCTCAGGCCTTCTAGCAATGTCTCTCTCAGATCGTCTAGCAGTTTTTCTCTCAGATCCTCTAGCAGTGTTTCTCTCAGATCTTCTAGCAGTCTTTCTCTCAGATTCTCTAACAGTGTTTCTTTCGGATCCTCTAGCAGTGTTTCTCTCATATAGTCTATCATTGTTTCTCTCAGATCCTCTAGCAGTGTTTCTCTCAGATCGTCTAGCAGCGTTTCTCTTATATCTTCTAGCAGTGTCTCTCTCATATCTTCTAGCAGTTTTTCTCTCAGATTGTCTAGCAGTTTTTCTCTCATATCCTCTAGCTGTGTTTCTCTCGGATCTTCTAGCAGTGTTTCTCTCAGATCTTCTAGCAGTGTTTCTCTCAGATCTTCTAGCAGTGTCTCTCTCAGATCGCCTAGCAGTGTCTCTCTCTGATCGTCTAGCAGTATTTTTCTCAGATCGTCTATAAGTGTTTCTCTCAGATCTTCTAGCAGTGTTTCTCTCAGATCGTCTAGCAGTGTTTCTCTCAGATCGTCTAGCAGTGTTTCTCTCAGATCGTCTAGCAGTGTTTCTCTCATATCTTTTAGCTGTGTTTCTCTCATATCTTCTAGCGGTGTTTCTCTCAGATTTTCTAGCAGTGTTTCTCTCAGATCTTCTAGCAGTGTCACTCTCAGATCGTCTAGCAGTGTCTCTCTCAGATCTTCTAGCAGTGTTTCTCTCATATCTTTTAGCAATGTTTCTCTCAAATCTTCTTTAGATGTTTCTCTCAGATCTTCTAGCAGTGTTTGTCTCAGATCTTCTAGCAATGTTTTTCTCAGATCTTCATTCGATGTCACTCTCAGATCTTCTAGCAGTATTTCTCTCAGATCTTCTAGCAGTTTCTCTCTCAGGTCTTCTAGCAATGTCTCTCTCAGGTTTTCTAGCAATGTCTCTCTCAGATCTTCTAGCAATGTCTCTCTCAGGTCTTCTAGCAATGTCTCTCTTAGATCTTCTAGCAATGTCTCTCTCAGATCTTCTAGCAATGTCTCTCTCAGGTCTTCTAGCAATGTCTCTCTCATGTCTTCTAGTAATATCTCTCTCAGGTCTCCTAGCAATGTCTCTCTCAGATCTTATAGCAATGTCTCTCTCAGGTCTTCTAGCAATGTCTCTCTCAGGTCTTCTAGCAATGTCTCTCTCAGATCTTCTAGCAATGTCTCTCTCAGGTCTTCTAGCAATGTCTCTCTCAGGTCTTCTAGCAATGTCTCTCTCAGATCTTCTAGGAATGTCTCTCTCAGATCTTCTAGCAATGTCTCTCTCAGAACTTCTAGCAATGTCTCTCTCAGGTCTTCTAGCAATGTATCTCTCAGATCTTCTAGCAATGTCTCTCTCAGGTCTTCTAGCAATGTCTCTCTCAGGTCTTCTAGCAATGTCTCTCTCAGATGATCTAGCAATGTCTCTCTCAGGTCTTCTAGCAATGTCTCTCTCAGGTCTTCTAGCAATGTCTCTCTCAGATCTTCTAAGAATGTCTCTCTCAGATCTTCTAGCAATGTCTCTCTCAGATCTTCTAGCAATGCCTCTCTCAGGTCTTCTAGCAATGTCTCTCTCAGATCTTCTAGCAATATCTCTCTCAGATCTTCTAGCAGTATTTCTCTCAGATCTTCTAGCAATGTCTCTCTCAGGTCTTCTAGCAATGTCTCTCTCAGGTCTTCTAGCAATGTCTCTCTCAGATCCTCTAGCAGTGTTTCTCTCAGATCTTCTAGCAATGTTTCTCTCAGACCTTCATTCGATGTCTCTCTCATATCTTCTAGCAGTATTTCTCTCAGATCTTCTAGCAATGTCTCTCTCAGGTCTTCTAGCAATGTCTCTCTCAGATCTTCTAGCAATATCTCTCTCAGATCTTCTAGCAGTATTTCTCTCAGATCTTCTAGCAATGTCTCTCTCAGGTCTTCTAGCAATGTCTCTCTCAGGCCTTCTAGCAATGTCTCTCTCAGATCGTCTAGCAGTTTTTCTCTCAGATCCTCTAGCAGTGTTTCTCTCAGATCTTCTAGCAATGTTTCTCTCAGACCTTCATTCGATGTCTCTCTCATATCTTCTAGCAGTATTTCTCTCAGATCTTCTAGCAGTATATCTCTCAGATCTTCTAGAGGTGTTTCTCTCAGATCTTCATTCGATGTCTCTCTCAGATCTTCTAGCAATGTCTCTCTTAGATCTTTTAGCAGTGTCTCTCTCAGATCTTCTAGCAGTGTCTCTCTCAGATCTTCTAGCAGTGTCTCTCTCAGATCTTCTAGCAGTGTCTCTCTCAGATCTTCTAGCAATGTCTCTCTCAGATCTTCTACCAGTGTCTCTCTCAGATCTTCTAGCAGTGTCTCTCTCAGATCTTCTAGCAATGTCTCTCTCAGATCTTCTAGCAGTGTCTCTCTCAGATCTTCTAGCAGTGTCTCTCTCAGATCTTCTAGCAATGTCTCTCTCAGGTCTTCTAGCAATGTCTCTCTCAGGCCTTCTAGCATTATCTCTCTTAGATCTTCTAGCATTATCTCTCTTAGATCTTCTAGCATTATCTCTCTTAGATCTTCTATCATTATCTCTCTTAGAACTTCTAGTAGCGTTTCTCTCAGATCTTCCTTCGATGTCTCTATCAGATCTTCTAGCAATGTCTCTCTCAGATCTTCTAGCAGTGTATCTCTCGGATCTTCTAGCAATGTCTCTCTCAGATATTCTAGCAGTGTCTCTCTCAGGTCTTCTAGCAATGTCTCTCTTAGATATCTTCTATCAATGTCTCTCTCAGATCGTCTAGCAGTGTTTCTCTCATTTCTTCTAGCTGTGTCTCTCTCAGATCGTCTAGCAGTGTTTCTCTCAGATCCTCTAGCAGAGTTTCTCTCATATCTTCTAGCAGTCTTTCTCTCAGATCCTCTAACAGTGTTTCTTTCGGATCCTCTAACAGTGTTTCTTTCGGATCCTCTAGCAGTGTTTCTCTCATATAGTCTATCAGTGTTTCTCTCAGATCCTCTAGCAGTGTTTCTCTCAGATCGTCTAGCAGTATTTCTCTCAGATTCTATATCAGTGCTTCTTTCATATCTTCTAGCAGTGTTTCTCTAAGATCGTCTAGCAGCGTTTCTCTCAGATCTTCTAGCAGTGTCTCTCTCAGATCTTCTAGCAGTTTTTCTCTCAGATTGTCTAGCAGTTTTTCTCTCATATCCTCTAGCTGTGTTTCTCTCGGATTTTCTAGCAGTGTTTCTCTCAGATCTTCTAGCAGTGTTTCTCTCAGGTCTTCTAGCAATGTCTCTCTCAGGTCTTCTAGCAATGTCTCTCTCAGGTCTTCTAGCAATGTCTCTCTCAGATCGTCTAGCAGTTTTTCTCTCAGATCCTCTAGCAGTGTTTCTCTCAGTTCTTCTAGCAATGTTTCTCTCAGACCTTCATTCGATGTCTCTCTCATATCTTCTAGCAGTATTTCTCTCAGATCTTCTAGCAGTATATCTCTCAGATCTTCTAGAGGTGTTTCTCTCAAATCTTCATTCGATGTCTCTCTCAGATCTTCTAGCAATGTCTCTCTTAGATCTTTTAGCAGTGTCTCTCTCAGATCTTCTAGCAGTGTCTCTCTCAGATCTTCTAGCAGTGTCTCTCTCAGATCTTCTAGCAATGTCTCTCTCAGATCTTCTAGCAGTGTCTCTCTCAGATTTTCTAGCAATGTCTCTCTCAGATCTTCTAGCAGTGTCTCTCTCAGATCTTCTAGCAATGTCTCTCTCAGATCTTCTAGCAGTGTCTCTCTCAGATCTTCTAGCAGTGTCTCTCTCAGATCTTCTAGCAATGTCTCTCTCAGGTCTTCTAGCAATGTCTCTCTCAGGTTTTCTAGCATTATCTCTCTTAGATCTTCTAGCATTATCTCTCTTAGATCTTCTAGCATTATCTCTCTTAGAACTTCTAGTAGCGTTTCTCTCAGATCTTCCTTCGATGTCTCTATCAGATCTTCTAGCAGTGTTTCTCTCATATCTTTTAGCAATGTTTCTCTCAGATCTTCATTCGATGTCTCTCTCAGATCTTCTAGCAGTGTTTCTCTCAGATCTTCATTTGATGTCTCTCTCAGGTCTTCTAGCAATGTCTCTCTTAGATATCTTCTATCAATGTCTCTCTCAGATCGTCTAGCAGTGTTTCTCTCATTTCTTCTAGCTGTGTCTGTCTCAGATCGTCTAGCAGTGTTTCTCTCAGATCCTCTAGCAGAGTTTCTCTCATATCTTCTAGCAGTCTTTCTCTCAGATCCTCTAACAGTGTTTCTTTCGGATCCTCTAGCAGTGTTTCTCTCATATAGTCTATCATTGTTTCTCTCAGATCCTCTAGCAGTGTTTCTCTCAGATCGTCTAGCAGCGTTTCTCTTATATCTTCTAGCAGTGTCTCTCTCAGATCTTCTAGCAGTTTTTCTCTCAGATTGTCTAGCAGTTTTTCTCTCATATCCTCTAGCTGTGTTTCTCTCGGATCTTCTAGCAGTGTTTCTCTCAGATCTTCTAGCAGTGTTTCTCTCAGATCTTCTAGCAGTGTCTCTCTCAGATCGCCTAGCAGTGTCTCTCTCTGATCGTCTAGCAGTATTTTTCTCAGATCGTCTATAAGTGTTTCTCTCAGATCTTCTAGCAGTGTTTCTCTCAGATCGTCTAGCAGTGTTTCTCTCAGATCGTCAAGCAGTGTTTCTCTCAGATCGTCTAGCAGTGTTTCTCTCATATCTTTTAGCTGTGTTTCTCTCATATCTTCTAGCGGTGTTTCTCTCAGATTTTCTAGCAGTGTTTCTCTCAGATCTTCTAGCAGTGTCACTCTCAGATCGTCTAGCAGTGTCTCTCTCAGATCTTCTAGCAGTGTTTCTCTCATATCTTTTAGCAATGTTTCTCTCAAATCTTCTTTCGATGTTTCTCTCAGATCTTCTAGCAGTGTTTGTCACAGATCTTCTAGCAATGTTTCTCTCAGATCTTCATTCGATGTCACTCTCAGATCTTCTAGCAGTATTTCTCTCAGATCTTCTAGCAGTTTCTCTCTCAGGTCTTCTAGCAATGTCTCTCTCAGGTTTTCTAGCAATGTCTCTCTCAGATCTTCTAGCAATGTCTCTCTCAGGTCTTCTAGCAATGTCTCTCTCAGATCTTCTAGCAATGTCTCTCTCAGATCTTCTAGCAATGTCTCTCTCAGGTCTTCTAGCAATGTCTCTCTCAGGTCTTCTAGTAATATCTCTCTCAGGTCTCCTAGCAATGTCTCTCTCAGATCTTCTAGCAATGTCTCTCTCAGGTCTTCTAGCAATGTCTCTCTCAGGTCTTCTAGCAATGTCTCTCTCAGATCTTCTAGCAATGTCTCTCTCAGGTCTTCTAGCAATGTCTCTCTCAGGTCTTCTAGCAATGTCTCTCTCAGATCTTCTAGGAATGTCTCTCTCAGATCTTCTAGCAATGTCTCTCTCAGATCTTGTAGCAATGTCTCTCTCAGGTCTTCTAGCAATGTCTCTCTCAGATCTTCTAGCAATGTCTCTCTCAGGTCTTCTAGCAATGTCTCTCTCAGGTCTTCTAGCAATGTCTCTTTCAGATCTTCTAGCAATGTCTCTCTCAAGTCTTCTAGCAATGTCTCTCTCAGGTCTTCTAGCAATGTCTCTCTCAGATCTTCTAGCAATATCTCTCTCAGATCTTCTAGCAGTATTTCTCTCAGATCTTCTAGCAATGTCTCTCTCAGGTCTTCTAGCAATGTCTCTCTCAGGTCTTCTAGCAATGTCTCTCTCATATCCTCTAGCAGTGTTTCTCTCAGATCTTCTAGCAATGTTTCTCTCAGACCTTCATTCGATGTCTCTCTCATATCTTCTAGCAGTATTTCTCTCAGATCTTCTAGCAGTATATCTCTCAGATCTTCTAGAGGTGTTTCTCTCAGATCTTCATTCGATATCTCCCTCAGATCTTCTAGCAATGTCTCTCTTAGATCTTTTAGCAGTGTCTCTCTCAGATCTTCTAGCAGTGTCTCTCTCAGATCTTCTAGCAGTGTCTCTCTCAGATCTTCTAGCAGTGTCTCTCTCAGATCTTCTAGCAATGTCTCTCTCAGATCTTCTAGCAGTGTCTCTCTCAGATCTTCTAGCAGTGTCTCTCTCAGATCTTCTAGCAATGTCTCTCTCAGATCTTCTAGCAGTGTCTCTCTCAGATCTTCTAGCAGTGTCTCTCTCAGATCTTCTAGCAATGTCTCTCTCTGGTCTTCTAGCAATGTCTCTCTCAGGTCTTCTAGCATTATCTCTCTTAGATCTTCTAGCATTATCTCTTTTAGATCTTCTAGCATTATCTCTCTTAGAACTTCTAGTAGCGTTTCTCTCAGATCTTCCTTCGATGTCTCTATCAGATCTTCTAGCAGTGTTTCTCTCATATCTTTTAGCAATGTTTCTCTCAGATCTTCATTCGATGTCTCTCTCAGATCTTCTAGCAGTGTTTCTCTCAGATCTTCATTTGATGTCTCTCTCAGGTCTTCTAGCAATGTCTCTCTTAGATATCTTCTATCAATTTCTCTCTCAGATCGTCTAGCATTGTTTCTCTCATTTCTTCTAGCTGTGTCTCTCTCAGATCGTCTAGCAGTGTTTCTCTCAGATCCTCTAGCAGAGTTTCTCTCATATCTTCTAGCAGTCTTTCTCTCAGATCCTCTAACAGTGTTTCTTTCGGATCCTCTAACAGTGTTTCTTTCGGATCCTCTAGCAGTGTTTCTCTCATATAGTCTAACAGTGTTTCTCTCAGATCCTCTAGCAGTGTTTCTCTCAGATCGTCTAGCAGTATTTCTCTCAGATTCTATATCAGTGCTTCTTTCATATCTTCTAGCAGTGTTTCTCTCAGATCGTCTAGCAGCGTTTCTCTCAGATCTTCTAGCAGTGTCTCTCTCAGATCTTCTAGCAGTTTTTCTCTCAGATTGTCTAGCAGTTTTTCTCTCATATCCTCTAGCTGTGTTTCTCTCGGATCTTCTAGCAGTGTTTCTCTCAGATCTTCTAGCAGTGTTTCTCTCAGGTCTTCTAGCAATGTCTCTCTCAGGTCTTCTAGCAATGTCTCTCTCAGGTCTTCTAGCAATGTCTCTCTCAGATCGTCTAGCAGTTTTTCTCTCAGATCCTCTAGCAGTGTTTCTCTCAGTTCTTCTAGCAATGTTTCTCTCAGACCTTCATTCGATGTCTCTCACATATATTCTAGCAGTATTTCTCTCAGATCTTCTAGCAGTATATCTCTCAGATCTTCTAGAGGTGTTTCTCTCAGATCTTCATTCGATGTCTCTCTCAGATCTTCTAGTTTTGTCTCTCTTAGATCTTTTAGCAGTGTCTCTCTCAGATCTTCTAGCAGTGTCTCTCTCAGATCTTCTAGCAGTGTCTCTCTCAGATCTTCTAGCAATGTCTCTCTCAGATCTTCTAGCAGTGTCTCTCTCAGATTTTCTAGCAATGTCTCTCTCTGATCTTCTAGCAGTGTCTCTCTCAGTTCTTCTAGCAATGTCTCTCTCAGATCTTCTAGCAGTGTCTCTCTCAGATCTTCTAGCAGTGTCTCTCTCAGATCTTCTAGCAATGTCTCTCTCAGGTCTTCTAGCAATGTCTCTCTCAGGTTTTCTAGCATTATCTCTCTTAGATCTTCTAGCATTATCTCTCTTAGATCTTCTAGCATTATCTCTCTTAGAACTTCTAGTAGCGTTTCTCTCAGATCTTCCTTCGATGTCTCTATCAGATCTTCTAGCAGTGTTTCTCTCATATCTTTTAGCAATGTTTCTCTCAGATCTTCATTCGATGTCTCTCTCAGATCTTCTAGCAGTGTTTCTCTCAGATCTTCATTTGATGTCTCTCTCAGGTCTTCTAGCAATGTCTCTCTTAGATATCTTCTATCAATGTCTCTCTCAGATCGTCTAGCAGTGTTTCTCTCATTTCTTCTAGCTGTGTCTCTCTCAGATCGTCTAGCAGTGTTTCTCTCAGATCCTCTAGCAGAGTTTCTCTCATATCTTCTAGCAGTCTTTCTCTCAGATTCTCTAACAGTGTTTCTTTCGGATCCTCTAGCAGTGTTTCTCTCATATAGTCTATCATTGTTTCTCTCAGATCCTCTAGCAGTGTTTCTCTCAGATCGTCTAGCAGCGTTTCTCTTATATCTTCTAGCAGTGTCTCTCTCATATCTTCTAGCAGTTTTTCTCTCAGATTGTCTAGCAGTTTTTCTCTCATATCCTCTAGCTGTGTTTCTCTCGGATCTTCTAGCAGTGTTTCTCTCAGATCTTCTAGCAGTGTTTCTCTCAGATCTTCTAGCAGTGTCTCTCTCAGATCGCCTAGCAGTGTCTCTCTCTGATCGTCTAGCAGTATTTTTCTCAGATCGTCTATAAGTGTTTCTCTCAGATCTTCTAGCAGTGTTTCTCTCAGATCGTCTAGCAGTGTTTCTCTCAGATCGTCTAGCAGTGTTTCTCTCAGATCGTCTAGCAGTGTTTCTCTCATATCTTTTAGCTGTGTTTCTCTCATATCTTCTAGCGGTGTTTCTCTCAGATTTTCTAGCAGTGTTTCTCTCAGATCTTCTAGCAGTGTCACTCTCAGATCGTCTAGCAGTGTCTCTCTCAGATCTTCTAGCAGTGTTTCTCTCATATCTTTTAGCAATGTTTCTCTCAAATCTTCTTTAGATGTTTCTCTCAGATCTTCTAGCAGTGTTTGTCTCAGATCTTCTAGCAATGTTTTTCTCAGATCTTCATTCGATGTCACTCTCAGATCTTCTAGCAGTATTTCTCTCAGATCTTCTAGCAGTTTCTCTCTCAGGTCTTCTAGCAATGTCTCTCTCAGGTTTTCTAGCAATGTCTCTCTCAGATCTTCTAGCAATGTCTCTCTCAGGTCTTCTAGCAATGTCTCTCTTAGATCTTCTAGCAATGTCTCTCTCAGATCTTCTAGCAATGTCTCTCTCAGGTCTTCTAGCAATGTCTCTCTCATGTCTTCTAGTAATATCTCTCTCAGGTCTCCTAGCAATGTCTCTCTCAGATCTTATAGCAATGTCTCTCTCAGGTCTTCTAGCAATGTCTCTCTCAGGTCTTCTAGCAATGTCTCTCTCAGATCTTCTAGCAATGTCTCTCTCAGGTCTTCTAGCAATGTCTCTCTCAGGTCTTCTAGCAATGTCTCTCTCAGATCTTCTAGGAATGTCTCTCTCAGATCTTCTAGCAATGTCTCTCTCAGAACTTCTAGCAATGTCTCTCTCAGGTCTTCTAGCAATGTCTCTCTCAGATCTTCTAGCAATGTCTCTCTCAGGTCTTCTAGCAATGTCTCTCTCAGATCTTCTAGCAATGTCTCTCTCAGATCTTCTAGCAGTGTCTCTCTCAGATCTTCTAGCAGTGTCTCTCTCAGATCTTCTAGCAATGTCTCTCTCAGATCTTCTAGCAGTGTCTCTCTCAGATCTTCTAGCAGTGTCTCTCTCAGATCTTCTAGCAATGTCTCTCTCAGGTCTTCTAGCAATGTCTCTCTCAGGCCTTCTAGCATTATCTCTCTTAGATCTTCTAGCATTATCTCTCTTAGATCTTCTAGCATTATCTCTCTTAGATCTTCTATCATTATCTCTCTTAGAACTTCTAGTAGCGTTTCTCTCAGATCTTCCTTCGATGTCTCTATCAGATCTTCTAGCAGTGTTTCTCTCATATCTTTTAGCAATGTTTCTCTCAGATCTTCACTCGATGTCTCTCTCAGATCTTCTAGCAATGTCTCTCTTAGATCTTTTAGCAGTGTCTCTCTCAGATCTTCTAGCAGTGTCTCTCTCAGATCTTCTAGCAGTGTCTCTCTCAGATCTTCTAGCAATGTCTCTCTCAGACCTTCTAGCAGTGTCTCTCTCAGATCTTCTAGCAATGTCTCTCTCAGATCTTCTTGCAGTGTCTCTCTCAGATCTTCTAGCAGTGTCTCTCTCAGATCTTCTAGCAATGTCTCTCTCAGGTCTTCTAGCAATGTCTCTCTCAGGTCTTCTAGCATTATCTCTCTTAGATCTTCTAGCATTATCTCTCTTAGATCATCTAGCATTATCTCTCTTAGATCTTCTAGCATTATCTCTCTTAGAACTTCTAGTAGCGTTTCTCTTAGATCTTCCTTCGATGTCTCTATCAGATCTTTTAGCAATGTTTCTCTCAGATCTTCACTCGATGTCTCTCTCAGATCTTCTAGCAGTGTTTTTCTCAGATCTTCATTTGATGTCTCTCTCAGGTCTTCTAGCAATGTCTCTCTTAGATCTTCTATCAATGTCTCTCTCAGATCGTCTAGCAGTGTTTCTCTCAGATCCTCTAGCAGTGTTTCTCTCATATCTTCTAGCAGTCTTTCTCTCAGATCCTCTAACAGTGTTTCTTTCAGATCCTCTAGCAGTGTTTCTCTCATATCGTCTATCAGTGTTTCTCTCAGATCCTCTAGCAGTGTTTCTCTCAGATCGTCTAGCAGTATTTCTCTCAGATTCTATAGCAGTGCTTCTCTCATATCTTCTAGCAGTGTTTCTCTCAGATCGTCTAGCAGCGTTTCTCTTATATCTTCTAGCAGTGTCTCTCTCAGATCTTCTAGCTGTTTTTCTCTCAGATTGTCTAGCAGTTTTTCTCTCATATCCTCTAGCTGTGTTTCTCTCGGATCTTCTAGCAGTGTTTCTCTCAGATCTTCTAGCAGTGTTTTTCTCAGATCTTCTAGCAATGTCTCTCTCAGATCGCCTAGCAGTGTCTCTCTCTTATCGTCTAGCAGTATTTCTCTCAGATCGTCTATAAGTGTTTCTCTCAGATCTTCTAGCAGTGTTTCTCTCAGATCGTCTAGCAGTGTTTCTCTCAGATCGTCTAGCAGTGTTTCTCTCAGATCGTCTAGCAGTGTTTCTCTCATATCTTTTAGCTGTTTTTCTCTCATATCTACTGGCGGTGTTTCTCTCAGATTTTCTAGCAGTGTTTCTCTCAGATCTTCTAGCAGTGTCTCTCTCAGATCGTCTAGCCGTGTCTCTCTCAGATCGTCTAGCAGTGTTTCTCTCAGATCTTCTAGCAGTGTTTCTCTCATTTCTTCTAGCAGTGTCTCTCTCAGATCTTCTAGCAGTGTTTCTCTCAGATCTTCTAGCATTATCTCTCTTAGATCTTCTATCATTATCTCTCTTAGAACTTCTAGTAGCGTTTCTCTCAGATCTTCCTTCGATGTCTCTATCAGATCTTCTAGCAGTGTTTCTCTCATATCTTTTAGCAATGTTTCTCTCAGATCTTCACTCGATGTCTCTCTCAGATCTTCTAGCAATGTCTCTCTTAGATCTTTTAGCAGTGTCTCTCTCAGATCTTCTAGCCGTGTCTCTCTCAGATCGTCTAGCAGTGTTTCTCTCAGATCTTCTAGCAGTGTTTCTCTCATTTCTTCTAGCAGTGTCTCTCTCAGATCTTCTAGCAGTGTTTCTCTCAGATCGTCTAGCAGTGTTTCTCTCAGATCGTCTAGCAGTGTTTCTCTCAGATCGTCTAGCATTGTTTCTCTCATATCTTTTAGCTGTGTTTCTCTCAGATCTTCTGGCGGTGTTTCTCTCAGATTTTCTAGCAGTGTTTCTCTCAGATCTTCTAGCAGTGTCTCTCTCAGATCGTCTAGCAGTGTATCTTCCAAATCCTCCAACAGTGTTTTCCTCAGATCCTCTAGCAGTGTTTCTCTCAGATCGTCTAGCAGTATTTGTCTCATATCTTCAAGTAGTGTTTCTCTCAGATCTTCTAGCAGTGTTTCTCTCAGATCGTCTAGCAGTGTCTCTCTCAGATCGTCTAGCAGTGTTTCTCTCAGATCGTCTAGCAGTGTTTCTCTCATTTCTTCTAGCAGTGTCTCTCTCAGATCGTCTAGCAGTGTTTCTCTCAGATCGTCTAGCAGTGTTTCTCTCATTTCTTCTAGCAGTGTCTCTCTCAGATCGTCTAGCAGTGTATCTTCCAAATCCTCCAACAGTGTTTTCCTCAGATCCTCTAGCAGTGTTTCTCTCAGATCGTCTAGCAGTATTTGTCTCATATCTTCAAGTAGTGTTTCTCTCAGATCTTCTAGCAGTGTTTCTCTCATATCTTCTAGCAGTATCTCTCTCAGACCTTACATTAACATTGATATTTTTTTTTTATTTGAGCAACCTACTATTTAAACTGAAATATAAAGCAATAGACCACCCTTACAATCCCTCCAAAATATCCCACAGTATAACCATGGACTGCACTTATAATTCCTTCTAAATATCCCACAATATAACCACAGACCAAACTTACAAATTCCTCCTAAATATCCTACAATATAACCACAGACCACACTAACAATTCCTCCTAAATATCCAACAATATAACCATAGACCACATTTACAATTCCTCCTAAATATCCCACAATATAACCATGGACCACACTTACAATTCCTCCTAAATATCCCACAATATAACCATAGACCACACTTACAATTCCTCCTAAATATCCCACAATATAACCACAGACCACACTTACAATTCCTCCTAAATATCCCACAATATAACCATAAACCATACTTACAATTCCTACTAAATATCCCACACTGAACTCAAAATACTCAATCATACGAATCATCTTTCACAGAAACGAAATCATACTCAGTTTACGTCTAAGAATTACTTCCGCGCCCATTTTACATCAAGAAACAGACATCAGGTAAAAGGTTCAAACAAAGAGTCAAGAACTCACGTCATCGTGAAAAATTAAGTTGGCCAGAGTTAGGGAACCTACGAGCTGGCTTGTATTGCCAGTTCTTGTGCTTTTTTCGGTTATTAAAAAAATCACGTGATATGGCTGCTGAGTCGTACATTAGCGACGTAAACCAATTAGTTACGTTGTTTGTGCGTCCAGAATGTTCGAAATGCAAGAAAGAAAAATAACCTTTAAGTTTCAAAAAGAATGATTTGTAAAGATTTTTGCCATCAGTTCTGTTAACGTTTGCAAAATGGTAAGTTTGAAATGTCTGAAACTGTGTTATTGAGTAAAACTATGATAGCATAGAAAATGAAGGCTGAAATGTTAGAAAATAGAGACAGCACATAAAATGAAGGCTTAAATGTTAGACAATAGAGATAGCGTAGAAAATGAAGGCTGAAATTTTAGAAAACAGAACAGAAAATGAATGCTGAAATTAAAGAAATCAAATAACACAGAAAATGAATGCTGAAATGTTAGAAAATAGAGATAGCATAGAAAATGAAGGCTGAAATTTTAGAAAACAGAACAGAAAATGAATGCTGAAATTAAAGAAATCAAATAACACAGAAAATGAATGCTGAAGTGTTAGAAAATAGAGAGAGCACAGAAAACAAATGCTTACATTTTTTTAAGAAAACAGAGATAGCAAAGATAAATTGGATACAGAAATGTTGCAAGAAAAAAGAGGCGATGTGGAAATTAATTGCAGAAATATAAGAAAACAGAGTAACACATAGAATTAATGGAGAAATGTTGTAAGCAGAGATAAGACAGAAAAAAATGTATGTACAAAACACCCTGAACACACTGAACACTCTAAATACACTAACACACTGAACACACTAAACACACTGAACACTCTAAACACACTGGACACTCTGAACACTCTAAACACACTGGACACTCTGAACACTCTAAACACACTGAACACTCTGAACACTCTAAACACACTGGACACTCTGAACACTCTAAACACACTGAACACTCTGAACACTCTAAACACACTGAACACTCTGAACACTCTAAACACACTGGACACTCTGAACACTCTAAACACACTGAACACTCTAAACACACTGAACACTCTAAACACACTGAACACTCTGAACACTCTAAACACACTGGACACTCTGAACACTCTAAACACACTGAACACACTGAACACTCTGAACACTCTAAACACACTGGACACTCTAAACACACAGAACACACTGAACACTCTGAACACTCTAAACACACTGAACACACTGAACACTCTGAACACTCTAAACACACTGAACACTCTAAACACACTGAACACACTGAACACTCTGAACACTCTAAACACACTGAACACTCTGAACACTCTAAACACACTGAACACTTTTGGAATAGATCTTCCCCCCTGTACTCGCCCATGGCGATGTATTTAGATGGTGAGACAAGACCGGATCACATGTTTGTACACCAGCCAGCCCTATATATAGACATGAATATTCATGTCATGTGTTTTCTATGTTGACAATATTCGAATGTTTTGTAGGTTCTCTTTGAAAATGGTCGAGTTGGTCTGATGATATTTGCCGGTGGCACTCTCAAAGTTTGGGACAAATAATATCATATACGGACTGGTAGATTGTGTACAATAGCGATCATAAATATCTGATCAATATAAATGGAGACTTACAACGATCTATGGCTAGCTAAGTTGTGCTCAGTAGCGGTAGATTCTCCGAACTAACAAATCACTACAGCAGGAGGGCTATAGCTTTATGCATTTGACAGTGCAACATTAAAAGAAGAAAGAATAGCAGTCTATGAGAACGTGTCAACAGGACAAGGTTTCTGTAAAGTTAAAGTTATGAGAGTTTAAAATATAGCTATGAACAAATAAGGGAGCCGCGATAGCTCAGTGGTTAGTGAACTGGACTACAAAGTGCAAGGGGTAGAGTTCGATCCCAACCGACGGCTTCCGGGTTCACCCAGCCTTTAATGGGTACCGGATTTTTCTGGGAAAGTAAAGCAGCACGGGCGTAATACCGACCGCATTACCCCAAAAATCATGTGCTGAAAGTTTTTAAAATATAGGATCACTAACACCATATTTCCCTATGCGCCACTTGGCGTGACGGGGGTACTTTACTTTTTACTATGAACAAATAAGGGGGATTTTCATTGATTTCGTTCACAGCGGACAGACAAGTTATTTGAGCTAATTGAAATAATTATATTCCTATTCTTTCTATTTTATACATCTTAACGCTCATCCTATCTCCCCTCATGAAGCTTCCTTTTCTATTTTTAACATCCTACTTTCATCTTTTCTGTCCACCCCTCCATTCATCTGATCATCTAACATGTAGTTATATATAATTGTGCTTCACCGTTTGTTGTCGTTGTCCTTGTGCTCTGAAGAAGGCCACAGGCCGAAACGTCAGTATTGTGTTGTGTTCCTTCCTTGTAAAGCTGTCATCATACCTTAGAGTGTTTAACACTCCCCACCACTGGCCGAAACGTCAGTATTGTGTTGTGTTCCTTCCTTGTAAAGCTGTCATCATACCTGAGAGTGTCTAACACTCCCCACCATTGGCCGAAACGTCAGTATTGTGTTGTGTTCCTTCCTTGTAAAGCTGTCATCATACCTTAGAGTGTCTAACCCTCCCCACCACTGGCCGAAACGTCAGTATTGTGCTGTGTTCCTTCCTTGTAAAGCTGTCATCATACCTTAGAGTGTTTAACACTCTCCACCACTGGCCGAGACGTCAGTTTTGTGTTGTGTTCCTTCCTTGTAAAGCTGTCATCATACCTTAGAGTGTTTAACACTCCCCACCACTGGCCGAAACGTCAGTATTGTGTTGTGTTCCTTCCATGTAAAGCTGTCATCATACCTTAGAGTGTCTAACACTCCCCACCACATGCCGAAACGTCAGTATTGTGTTGTGTTCCTTCCTTGTAAAGCTGTCATCATACCTTAGAGTGTCTAACACTCCCCACCACTGGCCGAAACGTCAGTATTGTGTTGTGTTCCTTCCTTGTAAAGCTGGCATCATACCTTAGAGTGTTTAACACTCCCCACCACTGGCCGAAACGTCAGTATTGTGTTGTGTTCCTTCCTTGTAAAGCTGTCATCATACCTTAGAGTGTCTAACACTCCCCACCACTGGCCGAAACGTCAGTATTGTGTTGTGTTCCTTCCTTGTAAAGCTGTCATCATACCTTAGAGTGTCTAACACTCCCCACCACTGGCCGAAACGTCAGTATTGTGTTGTGTTCCTTCCTTGTAAAGCTGTCATCATACCTTAGAGTGTTTAACACTCCCCACCACTGGCCGAAACGTCAGTATTGTGTTGTGTTCCTTCCTTGTAAAGCTGTCATCATACCTTAGAGTGTCTAACACTCCCCACCACATGCCGAAACGTCAGTATTGTGTTGTGTTCCTTCCTTGTAAAGCTGTCATCATACCTTAGAGTGTCTAACACTCCCCACCACTGGCCGAAACGTCAGTATTGTGTTGTGTTCCTTCCTTGTAAAGCTGGCATCATACCTTAGAGTGTTTAACACTCCCCACCACTGGCCGAAACGTCAGTATTGTGTTGTGTTCCTTCCTTGTAAAGCTGTCATCATACCTTAGAGTGTCTAACACTCCCCACCACTGGCCGAAACGTCAGTATTGTGTTGTGTTCCTTCCTTGTAAAGCTGTCATCATACCTTAGAGTGTCTAACACTCCCCACCACTGGCCGAAACGTCAGTATTGTGTTGTGTTCCTTCCTTGTAAAGCTGTCATCATACCTTAGAGTGTTTAACACTCCCCACCACTGGCCGAAACGTCAGTATTGTGTTGTGTTCCTTCCTTGTAAAGCTGTCATCATACCTTAGAGTGTCTAACACTCCCCACCACATGCCGAAACGTCAGTATTGTGTTGTGTTCCTTCCTTGTAAAGCTGTCATCATACCTTAGAGTGTCTAACACTCCCCACCACATGCCGAAACGTCAGTATTGTGTTGTGTTCCTTCCTTGTAAAGCTGTCATCATACCTTAGAGTGTTTAACACTCCCCGCCACTGGCTCCTATGAACAAATAACAGTATGTTAGAGCAACAGACCGATATAAGCCAGAGAGTGTAACGGTAAAGTACGAGACTTGAATCAGCGTCTTAATACGAGAGTTTTCACCTATATGTGCTCGGCCGTTTATTCAGAAGTGTTCGGGGACTTCTGGATAGTGTCGCTTCAAGCGTCGAAACTCACGATGCGAGGCGGCATTCCTCACCTTCACAGAGTACTACCCTGGTACCCATTTCTGCCAGCGGCTGGGTCGGCCGTGGGATATTTTTTTCCAGCCACTAGTACAACTCACACTGCTTCCAGCAGGAATAGAACACGGGTTGTCCGAACGTCGGTAGTCCAGTCGGGTTGTCCGAACGTCGGTAGTCCAGTCGGGTTGTCCGAACGTCGGTAGTCCAGTAGGGTTGTTTTCCCAATTAGGCTACAAAGGCCTCCAAGAGAGTGTGTCTTGGAGGTCGACTATAGAGAGTGGGTCTTGATGGTCGACTACAGAGTGTGTGTCTTGAAGGTCGACTATAGAGAGTGTGTCTTGATGGTCGACTATAGAGAGTGTGTCTTGATGGTCGACTACAGAGTGTTTGTCTTGAAGGTCAACTATAGAGAGTGTGTCTTGATGGTCGACTACAGAGTGTGTGTCTTGAAGGTCGACTATAGAGAGTGTGTCTTGGAGGTCGACTATAGAGAGCGTGTCTTGATGGTCGACTACAGAGTGTGTGTCTTGAAGGTCGACTATAGAGAGTGTGTCTTGATGGTCGACAATAGAGAGTGTGTCTTGATGGTCGACTATAGAGAATGTGTCTTGATGGTCGACGACATAGTGTGTATCATAAAGGTCGACGACATAGAGTGTATCATAAAGGTCGACGACATAGAGTGTATCATAAAGGTCGATGACATAGAGTGTATCATAAATGTCGACGACATAGAGTGTATCTTAAAGGTCGATGACATAGAGTGTATCATAAATGTCGACGACATAGAGTGTATCATAAAAATCGACGACATAGAGTGTATCATAAAGGTCGACGACATAAAGTGTATCATAAAGGTCGACGACATAGAGTGTATCTTAAAGGTCGATGACATAGAGTGTATCATAAATGTCGACGACATAGAGTGTATCATAAAGATCGACGACATAGAGTGTATCTTAAAGGTCGACGACATAAAGTGTATCATAAAGATCGACGACATAGAGTGTATAATAAAGGTCGATGACATAGAGTGTATCATAAATGTCGACGACATAAGGTGTATCATAAAGATCGACGACATAGAGTGTATCATAAAGGTCGACGACATAAAGTGTATCATAAAGGTCGACGATATAGATTGTATCATAAAGGTCGATGACATAAAGATTATCATAAAGGTCGACGACATAGAGTGTATCATAAAGGTCGACGACATAGAGTGTATCATAAAGGTCGACGACATAAAGTGTATCATAAAGGTCGACGACATAAAGTGTATCATAAAGGTCGACTACATAAAGTGTATCATAAATGTCGATGACATAGAGTGTATCATAAAGGTCGACGACATAGAGTGTATCATAAAGATCGACGACATAAAGTGTATCATAAAGGTCGACGATATAGAGTGTATCATAAAGGTCGACGACATAAAGTGTATCATAAAGGTCGACGACATAAAGTGTATCATAAAGGTCGACGACATAAAGTGTATCATAAAGGTCGACGACATAAAGTGTATCATAAAGGTCGACGACATAAAGTGTATCATAAAGGTCGACGACATAAAGTGTATCATAAAGGTCGACGACATAAAGTGTATCATAAAGGTCGACGACATAAAGTGTATCATAAAGGTCGACGACATAAAGTGTATCATAAAGGTCGACGACATAAAGTGTATCATAAAGGTCGACGACATAAAGTGTATCATAAAGGTCGACGACATAAAGTGTATCATAAAGGTCGACGACATAGAGCGCATCATAAAGGTCGACTAAATAAAGTGTATCATAAAGGTCGACGACATAAAGTGTATCATAAAGGTCGACGACATAAAGTGTATCATAAAGGTCGACGACATAGAGTGTATCATAAAGATCGACGACATAAAGTGTATCATAAAGGTCGACGACATAAAGTGTATCATAAAGGTCGACGACATAAAGTGTATCATAAAGGTCGACGACATAAAGTGTATCATAAAGGTCGACGACATAAAGTGTATCATAAAGGTCGACGACATAGAGCGCATCATAAAGGTCGACTAAATAAAGTGTATCATAAAGGTCGACGACATAAAGTGTATCATAAAGGTCGACGACATAAAGTGTATCATAAAGGTCGACGACATAGAGTGTATCATAAAGATCGACGACATAAAGTGTATCATAAAGGTCGACGACATAAAGTGTATCATAAAGGTCAACTACACAAATTGTATACTGAAGGTGGACTACAGAGGGTGCATCATGAAAGTGGACTAATAACTACATAGCAGATAACACAATAAACAGCAGTAATTGGAAGCCATATTTCACCATCTCTTGACTTCCGTTCTGCCGTTGTCTCTGCAATTTCAGATTTAAAATATCATTCACAACAAAACAAATTTAAATTCCAAAATAAAAGTTGCAACCATTTCTCACTCTATAAACGGACCCAATCTGGAAATGTATAACAATGTGTCTAAGTTAAATAATGATTGAAAGTTATACGCACTTCCCACGTGGGTGTCAATTCATTTTAGCTTTTCACATCTCAAATGTGTGGTTGGTTATGTATCTCTTATTTATGCTTAGCTACATTAGTCCTTTTACATTAAAATGTTGCAGCATATACAGTTGATCACAACGTCCAGTCAATAAGATATTTGTGAATAGGTTTCATAGGTTGGACAGTGCAGTGAGGGTTAGAAGAAAGAAAGAACAATATAAGAAATAGTTTAATTAAGTTGGGGAGTATAAGAACAATATCAGAAATGGTTCTGTTAAATAGAAGAGTATAAGAACAATATCAGAAATAGATTCATTAAATTGAAGAGTATAAGAACAATATCAGAAATAGATTCATTAAATTGAAGAGTATAAGAACAATATCAGAAATAGATTCATTAAATTGAAGAGTATAAGAACAATATCAGAAATAGTTATATCATATAGAAGAGTATAAGAACAATATCAGAAATAGTTATATCATATAGAAGAGTATAAGAACAATATCAGAAATAGTTCTATCATATAGAAGAGTATAAGAACAATATCAGAAATGGATTAATTAAATAGAAGAGTATAAGAACAATATCAGAAATGGATTCATTAAATAGAAGAGTATAAGAACAATATCAGAAATAGATTCATTAAATAGAAGAGTATAAGAACAATATCAGAAATAGTTATATCATATAGAAGAGTATAAGAACAATATAAGAAATAGTTCTATCATATAGAAGAGTATAAGAACAATATAAGAAATAGTTCTATCATATAGAAGAGTATAAGAACAATATCAGAAATAGATTCATTAAATAGAAGAGTATAAGAGCAATATCAGAAATAGTTATATCATATAGAAGAGTGTAAGAACAATATCAGAAATAGTTCTATCATATAGAAGAGTATAAGAACAATATCAGAAATAGTTCTATCATATAGAAGAGTATAAGAACAATATCATAAATAGTTATATCATATAGAAGAGTATAAGAACAATATCAGAAATAGTTCTATCATATAGAAGAGTATAAGAACAATATCAGAAATAGTTCTATCATATAGAAGAGTATAAGAACAATATAAGAAATAGTTCTATCATATAGAAGAGTATAAGAACAATATCAGAAATAGTTCTATCATATAGAAGAGTATAAGAACAATATAAGAAATAGTTCTATCATATAGAAGAGTATAAGAACAATATCAGAAATAGTTCTATCATATAGAAGAGTATAAGAACAATATCAGAAATGGATTCATTAAATAGAAGAGTATAAGAACAATATCAGAAATAGATTCATTAAATAGAAGAGTATAAGAACAATATCAGAAATAGTTATATCATATAGAAGAGTATAAGAACAATATAAGAAATAGTTCTATCATATAGAAGAGTATAAGAACAATATAAGAAATAGTTCTATCATATAGAAGAGTATAAGAACAATATCAGAAATAGATTCATTAAATAGAAGAGTATAAGAGCAATATCAGAAATAGTTATATCATATAGAAGAGTGTAAGAACAATATCAGAAATAGTTCTATCATATAGAAGAGTATAAGAACAATATCAGAAGTAGTTCTATCATATAGAAGAGTATAAGAACAATATCATAAATAGTTATATCATATAGAAGAGTATAAGAACAATATCAGAAATAGTTCTATCATATAGAAGAGTATAAGAACAATATCAGAAATAGTTCTATCATATAGAAGAGTATAAGAACAATATAAGAAATAGTTCTATCATATAGAAGAGTATAAGAACAATATCAGAAATAGTTCTATCATATAGAAGAGTATAAGAACAATATAAGAAATAGTTCTATCATATAGAAGAGTATAAGAACAATATCAGAAATAGTTCTATCATATAGAAGAGTATAAGAACAATATCAGAAATAGTTCTATCATATAGAAGAGTATAAGAACAATATCAGAAATAGTTCTATCATATAGAAGAGTATAAGAACAATATCAGAAATAGTTCTATCAAATTGTGGAGTTGTTCCTCCTCTTCTTTCCTTTCTCATTTGCTTTTCAGCGTCGAGGGGAAATATATTTTGCGGTCTTTTGGTCTTCTATTCGCCTCTACTGCTGTTATTGTTTCTAATATTCCGTCAATCCATCTTTTTCGTGGTGGACCCTTGGATCTGTAATTCCTACAACATTTATTGAAGGCTCGTTGGGTTGTGTTTTGATTTTTCTGCCTTGTCACGTGGCCAAACCATTTTATATGTTGTTGCTTTACATATTCTATGGCGGGGGCTATACCTAGCTATTTCTCAGTTCTTCATTTCTGATCTTATCTCTCAGACTGTTTCCTGTCATTCGTCTGACACATTTAATCTCAGTAGAAGTTATTTTTCTTATTCTTCTTGCATCTAGGGTCCAGGTCTGGTATAGTATAGTTATATCATAAATAGTTCTATCAAATTGAGAAATAAAGTAAAAAAAAAAAGTAAAGTACCCCCGTCACGGAGCCGCGATTGCTCAGTGGTTAGTGAACTGGACTACCACGGACAAGGGGTAGGGTTCGATCCCAACCGACGGCTTCCGGGTTCACCCAGCCTTAAATGGGTACCGGATTTTTTTTCTGGGAAAGTAAAGCAGCACGGGCGTAATACTGACCACATTACCCCAAAAATCATGTGCTGAAGGTCTGTAAAATATAGGGTCACTAACACCATATTTCCCTATACACCACTTGGCGTGACGGGGGTACTTTACTCTTTACTTTTACCCCCGTCACGCCAAGTGGCGTATAGGGAATGGAGTGTTAGTGAACATAAATTTTACAGACCTTCAACACATGATTTTTGAGGTAATGTGGTCAGTAGTACGCCCGTGCCGCTTTACTTTCCCAGAAAAAAATCCGGTACCCATTAAAGGCTGAGTGAACCGGAAGTCGTCGATTGGGATCGAACCCTACCTCTTGTCCTTTGTAGTCCAGTTCACTAACTACTGTGCTGTCGCGACTCTCCAAAATGAGAAGCATAAAAACAAAATCAGAAATATTTGTATCAAATGCATTCATAAATAATTATTGCAAACGTTTCAACTAAGATAATAATTCAGAATGGCGCACATTACATGAACTGGGAGCTATTAACTCTTTCAGTACGGAAGCTTTTTATCGACGCAACGGAAGGGATTTCAAAGACAAAATGTTTCATGGTTTTAAGAATCAATCTACATATTTATATTTATCTAAAATATAATATATTATATATGAATCTTTAGATAATTGGACAAGGTATTAGATTTCACCAATATCAAGATGATACAAGACATGTAAAAAGGAGATGGTTTGATGGCGTTAACATTAATCAAATTGAGCGTGGCGCACAATGCGGCGAAATGTACAGAAAGAGTTAACAACACATAACTGGTAGTAGTGTCAGGATCAGTGCACAAGAGCTTATCCAGATCTGACTTTACTTCCTCACAATAACCACAGAAAAAGCTTCAGAAACTAACTAGCCGAGATCGACAAGGAAATGCAAAACTGGGTTTAAAAAAAGTGTCGTTTTGAAATAGGAAGAACCTGGTCGAAATGGGCAGATTTATCACTTCTTTCTGTAAATCACAACAAAACTTAAAATACGTCTCTTAACGCCTTTTTAAGGAATTGTAACGAAGACAGGCCAGCAGATGAAGCAGACTGTGGTCTACCAAGAAAAGCCCGCCCACTGCCATTTATATCAGTAAGGCCAACAGGCAGAAAGGAATTACCCCAATTTTGTAAGTAAAATTACGCCAGCCATCGTATGACGACGTCATGATTGTGGGGGCTTTCCGGCATTTCTCTCTCATTGGTCTTTATAGCTGTCCAGGGAAATTTACATTATCTTAAAGATAAGATTACCGTAATTTTACATTATCTTAAAGCTAGGATTACCGTAACTTTACTTTATCTTAAAGATAAGATTACCGTAACTTTACATTATCTTAAAGCTAGGATTACATTAACTTTACATTATCTTAAAGATAAGATTAGCGTAACTTTACATTATCTTAAAGCAAGGATTACCGTAACTTTACATTATCTTAAAGCTAGGATTACCGTAACTTTACATTATCTTAAAGATAAGATTACCGTGACTTTACATTATCTTAAAGCTACGATTACCGTAACTTTACATTATCTTAAAGATAAGATTACCGTAACTTTATATTATTTTAAAGCAAGGATTACCGTAACTTTACATTATCGTAATGCTAGGATTACCGTAACTTTACATTATCTTGTAATGGTCGTGGACAATATAGAATTGTCACTTTAGCAGAGCTGACCTGGCACGTAACGATTTCCTGCGTTTATGGAATACAGCGGTAGTTTTAAGTAAAAAAAAACACTGCTGGTCACTATGTCAATCTGTCAGATTTCTGCCCGCCTACGTCGATAACGTGTGACATTCACTGAAGAATTTCACGGATCGATAGAGCAATGTGTTACCGGAATCGATTATCCTGTTTGAATTATTTCTTTTTTTCATTTTCTTCCACGCTTTCACGTGCTGTTGCTTTATTGTATTTTTTTTCTTTGAGATCTTCAGTCTAGCATCACCACTGGATTACCATTGACACTTTTTAAAAGCAAACGAAGATGTAGGTGATCATGTCTCTGCACAACTTGCCATTTTGGCAGCTCTTAATCAGTTCTCTATTTTGACTTCACACCAAATCTTTCACTTCTATTGCTTGGCGTTTTCTTTTACTTCAATCTATTGCTTCTTTCCTCAATTATTTCTCCAGTACCTCAAACATTATTCACGTTTACAATTGAGTCATCATCATCATCAAGTATCATGCCTGCTGGCGTATGTAATCATGTATCTCCACAATTTTCGATCTCAACAGTTGTTTATCAATTCTGTTGTTGCCCTTCTGCAAAACCATTCTCTTAAGCTGTCCTGCATCTTTTCTCTTTGCTTCCCTCTGTCTCTTCGTCCCTCAACTTTCCCAATTGTTATAATATATTCCAGTTGTTTCCTTCTCATTACATGGCCAAAAAATTATGATTGTTTCTTCTTAATATTGGGAAATTAGCTCTCTTTTTGCATTGGTCTCTTTCAGAACATTTTCATTACTCTTCTCAGCTGTCCACTGTATTCTCAACATTCTTCTGTAAAACCACATTTCTACAGACTCCAGTGATTTTCTTGTCCATTGTCATTTTGTCCATGGTCAGGACAGGTAATTTTATCTGCTACTGTATACAGTAAACAGTACAACCTGGAGCTGCCCTGCAACCTTGCAGGTAAGCTCGGGAGAGTAAAAGGCTAAGGCGAGGGGCGGGGTTGGGGAGGGGGGGGAGTAGCCTAAAGTAAAACAACCCCTCTGCCTTGTGGGTGAGACTTTTTAGTCAAAGGCTAACTCATCCACTGTAAACAAACCGACGGAAGTCAACAGAAAACCACCGTCGTACCTTCTTTATATAATCTTAATCAAGACATTTACTTAGCCACTATAAATGATGATTGTGTCCCCCTGACGTCGATATAATACAATGGAAACGTGAAAAAAAAGTTAAATCTGCACTCCACACTTTGATTGGACTACAGTATTTGTTTCCATGACAACCGGCGCGTTTGTGGATAACGGCGACATTACTCTATGCTGCCTTCTCTTCATGAACCAAATATTGTTGGTGTCTGCTGTTAGAAGCTTCTCTATGCTTGTCCTATAGTAAAAGAAAATCGCCACAAATGGGAATTGAACCGGCATCCATCTTATCTATATCGAGAGATCAACCACTTGAGCTCCGTTGATATGCCAACAAGTTACATTTTGTTGTAGCAACACCCCTTCTTCCCCCACTCTCGACCACTTCTTTGTGAGCAGATTCACTCTGGTTGAAGAAAGTTAAAAATAAACGTATAAGGGGTGTTCAAATCACAACACAACGAACCCTCAAATAAACGTATAAGAGGTGTTCAAATCACAACACAACGAACCCTCAAATAAACGTATAAGAGGTGTTCAAATCACAACACAACGAACCCTCAAATAAACGTATAAGAGGTGTTCAAATCACAACACAACGAACCCTCAAATAAACGTATAAGGGGTGTTCAAATCACAACACAACGAACCCTCAAATAAACGTATAAGGGGTGTTCAAATCACAACACAACGAACCCTCAAATAAACGTATAAGAGGTGTTCAAATCACAACACAACGAACCCTCAAATAAACGTATAAGAGGTGTTCAAATCACAACACAACGAACCCTCAAATAAACGTATAAGGGGTGTTCAAATCACAACACAACGAACCCTCAAATAAACGTATAAGGGGTGTTCAAATCACAACACAACGAACCCTCAAATAAACGTATAAGGGGTGTTCAAATCACAACACAACGAGTCCTCAAATAAACGTATAAGGGGTGTTCAAATCACAACACAACGAGTCCTCAAATAAACGTATAAGGGGTGTTCAAATCACAACACAACGAGTCCTCAAATAAACGTATAAGGGGTGTTCAAATCACAACACAACGAGCCCTCAAATAAACGTATAAGGTGCGATCAAATCACAACACAACGAGCCCTCAAATAAACGTATAAGGTGCGATCAAATCACAACACAACGAGCCCTCAAATAAACGTATAAGGGGTGATCAAAACAACACAATGAGCTTTCAAATAAACGTATAAGGAGTGATAAAATCACAACACAACGAGCCCTCACAACAAACGTATAAGGGGTGATCAAAACACAACGCAACGTGCCCTCAAATAAATGTTGCGAGAATACCAGACCCAAGAGTCAACCACGAAAAAGTTGGATCGATGGAATATTAGAAACACTAGGAAACATAACAGCAGCAGAAGCGACCAGAAGAGCAAAATAATGCAAATTATTACGACCCTCGACGCTGAAAGGCCAACAAGGAAGAAAAGAAGAAGTATATGGGCGAGCTAGTCAAACAGAATACATTTCTTATCTAGACCCTGATGTTAATCTTCGTTTTCTTTTACCTGAAACAGTTCAATTCACACGCAGGACGAAGTAGCACGCTACGTGTTTCAATTTTGGCGCTTTTCTCTAGGGGACGTTACTTGTTGTCAGCCCAGACTGAGGAGACATGGGAGATAATTCTGACAACTTTTGTTAAGAGCTGCCTAGGAATTACTGTAAACATTTAAATAACCTGCAAGATGTACAGGAAAGATAAGTCAGAATGAATAAGACATGATTAACTTTTCTCGACAGAACCCTTTTTTTTATCGTTGTATTTCTTTGATTCTGCCTTCTTATATTTCTTGTTTATCCTTTTACTGAACTCAAAGAATCAAAGAAAGATAATTCAGAACACACGCGCGTGTTGTCGTATCTGGTAGAGAAATCAAATTCGTCATACCAGGTAGGTCAACTTGAACTAGTTAGAAGACATTAAAATACACAGTTTGTCGTAGTTGCGACAGGACACGACTTTTCCTTCATTATAATGTTCCTGTTTGGCCGGAAATGACGGACATTGCCAACATATATTATGATGTCGTCACATTTCTAACAAAGGGAAGTAAGTCAGTTTCAAATTTCTTTTTCAGTGTCCTCATTAGGGGTCAAACTATGAAAGGAATATCAAGTTCCGTTGCGAGTGAGACATCCTATATTTTGCAACATAATGTTATACTGCGATGTTGAGGGCGGATGAGAGTTGATTTTGGAAAAATGGAAAGATGGAAGGGGCGGATGAGAGTTGATTTTGGAAAAATGGAAAGATGGAAGGGGCGGTTGAGAGTTGATTTTGGAAAAAATGGAAAGATGGAAGGAGCGGTTGAGAGTTGATTTTGGAAAAATGGAAAGATGGAAGGGTCGGATAAGAGTTGATTTTGGAAAAATGGAAAGATGGAAGGGCCGGATGAGAGTTGATTTTGGAAAAATGGAAAGATGGAAGGTGCGGATGATAAGAATTGATCGTGGGAAGGATGGAATGTGCGGATGGGGAGAGTTAATCGTGGGAAGGATGGAATGGGCGGATGATGAGAGTTAATCATTGGAAGGATGGAAAGGGCGGATAATGAGAGTTTATCATGGGAAGGATGGAAGGAGTGTCTTTGAGTTGATCATGGGAAGGATGGAATGGATAGCTGTGAGTATATCAAGGAAAGGATAGAAGGAGTGGATGAGAGTTTATCACGGGAAGGATTGAATGGATAGCTGTGAGTTTATCATGGGAAGGATGGAAGGAGTGTCTTTAAGTTGATCACGGGAAGGATGAAATGAGCGGATGAGAATGGGGTTTAAATACCAGTCAATGCAACCATTTTCCGAACTTAAAGCTCCCTTGCACCTACCAGCCTCTTTAAATTGGCTGTCGTGTAAGTAGAGGCAGCGAGAACTAGCTACCCCACCTCGTGAAGCTGAGACCTAATGAAGTCAACACCCACATTACGTGGTAAAGTCGGATGTTTTGGGCCGAAAGACGCAAATATCTCAGTTATACTGCAAACCATAACACAACGCAGACACGCCAACGTCCTTTTAAGGGCGGATGACGAAGAGCTACACTCCTGTAGTAATCGGGCGAACGCAAGCAAGACATCATTACCTATGACAATTTCTATGTGGTTACCTTTACATTTTTGTAAAGCCAAAAAAAAAAGATGAATAAAGCATGAAGTTTATATAGGGAGGGTTGATTGGAGCGGCGGAGTGGAGCGGCGGAGTGGCTGATAGAGAAGCTATTATCAGAATTTAATCAAACAGGGAATTTACAAACGGTCAAAGCGACCCCTCGTCTTTTGTCAATCCACACGTCATAGCCATATTTATGACATTAAACATCATCCAGTCGTCTGCTGAAGCTACCTGCCAAATAAATCTGCTCATCGCTATTTGTTCTCATCCAAATTCTGCACGTTTTATGTCGCTGTTTTTGTGGTTTTTCCTTTGACGCAGTTTTCACTCGAGTGCTTACCTAATTTTGTGCTTCATTTTCAGGAATCTCATCGTTCCTAGACCCTAGACGCCCTAGCAGGTCGTTGGCTCTCCCTTACAATAAAATCTTCACGTTGATCTCCTTTGATTAAATGTTTCGTTAAGAATATCATTTTGCTGCAGCCACGTTTTCCCTTTGTATTTTATTATAGTACATTAGCTCTGAGAAATTATTGAACAACTCCCAGACAGAAACTAAGACAAGCGTTGGCTTCACAAGAACTATCATCTCCTCCACATTAACTTTAAGAAAATACAATTCTGACGTAAAGGTCAAGTATGAGACTTGAACCGGTGTCATAGCACGCGAGTTTCCACCCATATGTGCTCGGCCGCCTATCCAGAAATGTTCGGAGATTTCTCGATAGTGTCGCTTCAAGCATCGAAACTCACGATATATGAGAGTACTAGACGTCGGATCTCACTACCCAGCGACTGAAGAGCGCCAAGTTGCGATCGAACCCACATTCACTGTATCGGTAAGCCAGTGCGCAACCATTTCATCGCAACCACTCTCTTTTATCACATAACCTCTCATTTAAAATGCGCCCTTTGACATACCGATTTTCACTTTTCCAATTTGATGTCGTTTTTATTTATTTCTCTATTCAGATTTTCAATTTGAATGCTGCCTCCATTTCACGTCTCCTATTCTGCTGTCCAACTTTCCTGGACGCCTCTTCGTGTCGTTTACCTACCCCAACGACTGGTCTCCATAAAGCACGCTCTTTGATGCTGAAAACCGTGCAACTTCTGGGCGCCTCATAAATTTCTTCTTGATTTATCCCAACACAAAAAAGTCCTCGATGGGGGCTCAGCTTCGCTGTCTTCAACGAGAAACGGCGTGATTACGTTTTTGCTTATCTGAATGATGGAGTCGGAAAAGCAGGGGAGAGAATTTGGGTTTATGATTCAGCGCGGAAAAAAGAGCAGATAATTCATTACATTTTACTCACAAAATGTCGGACGGACAGACACATACATTTCTAAGCTGACAGGTTGTGAAATTGATTAGTAAATGAACTGATTCATCTGAGAGTAAAGCTGCAATAATGTGTAAATAGTAATTGAGAGTAAATTTGACTGATTGAAAGTCAAAATATTGATAGGCAATTAAACTGATCGATCGTGCTGAAGTCGGATGTGTTGGGCCGAAAGGCGCAAATATCACAGTTATACTGTAAACCACAACACAACGCAGACACACCCACTTAATGTCCTTTTAAGGGCGGATGATGAAGAATAATTATGTAGTCTAGAATACTTGAGTCATCGAGCGAACGCAAGCAAGCAAACTGATCGATTAAAAAAAATGATTGATTGGTAGGCGTGTCGAATGATGACGATGAGAACAAATTAATTAGTAGACAAGTGAATAAAGAAGTCGATTGACGATTACAAGAAGTCTCATTAGTAAACAATCAAAATGAAGCAGCGAGGCAGTCATCATCATCAAGTCGCATGTCCTTTGTAGAACGTTGCATTCACCACAGCCCATCTGAAAGAATCTCAGTCTCTAGCCAGATCTCCCACAGAACGTTGCATTCACCACAACCCATCTGAAAGAATCTCAGTCTCTAGCCAGATCTCCCACAGAACGTTGCATTCACCACAACCCATCTGAAAGAATCTCAGTCTCTAACCAGATCTCCCACAGAACGTTGCATTCACCACAACCCATCTGAAAGAATCGCAGTCTCTAGCCAGATCTCCCACAGAACGTTGCATTCACCACAACCCATCTGAAAGAATCTCAGTCTCTAGCCAGATTTTCCACAGAACGTTGCATTCACCACAACCCATCTGAAAGAATCTCAGTCTCTAGCCAGATGTCCCACAGAACATTGTATTCACCACAGCCCATCTAAAAGAATCTCAGTCTCTAACCAGATCTCCCACAGAACGTTGTATTCACCACAGACCATCTGAAAGAATCTCAGTCTCTAACCAGATCTCCCACAGAACGTTGCATTAACCACAACCCATCTGAAAGAATCTCAGTCTCTAGCCATATCTCCCACAGAACGTTGCATTCACCACAGCCCATCTGAAAGAATCTCTGTCTCTAGCCAGATATCCCACAGAACGTTGCATTCACCACAGCCCATCTGAAAGAATCTCTGTCTCTAGCCAGATCTCCCACTTTTTTCTGTTGTCATGTTCAAGGTCTCCTTGATTCTTTTGGTCTATCATGATTTCTCGACAACCTACAATCTGTAGTTTGCCGTTGCTTTCTGATTGGTTCTGGCCACTGACCACCTTAGGTCCATGTGTGCCATGAGCTCCATACCAGACCGTTTTAGCTCCTGCTCCAAGACCGTTGTCGACCGAGTCGATCCTCCGCCCTTTCTGACAACAGCTGAGTGTTCTATAGACGTCTGACTTCTTTCCCTAACTTGTCCTCCGCCCTCTCTGCCACCAGCTGTGTGTACTATAGATTGAAGACTTGAAGACCCTCCTTAACTTGTCCTCCGCCCTCTCTGCCACCAGCTGTGTGTACTATAGATTGAAGACTTCCTCCCTTAACTTGTCCTCCGCCCTCTCTGCCACCAGCTGTGTGTACTATAGATTGAAGACTTCCTCCCTTAACTTGTCCTCCGCCCTCTCTGCCACCAGCTGTGTGTACTATAGATTGAAGACTTCCTCCCTTAACTTGTTCTCCGCCATCTCTGCCACCAGCTGTGTGTACTATAGATTGAAGACTTCCTCCCTTAACTTGTCCTCCGCCATCTCTGCCAACAGCGTGTGTACTATAGATTGAAGACTTCCTCCCTTAACTTGTTCTCCGCCATCTCTGCCACCAGCTGTGTGTACTATATATTGAAGACTTCCTCCCTTAACTTGTCCTCCGCCATCTCTGCCAACAGCGTGTGTACTATAGATTGAAGACTTCCTCCCTTAACTTGTCCTCCGCCATCTCTGCCAACAGCGGTGTGTACTATAGATTGAAGACTTCCACCCTTAACTTGTCCTCCGCCATCTCTGCCAACAGCGTGTGTACTATAGATTGAAGACTTCCTCCCTTAACTTGTCCTCCGCCATCTCTGCCAACAGCGGTGTGTACTATAGATTGAAGACTTCCTCCCTTAACTTGTCCTCCGCCATCTCTGCCAACAGCGGTGTGTACTATAGATTGAAGACTTCCTCCCTTAACTTGTCCTCCGCCATCTCTGCCACCAGCTGTGTGTACTATAGATTGAAGACTTCTTCCCTTAACTTGTCCTCCGCCATCTCTGCCAACAGCGGTGTGTACTATATATTGGAGACTTCCTTCCTTAACTTGTCCTCCGCCATCTCTGCCAACAGCGGTGTGTACTATAGATTGGAGACTTCCTCCCTTAACTTGTCTTCCGTAATTAAAAGATTAACCAAAGCTGTTGCCCGGGGGATGGCGCTGCTGTACATAATAGTGTTGACAAGGCTACGATTTAGCTCGAAGTGTCAGATACATTCATTAACTAGTGTTAGTCACAGAGATCCAAAACAGTTTACTATGAACCTTACCAAACAGTTTAAATGATAATTGACTATCTTCAGACTTGGAGCAGCGAACTTTAACCTCATAAAACAACACAGCAAAATAGGTATCTCAGACTCTGATGCCTGCGGCTGAAGATGACCCAAGCAGATATCCGGGCAAGTACTTCAAGACTGTTGCAGCGAGCAATAGTTGAAAGTTTCGCGAACAGAGGTTAGTTAGCCTGCGCAATAAAATATGAGAAGCTTGAAAAAACCTCAACATACCGTCCACATGTTTCTTATCATTTCCAGCCCAGAAGTAAAACAAAAAGTTAAACTCTCAATAACGATAAAAAATTTGATTCTTTGATTAACCAAAGGCTTTCAGTGTCTCACTCGCCATCGAACCCGGTGTTTCCTCAATAATTCAAACATCAATGGAGGTGTTGCAGAGCGGGTGGCCGAATCAATAACTCGTCGTGTTCCAAACCAGAAGGGCGAGGTTCGAGTGCCAACAGTGTTAAACGGTTTACTTTTCGGCGGTGAAATAAAAACTTGGCCCGAACAGCCCGTGGTGACTTCTGAATCATGACAAGTGGCCTTTAGTATACGACCCTCTATGTCTCACTGATAGAACAAAGTAATGGAATGATGCCGTATAGAGCATTTTTTAAATGAATATATTGCAACGAAATGTGTACGGAGTACGTTAGTTTTATTAAAAATTAACATAACGTGCGTTGTGTGAGAAATTAACATTACGTTCGTTGTGTGAGAAATTAACATAACGTGCGTTGTGTGTGGAATTAACATTACGTTCGTTGTGTGAGAAATTAACATAACGTGCGTTGTGTGAGAAATTAACATTACGTTCGTTGTGTGACAAATGAGTAGAAACGTGTGTGTGTGTGTGTGTGTGTGTGTGTGTGTGTGTGTGTGTGTGTGTGTGTGTGTGTGTGTGTGTGTGTGTGTGTGTGTGTGTGTGTGTGTGTGTGTGTGTGTGTGTGTGTGTGTGTGTGTGTGTGTGTGTGTGTGTGTGTGTGTGTGTGTGTGTGTGTGTGTGTGTGTGTGTGGTGTCTATTTGTTGCGACACGGCTCTCTGCTAATCTCTTCATTTGGATGAGGGTGCATACATAATACGGTTGTTGTACTTGAGTGGTAGTGTACAGTACGTGTGAGTTCAGACAGGATAACTGTATGTTAAGATAGGATAGCCGTGAGTTCAGACAGGATAACTGTATGTTAAGATAGGATAGCCGTGAGTTCAGACAGGATAACTGTATGTTAAGATAGGATAGCCGTGAGTTCAGATAGTATAGCTGTGAGTTCACACAGGAAAACTGTGAGTTAAGATAGGATAGCCGTGAGTTCAGACAGTATAGCTGTGAGTTCACATAGGGTAGCTGTGAGTTCGCACAGTATAGCTGTGAGTTCACACAGGATAGCTGTTAGCTAAAATAGGTTAGCCGTGAGTTCAGACAGTATAGCTGTGAGTTCACACAGGATAACTGTGAGTTAAGATAGGATAGCCGTGAGTTCAGACAGTATATCTGTGAGTTCACATAGGATAACTGTGAGTTAAGATAGGATAACCGTGAGTGCAGACAGTATAGCTGTGAGCTCAGACAGGATAGCTGTGAGTTCAGACAGGATAGCTGAACATATGTTGGTCTACTCTGAATTAGCAAGTGTTTAATGGTAAAACCATTTTTAAACTGCCGGATTTTGGTGTTACTCCCCTATATATTCTGGTACCTCTGTAGCCCAGATGAGAAAACCACCTGATTAGGCTACCGGCATTCAGACAACCCATGTTCGATTCCCGCTGGAAGCTGTGTAAGTTGTACTCGTGGTTGGAAAATAAAATACCCCTGCGGTAGACCATTTTTAGCTGGCAGAAATGGGTACCCGGGTACTACTCTGAGAAGACGAGGAATGCCGCCTCGCATTGTGAGTTTCGATGCTTGAAGCGAAACTATCCAGAAGTCTCCCAATACTTCTGGAAGGGCGGCCGAGCACATAAGGGTGGAAACTCGCGTGCTGAGACACCAATTCAAGTCTCGTACTTTACCGTTACCCTATATAAACAATTGGGAGCCGCGATAGCTCAGTGGTTAGTGAAATGAACTACAAAGGACAAGAGGTAGGGTTCGATCTCAACCGATGGCTTCCGGGTTCACCCAGCCTATAATGGGTACCGGGTTTTTTTTAAATGGGAAAGTAAAGGGGCACGGGCTTTATACCGACCACATTACCCAAAAAAAATCATGTGCCGTGGGTCTGTAAAATGTATGGTCACTAACACTATATTCCATATAGGTACTTGGCGTGACGGGGGTACTTTACTACTTTTTTTGTGTGTACAATATACACAATTATGGACCGCACTAACAGAAATATTAACTTTCGCTCTTATTTTTTCTTAAAGGCAGCTTCAAGTTGAGTCGAAGTTTATATATTATTCTTCTTCTTCGTCTACCTTTTTAGCTCCCTGTGGATCATAGGTCTTCAACTACCACTTTCCAAGTCATTCTGTTTTTTGCCATTCTTTTAAGATCATTCCATGTCTTCCTCATCATCTTCATCTCTGCTTCTATCTGTCTTCTCCAAGAATTATCTGGTCTTCCTCTTTGTCTTTTCCCCTGGGGATTCCAAAAAAGGGCCTATTGTGTAATACTCTCAATTGGCTTCCGCAGTGTGTGTCCTATCCAGCGCCATCGATACTATAATATATAATTATATATAATATATATATATGTATTAGATATTATATATAATTATTTCACATAAAATTATGGTACCAAAATTGTATATTGTGTTCCAGAACTTACGAGAAGCATTTCTTTTAATTTCATTTTGTTCCTCTCTCTCCCTATCATTTAATTTACCTAAACCTCACAGACGCAGAACCTAATGGAAGACACAAAAAACATTCACATTTTATAAATGTATCACAATCTGGAACCGTTCCAAGTAAATATGGGTTTGAAGAATTGAAGGAATCTCGCAGGTTAATGAGATACCTTTCACAGCAAACGATGTTCATATTTTTATCTAATCTGGAACCAAGTTTTCTCTCACTCTCTAGCCCTGAACAGATACACATACAAAGATGTATATATGTACACACACACATATGCATTTCGGGGATGAGGTGGTTTAGCGCCGTGGTTTATCTCCAAAACTAGGTGGTTTAGCTCCAAAAATGAGGTGGTTTAGCGCCGTTAATTAACTCCAAAACTAGGGATGTATTAAATTACCTCTGTATCTGTTTCCTCTTCGCTTTTTCTTTATGTTTTTAAAAATGTATCTTCCACTCTTTCTTTATCACTCTTTCTTTTTCACTCTTTCTCTGCCACTCTTTCTCTGTGACTCTTTATTTTCTTTGTCTCTTCTTTTCTGTTCTGCCTGGCAGCGTGAAGCAGTTTCTTTGACAAGACAGTGATCTGTAATGATTTAAAGATATTTCCCAAAAGTATTTTCAACAGTTCTGCCGTATGGATAGTATCATCATCTGGTCGCATGTCTTTGGAAGAATGTTGCATTTACCAAAGCTCGTTTGAAAGAGTCTGTTTCTAACCAGATCTCCTACAGAACGTTGCATTCATCACAGCCCGTCTGAATTAGTCTCAGTCTCTAGCCAGATCTCCCACAGAACGTTGCATTCATCACAGCCCGTCTGAATTAGTCTCAGTCTCTAGCCAGATCTCCCACAGAACGTTGCATTCATCACAGCCCGTCTGAATTAGTCTCAGTCTCTAGCCAGATCTCCCACAGAACGTTGCATTCATCACATCCCGTCTGAATTAGTCTCAGTCTCCAGCCAGATCTCCCACAGAGCGTTGCATTCATCACAGCCCGTCTGAATTAGTCTCAGTCTCTAGCCAGATCTCCCACAGAACGTTGCATTCATCACAGCCCGTCTGAATTAGTCTCAGTCTCTAGCCAGATCTCCCACAGAACGTTGCATTCATCACACCCCGTCTGAATTAGTCTCAGTCTCTAGCCAGATCTCCCACAGAGCGTTGCATTCACCACAACCCATCTGAAAGAATCTCAGTCTCTAGCCAGATCTCCCACAGAGCGTCGCATTCACCACAGCCCATCTGAAAGAATCTCTGTCTCTAGCCAGATCTCCCACAGAGCGTCGCATTCACCACAGCCCATCTGAAAGAATCTCAGTCTCTAGCCAGATCTCTCACAGAACGTTGTATTCGTCACAGCCCGTCTGAATGAATCTCTATCTCTAGCCAGATCTCTCACAGAACGTTGTATTCGTCACAGCCCGTCTGAAAGAATCTCTGTCTCTTGCCAGATCTCTCACAGAACGTTGTATACGCCACAGCCCGTCTGAATGAATCTCTATCTCTAGCCTGATCTCTTACATAACGTTGTATACGCCACAGCCCGTCTGAATGAATCTCTATCTCTAGCCTGATCTCCCACATAACGTTGTATTCGCCACAGCCCGGTTGAATGAATCTCTGTCTCTAGCCAGATCTCTCACAGAACGTTGTATTCGCCACAGCCAGTCTGAAAGAATCTCTATCTCTAGCCTGATCTCCCACATAACGTTGTATACGCCACAGCCCGTCTGAATGAATCTCTATCTCTAGCCTGATCTCTTACATAACGTTGTATACGCCACAGCCCGTCTGAATGAATCTCTATCTCTAGCCTGATCTCTTACATAACGTTGTATACGCCACAGCCCGTCTGAATGAATCTCTATCTCTAGCCTGATCTCCCACATAACGTTGTATTCGCCACAGCCCGGTTGAATGAATCTCTGTCTCTAGCCAGATCTCTCACAGAACGTTGTATTCGCCACAGCCAGTCTGAAAGAATCTCTATCTCTAGCCTGATCTCCCACATAACGTTGTATTCGCCACAGCCAGTCTGAAAGAATCTCGATCTCTAACCTGATCTCTTACATAACGTTGTATACGCCACAGCCCGTCTGAATGAATCTCTATCTCTAGCCTGATCTCTTACATAACGTTGTATACGCCACAGCCCGTCTGAATGAATCTCTATCTCTAGCCTGATCTCCCACATAACGTTGTATTCGCCACAGCCCGTCTGAATGAATCTCTGTCTCTAGCCAGATCTCTCACAGAACGTTGTATTCGCCACAGCCAGTCTGAAAGAATCTCTATCTCTAGCCTGATCTCCCACAGAACGTTGTATTCGCCACAGCCAGTCTGAAAGAATCTCTATCTCTAGCCTGATCTCCCACATAACGTTGTATTCGCCACAGCCAGTCTGAAAGAATCTCGATCTCTAACCTGATCTCCCACTTCTTTTATTGTCATGTTCAAGCTATCATTGATGTCTTGAAGCCACCTTCATCTTGGTCTGCCTCTGATGAATGGTCCAGGAACTATGCCTTCATAGATTGTATAAATGCATACAATTCAGCTCATGTAAGTAATAGCTCTAGCATTACAGAATTAAATACACCTCTATGAGCTCAATTTTGTTTTTAATTTTTCTACGTAAAATTGGTTAGAGTGAAGAAGAGTTGCGCAACGTCATCGTTTATTTGCAAATATTATAAGGTACTATTATTCGTAATAGTTCTTTATAGTCGCGGTCAGATGGAGTTAACATTCGTAATAGTTCTTTATACTTGCAGTCAGGTGGAGTTGACATTCGTAATAGTTCTTTACAGTTGTAGTCAGATGGAGTTAACATTCGTAATAGTTCTTTATAGTTGCAGTCAGATGGAGTTAACATTCGTAATAGTTCTTTATAGTTGCAGTCAGGTGGAGTTGCACCATTGTCATTATAGTCAACTCTGCATTGTAATAAGAATGATGAAGAAAATAGAAGGAAGAAGAAGAGAAAGGTTGGAATAAAAAAAAAGCGTAAAAAAAAAGAAAGCGAAAATTAAATTGAAAAACACAGAGAATAATTTGATACGGTAAACAAGAATTGTCAGATGAAGAGAAGTAAATGAAGAAAACACAAAACAAGTAACAAGGCGAAGAAGAAAAGAGGATGAAATGAATGATGGCAAATAAGAAAAAAAAACATGGAGGAACAGAAAGTGAAAGCTGAATTAAGGTGTAGACAAGAAACATAAGAAGATGTAAATAATTATGAAGAAGAAGAGAGGAAGATGAAGAAGGCGACGACGAAGCAGAAAAAGAAGTAGAAGAAGAAGAAAAAAGAAGTAAAAAGATGTAAGAGCAGAAGGCGAGTTGGAAGAAAGAGAAAAAGGAAAAAAGAAAAGAAAATGAGCATGAAGACGAAGGGGTTTGCGGAGAAATAGAAACAGATACAAATTAAAAACAATAATAACAGAAAGTGCAAAATAAAAAAAAGTTAAAAAGTGAAAGGCGTAGACTAGGAAGAAAAGCGTGTTATAATTTTTTGTTTCAATATAGAACCAGTGGTTGGTTGATTATCAATTGGTTTGTACTTTGGCTGGACTTTATTTATTAGTTCCTGCATCGATTACTTTAGCACAAACACGCGAATGTTTGATAAACAGAAAACAGGAAACACCGACGATGTAAAAACAGCGATGAATCTCAACTCAAGTTAATGACTTTACTTTGAATTTCTCTGGTTTTGTCTTCTTTTTTTTTCATTTGTCATTGAAGATCTTTAGGTGCATATGTAAAAATAAACAAGCAATGGTATGGCGCAGCTAAACTAATAGAAAGACAATACAAACTACAACGTTACGGCAAAATCTCTCATCAGATACATATAATTGTTCTCTGCAGATATACTCTCGGCCCAGCAGAGAATCTAATATTTTATAAATTTGATATTTATGATTTTCTGCTCCATGTTATGCTGTAGATGACATAGTCAAGTAAAAGTAAAGTACCCCCGTCACGCCAAGTGGCGAATAGGGAGTGGGGTGTTAGTGACCATACATTTTACATACCTTCGGCGCATGATTTTTGGGGTAATGTGGTCGTTATTACGCCCGTGCCGCTTTACTTTCCCAGAAAAGAACACGGTACCCATTAAAGGCTGAGTGAACCGGAAGCCGTCGGTTGGGATCAAACCCTACCTCTTGTCCTTTGTAGTCCAGTTCACTAACCAGTGAGCTATCGCGGCTCCCAGATGACAATGTAGTCGCTAATTAATATGCTTCTAAGCGTGATACATCCGGTTTCTATATTCGTAAGAATGGGTTTGCCTTCATTATTAATCTCCACTATTTTAACCAGACCTGGGAGCCTGTAGAACTGTGTATCGTTATCGCCACCTAATGGGATATTAGAGGAAATAGATATATATTGGGAGAGATAGAGAGAGATAGAAAATGAGAGAATGAGATAGAGATAGATAGATGGATGAATGGGTGGATGGATGGATGGATGGATGGATGGATGGATGGATGGATGGATGGATGGACGGACGGACGGATGGATGGATGGATGGATGGATGGACGGACGGATGGATGGATGGATGGATGGATGCATGGATGGATGGATGCATGGATGGATGGATGCATGGATGGATGGATGGATGGATGGATGGATGGATGGATGGAGTTAGAGAATAGCGATACAGAAATAAAGGGGAGAGTAGCCTGTTTCCCAGGCCACCACGTAGAACTGTAACAAGGTCTTGGTCACCTTTGGTTTCCTAACTCCAGCATCAACAACAATCGCTTCATGTCGCAGAATGTTATCAACCCAGCTGATAATTCAACACATCTGCTGTTCTCCATGCAGACAAGGAAAGATAACCGACATTCTCTTCAGCTCATGTTTCTCTCATGAAGCGAGTTGGCTTCTAGAATTGTCTCTCTTTATTTCACTCCCCAACTTCCAGGATCACAATGAACTGTACTTAACAACCCTGGAGGCACGTAGACATTACATGCATCACTCATGGTAATTCGAGCTCATCGTAACGGCACAGCAGCTTATAACAAGACGACATCTTTCCATTAAGAATTCTGGTCTCGTATTTCGTGTCTATGAAATATGTCCTATACCACCACCCTATAGTGGGTCTGGCCATTGCCATCTATACAAGTAATCATGATTGCTGATAGAGAGAGCTCGAAACCAACCCCACTAGCGTGATGTTTCGGCTGTCGAATCTGTAGCCGGCTGATGTTATTCTATCAACGACCGCTCTTGCTCATAAAGCTAAAAACGTCTAGCCAGTTTGGGGTTTTCCAGTTTTCCTTTCATCCCTCATTTTTCCCTTTCAGCCCTCAGGTTAAAGCAGAAACTGAAGCCCCCAAAGACGCTGCTAAACTGGCTATCAAACACAAAAATAACATGCACAGGAAATTGGTGATACTGCCTGATGCATTGTCAGTCCTAACAGTTCTAAAAACCCACAGGAACAACGAACTAGATGACTTGAGAACAAACCTAGCCTAGACCAACTATGCAATAACTTCCAGAAAGTGGTCATTCAGTGGATACCATCACACTGTAATATACACGGAAACGAACGCGAGACAAATTAGCTAAAGAGGGAGGGAGATTACCACAGAAGAACCATCTGGTCAGCTACGATGAAGCCAAATCCATCACCAAAGGCCAGTACAGTGAAAAAAGGAAACAAGAACATCCAAAGTATAACAAGAGGGATGGATACCTCCAACTATCAAAGAGGGATCAAGTCATCATACTTCGCCTACGCAATGGCCACAACAGAATGAGAAACCACATGTTTACCAAACTCAGAATAGGAACTACCAGCCAATGCCACTGTACACTGGACAACATGACAACAAAACATGTTCTACAGAACTGCCCCCAGCACACAGACCTGAGAAGGACAATGTGGTCCACACCCACCTCCCTGGAAGAAAAACTATACAGGGGCAACCGAATCACTTAAACAGACAATTGCCTTTATGAGAGATTCCAGAATCCTAGTCTGTATGAGCCATGATCACAGAAGAGGAAGAATTTCTATGATGGCGAAGACAGTAAACCTGTCTGCTAAGGATGCAGGGATAGACAGAGAGATAACACAGAAAGTGCGGATGCTGCAGTTTGTTGTAAATCTACATGTTTACTGCAAATCATTTTGAATATCAGCCCATCCGTAAATCTATTGATCGAGCATTCTAATATCAACCCGTATGTAATCTGTTGATCAATATCAATATATATAAATATTATATGGAGATTTGTCTTCTTTCTTAACAATCAATCAACCTGTTAACAATCAACCAACCTGCCTAACTGGGAGTCCGCTTTCTAAACAATCAACCTAAGTAACTAGAGTCATTCTACCTAACTATCACTCAATCTTCTCCCTCAACAATCAATCTACCAGACTATCACTCAGCCTTCTCCCTCAACAATCAATCTACCAGACTATCACTCAGTCTTCTCCCTCAACAATCAATCTACCAGACTATCACTCAATCTTCTCCTTCAACAACCAATCTACCAGACTATCCCTCAGTCTTCTCCTTCAACAATCAATCTACCAGACTATCACTCAATCTTCTCCTTCAACAATCAATCTACCAGACTATCACTCAGTCTTCTCCTTCAACAATCAATCTACCAGACTATCACTCAGTCTTCTCCTTCAACAATCAATCTACCAGACTATCACTCAGTCTTCTCCTTCAACAATCAATCTACCAGACTATCACTCAGTCTTCTCCTTCAACAATCAATCTACCAGACTATCACTCAGCCCATCTCTCTCAACAATAAATCTACCAGACTATCACTCAGTCTTCTCCTTCAACAATCAAACTACCAGACTATCACTCAGTCTTCTTCTTCAACAATCAATCTACCAGACTATCACTCAGCCATCTCTCTCAACAATCAATCTACCAGACTATCACTCAGCCATCTCTCTCAACAATCAATCTACCAGACTATCACTCAGCCATCTCTCTCAACAATCAATCTACCAGACTATCACTCAGCCATCTCTCTCAACAATCAATCTACCAGACTATCACTCAACCTTCTCCCTCAACAATCAATCTACCAGACTATCACTCAGTCTTCTCCCTCACCATTCAATCTACCAGACTATCACTCAGTCTTCTCCTTAACAATCAATCTACCAGACTATCACTCAGTCTTCTCCCTTAACAATCAATCTACCAGACTATCACTCAGTCCTCTCCCTTAACAATAAATCTACCAGGCTATCACTCAGTCTTCTCCCTCAACAATCAATCTACCAGACTATCACTCAGTCTTCTCCCTCAAAAATCAATCTACCAGACTATCACTCAATCTTCTCCCTCAACAATCAATCTACGAGACTATCACTCAGTCTTCTCCCTTAACAATCAATCTACCAGACTATCACTCAATCTTCTCCCTCAACAATCAATCTACTTGGCAACCAATCTTCATCTACCCATGTTGAACGTTATGCTAAAGCGCAATAATTGTCACGTGTAGGCAGAAGGATAGGACCCATTATTATTCTGACCACATGAATGAGGTTTACGGAGAGTTCGGCATAACCGGCATGCAACGGGTGGCTGTAACGAAACGCAATGTGACCTGCTTTAGCAACATTATTCGTTGCCAGAAGAAAGGAGGAAGCGGGGGCGCGGGCGTTGATTTATAACTGGACATGACGTCACAATTTTCTTTTGATTTCAACACGTGTGTTGTGTAAGAAGTTCACATATGTTATACAGGATGGCTGACTCGCATACCGAGTCTGACATTTCTTCAATAATTCTAACATCTAATGAAAGTAGTGCAGCGAAATATGACTGGAAGCACGTTCGTTGATTAAGGGAAAATATAAGGTATAAGACGCAGAGGCAGACCAAGACTAATGTGGACGAGTAACATCAGAAGATGGATAAGTCAGCCTATGATGATGGGAGCCCCGTTAGCTCACTGGTTAGTCAACTGGACTATAAAGAAAAAGATGTCGGATTCGATCCTGATTGACGACTTCTAGGTTCACCCAGCCTTAAATGGGTACCTGATTTTGTTTCTTGAAAGTAAAGCGGCACGGACGTAATACCGACCACATTACCCTAAAAATCATGTGCCGAGGGTCTATCAAAATAACGGTCACTAACGCCCTATTCTCTATCCGCTACTTGGCGTGACGTGGGGGGGGGGGGGAGGAGGTACTCTACTTTACTTACTCTGGGTGATCTAGTATTGAGCTATTTGCGGGTCATCATTATTGCACTCCGAACATGTCCATATGTGCTCAGACACCCCCCCCCCCCACACTCCTCAGCAAGTCCCGCAGTGTCCAGTGACTGACGACTCCAGTAAAGCGCAAAGGCAGACCAAGACTAATGTGGACGACTCTGCGTCCAGATCTAGTATTTTATTTGTAGCAAACCATTAAAGATATACCGGGTTTTGTATCGGGTGATTCACCTTCTGTGACCGAAATACCCTTGATGGCCATTGGTCGAATGATCCCAAACTAACGATGAAGGAGCAAAGGAAACGTGTTAGCCGTTACAGTCGCACCGGCCATTGCCAGGTTGGACTGTTTGCGTTCAAGGAGAGAAGGAGAACTCATTTTCACCGACATACACTTGTATTTATCCTTCCTTCATTCCAAAATAACTCAAGCATTCACTCATGGGAACACACATTGACCAATATACTCTTATACGGGGAATGTTCACTTTCTCACAAAATAATTCAATAGCTTGCTCACGTGTTCACTCTCTTAAACACGCTGATATTCACTTTATCCTTCTCTCATACACACACACAAACATTCACTTTATCTCTCTCTCTCTCTTACACACTCAACGTATTCACTGAGTCTTGCGCTCATTCTCTCTATCCCACAATGACAAATCTGCGCAGTCAACTGTTGACTTTCTTTACATTCATTCACTCACTTACATACTCACTCACTCACTCACTCACTCACTCACTCACTCGCTCGCTCGCTCGCTCACTCACTCACTCACTCACTAACTTACATACTCACTCATCCGCTCACTAATTCAGTCATTCGCTTTCTACTCCCTTCATTGATTCTTACTCCGTTTCTCCTCCATTTACACACTCACACACTAGCTCTCGCACTCACTATCTCCACTCATCAAAACTCCTCCATTTACACACTCGTTCTGGCACTCACTATCTCCACTCATCAAAACTCCTCCATTTACACACTCGCTCTC
The DNA here is from genome assembly GCA_032433765.1 of Megaustenia siamemsis. NCBI lineage: Eukaryota > Metazoa > Mollusca > Gastropoda > Stylommatophora > Ariophantidae > Megaustenia > Megaustenia siamemsis. Next base: position 64,618,033 of record JAVIAB010000041.1, on the reverse strand, counting down.
GCACTCACTATCTCCACTCATCACAACTCCTCCATTTACACACTCGCTCTCGCACTCACTATCTCCACTCATCACAACTCCTCCATTTACACACTCGCTCTCGCACTCACTATCTCCACTCATCACAACTCCTCCATTTACACACTCGCTCTCGCACTCACTATCTCCACTCATCACAACTCCTCCATTTACACACTCGCTCTCGCACTCACTATCTCCACTCATCACAACTCCTCCATTTACACACTCGCTCTCGCACTCACTATCTCCACTCATCACAACTCCTCCATTTACACACTCGCTCTCGCACTCACTATCTCCACTCATCAAAACTCCTCCATTTACACACTCGCTCTCGCACTCACTATCTCCACTCATCAAAACTCCTCCATTTACACACTCGCTCTCGCACTCACTATCTCCACTCATCACAACTCCTCCATTTACACACTAGCTCTCGCACTCACTATCTCCACTCATCACAACTCCCCCATTTACACACTAGCTCTCGCACTCACTATCTCCACTCATCACAACTCCTCCATTTACATACTCACACATTAGCTCTCGTACACACTATCTCCACTCATCACAACTCCATTTACACACTCACGCATTAGCTCTCGTACACAATATCTCCACTCATCACAACTCCATTTACACACTCACACATTAGCTCTCGTACACAATATCTCCAACTCCATTTACACACTCACACATTAGCTCTCTTACACACTATCTCCACTCATCACAAAATCCTCTCGTCCATGCTTTCCTCATGCCCCAAGCATCTCCTATCACGTTTGTCTTAACGCCTTGCAACCCGTGTTATCAGACCTCGTGAACCCCATGCACTTTTCTTTCCCTCCCCAGTCTAGTACCACAAGGTAATGCTTGCGAACCGGCCTATGATCACATCTTATCTAACGATGCACTTTTTCTTACCTTTATTTTTATCTTTCTTTCGTTTATTTTTATCTTTCTTCTTTTGGATCTAATTATTTATCCACTTTAATCTTGTGTTCCTGGCGTCTAGCCATTCGTGAGGCAAAACCGTGTTTGCTCTTGTATCGTACATTACACATTCAAGTGATTGTTGTATCGTACATTACACATTCAAGTGATTGTTGTATCGTACATTACACATTCAAGTGATTGTTGTATCGTACATTACACATTCAAGTGATTGTTGTACCGTACATTACACATTCAAGTGATTGTTGTATCGTACATTACACATTCAAGTGATTGTTGTACCGTACATTACACATTCAAGTAATTGTTGTATCGTACATTACATACTCAAGTGATTGTTGTATCGTACATTACACATTCAAGTGTTTGTTGTATAGTGTTGTATATACTCAAATGAATGTTTTTTCGATTAGTTCATCAGTTCACACTCAAATGATTGCTGTATCATGTAGGGCTCGCTATAGTGATTATTGTATCGTGTAAGGCACACTCAAGTGATTGTTGTATCGTGTAAGCCACCACCAAGTGAGTGTTGTATCGTGTAAGCCACTATCAAGTGATTGTTGTATCGTGTAAGCCACCATCAAGTGATTGTTGTATCGTGTAAGCCACCATCAAGTGATTGTTGTATCGTGTAAGCCACCATCAAGTGAGTGTTGTATCGTGTAAGCCACCATCAAGTGAGTGGTGTATCGTGTAAGCCACCATCAAGTGATTGTTGTATCGTGTAGTTTATACTCAAATAATTGTTATATCTCAACCTACACTAAAGTTATTCTTGAGCTACTGCCCGCAAACACTCAAATGATAGCAATGCCACAGCATACATTCTAGTGCTTGCAGCGTTGCCCATATACAAGACTATTACTTTGTCACTGTGTAACACCTTTCCGTGTTATATCCTAATTGTAACACTCTAAGACATTACAGGGCCATCGTACACATACAGCACCATTGTATTGTAAATCAATGTTGTTGTAGCTGTTGTTGTTGGTCTGGCAGACCGGGTATCGTCTTCTTGTAAACCAGCCTTTCGTAAAAGCTACACAATGATGATAATGATGTTAAACGAGCAGTGCTGTGGTAGCCCGCGCTCGTACACCTTCTCGGCTCTCAATCTCGACGGTCACCGTGTCTGTGACCGGGGTTACTATCAGGTAAACAATGTACCTTGATCGTACTTCGCTTGTAAGCTGGACCGTACTGACTGGCTTCTTGATTCTCCGACTTATATGTGCCTGCGACAACTTCCCTTCAGCTCAGCGGCGTGGTGTATGTAACGACTGCTGGAATAAGAAATTACAGCACACTGAAGACTGGTGTTGGAAAAGTCACATAACTTTATTCAGCAACCCTAACAATGTCAAACTATTCACAAAATATGTACAACGGCCAGCGGTCTATACATCCCGCTCGGTCAATCACACATCGGTACAAGGAAACGCACATTCTCCAATGGACACTCTCACTTTAGGACTTATATCGCACACAGCCTGATTAATCTCCTTTCAGATATACTAAATTGCTAATGTCCTGGCTGCTATCGCAAACATAAGTTCACTGTCGCTTCAATGCACAGGAGACTCTCTTTTTCATCTGGTCTAACTAGCCCCTAAAAGCGCGTGTGCTTTGAGCTCGATGAGCCTATGGGTTGACGCCTGATCTACCAGGCCGCCTCTAACTTCCCACCAACGTATCAATGTTCTCTGGAGAGCCTGCTTCTAGCTCCGTGCAGGGACTTATATACTTCGTCCCCTATCAAATCAAAACTCACTTCCTCCGTCCTCCCTACCAATATAATTTATCTACGTCATCTACTCACTTATGTTTACACTCTTATCAGTCACGAGATTCCTGCTCTACCTCTAGCACAATTCTACTTCTATTTCTCGTGACTGTTCCCGTGCTATGTTTCCTCACTCTCTCCAACTATCCCCATCTCTCCTTCTCACCCTCCCACCCACTGCTAAAACTGCCCATTGAATAGCTATGGCCATGTCACTGCCCACATTCAAGACATATTACTGTGCCTCTAACCATACAATAGCTATTGCTAATAACGTCAATTACTCATGGACGGAAAAAAATATGAGTACCTCCGAAGATAGAGCTATCTGCCTGTGCGGCGAGTGACCCCTGTGCACACGGCTGCCAGGAAAAACGGATTAACACGCAAAATTCAGTTCCTAGTCTCTATGAAGCCAGAGGTAAAAGCTGACGAACAAAAAAAAAATATGATGACCAAACCAGCGCCATAATCACCACACAGCAGTCACTCTCCACTGAAAAAAATGAATACGTAATTCACGTGTCTTGTATTATTCGGTATTTTAATATTTAATAATTCAATAATTGTTTTATTTCTCTTATCCAGACTGCTTCCTGTACCAAAAAGAAGTTAATTTTTGCTTTATTATTTCCGACCTCTTTAACAGACCTAACCTCAAGGCAACGTCTACATAATGTTTCAGTGTCATTTTAGGATATCCCTTTCAGTGTATGAGACAGGTCTCTTTTTTCTTTTTCTTAAAAGGGCAAAGTAGCAAACGGGTTTTTATTTAGGTCAAGGTTGGAATACTGAACTTAAGAATGGCTTGGAGGGCGCAATGAAAGGGTGAACAATTTTAGGTTTTAAAACAGACACTGCTGGAGATAATAACGACGTTGCCGTATACACCCACAGCCATGTATAGATTTAAACAAGCCTTTTGGCTGAGAGGGATGCCTTGGAATCACCCAAAGCAGAGGCTGGGTCTTCAGCTTTGCTAGATATGGATTGACCCACCTCAACTCACAACCGCCCCAGTTCGAAAAGCTAAAGACGTCACAACTAAAGATGGCTGTTATTGTATCATCATCAGAAAGAGAGAGAGAGAGAGAGAGAGAGAGAGAGAGAGAAAACAAAAGGAAATAAGCGAATGGAGGACAGGAGTGAGAGAAAAAAGGAAGAGAAAATAATGGAGTAAAAAATTTAGGAACGGGAAAGAGAGGAAGGGAGGTCGGGAGGGAGGAAAGGAGAAGAATGGAATGAGTGGAATGGAATGGAAATGAAAAAAGAAAAAAGGGTAAAAAGCAAAAGAAAGAAAGAAATTAAAAGTGAAAAGAAAGAAAGGTAGGAAGGAAGGAAGGAAGGAAGGAAGGAAGGAAGGAAGGAAGGAAGGAAGGAAGGAAGGGAAGGAGAGGAAGGAAGGGAAGGGGAGAAGGAATAAAGGGAAGAAGGAAAAAACGGACAAAGACGCTTCTGAACCTTGTTACTGAACATAGACACACACTTCTGAACCTTGTTACAGAACATAGACGTTTCTGATCCTTGTTACAGAGCATAGACACACACTTCTGAACCCTGTTACAGAACATAGACACACACTTCTGAACCTTGTTACAGAACATAGACACACACTTCTGAACCTTGTTACTGAACATAGATACACACTTCTGAGCCTTGTTACAGAACATTGACGCTTCTGAGTCTTGTTACAGAACATTGACGCTTCTGAGCCTTGTTACAGAACATTGACGCTTCTGAGCTATGTTACAGAACACAGACGTTTTTGAACCTTGTTACAGAACATAGACACACACTTCTGAACCTTGTTATAGAACATAGACACACACTTCTGAACCCTGTTACAGAACATAGACACACACTTCTGAACCTTGTTACAGAACATAGACACACACTTCTGAACCTTGTTACTGAACATAGATACACACTTCTGAGCCTTGTTACAGAACATTGACGCTTCTGAGTCTTGTTACAGAACATTGACGCTTCTGAGCCTTGTTACAGAACATTGACGCTTCTGAGCTATGTTACAGAACACATACGTTTTTGAACCTTGTTACAGAACATAGACACACACTTCTGAACCTTGTTACAGAACATAGACGCTTCTGAGCCTTGTTACAGAACATAGACGCTTCTGAGCCTTGTTACAGAACATAGACGCTTCTGAGCCTTGCTACAGAATCTTACGCTCCAGAGCCTTGTTACAAAAAATACAAATTAGTCCACGAGGTTGATCGCAGTTATGTGGAGTGTCAGGTAATATGAAATAGCTAAGTATTTAATTTGACATTGCTACCGTGAATAAAAGTTACCTAATTTACTTTCATTTACTTATTCTCCTTCTTCTTTCCTGCCTCATTTGCCTTTCAGCGTCGAGGTAATATATAATTTGCGGTCTTTTGCTCTTATGTTCTCTTCTGCTGCTGTTATGTTTCAAAGTGTTTTTAATATTCCATCAATCCATCTTTTTCCTTGTCGACCTTTGGATCGGGTATTCTCGCAGCATTTATTGAGGTTGCGTTGTGTTGTGTTTTTATCACTCTGTCTTGTCACGTGGCTAGACCATTTTATCTGTTGTTTCTTTATAGATTCTATGTCGTGGGTTATCCCTATCTTGTTTCTCAGTTCTTCATTTCTGGTGTTTCTTATCTCTCAGACAGTTTCCTGCCACTGAATTTAAACATATTCTATGTGAGTGCTGCAAAACAAAACAAAATATTTACAATAAATAAATAAATAACTGCTACAAACCCGACATATATATATGGTAGTAGTATACATCATCATCATTGAGTGCCGTCTCCGCATCGAAGGTTGGCTAACATGGAACGCTATTCCACTCTGTCTCTTGCTTTGATGGTGTAGAATGTGATAGGCTGACATGTCCATCTTTTGATGTTACTCGTCCATGTTAGTCTTGGTCTGCCTCTTTTACCTTGTATTTTCCCTTCCAATATTACTTTTATTAGGCTTTTAAAGCAGTATATAAGTATTTACAATAATAATAAGAAAAAGCGTTTGTCTACAACTGTCACAAACCCCGAGAAATTATATCTCTTATCTACCCAGCACTGCGCGGACACAGCCCATTATCTGGTCCCCAAAACTGTCAATTAGTAACTCGATAGTCTATTTTGGCCCTCGGTCACGGATAGCTAATATCGAGGGGATGGTTTCTGTTTTTATCCTTCCTGGCAGATTGTACATCCCTGACTGGCTCAAGGGCAGACAACTGCTAGATGGATGTCGTTCTGTTTAATGATCTCAGGCGTGTGCAGGCGCACACGTTGAGTTTTACCGTCTCTAGGCGCTCCACGACTGATGTTCTTAAATATTGTCGTAAACAAATATCCAAAAGGACATGTACACGTTAACAGCGGATTACACACACGCGCGCGTTTTATTCAGTTTAAAAAAACAGCACAGGCATTGAGTACACACACAAACACACAAACACACTCAGCGCGGAAACATTTGTAAACATATTCTTATAACAGTACCTGTACTTAACGCATACGTATTTGTTTTATTAACATAACAGTACATGCACTAAACGCATACGTATTTGTATTATAATTTGACGAAGCTGAACGAAACTTTGAGGCCCTCTATTACCAGGAGATCTCTATCATGGATTACAATATAAACAAATTTGAGGCCCTCTATTACCATGATGTCTCTATCACGGATTACAATATAAACAAATTTGAGGCCCTCTATTACCAGGAGATCTCTATCACAGATTACAATATAAACAAATTTGAGGCCCTCTATTACCAGGAGATCTCTATCATGGATTACAATATAAACAAATTTGAGGCCCTCTATTACCAGGAGATCTCTATCATGGATTACAATATAAACAAATTTGAGGCCCTCTATTACCAGGAGATCTCTATCATAGATTACAATATAAACAAATTTGAGGCCCTCTATTACCAGGAGATCTCTATCATAGATTACAATATAAGCAAATTTGAGGTCCTATATTACAGGAGATCTCTATCATGGATTACAATATAAACAAATTTGAGGCCATCTATTCCAGGAGATCTCTATCATAGATTACAATATAAACAAATTTGAGGCCCACTATTACCAGGGGATCTCTATCATGGATTACAATATAAACAAATTTGAGGCCCTCTATTACCAGGAGATCTCTATCATAGATTACAATATAAACAAATTTGAGGCCCTCTATTACCAGGAGATCTCTATCATGGATTACAATATAAACAAATTTGAGGCCCCCTATTACTCGCATGTCTCTATCATAGATTACAATATAAACAAATTTGAGGCCCTCTATTACCATGATGTCTCTATCACGGATTACAATATAAACAAATTTGAGGCCCTCTATTACCAGGAGATCTCTATCATAGATTACAATATAAACAAATTTGAGGCCCTCTATTACCAGGACATCTCTATCATAGATTACAATATAAACAAATTTGAACTCCACTTGGATTATGATGCAACTTACTTAACTTCGTTCTGACTACACTGATTAGATAACCCCATAGTGCTCGGATCCCCTCCTCGACACCTCATTCGTGTACAGCACCGCGACCACTTGCTTGTGAAAGCGCTGGATGTGGTTTCAGCTCAGATCCAGAAACTTCGTAACACCAACGAAGACATTGATTGCGCAAGTGATACTGGGTAGATTCCTGGCTTATACCAATTTTTTGCCCGGGAAGCGACCATATTTGTCTTTTTTTTTTAATTTTAACTGCAAATGGTACTTTAAAGTGTGCGAAGTGCACACGAAGCCTTTTATTTTTTTTCCTTTGTCCGAAAGGTCTTTCTTACTTTCTTTCTTTCTTTCTTACTTTCTTTCTTACTTTCTTTCTTTCTTTCTTTCTTTCTTTCTTTCTTTCTTTCTTTATTTCTTTCTTTCTTTCTTTCTTACTTTCTTACTTTCTTTCTTTCTTTCTTTTCTTTCTTTCTTTCTTTCTTTCTTTCTTTCTTACTTTCTTTCTTTCTTTCTTTCTTTCTTTCTTTCTTTCTTTCTTACTTTCTTTCTTTCTTTCTTTCTTTCTTTCTTACTTTCTTTCTTTCTTACTTTCTTACTTTCTTTCTTTCTTTCTTTCTTTCTTACTTTCTTTCTTTCTTACTTTCTTTCTTTCTTACTTTCTTACTTTCTTTCTTTCTTTCTTTCTTTCTTTTTCTTTCTTTCTTTCTTTCTTACTTTCTTTCTTTCTTTCTTTCTTTCTTACTTTCTTTCTTTCTTTCTTTCTTTCTTTCTTACTTTCTTTCTTTCTTTCTTTCTTTCTTTCTTTCTTACTTTCTTTCTTTCCTTCTTTCCTTCTTACTTTCTTTCTAGTGAATAAATAACGGTCATTTATAGTTATGGAGAGCCGCGATAGCTCAGTGAACTGGACTACAAAGGACAAGAGGTAGGGTTCCCAACCGACGGCTTCCGGGTTCACCAAGCCTTTAAGGGGTATCGGATTTTTTCTATGAAAGTAAAGCGGCACGGGCGTAATACCGACCACATTATTCCAAAAATCATGTGCCGAAGGTCTGTACAATTTATGGTTGCTAACACCGTATTCCCTATACTCCACTTGGTGTGACGGGAGCACTTTACTTTTTTTTTAAATTTTTATTTATAGTTATGACGTTTTTAGCTTTTCGAACTGAAGCTGTTAAGCATTTTGTTCTGTTTCTCTTTTGCGATATTCATGACTTCTGTTTTGTTGATGTTGATTTTCGTGCTGTATTTTGTGTCTGTGCTGTTAAAGTTTTTTAAGTGTTCTTGTATGACTTCTATTTGTCAATGTATTAGTGCCTGGTTGTCTGGAAATAAAAGCTCATTGATCTCCTCTGTCTCTGATGGGTTGACTAGCTTGCATATATAGTCTATGTATGTAGTAAACAGTAACGGAGATAGTACACACCCCTGTCTTACACCTGATCTAACTTCGAAGTGGTCTGTGTAACCTACTGCTGTTCTGACTGTGCAGCTGCTGTTGATTTAGAGACTTCTAATATGGTTGGTTAGATGTGTCACAATGAGAAGGGATAAGGTGCACAAATAAAGAAGACAAAAAGAAAAAAGAAAGAAACCCAGGGCGTAAATAAATAGATAAAAATTAAATTGCGTTTATTGTTCCTTACATCGATCAAAAAATTTTCAAAAATGATTATAAGATGAGGGGATGTTTTTTCTGTTTAAATAATTTTTTTTTTTTTTTTTTTTTTTTTTTTGCGTTCGCCAGCTTTGACCTCTGTCGAAGTCCCTATAGACTAAGAACTGAATTTTGCATACCAATCCCTTTTTCCCTGGCAGCCGTGTGCACAAGGGTACCTCGCCGCAGATGCAGATAGCTCAGTCTTCGAAGGTACTCATATTTTTTCCGTCCATGAGTAATTGACGCTTCAAGCTGGGCATCGCTGCTGAGACCAGGTGTGGTTGCCGCAGAGAGAAATCATAAATATAAATTCCAACTGGTGCAGCCGGGATTTGTACCCACGACCTCTCTGTCTTGAGGCCGGCGTCTTGCCTCGAGACCAACCAGTGCCTCGTTTAAAAAAGTGATATGAATGTTGTTGATAAATTAATTATTTACTGAAATATCAGACAGGTCAAAAGTTCAAAGGCTAGGAGTAATAGAGGCACTCCCGGTCTGAAAGCGCTTTGATGTTTGGTTCCAACTTTCATTATGAGGTCGAGAAAAGAAATAACGGTTGGGTGGGGCGCGCAGTGTCAGAAGAGTATAGCCTTGTCCGAGAGAAGATACATCGATTATTAATTTTGAAAATAGACCACTGCACTTAGGACAAACCCATAGGTGCACTCAATATTTCACGTACGGTGCCTCAAATTATGAATATGTTTTCATGTCACTCTGATTATACACGCTCTTGAAAATGTACTCAGATTTGCCCTATTCCACAAACACCAACCAAGCCTGACTCCAGATTCCGACAGTCCCTCAGTCCCTGCCCTAAAGGTGACACTCCAACAAACTGTCCCGCGGATATAGATCTCAGACTATCCACAACTAACTATAGAGATGGCCCTCGCATATAGATCTCAGACTATACACGACTAACTATAGAGTTGACCCTAGGATATAGATCTCAGACTATACACGACTAACTATAGAGTTGACCCTAGGATATAGATCTCAGACTATCCACAACTAACTATAGAGATGGCCCTCGCATATAGATCTCAGACTATACACGACTAACTATAGAGTTGACCCTAGGATATAGATCTCAGACTATCCACAACTAACTATATAGATGGCCCGCGGATATAGATCTCAGACTATCCTCAACTAACTATAGAGATGACCCTCGGACATAGATCTCAGACTATCCACAACTAATTATAGAGATGGCTCGAGGATATAGATCTCAGACTATCCACAGCTAACTATATAGATGGCCCGCGGATATAGATCTCAGACAATCCATATCTAACTATAGATATGGCGCACGGATATAGATCTCAGACTATCCACAGCTAACTATATAGATGGCGCACGGATATAGATCTCAGACTATCCTCAACTAACTATAGAGATGGCGCACGGATATAGATCTCAGACTATCCACAGCTAACTATATAGATGGCCCTCGGATATAGATCTCAGACTATTCACAACTAACTATAGAGATGGCGCACGGATATAGATCTCAGACTATTCACAGCCAACTAAAGAGAAACTGTCAAGCGGGCAGAAAATAAAATAAAGAGCACCCAATCAGCTTGACGTTTTCAACAGTAATAACTATAATAGGCTGACGTGGCTCTATACTCAATCGCATATGCTCGCAAAGCTAAAAACGTCACGCTATTTGGGATGTTTTCCGATTGCTTTATATCGTCGGGCTACCTATATAGTTTGATGTGGGCATATCATCATCAAGTACCATACCTGCTGGCGTAGGTGATCATGTCTTTCCACAATTTTCGATCTCGACAATTATTTATCATTTCTGTTGTTGCCCTTCTGTCAAAGTCATTCTCTTAAGCGGTCTGGTATATTTCCTCTTTCCTTCCCTCTATCTCTTCGTCCTTCAATGTTTCCCAGTTGTTACAATATATTCCATCTGTTCCCTTCTCATCATATGGCAAAAAAAAAAAATTATGAGAAATGTCTTACATCTCACATTGAAGCCGAAAGTTTCCCAAATAATATTATACAAATTGTATTACTTTTCAATTGTCCACTTCTCTCTCTCTCTCTCTCGCACTCTCTGTATGTCTAATCTCTCACCGTTTCTCTCTTCTCTACTATTTCTCTCTTCTCCACTCTTTCTCTCTTCCTTTATTTCTCCCTTTTCTTTATTTTCTGACCCTCTCTCCCTTTATCACTCCCCTTTCCCTCTCTCTCATTGTCTCTTCTCTCCTTTTCTCTCCAACTTTCTCTCTCCCTATTTGTCCCTTATCCTCTCACCCTCTATCCCCCACCTCTCTCTCTATCTCAGTGAGTGCTATATAAGAAAACAATGTCTATTAGCACAATTCATTCAGAAACAACAACTTGATCGTTAATCCACCACAAAAGCACTTCACCGTTCGCTGGTAAACGAAACTCCTTCAGGAAAGTTGCTGCCATAAACATCGTCATCATGTGTTCCCAAATTATTACCCACGAAACACCTTCTGGTATTTTAGGCAACGCTTTGAAAAACACTCTCACACACAAAACTAATAACAGACCTGTAAATATACAAACGGTGTGTGTTTTAACTTTCGGGCTAGAACTGTATCATGCAATTTTTGCTTGTCTTTTCATATAGTGGCCCCCTATGAGAGAAAAGCAACAACTACATTCATTTATAGACACTATATATATATATATATTTATATATATATATATATCCTTCCTCTATTGCCGTTGGCGTCGAGGGGAGATACAATCTGCGATTCTTTGCTCTTCTGTTGACCTCTTCTGGTGTTATCCCTTCTAGTGACTCTAGTATTCCCTTTATCCATCTCTTTCTCGGTCTTCCTCTTAATCTGGCGTTTTCGTAGCGTTTGTTTATGGCTCTTTGAGTCATTGTTAGTTCTTTTTGTCTTGTTATGTGGCCGAACCAATTTATCTGTTGTTTCTTTATGTATTCGATGGCTGGTTCAATTTCGAGTTTCTTCCTCAGATCGGTGTTTCTTACTCTGTCCCTTAAGCCGTTTCCTGTCATTCTTCTGACACATTTCATTTCGGTGGTCGTTATCTTTCTTATTGTTCTAGAGTCCAGCGTCCAATTCTGGCACAGCGTTGGTAGAAAAATTGATTTGTATATTGCCCTTTTTGCTTCCGTAGTTATTGCTTTGTTTTTCAGAGGTGTTGATACTTGGCCCATAACTTGGCATGCTTTGTTACACTTTATATCTATCTCTTTTTCTTGGTTATTTTCTTGTGTTAACGTGCTACCCAGAAATTTAAAATTGTCTATTTGCTTCAGAGTTGTATTATCTATTATGATGTTTAGTTTTTATTTCTTTCTCGCTATTGCCATTACTTCGGTTTTGCTTATGTTGATCTTCATGTTGTATTGTTTACAAGTGTTGTTTAGCCTGTTGATATGTTCTTGTAGGTCCTCAGTTGTTTCATGAGGAGGAGAGGGAGGAGGTGAAGGATGAGGAGAGGGATGAGGAGAGGGAGAAGGTGAAGGATGAGGAGAGGAAGAGGAGAGGGAGGAGGTAAATGGATGATGAGAGGAAGCGGAGAGGGAGGAGGTTAAGGATGAGGAGAGGGATGAGGATAGGATGAGGAGAGGGATGAGGACAGGGAGGAGGTGAAGGATGAGGAGAGGGATGAGGAGAAGGATGAGGAGAGGGATGAGGTGAAGGATGAGGAGAGGAAGAGGAGAGGGAGAAGGGAAGGGATGAGGTGAAGGATGAGAAGAAGGAAAGGGTGGAGGTGAACGATGAGGAGAGGGAGGAGGACAGGGAGGAGGTGAAGGATGAGGAGAGGGATGAGGTGAAGGATGAGGAGAAGGATGAGGAGAGGGAGGAGGACAGCGAGGAGGTGAAGGATGAGGATAGGGATGAGGAAATAGATGAGGAGAGGGAGAAGGTGAAGGATGAGGAGAAGGAGAGGGAGGAGGTGAAGGATGAGGAGAAGGAGAGGGAGAAGATGAAGGATGAGGAGAGGAAGAGGAGAGGGAGAAGGAAAGGGAGGAGGTGAAGGATGAGGAGAAGGAGAGGGAGAAGGTGAAGGATGAGGAGAGGAAGAGGAGAGGGAGAAGGAAAGGGAGAAGGTGAAGGATGAGGAGAAGGAGAGGGAGAAGATGAAGGATGAGGAGAAGGAGAGGGAGAAGGTGAAGGATGAGGAGAGGAAGAGGGAGAAGGTGAAGGATGAGGAGAGGAAGATGAGAGGGAGAAGGAAAGGGAGGAGGTGAAGGATGAGAAGAATGGAAAGGGAGGAGGTGAAGGATGAGGAGAAGGAGAGGGAGAAGGTGAAGGATGAGGAGAAGGAGAGGGAAAAGGTGAAGGATGAGGAGAGGAAGAGGAGAGGGAGAAGGAAAGGGAGGAGGTGAAGGATGAGGAGAAGGAGAGGGAGAAGGTGAAGGATGAGGAGAAGGAGAGGGAGAAGGTGAAGGATGAGGCGAGGAAGAGGAGAGGGAGAAGGAAAGGGAGGAGGTGAAGGATGAGGAGAAGGAGAGGGAGAAGGTGAAGGATGAGGAAAAGGAGAGGGAGAAGGAAAGGGAGGAGGAGAAGGATGAGAAGTAGGAAAGGGAGGAGGTGAAGGATGAGGAGAAGGAGAGGGAGAAGGTGAAGGATGAGGCGAGGAAGAGGAGAGGGAGAAGGAAAGGGAGGAGGTGAAGGATGAGGAGAAGGAGAGGGAGAAGTTGAAGGATGAGGAAAAGGAGAGGGAGAAGGAAAGGGAGGAGGAGAAGGATGAGAAGAAGGAAAGGGAGGAGGTGAAGGATGAGGAGAAGGAGAGGGAGAAGGTGAAGGATGAGAAAAGGAGAGGGAGAAGGAAAGGGAGGAGGAGAAGGATGAGAAGAAGGGAAGGGAGGAGGTGAAGGATGAGGAGAAGGAAAGGGAGAAGGTGAAGGATGAGGAAAAGGAGAGGGAGAAGGTGAAGGATGAGGAGAAGGAGAGGGAGAAGGTGAAGGATGAGGAGAGGAAGAGGAGAGGGAGAATTAAAGAGAGGAGGTGAAGGATGAGGAGAAGGAGTGGGAGAAGGTGAAGGTTGAGGAGAGGAAGAGGAGAGGGAAAAGGAAAGGGAGGAGGTGAAGGATGAGGAGAAGGAAAGGGAGGAGGTGAAGGATGAGGAGAGGAAGAGGAGAGGGAGAAGGAAAGGGAGGAGGTGAAGGATGAGGAGAAGGAAAGGGAGGACGTGAAGGATGAGGAGAGGGAGGAGGACAGGGAGGAGGTGAAGGATGAGGAGAGGAAGAGGAGCGGGAGAAGGAAAGGGAGGAATTGAAGGATGAGAAGAAGGAAAGGGAGGAGGTGAAGGATGAGGAGAGGGAGGAGGACAGGGAGGAGGTGAAGGATGAGGAGAAGGAGAAGGAAAGGGAGGAGGTGAAGGATGAGGAGAAGGAGAAGGAAAGGGAGGTGGTGAAGGATGAGGAGAAGGAGAAGGAAAGGGAGGAGGTGAAGGATGAGGAGAGGGATGAGGTTGAGAATGAGGAGAAGGAGAAGGAAAGGGAGGAGGTGAAGGATGAGGAGAGGGATGAGGTGGAGGATGAGGAGAATGAGAACGAACGGGAGGAGGTGAAGGATGAGGAGAGGGATGAGGTGAAGGATGAGGAGAAGGAGAAGGAAAGGGAGGAGGTGAAGGATGAGGAGAGGGAGGAGGACAGGGAGGAGGTGAAGGATGAGGAGAGGGAGAAGGAAAAGGAGGAGGTGAAGAATGAGGAGAGGAATGAGGAGAAGGAGGAGGAGAGGGAGGAGGTGAAGGTTGAGGAGAGGGAGGAGGGCAGGGAGGAGGTGAAGATTGAGGAGAGGGAGAAAAAAGGGAGGAGGTGAAGGATGAGGAGAGGAATGAGGAGAACGAGGAGGAGAGGGAGGAGGTGAAGGATGAGGAAAGGGAGAAGGGGAAGGATCAGGAGAGAGAGAAGGGGAAGGATGAGGAGAGGGAGAGGGTGAAGGATGAGGAAAGGGAGAAGGGGAAGGATGAGGAGAGGAATGAGGAGAAGGAGGAGGAGAGGGAGGAGGTGAAGGATGAGGAAAGGGAGAAGGGGAAGGATGAGGAGAGGAATGAGGAGATGGAGGAGGAGAGGGAGGAGGTGAAGGATGAGGAAAAGGAGAAGGGGAAGGATGAGGAGAGGAAGGAGGAGAAGGACGAGGAGAGGGAGGAGGGGAAGGATGAGGAGAGGGAGAAGGGGAAGGATGAGGAAAAGGAGAAGGGAAGGATGAGGAGAGGAAGGAGGAGAAGGATGAGGAGAGGGAGGAGGGGAAGGATGAGGAGAGGGAGGAGGGGAAGGATGAGGAGAGAGAGAAGGGGAGGATGAGGAGAGGGAGGAGGAGAAGGACGAGGAGAGGGAGGATGGGAAGGATGAGGAGAGAGAGAAGGGGAAGGATGAGGATAGGAGGATGAGAAGGATGAGGAGAGGGAGGAGTGGAAGGATGAGGAGAGGGAGAAGGGGAAGGTTGAGGAGAGGGAGGAGGAGAAGGATGATGAGAGAGAGAAGGGGAAGGATGAGGAGAGGGAGGAGGAGAAGGACGAGGAGAGGGAGGAGGGGAAGGATGAGGAGAGAGAGAAGGGGAAGGATGAGGAGAGGTAGGATGAGAAGGACGAGGAGAGGGAGGAGGGGAAGAATGAGGAGAGGGAGGAGAAGTAGAAGAAGAGTGGACTTTGAATTTAATTTCCTTCAAGTTATCAAAGTATAGAATGGACAAGTTAAGATAAGGTCATCACATATGACAATGAGGCTAGGACAACAGTACAGGGACAACGAGACCAGGACAGCGAGACTAGGACATGAAAACGTTGTTTATACAATATTCCATTCGTCATGTTAACAAATCTGCTCATGCGAAAGATGTTGGACGTTTGTCGCGGGCGGGTCCTTAAATGAATGAATTAATTTGGCGTGTTTATTTGTTGTTTGCATGTATGTTTGTGAGCATTTAACCAGCTTTAAATTGCTGGGGACGAAGTCTGTGGCTGAATGGTTAGTGCCCTCGTTACTGACAAGAAGGCTCCGAGGACAAATCTCTGATGCAGTTGTTAGTTCCGGGCTGACACCGCTTGAAGTTCATTCAGTCTCTAGAAATGAGGACAAAAGATTCTATTTTCTGGAAAATGTGTAGGCTTGGCGTGGTGCTGACTGCCATCATCCCTAAAATGTACTGCTGGTCCTTTAAAAATATTGGCGTTAACTCTACAAACCCCATAGGCTTATAGGTGTAAAGGGAACCTCCTTTGTACGCTAAGAATAGGGACTTCCGGTTATTATGGCGGATAGACGGCAGGAACCATTGAGGCCAATTATGAAAAGCGTTTATTGTTGTAGTTTCATCATATTCCAAATCTGGATTGCTGTCGAAACTACTGAGTTTAGTCCTGTGTGCACACCGTGAACTGTAGTTTTCATTCGGATGATATTTCAACATTCCGAAATGTTTACGATGAATGATAATATCGTATGACGAAGACAGTTCAGCTGCGTTCACTTTCGGTGCCGCTTGGCCTTCAGTCTTTTGCTGTGTGCTGTAGCTGCTATGATGGAGACCCGCAGATGTCATTCTTTATTTGGATCCTTCATTGAGATGAGTTTTAATTCAGGATGATTCCACTGACACAGGCGTTTGAGCAATTAAGGATTTTAATACGTTTGGAGTGTTACCGGACCTTCGACTAGCCGTAACCATAACGCAAAGAAGAAGATCGGGCACTTGAAGGAAAAGTAACTCCGATCTGTAGTTGTCAAAGAGTTAATTCAACGTTTATGACATAACATTGTAGATTATGTCAAATGTCGGCGGAAACGTTTTTGTGGACGACAAAGAGAAGAGACCAGTCTGGTATCGTGGTACGGTAAAAGGTCAACAATAGGATTGATAGGATATTATGTTGGCAGAGGAATGTGGAAGAGAATAATAGAACAAAGAAGTATGTGTTAGCACTCGGAAAAATTGACAGACAAACAACAATAGAAAAAAACGAAGAACAATATATGGTCCGAAGTGGGATCGAACCCGTACTCAGTGGCACCGCGTCTTGCCACGAGAAGCCGAACGCTTGGCATACTGCCACGCAGCCAACTAAAAAATTGGCTATTGCAGCAGTGTCTTACACGATGACGTTCTCAATGACTATAGCATAGGGTAACGATCACAGTCCGGAAATAAATTGTATATTTGTACTTTCCTATTAATGCAAGTATCTCCCAGTAGGGCTGAATAGACAAAATGTGGAAGGACGTGATCGCATACGCTAAACGGTATGGTACATAATGATGATGTTGGACAAGAAACTCTGTGTTTCTCTCTCTACCTTTTTAGCTCCCAGTGGGGCAGAGGTCTTCAACAAACACTTTCCAAGTAGTTTTTTTTTGCCATTCTTTTAAGATCATTCCATGTCTTCCCCATCATCTCTGCTTCTATCTGTCTTCTTCAAGAATTCCTTGGTCTTCCTCTTTGTCTTTTCCCCTGGGGATTCCAAATAAAGGACATGTTGTATAAATACTCTAATTTGGCTTCCGTAGTGTGTGTCCTATCCAGCGCCATCGTCTTCGCTGTATCTCTTTATCTACTGGTATTGACGGGTACATTTCCATAATTCTATGTTAGTGATTTTGTCATGCCATTTCCATCATTTTATTCTGCGTAAGCATCCATTAATGAAAGTCTGTATCTTCGTGATTGTCAATTTTGTTGTTCTCCATGTTTCACAGCCATATAACAGGACCGCCTTAACATTTGAGTTGAAAATTTTTATTTTTGTATTTAACCTAATTTCTTTAAATTTTGTTTTTTTGTGTGTGAAAATATCAAACAAAACTCTGTGTTTATTTAAAGTAAATTCAAACAAATTCAAAACTACTGAAGTGAATCAAAACAACTGGAGACGTGTTGAGTTAGCTACTCGTTCAAGCAATGAACAAAAAAAAACCATATTGATAACATAATCCAGATAATCAAATCACATAATGAAAATGTACATGGCCTTTGGCGTCTTGACAGACGGTTGGTAGCAAACAATCATGATAAATCAGTAGTTTGGTAAAATAATTGCGTCTTATACTGGATGCCTGTTTCACTGAACAGCTTCTCTCGTGGCTGAATCTGCCAATATTGGATAGACAGACTCGACCGCAGAATGAACAAGGTGTAGTTGTGGTGCCTGGCCTCGTTTTATTTTTTCTGCGCCTTTTGACTTCTGAATTTAACATCAACACTTCCTCGGATGTTGCTGTTCTATTTTTCTTATTTTTGTTCATCATGTGCTACGATTAGATGATGTTCCCAGTTTCTTTCGCTGATTGAGAATTCCCTGTGTGGATCCCTTGATTGAGAATTCACTGTGTGGATCCCTTGATTGAGAATTCACTGTGTGGATCCCTTGATTGAGAATTCACTGTGTGGATCCCTTAATTAAGAATTCATTCTATGAATCCCTTGATTGAAAATTCACTCTGTGAATCTCCTTGATTGAGAATTCACTCTACGAATCCCTTGATTGAGAATTCACTCTGTGAATGCCTGCAAACTTTATTATATCTCAGTAATCAACATTTACGTCACATGCTTTATATATTTTAGTTGATGCTCAGGAAGCGGTGCCTAAGAAGAACTCAGTATCTCTCTATGATCTCCAGGGGCAGTGCACTCGCTTCTAAAGTCAAGGAAATTGAAATAAACAGAAGAAAACAAACCGCTATATTTCATGCACAGCTGCTTGTGTTACCCTAAAAGTAGCACTTTAGTTATAGTTTAATAAACATTGCAGGATTTGTAGGTGTCCCGGAATCTGAAACATTCCGTTCGTTCTAAAAATCCGCTGTGTGTATGTTTGTGTTTGTCACCTCTAGTGACTCGGGCAGATGGTGCTCGTAAACCTGGGAGGGCCGACCATCTAAGGGCAGAATCCCCTACAGAAAAGATCATCTGCTGCCTTGCAGGAAGATTGGGGACAATAAAAAGGCTAAGGAAAGCTAACCTGAATAAAATGCTGGCTGAAATCGGATGCACTGGGCCACTGGCGCAGAACACAGTGCAACGGTTTAACGGGTGTTCAATCAGAGTGGATCTGGCGGGCTCTAATTGTAATGTTCTGTCTGTGGGGGCGATCAACACACTTAACCTGACAGCTGACTTCATGTGAGAGTCTGGGATCCTGCTCTGATTGAGTCCTGATCGCTGAGAGTGTGTGTGTGTGTGAGAGAGAGAGAGAGAGAGAGAGAGAGAGAGAAAAAGAGAGTTCTAAAAATCGAAATTTGACGGAAGTAGTTTCGCTTTGTGACACCGCGCCTAACATGTTGTTTTTGTAACGCAAGTCAGTATTTATGTCAACATCATCATCAAGTACCGGGCCTGCTGGCGTAGGTGATCATGTCTCTCCACAACTTTTGATCTCGACTGATATTTATCATTTCTGTTGTTGACCTTCTGCCAAGCCATTCTCTTATGGCGATTCATGAAGTAATCTTCATCCTAACGTTGTGCTACCAATGCCAGACCTGGATCCTAGATGCAAGATCAATAAGAAAAAATAACCTCTACTGAGATGAGATGTGTTAGACGAATGACAAGAAACAGTCTGAGAGATAAGATCAGAAATGAAGAACTGAGAAAAAAGCTAGGAATAGCCCCCGCCATAGAATATATAAGGAAACAACAGATAAAATGGCCACGTGACAAGGCAGAAAGATCAAAACACAACACAACGAGCGTTCAACAAACGTTGTGAGAACACCAGACCCAAGGGTCGACCACGAAAAAGATGGATCGTTTGAATATTAGAAGCACTAGGAAACATAACAGCAGCAGAGGCGAATAGGAGAGCAAAAGACCGCAAATTATATCTCCCCTCGACGCTAAAAGTGAGATGAGGAAGAAAAGTAGAAGAAGATGATGATTGTACAAAGAAGTTACGACGGTGGTTTTCTGTTCCCTTCCGCCGGTTTGTTTACGGTTGGCTCCGCTATTTATGTATGAATGATAATAATGTTCGAAAAGGCAAAAAGAATCGAATATCGGCAATTTTGAAAGATTCAAGTGTGCAATTTTATATTTTTTTAATACAAAAATGTTCACATTTTAAGATATGGCTTCTTGTAATCAACTTAAATATATATAGAAGATGCGTGTACATTTTATGTTTATAGACACGCACAGATGAACAAGAAACTGAAGTATTAGTGATAAACAGCTGTGCCCATAGCGTTAATGGAGTATTGTGTTCATGTGTGTACGTGTGCGTGCGTGCATGTGTTTGCGAGTGTGTATGTTTGCCAGAGAGTAGTCATTCAGTGGATACCTTCACACTGTAATATACACGGGAACGAAAGCGCAGACAAATTAGCTAAAGAGGGAGGGAGATTACCACAAGAGAACCATCCGCTCAGTTATGATGAAGCCAAATCCATTATCAAAGGTCAGTATCATGAAAAATGGAAACGAGAACACCCAAAGCATAACGAGAGGGACGGATACCTCCAACTATCAAGGAGGGATCAAGTCATCATACTTCGCCTACGCACTGGCCACAATAGAATGAGGAATCACATATTCACCAAATTCAAAATAGGTACAACCACCCCATGCCACTGTACACTGGACAATATGACTACAAAACATGTTCTACAGGATTGCCCCCAGTACACAGACCTGAGAAGAGCAATGTGGTCCACACCCACCTCCCTACGAGAGAAACTATATGGGGCAATCGATTCCCTTAAACAGACAGCTGACTTCATGTGAGAGTCTGGAATCCTACTCTGATTGAGTCTTGATCGTGTGTGTGTGTGTGTGTGTGTGTGTGTGTGTGTGTGTGTGTGTGTGTGTGTGTGTGTGTGTGTGTGTGTGCGTGTGTGTGAATTTTTTTTTTTTCATTTACAAAAATGATCAGGTATTTTAGTTTGAACAAATCAAGAAGCCATTTATCCCAAACAAACTGAATCTTCAGGTTCACAGGAGACCAGTTGACTAACCACAGCGCTACAATGGCTTCAATCCTTCCAAGAAACCGAACAAAGGTAACACAAGACGTGTGGAGTTACTCACTCAAGCAATCAGACAATTGACATCGACAGGAAACTTGAGTGAGCATTTAATCAAATCATAGAGCCCACTTCGGAGACACCGGGAAATAATGAGTATAAACAATTACCGACTTTCACTCAATAATCCTATTCATATTAACGAATAATGTCATTGCGTCCATGAATTGCTGATTGCCTTTCCTGAGAAATTGATTTTAAATTGATTGATATAAAGAGAATATTTGCATTTTTTTGTATTAAGGTCTGATAATGTATGATTTTTGATAGATGAGTGTATTGGGAATATCTAAAACTAAATAGTTTCTTCTGTGAAAGCGAAAAAATAACTTCCGGTCAATATGGCAGATAGGCGGCAGGAACCATTTTAAGGTGTGCTTGAAAAGTGTTTCTTGTTGCAGTTTCCTCATATTCCACTTCCTGCTTGCTGCAGGAGCTACTGAGGTAAGTGCTCTGTGCAAACTGGGAGCTGTGCGTTTCGTCCGTTTTGATCATGTTTCGATATTCTGATTGTTTACGATGAATGATGATATCGTATGACAAGGAACAGTTGGCTGTGTTCACTTTCTGTGCGGTTTCGCTTTAAGTATTTTGGCGTGTGCTGAGACTGCTATAATGGGGACTGCAGCTACCTTTCTTTGTTCGGGAGATGAGATATTAATTTGGATGATTCCACTGGCACGGGCGGTTGAGCAATTATGGATTTTAATTCGTTTGTAGTGAAACCGAGGCCTACCATAGCAAATAAAACAAATATTCCAGTTCTTGATTCCCCCCCCCCCCATCTTCTTTCTTATTTATGTTTCTACAATCGTTAATTTCTTCATACTATTATCATCATCGTTCATCGTGTCTCTTTCTAATCTCATTATGTTCTTTCTATCTTATATTCTTTCATCTATTTCTCATCGCGTCTCTTATTTCTCTCTTTGTTTTCTCTTTTCACTTCTTCATTCTTGTCTTTCTTTAATCTCTCGTCTTTCCTTTCTTAATTATCCTTTAATCTAACGCTTAATTACCTTCTTCTCGCCCTTCTCACGTCTGTTCCCCCTCTCCTCATCTCGCCCTTCTCACGTCTGTCCCCCCTCTCCTCATCTCGCCCTTCTCACGTCTGTCCCCCCCCCCCTCCTCATCTCGCTATTCTCACGACTGTTCCCCCTCTCCTCATCTCGCCCTTCTCACGTCTGTTCCCCCTCTCCTCAACTCGCCTTCTCACGTCTGTTCCCCCTCTCCTCATCTCGCCCTTCTCACGTCTGTTCCCCCTCTCCTCATCTCGCCCTTCTCACGTCTGTTCCTCCTCTCCTCATCTCGCCCTTCTCACGTCTGTTCTCCTTCTCCTCATTGAATTCTGTGCAAATGTTCTCTTTCTTATCTACCAGTCAAGATACTTAATCTGCCAATGTTCTCTACCCATTCGTATCTATCTTTCATTATACTTCTTTAACCCTTATTTTGGGCCTCTGTAGCCTAATTAGCAAAACCACCCGAGTGGGCTACTGACGTTCGGACAACCCGTGTTCGATTCTACCACCCGACTGGACTACCGACGTTCGGACAACCCGTGTTCGATTCTACCACCCGACTGGGCTACCGACGTTCGGACAACCCGTGTTCGATTACCGCTAGAAGCAGTGTAAATTGTACTCGTGGTTGGAAACAAATACCTCCGCGGTCGACCCAGCCGCTGGCAGAAATGGGTACCAGGGTAGTAGTACTCTGGTAAGGTGAGTAATGCCGCATCGCATCGTGAGTTTCGATGCTTGAAGCGACACTGTCCAGAAGTCTCCGAACACTTTTTTGGATAGACGGCCGAGCACATATGATTGAAAACTCGCGTGCTAAGACGCTGATTGAAGTCTCGTACTTCACCTTGACCTTCACCTTTAACCCTTATGATCGTCTCTTTATTTTATGCGTGTATAATATGTTCCCTATCTTTTCACACTGCTCCCTTCTTTCTTACAATTTTTTACTTAATCTCTTACAATGTTCTTTATCTTATTCTCCTACTCAAATTTTTCTGACTTTCTTATCATTATCATCTCTATCAATTCCACGTGATTTTCCTCGTTTATACCTCCACATTCTTATCTCTATCAATTCCACGTGATTTTCCTCGTTTATACCTCCACATTCTTATCTCTATCAATTCCACGTGATTTTCCTCGTTTATACCTCCACATTCTTATCTCTATCAATTCCACGTGATTTTCCTCGTTTATACCTCCACATTCTTATCTCTATCAATTCCACGTGATTTTCCTCGTTTATACCTCCACATTCTTATCTCTATCAATTCCACGTGATTTTCCTCGTTTATACCTCTACATTCTTATCTTGTTCTCCTTTCATCTTTTTTGTTCTAAAGTATAATCCTTTTTTTTTTTAAATATCTCTTGCTCATGTTACCCAGCCTCTCCTTCTTAGATCTATTTTCTCTCTCACATACCCACTCTTCATATTTTATCTAATTTACAAACTTTACTCTTCATATTTCTCTACATCTTTTATCTAATTTACAAACTTTACTCTTCATATATCTCTACATCTTTTATCTAATTTACAAACTTTACTCTTCATATTTCTCTACATCTTGTATCTAATTTACAAACTTTACTCTTCATTACATCTTCTCAATATTCCTGTATGGTGCAGAAACATGGACATTAGATAAGAAAATAGAACAGAAAATTTAAGCCTTTGAAATGTGGATTTATAGAAGAATAGGTAGAATTGGATGGAAACAAAAGATAACAAACGATGAAGTTTTAAAACAACTGAAAATAAAAAGAGAACTGCTGAACACAATTAAGACAAGACAAATTAAATTTTTGGGGCATGTTAAAAGACACAACAGCCTACTAAAAGTAATATTGGAAGGAAAAATACAAGGCAAAAGAGGCAGAGGCAGACCAAGACTAACATGGACGAGTAACATCAAAAGATGGACAAGTTAATCTATGTCAGCCTGCACCATCAAAGCAAGAAACAGAGTAGAATGGCGATCCATGGTAGCCAACCTTCGTTGCGGAGAGGGCACACGATGATGATGATTTCTCTACATTATTTGTCTAGTTTATAAACTCCACTCTTCATATATCTCTACATCTTTTATCTAATTTACAAACTCCACTCTTCATATAACTCTTCATCTTTTATCTAATTTACAAACTCCACTCTTCATATATCTCTTCATCTTTTATCTAATTTACAAACTCCACTCTTCATATAACTCTTCATCTTTTATCTAATTTACAAACTCCACTCTTCATATAACTCTTCATCTTTTATCTAATTTACAAACTCCACTCTTCATATATCTCTTCATCTTTTATCTAATTTACAAACTTCACTCTTCATATATCTCTTCATCTTTTATCTAATTTACAAACTCCACTCTTCATATATCTCTACATCTTTTATCTAATTTACAAACTCCACTCTTCATATAACTCTTCATCTTTTATCTAATTTACAAACTCCACTCTTCATATAATTCTTCATCTTTTATCTAATTTACAAACTCCACTCTTCATATATCTCTTCATCTTTTATCTAATTTACAAACTTCACTCTTCATATATCTCTTCATCTTTTATCTAATTTACAAACTCCACTCTTCATATATCTCTACATCTTTTATCTAATTTACAAACTCCACTCTTCATATAACTCTTCATCTTTTATCTAATTTACAAACTCCACTCTTCATATATCTCTTCATCTTTTATCTAATTTACAAACTCTACTCTTCATATCCTTGCCTTCATTCTCCGTATCCACGTCTCCCAATCTCTCACTTCTTCCCATCCTCAAATTCATCCCTTAATCACTCCCTCCACCCGCGCATTAATCAAATCACAAAATCCAATTCCCGGTCCACTAAAGAAAGAGATTGCCACCTTGTTTTCCCTGGACTAGCAGTTATCTCGGCAACAGATGGTGATTTTTATCGATTACTAACGCCCCTAAAGAATTCTCTGTTTTTGTTTCGATTCTTTTTGGCGACTGTAAATGGCAATAAATCACAATTTTGACAATTTTGATTAAAAAAGTAATTGATAAATTAAAAATGAATTGGAGAGTATAAAATTGTTGTATAATCTTTAGAGCCAAGGGTTTGATATTTTTAATTACATAAACTTTTGAAGATGTTAATTTATGTTTTGAATCACATACAGTTTAAAAATTTATGTGATTCAAAATATATATTAACCTCTTTGAAACTTTATGTGATTCAAAATATAAATTAACTTCTTTAAAACTTTATGTAATTCAAAATATAAATTAACATCTTTAAAACTTTATGTGATTCAAAATATAAATTAACATCTTCAAAAGTTTATGTAAATAAAAATATTAAACTCTTTAAGAGGTTAATTTATATTTCGAATCACATAAAGTTTTAAAGATGTTAATTTATATTTTTAATCACATAAAGTTTCAAAGATGTTAATATTTCAATCACATAAAGTTTCAAAGATGTTAAAATTTCGAATCACATAAAGTTTCAAAGATGTTAAAATTTCGAATCACATAAAGTTTCAAAGATGTTAATATTTCAATCACATACAATTTTAAAGATGTTAATTTATATTTTGAATCAAATAAAACACTGAATTAGTTAATTTATACACAAATCATGAAATTACTTACCGCGATATGTATCGTCAGCAGTGCAGTTGTAGCGCTTTAGCTTTGTTATAAAGTGATCTTGCGTTCAATCTTACACTAACACTCTCCAATCGACCCAGCTAACAAAATATTGGCACCTGATTCATTCAGTAGAGAAAGTAACATTTAACAACAGGTTTTGCACTGGCTCCCTCACGTTCAGATATTGAGGCATGGTAGGGTGACATTCAATGCTTCACTCCTGCAGGTACATAAGTTAGGAACATGACTCCTACGATGTTTTTCTTCTTTTACCTTTTTAGCTCCCTGTGGAGCATAGGTCTTCAACAAACACTTTCAGCTCCCTGTGAAGCATAGGTCTTCAACAAACACTTTCAGCTCCCTGTGAAGCATAGGTCTTCAACAAACACTTTCAGCTCCTTGTGAAGCATAGGTCTTCAACAAACACTTTCAGCTCCCTGTGAAGCATAGGTCTTCAACAAACACTTTCAGCTCCCTGTGAAGCATAGGTCTTCAACAAACACTTTCCAAGTTTTTTTTTTTTTGGCCATTCTTTTAAAATCATTCCATGTCTTCCCCATCATCTTCATCTCTGCTTCTGGCTGTCTTCTCCAAGAATTCCTTGGTCTTCCTCTTTGTCTTTTCCCCTGGGGATTCTAAAAAAGGGCATGTTGTGTAATACTCTCAGTTAGCTTCCGCAGTGTGTATCCCATCCAGCACCATCGTCTTCGCTGTATCTCTTTATCCACTGGTATTTGGCTGGTACATTTCCATAATTCTATGTTAGTGATTTTGTCCTGCCATTTCCATCCTTTTATTCTGCTTAAGCATCAATTAATGAAAGTCTGTATCTTCATGATTGTCAATTTTGTTCTTCTCCATGTTTCACAGCCATATAATAGGACCGACTTAACATTTGAGTTGAAAATGTTTATTTTTGTATTTAACCTAATTTCAATCCAAGAATATAGTTAGAATGAAAATGTAAGCTCTACCAGCGTTGATTTATATATACATAGGAATGATTTGGTAGATGTTGAGGAGATATGTTGTAGTCTTGAAGTGGTTAAAAGTGGGAGGAACAATTAGGCACAATCTGGGAGAAATTGTTGAAATATTGTGTATATAAAGAGTTATCTTAGACAGAAAGTTAAGAAGAACTAGATGATAGTGGGTTGATAATGTAGAGAGGTAGCTTTGGGATTAATCATAAGTGTGTATGTGTGAGAAACAGTCAGACAGAGAGAGACAGACATAAAGAGACAGACTGGAAGAGACAGTGGGAGACAGAAAGAGAGGACACAAGCAGAAAGAGAGAGAGAAATAAACAGAAAGAGACAAGCAGTGAGACAAACAGGGAGAACGATAACGGCATAGAAAGACAGACATACGGAGAGATACAGACAGAAAGATATACATGCATACATACTTACAGACAGACAGAAAGATATACATGCATACATACTTACAGACAGACAGAAAGATATACATGCATACATACTTACAGACAGACAGAAAGATATAAATGCATATATACTTACAGACAGACAGAAAGATATACATGCATACATACTTACAGACAGAAAGATATACATGCATACATACTTACAGACAGAAAAATATACATGCATACATACTTACAGACAGACAGAAAGATATACATGCATACATACATACAAACAGACAGAAAGATATACATGCAAACATACATACAAACAGACAGAAAGATATACATGCATACATACATACAAACAGACAGAAAGATTATACATGCATACATACTTACAGACAGACAGAAAGATATACATGCATACATACTTACAAACAGACAGAAAGATACACATGCATACACACTTACAGACAGACAGAAAGATATACATGCATACATACTTACAGACAGACAGAAAGATAAACATGCATACATACTTACAGACAGACAGAAAGATATACATGCATATATACTTACAAACAGACAGAAAGATATACATGCATACATACTTACAGACAGACAGAAAGATATACATGCATACATACTTACAAACAGACAGAAAGATATACATGCATACATACTTACAAACAGACAGAAAGAGAGACAAACAGTGGGATACAGCCCAACAGTGACGGAGACAGGCATACATAAAGAGATATAGACGAAGACGGGACAAAGACAGACTCTTGCAAAAAGACAGACAGACAAATATGATGAAAATGAGGCAACGAAAGACAGAGACATCAGCGCAGTAAAATAATAAATGGAAGACAATCATTGGCACGAAAACGGAGAAACTCAACAGAAAATTGTTGACAAAAATATCCAAAAATAGTCAACAAAGCACATAACAATAGACATTCCGTAGCTGGATTAAATGTATGCTCGACTCAGTGCCTTGTCACAAGAGACCTGCGTTACAGCACACTACCAGTTACACATTAGATTACTCTCCGTGGTTTTTGTTGTTGCTTACTTGTTGATTTCTCTGAGTGTTGTAAAACATACTGTCCTCAAAACATATTTGTTGATCTGCCGCCTTGGAAATTGTCATACTTCTTCCTCTTCTACTTCCCTTCTTCATTTGCCTTTCAGCATCGTGGGAGTTATACTTTGTGGTCGTTTTTCTTCTCTTCACATCTGCTGCTATGTTTCCTAGTGTTTCTGTTATGCCGCTAATCCGTCGTTTTCGTGGTCGACCCTTGGGTTTCGTGTTCTCGCAACGCTTATTGAAGGCTCGTTGTGTTTTGATCACTCTGCCTTGTCACGTGGCCAAACTATTGTATCTGTTGTTTCTTTATATATTCTGTGGCGGGTGTTATTCCTAGCTTTTTGCTCAATTCATCATTTCTGATCTTATCTCTTAGACTGTTTCCTGTCATTCGTCTTACACATTTCATTTAAATAAATATGATTTTTTAAAATATTGTTCTTGCATCTATGGTCCAGGACTGGCATTGGTAGCACAACGTTGGGATGAAGATTGATTGTAAAGTGTCCTTTTCTCCTCTAGAGTTATTTCCTTGCTGAACAATAGTGGTGATAACTGTCCACTGATTTGACAAGCTGTTTGCATCTTGAGTCTATTTCTACTGTTTGTGAATTGTCGTTTGTCACTACAATTCCTAGGTATTTAAATTCCTTTACTTGTTTTAGTTGTCTGCCGTCTACAGCTATGTTGATGTTCTTTTTATCTTTTGCGATATTCATGACTTCTGGTTTGTTGATGTTGATTTTCATGTTGTAGTTTGTGCCTGTGCTGTTGAGTTCCTTTAAGTGTTAGTATAAGTCTTTTATTTGACCATGCATTAGTGCCTGATCATCTGCAAATAGAATCTCGTTGATCTCAATTGATCTAAATGTAATTTCTGCCTAAGACGTTTTCTTTTTATACCAAGCTGTCTGGTTACATTTTAGCCTTGTCTTTGTTTACAAATCCCAAATAACTACTACACTTGTCATACTAGAGTTGCGTGCGCAGAACGGAAGCATTGAGCTGAAAGGAATTTCAACTACCGGAACACGGCAATGCCTCATCTGAGATCCCCTGTGTGAGTAATTATAGAGTTCCCGGCGTGCAATGGGGGAGGGCTCTTGCTAATGTATTTAATAATAACTTCGTCAAACGTGTTGTAAAAAAAAACCATACAAATTGGCCTGCGATTCTTAAAGTGTACATGTGGCTTATTTATCACATGTCTCAATAAATCAAACGAGGCCTATTGCATCTACTTAATCCATCTACTGTCCTTTCTAGCCGAAGACGGCGCAAAACGAGGAAGAATATCTACAGATCTTACATTCGACTATTCTTGTTATCAAATATCATATTTTGCACACGACCCGCATTGTATCTATCCACGTGGTCCTGCTCTGGGCGAGTTGTTTAGTCAGGACGAGAGAGCTGATGCCTGCTGCTATTACCTCTCGCCTCGGTGTTCTTTTAGGTCTTTCTCTAAGTCGACCTTTCCTTTTGCCCTCTGGTTCCCAATTCAGTGAATAATAGAACAAAGGAGTGTTTGTTAGCACTCGGAAAAATTGACAGACAAACAACAATAGAAAAAAACGAAGAACATTATATGGTCCGAAGCGGGATCGAACCCGTACTCAGTGGCACCGCGCCTTGCCACGAGAGGCCGAACGCTTGGCACACTCATTTCAGTGCTTGCTTTGGCCTTATACACGTTAGTAAGCAATAAGTTGAGGACTGGTGTTATCACTTAGCGGTACCAAGTAATTCTTTTAAACGCGTATGTATAATTTGAGTATGTGAACACTTCCCGATAGGCGGCTGAGCACATATGAGTAAAATCCAGCTTGCTCGCTCACGCCAGGCCGCCTTAACTTCCCAGAAAAAAAAATATCACTGGTACCCATTTTTAAACACTAGGTGAATCTCGGAGCCGTATCGATCCGAGAGAAAAAAAATCTGTCACTTCAGCCATTTGCACCCTCCTGATCAGGAAGCGAGCACACTAGCCACTCTGCCACCGAGCCCTCGTTTTGTGTGTTAGGTGTATTTATTCTATTAAATAAATAATGATTATTTCATACTCTCTCACTCAAGACCGTCGTTTGAAGAATGTCGTGTTTCACCTGGCTCCATGTCATGCTGTGCGTTCCTCATTATCTTTTTTCTTCATTTCATGGCGCTATTAAATACTTTTTTTCCCTTACTCCTCTCGTTTGTTCATTTTATCTTTCTACCATTTTCGCTCCAATATTCTTCACTCTCCCGTTTCTTATACTCTCATTATACTATCATTATACTATCATTATACTTCTCATTATACTCTCTTTATACTCTCATTATACTCTCATTATGATTACCTATTTCTCTCTCATTAAATCTGTTTTTTTTTTTACTTTCTCATCTCTAAATTTGTAGAAAGAGAAACCGTAGTTGACCTGGGAGAGAGAAAATGCCGAACCGGAGAAAATTGCAGTTTGAGAAATGGCAAGAACCGGTTTCATAGAAAACACTCTAGTCAAAGCGTGACGTGATTGATATATATTTATCACTTGAACCCCAACGATTATGTCGATGCTCAGATGTCGAAGACTAAGATTGCTGGAGCATGTCCAGCGAATGGAAGAAAAACGCATCCCTTAGCAAATACTATATGGCGAACTAACACACGGAAAAAGACAAATCAGCAGACCTAAACTACGATATAGATATCTGTAAATCATCTCTGAATGACTTCTCCATCTGTGAAAATGACAGGGAACATCTGGCAAGTGATCGCACATCATGTAGAGCATGTATAAGTAATGGTATAACATCTTTTGAGACTGTGATAAGGCAACACATAGAAGAGAAAATACTCATGAAAAATGATGGATAAACCCTGTGGATCAGTGGGCCTGACTTGTTCATTCTGCTCATTCAATTGCTAGAAATTAGCCACAAGAGAAGCTGTTCGACAAGAACAAAACCTCAACAACAAAAAATGCATAATAGCCTCCACTAGAACGTCTAACAAGACGAAAAGGGCCATATATTATTATTTATCTATCTATCTATCTATCTATCTATCTATCTATCTATCTATCTATCTATCTATCTATCTATCTATCTATCTATCTATCTATCTATCTATCTATCTATCTATCTATCTATCTATCTATCTATCTATCTATCTATCTATCTATCTATCTATCTATCTATCTATCTATCTATCTATCTATCTATCTATCTATCTGTCTGTCTGTCTGTCTGTCTGTCTGTCTGTCTGTCTGTCTGTCTGTCTGTCTGTCTGTCTGTCTGTCTGTCTGTCTGTCTGTCTGTCTGTCTGTCTGTCTGTCTGTCTGTCTGTCTGTCTGTCTATCTATCTATCTATCTATCTATCTATCTATCTATCTATCTATCTATCTATCTGTCTGTCTGTCTGTCTGTCTGTCTGTCTGTCTGCCTGCCTGTCTGTCTGCCTGTCTGTCTGTCTGTCTGTCTGTCTGTCTGTCTGCCTGTCTGTCTGTCTGTCTGCCTGCCTGTCTGTCTGTCTGCCTGTCTGTCTGTCTGTCTGCCTGTCTGTCTGTCTGTCTGTCTGTCTGCCTGTCTGTCTGTCTGTCTGCCTGTCTGTCTGTCTGTCTGTCTGCCTGCCTGTCTGTCTGTCTGCCTGTCTGTCTGTCTGTCTGTCTGTCTGTCTGCCTGTCTGTCTGTCTGTCTGTCTGTCTATCTATCTATCTATCTATCTATCTATCTATCTATCTATCTATCTATCTATCTATCTATCTATCTATCTATCTATCTATCTATCTATCTATCTATCTATCTATCTATCTATCTATCTATCTGTCTATCTATCTATCTGTCTATCTGTCTGTCTGTCTGTCTGTCTGCCTGCCTGTCTGTCTGCCTGTCTGTCTGTCTGTCTGTCTGTCTGTCTGTCTATCTATCTATCTATCTATCTATCCATCTATATGGCACACTACCTTTTTATCTTGCCTAGACTAATCATGACAAATCACAAAAAACATAAGAAAGAAACAATCAACATTATCCGGGCACATCATGCGATGAGGAAAGTTGGAATACTTGGTTACAACTGGCAAAATAAAAGGAAGGAGAGATCGCTGACGACAAAAAGAGAAAATACTGGATAGCTTGGCGCCATGGCAAACAGTAAACATTAGAACTGATACGATGCACTGTAGATAGAACATTGTGGAAGGACATGATCGCCTACACCAACCGGTATGGCACATGATGATGATATATATATATATGATAGTTGTAATTGCTTTACCAAATAGATGTCTGCGTGTCTTTGGGCGAGAGCTTTTCTTCACATTAACATAGCCCCGTATCATTGCTGCAAATTGGGGAGAGAGGAATTGTGCCTTCACGTGTCATGGACACATCTTTAGGGCTCTTTTCCCAGACACCTTTCGTTCTCTAACACAGAGGTTCCAAAACTGTGCACGGCAACTCCAAGGTGTGCCGTGAAAATGTGTGCTTACTCGGTGGTTTAGAAATCATAAAATAGAACATCAATACAGGCTTATATTTGTTAGTACATAAACGCATTTCAACCATGGTGCTACTTGTGTCCTCATTCATCATCTTATATATCCTGTCAGGGAATTAATGTTTCGCGAATCAATTCAGAGGAAGAGGTATGTTTACAGCACTCGGAAAACTTGACAAATAATCAACAGAGAAAAAATATGGACCAAAGATTTTTAAGTTGTTGATTATTTGTCTTTTTTTTCCGAGTGCTGTAAACATACCTCTTCCTCTGAATTGATTCGCTGATTATCGCCTCGGAAGTTTCCCTCTATAATCATATTCATTTATTATTATTTGTCTCCGAATTAATGTTTCCCCGACTTATGTTACCGTCCCTATGATGACGTCGACGGTAAATGATCAGCAAGGAACGGGAATCGCGGGCAACAGTAATGTGGGAACCACTGCTCTAACTAATGGCCAGGTACCTATTTTTAAACTGGATCGATAGGCTTGTGCTCGACTCCTGATGCTCTGCTTCAGTGAGGCATCTACGAATTTGTCCATCTTTCTGCACATTGCTCAAGAGCTATCGACATTTATAGATGACCTACTTGAGTCAGCATTATAAATAGGTCAACAATTCAATTTCCTAAGAATGTATTACTTTCAAATAGGAAATATATCATCATCATCATCATCGAGTGCCATCTCCGCAACGAAGGTTGGCTACCATGGAGCGACATTCTGCTCTGTCTCTTGTTTTGATGGTGCAGGTTGTCATAGGCTGGATTGTCCATCCTTTGATGTTACTCGTCCATGTTAGTCTTGGTCTGCCTCTGCCTCTTTTATCTTGTAATTTTCCCCTCCAGGATTACTTTTAGTAGGCTGATGTGTCTTTTAACATGCCCCAAAAATCTAATTTGTCTTGTTTGAATTGTGTTTTGTAGTTCTCTTTTCATTTTTAGTTGTTTTAAGACTTCATCGTTTGTTTTCTTTTCCTTCCACCCGATTCTACCTATTCTTCTATATATCCACATTTTAAAGGCTTGTTTCTGTACCATATGGGAATGTTGAGAAGACATAGCATTTTGCTATTCTTACTTTTAGCCCTGGTGTTATTTGTTTTGATGTTAGTATGTTCTTCATGACATTAAAATTACTTTTTGCCATTCCTGATCTTTTCTTTATTTCAGTTTTACATTTATATAGGAAATATATATGAGAATGTAAAAGGTTTACAAGAGAAAAAAGTTGGAATGGAAACAGAGCGGATGAATTGACTGTGTGGAGGAGATGTTTCAGGGATTAAATAGAGGATATGTTGTTTATATAATGGAGCGAATAATATCAAAAGACGGACAAAACAATCTGCACTGTCAAAGCAAGAGAGAGCGCATTGACGCTACATGATAGCTAACCTTCGTTGCGGAGATTACAATGATGATGGTGTTTCTTTAATTAGGGAGCCGCGATAGCTCAGTGGTTAGTGAATTGGACTACCAAGGACAAGGGGTAGGGTTCGATCCCAACCGACGGCTTCCGGGCTCACCCAGCCTTCAATGGGTACCGGATTTTTTCTGGGAAAGTAAAGCGGCACGGGCGTAATACCGACCACATTACCCCAAAAATCATGTGCCGAAGGTCTACAATTTATGGTCACTAACACCATATTCCCTATACGCCGCCACTTGGCGTGACGGAGGCACTTTACTTTTTTTTTAAATTTTCTTTAATTACCGTAATCCTTATACGTCACTATATATATATATATATACATTAAAAATAGTAAACTTCTTTTTATATCATAAGTTCACATTTCTTTAATGTTGTGTTCCGATGAGTTCACTTGTCTAAGTGGAAATGTTATCAATGTCAACAATGTTATTTGTGTCATGTTACACCCATAAAGCTATACAATCCAGCTTCGTGACTGACTTCATTCAAAACTAACTCGATCCAATGGAGCCTCGTGTAACGTCGCAGAAGCTGAACATGTGAACAACACACTCGCATCAAGAAACACTGTAACAGTCTAACATTAATAACTTATTGCTTCAAACTATGGGAACAAAAACATGACACCATTACACCAGGAGATGTGCAGAATAGTTCATTGTAATAGGATAGGTACAGAATAGTTCATTGTAATAGGATAGGTACAGAATAGTTCATTGTAATAGGAGAGGTACAAAATAGTTCAATGTAATAGGAGAGGTAAAAATAGTTCATTGTAATAGGAGGGGTACAAAATAGTTCATTGTAATAGGAGAGGTACAAAATAGTTCATTGTAATAGAAGAGGTACAGAATAGTTCATTGTAATAGGAGAGGTACAGAATAGTTCATTGTAATAGGATAGGTACAGAATAGTTCATTGTAATAGGAGAGGTACAAAATAGTTCAATGTAATAGGAGAGGTAAAAATAGTTCATTGTAATAGGAGGGGTACAAAATAGTTCATTGTAATAGGAGAGGTACAAAATAGTTCATTGTAATAGAAGAGGTACAGAATAGTTCATTGTAATAGGAGAGGTACAGAATAGTTCATTGTAATAGGAGAGGTAAAAATAGTTCATTGTAATAGAAGAGGTACAGAATAGTTCATTGTAATAGGAGAGGTACAGAATAGTTCATTGTAATAGGAGAGGTACAGAATAGTTCATTGTAATAGGAAAGGTACAGAATAGTTCATTGTAATAGGAGAGGTACAAAATAGTTCATTGTAATTGGGGGGGGGGTACAAAATAGCTCATTCTTAAAGGAGAGGTACAAAATAGTTCATTGTAATAGGAGCGGTACAGAATAGTTCATTGTAATAAGAGAGGTACAAAATAGTTCATTGTAATAGAAGAGGTACAGAATAGTTCATTGTAATAGGAGAGGTACAAAATAGTTCATTGTAATAGGAGTGGTACAGAATAGTTCATTGTAATAGGAGAGGTACAAAATAGCTCATTATAATATGAGAGGTGCAAAATAGTTCATTGTAATAGGAGAGGTACAAAGTAGTTCATTGTATAGGAGAGGTACACAATTGCTCATTGTAATAGGAGAGGTACAAAATTGCTCATTGTAATAGGAGAGGTACAAAATAGCTCATTTTAATAGGAGAGGTACAAAATAGCTCATTTTAATAGGAGAGGTACAGAATAGTTCATTGTAATAGGAGCGGTACAGAATAGTTCATTTTAATAGGAGCGGAACAGAATAGTTCATTGTAATAGGAGCGGTACAGAATAGTTTATTGTAATAGGAGCGGTACAGAATAGTTCATTGTAATAGGAGCGGTACAGAATAGTTCATTGTAATGGGAAAGGTACAGAATAGTCCATTGTAATAGGAGCGGTACAGAATAGTTCATTGTAATAGGAGAGGTACAAAATAGTTCATTGTAATAGGAAAGGTACAGAATAGTTCATTGTAATAGGAGAGGTACAAAATAGTTCATTGTAATAGGAGGGGTACAAAATAGCTCATTGTAATAGGAGAGGTACAAAATAGTTCATTGTAATAGGAGGGGTACAAAATAGTTCATTGTAATAGGAGAGGTACAAAATAGTTCATTGTAATTGGAGAGGTACAGAATAGTTCATTGTAATAGGAGAGGTACAAAATAGCTCATTGTAATAGGAGAGGTACAAAATAGTTCATTGTAATAGGAGAGGTACAGAATAGTTCATTGTAATAGGAGCGGTACAGAATAGTTCATTGTAATAGGAGCGGTACAGAATAGTGCATTGTAATAAAAGCGGTACATAATAGTTCATTGTAATAGGAGAGGTACAGAATAGTTCATTGTAATAGAAGCGGTACAGAATAGTTCATTGTAATAGGAGAGGTACAGAATAGTTCATTGTAATAGGAGAGGTACAAAATAGCTCATTACAGAAGGAGAGGTACAGAATAGTTCATTGTAATAGGAGAGGTACAGAATGGTTCATTGTAATAGGAGAGGTACAGAATAGTTAATTGTAATAGGAGAGGTACAGAAAAGTTCATTGTAATAGGAGAGGTACAGAAAAGTTCATTGTAATAGGAGAGGTACAGAATAGTTCATTGTAATAGGATTGGTACAGAAAAGTTCATTGTAATAGGAGAGGTACAGAAAAGTTCATTGTAATAGGAGAGGTACAAAATAGCTAATTACAGAAGGAGAGGTACAGAAATGTTCATTAAAATTTAGGGGAGCGAGTAGGACAAGATAAAATAGGAAAGTGAAAGTTTGTGGTAAGTGTAGTATAGGCGAAAATATTGAGGAGAAATTTTGTAGTAAATGTAGGACAGTTGAAATTAGAGAAGGGAAAGTTTGTTGTAGGTGTAGAATAGGTGAAAATAGTGAAGGGAAAGTTTGTTATAAGTGTAGGACAGTGGAAATTAGAGTAGGAAAAGTTTGTTGTAAGTGTAGGATAGGGGACAAAAAAGAAAACAAAGTTTGTTGTAAGTGTAGGATAGGGGAAAATAGAGAAGGAAAGTTTGTTGTAAGTGTAGGATAGGGGAAAATAGAGAAAGGAAAGTTAGTTGTTAAGTGTAGGATAGGGGAAAATAGAGAAAGGAAAGTTTGTTGTTAAGTGTAGGATAGGGGAAAATAGAGAAGGGAAAGTTAGTTGTAAGTGTAGGATAGGAGAAAATAGAGAAGGGAAAGTTAGTTGTAAGTGTAGGATAGGGGAAAATAAAGAAAAGAAAGTTTGTTGTAAGTGTAGGATAGGGGAAAATAAAGAAAAGAAAGTTAGTTGTAAGTGTAGGATAGGGGAAAATAGAGAAGGTAAAGTTAGTTGTAAGTGTAGGATAGGGGAAAATAAAGAAAAGAAAGTTTGTTGTAAGTGTAGGATAGGGGAAAATAAAGAAAAGAAAGTTAGTTGTAAGTGTAGGATAGGGGAAAATAGAGAAGGTAAAGTTAGTTGTAAGTGTAGGATAGGGGAAAATAAAGAAAAGAAAGTTTGTTGTAAGTGTAGGATAGGGGAAAATAAAGAAAAGAAAGTTTGTTGTAAGTGTAGGATAGGGGAAAATAAAGAAAAGAAAGTTTGTTGTAAGTGTAGGATAGGGGAAAATAGAGAAGGGAAAGTTAGTTGTAAGTGTAGGATAGGGGAAAATAGAGAAGGGAAAGTTTGTTGTAAGTGTAGGATAGGGAAAAATAGAGAAGGGAAAGTTAGTTGTAAGTGTAGGATAGAGGAAAAAGAGAAGTGAGATGTAAAGGAAGTGATATTTTGGGCTCGGTTTAGGATAGCAGAAAGATATTGAAAGTGAAATATTGGAGTCGATTTTGGAAATGAAGATCTCAAAACGCCTGAAGATTTTGTTTCGGAGCAGGAGAGCAGAGAAGTCTCTCTCATTCAAATGTTCCTCTGAAGATTTTGTTTCGGAGCAGGAGAGCAGAGAAGTCACTCTCATTCAAATGTTCCTCTGAAGATTTTGTTTCGGAGCAGGAGAGCAGAGAAGTCACTCTCATTCAAATGTTCCTCTGAAGATTTTGTTTCGGAGCAGGAGAGCAGAGAAGTCACTCTCATTCAAATGTTCCTCTGAAGATTTTGTTTCGGAGCAGGAGAGCAGAGAAGTC
Organism: Megaustenia siamemsis; assembly: GCA_032433765.1. Lineage (NCBI taxonomy): Eukaryota > Metazoa > Mollusca > Gastropoda > Stylommatophora > Ariophantidae > Megaustenia > Megaustenia siamemsis. The sequence continues at coordinate 64,579,987 of JAVIAB010000041.1, read as the reverse complement.
ACTCTCATTCAAATGTTCCTCTGAAGATTTTGTTTCGGAGCAGGAGAGCAGAGAAGTCTCTCATTTAAATGTTCCTCTGAAGATTTTGTTTCGGAGCAGGAGAGCAGAGAAGTCTCTCATTTAAATGTTCCTCTGAAGATTTTGTTTCGGAGCAGGAGAGCAGAGAAGTCTCTCATTTAAATGTTCCTCTGAAGATTTTGTTTCGGAGCAGGAGAGCAGAGAAGTCTCTCATTTAAATGTTCCTCTGAAGATTTTGTTTCGGAGCAGGAGAGCAGAGAAGTCTCTCATTTTAATGTTCCTGGGTGGACACAACTTAGTTTCGTACCGAAGTAGGAGTTGAATTTTTGTCTGACAGCAGAACAAAATGGGCTGAAGTTACAAAACTGGTTCCATCTTTTATCAGTACCCTTTATATTTGGAAACAATATCGTTGATCACACCTTCAGTGTAAGTAAAATAAAGAGTAAAGAGCCCCCGTCATGCCAAGTGACGTACATGGAATATATTGTTAGTGCCCATAATTTTTACAGACCTTCGGCACATGATTTTTGGGGTAAAGTAAAAGTAAAGTACCCCCATCACGCCAAGTGGCGTATTGGGAAATATGGTGTTAGTGACCCTATATTTTACAGACCTTCAGCACATGATTTTTGGGGTAATGTGGTCAGTATTACGCCCGTGCTGCTTTACTTTCCCAGAAAAATCCGGTACCCATTTAAGTTTGGGTGAACCCGGAAGCCGTCGGTTGGGATCGAACCCTACCCCTTGTCCGTGGTGATTTTTGGGGTAATGTGGTCAGTATTACGTCCGTCCCGCTTTACTTTCCAAGAAAAAAAAAAATCCGGTACCCATGTAAGGCTGGATGAACCCGGAAGCCGCCGATCAGGATCGAAACCGACCTCTTGTCGTATATAGTCCGGTTCACTAACAACTGAGCTATAGCGGCTTCTACCTTTTGTATGTTATCATTTATATTGATATATACCAGACGACATGCTCAAATCAATATTCATAGCTCTACCAAAGAAATCGGGTGCGTTGAATGCGATGATCATCGCACAATAAGCCTTATGAGTCATATGACTAAGATATTATTAAGAATCATCATGCGAAGAGTGCGAAACAAAATCAGTCCAGAAATTAGCGGTGAACAGTGTGGTTTTGTTAGAGATAAAGGAACAAGCAATGTCATTTATATCATAAGATCTTTAGTAGAAAGAGCCATAGAAGTGAAAACAGATCTATACCTATGTTTCATAGATTACACCAAGGCATTTGACAAAGTAAAGTACCAAGAAATAATCAAAATTTTAGACAGCATAAACGTAGACAGCAAAGATCTAAGAATAATAAAGAACATGTACTGGCAACAAACAGCGGCCATAAGAACTGGAAACCAATTGGGAATGTTTCAACAAATAAAACAGGGTGTTAGACAAGGTTGTGTGCTGTCACCAGATTTGTTTAATATTTATAGTGAGATTATTTTAAGATCCATAAGGAACATGCCCGGAATAACAATTGGAGGTCATAATATAAATAATTTAAGGTATACTGATGATACAGTCTTAATCGATAAGAGTGAAAATGAGTTACAAGAAATGTTGGACATTATAGTGAAAGAAAGCAAAAATAAAGGACTCAGCCTTAATAACAAAAAGACAGAGGTAATGGTAACAACAAAGAAAAAGACATCACCTCAGTGTAAAATAAAGACAAGTGGAACAATATTAAAACAGGTACATGAATTTAAATATTTGGGAACTTTGTTAATCTCAGACGGAAGATGTACAAAAGAGGTGAGATGCAGAATGGCTCAGGCAAAAGCAGCTTTCCAAAAAATGAGGAAGATACTATGCAATCCATTTTTGACAATAGAAACAAGAAAATGAGTTCTTAATTGTTATGTAGAGCCAGTCTTAACATATGGATGCGAATCATGGACAATACGACAACAGACAAGAAAATCACTGGAGTCTGTAGAAATGTGGTTTTACAGAAGAATGTTGAGAGTACCATGGACAGCTAAGAAGAGTAATGAATATGTTCTGAAAGAGGTCAAAGCTAAAAGAGAGCTAATTTCCAATATTAGGAAGAAACAATCATAATTTTTTGGCCATGTAATGAGAAGAGAACAACTGGAATATATTGTAACAACTGGAAAAATTGAGGGACGAAGAGATAGAGAGAAGCAAAGAGAAAAAAACAACAGACAGCTTAAGAGAATGGCTTGGCAGAAGGTCAACAACAGAAATGATAAATAGCTGCCGAGATCGAAAAGTGTGGAGAGACATGATCACCTACGCCAGTAGACCCGGTACTTGATGATGATGTGATATATATATATATATATATATATATATATATATATATAAAACTATAAACAACTCCACGTCTGTTATGAAATAAAAATGCTATTTTGTGGTGGTATTTACAATTATTTCGCCAACTGGTATCTTGGATCGAAACGTTGTCTTCTCCCACAACGGGAAGTTGATGAAATTTTAATTTAAGACAAAGAACAGCTGGGCTAGTCAAACAACCGGTATCCCATTTTCCGATCAACTTTCCATTACCTCTCGATACTTCCGCTATGTTGAGGAAATGCCAGGGACTGTAAATCCGGTCGGCCAAATCTTCGATCAGAGAAATGCCATTTATGTCCCCAATTTATCAGACCCTAATAAAAATAATATTTTATTTCACCAAAATTATATATTTCCAACTGCACGATTTTTAAACAATTCCCTCCTGGCTTGTCTATTATTGTTACTCCGCTGCAAAAATTTCGATGTTTCGAATTATTTTTTTATAATTACAAGATATTGTTATTTTTCTACTGTTCTGCTTCACTTTCTACCTCTATGGTTGTCTGTCTGCCCCTCAGTCTGTCCATCTGCCTCTTTCTCTGTTCATGATCAAACATCTCCATATTTCTATCACTCGACATCCCTTGTATCTCTTTTAATAACTATGTACCTCTTTACTTCTTCTGCTGGACATCTCTATCTTCTGTTTTTACCTCCATACATCCCTATTTTCCTACTTCTGTATATATCTATCATATATTTACCGCCATACATCTCTATTTTCCTACTTCTGTATATATCTATAATCTATTTACCACCATATATATCTATTTTTCTACTTCTACATATCTCAATAATATATTTACCACCATTCATCTCTATGTTCCTACATCTACATATCTCTATAATATATTTACCACCATATATCTCTATGTTCCTACTTCTACATATCTCTATAATATATTTACCACCATACATCTCTATGTTCCTACTTCTACATATCTCTATAATATATTTACCACCATACAGCTCCTATTGTTCTACTTAATTCTGTTAAGTTCTCTTAGATAATTCTGTCTTCTGGTTTTACTACCAGACATCTCTGTATTGTTATATACATCGACATCTCTGTATTGTTATATTTATCGATATCTGTGCATGTTACTTATCCCAAAAATCTCTTTTTTGTAAAATTTTTTACACCTCGACATCTCTAATTGTGTTATCCTGCTTTGAATTATCTATATTTTCAGTGACTTCAGTCTCATTTCTTCTGTTTTCTCTAACAAAAATGGTTTTTTTTTAAAAAGGAAAACAATTCAGTCTGGGGTATGTTAAAAATAAAACAATTCTTTATATAAAAAGTGGGACATAGTATAACAGTAATGAGTCTCATATGAAGTTTTAAAAGTGAGTAGTACGGTGAGACACAAATATGAGTCACAGAGTCATGCAATCTGCGTCAGGAGCTATTTTTTTTTAATCTTAAAGAAGAAATCGTGATGTACATACAAACAACAAATTAAGTAGTCAGATTTTGAAACTGTCACTCCATAGCTCGTACAAACGAAACACTTTCCCACAGAGCGATCTTCCGATGATCGGATTACCCCCCGCTGGGAGGCTCTTACACAACATCTCTTGAAACAGATTAATTCACGTATAGACAACTGTCAACTGCTGCTTTCAAGAAATCTTTGTTGGTGTCAACCAGGAAACAGAATTTTGCGAGGGCGATTTCTTCATCCAATTTATGGCCGGGTCTTGAGGCCAGAGATAGATCCTCTTCCTCTTCTTCTTCTATCCTTCCTCTGCTGCCGTTGGCGTCGAGATAGATGGGAAGATGATATCGTTTGTTTTTTTTTTTTGCGTTCGCCAGCTTCTACCTCTGACGAAGTCCCTAGAGACTAGGAACTGAATTTTGTGTGTTAATCCGTTTATGCCTGACAGCTGTGTGCACAGGGGCCTCTCGCCGCACAGGCAGATAACTCCGTGTTCGGAAGTACTCATATTTTTTCCCGTCGATGATATAGTATGACTCCAACATATTGCCTAACTGTAATATTTTTTTTTAATTTGTAGATTTAGAAATGTAACAGAAGTCCTGTTGACGCTGAACGGCAAATGAGCAAGGAAAGAAGCAGACCTAATGAAGTACCTAGAATAGGGCCTTAATTTTAGATACAATTGTAAATAAGCGGGGGAAAAAAAAAGGATAAAATTGTCTGTATCTTACATACGAGTTATTCTTCATCATCGAGTGCCATCTCCGCAATGAAGATTGGCTACCATGGAGAGCCATTCTGCTCTGTCTCTTGCTTTGATGGTGCAGGTTGTCATAGGCTGGTTTGTCCATCTTTTGATGTTACTCGTTTATGTTAGTATTGGTCTGCCTGTTTTACCTTGTATTTTCCCCTCCAGGATTACTTTTAATTAGCTGTTGTGTCTCTTTAACATGGCCCAAAAATCGTATTTGTCCTGTTTGAATTGTACCAGTTATTACGTTATTAGTTAATATTGTTTGTATTAGGTACACATATACGTGTTATTGTTACTGCGCCCCAGAATAGTTTCCTTTATTCCTTGTCATGTTCACCGACTGCTATTTGGAAATCTGCACTTAAAAAAAAAGAGATAAAGTCGGCATAGAAGCGTTGTGTTGAAGTTTGCAGCAAAGCTGACGCATGAAGTAGACAAGGAGTCGCTCAGCCCAACTGCTGGTAGGTGTTCACAATATGCTACGTTTCATTCTTTACTGAAAGTGTTCACAGTGTGCTACATTTCACTCTTTACCTACAGTGTTCACAATGTACTACATTTCACTCTTTACTGAAAGTGTTCACTACGTGCTGCATTTCATTCTTTAATGATAGTGTTCACAATGTGCTACATTTCATTCTTTACTGACAATGTTCACAATGTGCTACATTTCACTCTTTACCTACAGTGCTCACATTGTGCTACATTTCACTCTTTACTGAAAGTGTTCACAATGTGCTACATTTCACTCCTTACCTACAGTGTTCACTTTGTGCTACATTTCATTCTTTACCTACAGTGTTCATATTGTGCTACATTTCACTCTTTACCTACAGTGTTCACAATGTGCTACATTTCAGTCTTTACTGCGCTCACCAGAAATTCCCCTTAGTTCTCGTCTGTTTTGGAAGACTCACTATGGGTATTAATGCTTTGTGGTCTTCACATGTTGGAAGACTCAATATGGGTATTAATGCTTTGTGGTCTTCACATGTTGGAAGACTCAATATGGGTATTATTGCATTGTGGTCTTCACATGTTGGAAGACTCAATATGGGTATTATTGCTTTCTGGTCTTCACATGTTGGAAGACTCAATATGGGAATTATTGCATTGTGGTCTTCACATGTTGGAAGACTCAATATGGGTATTATTGCATTGTGATCTTCACATGTTGGAAGACTCAATATGGGTATTGTTGAATTGTGGTCTTCACATGTTAGAAGACTCAATATGGGTATTATTGCATTGTGATCTTCACATGTTGGAAGACTTAATATGGGTATTGTTGCATTGTGGTCTTCACATGTTGGAAGACTCAATATGGCTATTATTGCATTGTGGTCGTCACATGTTGGAAGACTCCATATGGGTATTATTGCATTATGATCTTCACATGTTGGAAGACTCAATATGGGTATTGTTGCATTGTGGTCTTCACATGTTGGAAGACTCAATATGGGTATTGTTGCATTGTGTTCTTCACATGTTGGAAGACTCAATATGGGTATTGTTGCATTGTGTTCTTCACATGTTGGAAGACTCAATATGGGTATTATTGCATTGTGATCTTCACATGGTGGAAGACTCAATATGGGTATTGTTGAATTGTGGTCTTTACATGTTGGAAGACTCAATATATGTATTATTGCATTGTGGTCTTTACATGTTGGAAGACTCAATATGGGTATTATTGCATTGTGGTCTTCACATGATGGAAGACTCAATATGGGTATTATTGCATTGTGGTCTTCACATGTTGGAAGACTCAATATGGGTATTATTGCATTGTGGTCTTCACATGTTGGAAGACTCAATATGGGTATTATTGCATTGTGGTCTTCACATGTTGGAAGACTCAATATGGGTATTATTGCATTGTGGTCTTCACATGTTGGTAGACTCAATATGGGTATTATTGCATTGTGGTCTTCACATGTTGGTAGACTCAATATGGGTATTATTGCATTGTGGTCTTCACATGTTGGAAGACTCAATATGGGTATTATTACATTGTGGTCTTCACATGTTGGAAGACTCAATATGGGTATTATTGCATTGTGGTCTTCACATGTTGGAAGACTCAATATGGGTATTATTACATTGTGGTCATCACATGTTGAAAGACTCAATATGGGTATTATTGCAATGTGGTCTTCACATGTTGGAAGACTCAATATGGGTATTATTGCATTGTGGTCTTCACATGTTGGAAGACTCAATATGGGTATTATTGCATTGTGGTCTTCACATGTTGGAAGACTCAATATGGCTATTACTGCAATGTGGTCTTCACATGTTGGAAGAATCAATATGGGTATTATTGCATTGTGGTCCTCACATGTTGGAAGACACAATATGGGTGTTATTGCATTGTGGTCTTCACATGTTGGAAGACTCAATATGGGTATTATTGCATTGTGATCTTCACATGTTGGAAGACGCAATATGGGTATTATTGCATTGTTGGTCTTCACATGTTGGAAGACTCAATATGGGTATTATTGTATTGTGGTCTTCACATGTTGGTAGACTCAATATGGGTATTATTGCATTGTGGTCTTCACATGTTGGAAGACTCAATATGGGTATTATTACATTGTGGTCTTCACATGTTGGAAGACTCAATATGGGTATTATTGCATTGTGGTCTTCACATGTTGGAAGACTCAATATGGGTATTATTACATTGTGGTCATCACATGTTGAAAGACTCAATATGGGTATTATTGCAATGTGGTCTTCACATGTTGGAAGACTCAATATGGGTATTATTGCATTGTGGTCTTCACATGTTGGAAGACTCAATATGGGTATTATTGCATTGTGGTCTTCACATGTTGGAAGACTCAATATGGCTATTACTGCAATGTGGTCTTCACATTTTGGAAGAATCAATATGGGTATTATTGCATTGTGGTCCTCACATGTTGGAAGACACAATATGGGTGTTATTGCATTGTGGTCTTCACATGTTGGAAGACTCAATATGGGTATTATTGCATTGTGATCTTCACATGTTGGAAGACGCAATATGGGTATTATTGGATTGTTGGTCTTCACATGTTGGAAGACTCAATATGGGTATTATTGTATTGTGGTCTTCACATGTTGGTAGACTCAATATGGGTATTATTGCATTGTGGTTTTCACATGTTGGTAGTCTCAATATGGGTATTATTGCATTGTGGTCTTCACATGTTGAAGACTCAATATGGGTATTATTGCATTATGGTCTTCACATGTTGGTAGACTCAATATGGGTATTATTGCATTGTGGTCTTCACATGTTGGTAGACTCAATATGGGTATTATTGCATTGTGGTCTTCACATGTTGGAAGACTCAATATGGGTATTATTGCATTGTGGTCTTCACATGTTGGAAGACTCAATATTGGTATTATTGCATTGTGGTCTTCATATGTTGGAAGACTCAATATGGGTATTATTGCATTGTGATCTTTACATGTTGACAGACTCAATATGGGTATTATTGCATTGTGGTCTACACACGTATAAAAATACGATAATGAAAACGTGAAAGACTCGAGAAAAGGGGACAATGAAACAGTAAAGACGGTGTCAAAGATAGGGGAAATATCAGTGAGAGAGGTATAAGAGTAGCTGGACGCTATTATCCCAGCCGCTTCTAAATTTACCAAGAAAAAATGAAGGAAGGAAGAACAGAACCAACGGAACTATAATATCAGCTACATACTGCTGTGCCACCATGAAGAAAATGGAATGAGTTTACTATCTTCTCAATTATTAAACAAAATGAGAAATGACGTCACTGTCTATACTCGGTAGATGAAAAGTAATTATTAAACAGCTCCGTTGTAGATGAAAGAAACGAAATAATTCTTGCAACGCAAATGTGATAATGAACATCTTTTGTTGTTCTCTCTGTAGAGAAATTTGTTTCGTTCTCAGAGTTCACAATACGCACTGAGATTACTTTTTTTTTCATTTTTCGATGACCTCGTCGCGTGCATCTTCTTTGGGATTGTGATTACTTCTGTTGCCAACCCTACTCAACAACTGAGTAATGTTTTAGTCATTTCGATTCACTCACATCTTCATCAGTAAGGGTTAGCCGGCTGCTTTCATCAGTAAGGGTTAGTCGGCTGCTTTCATCAGTAAAGGTTAGTCGGCTGCTTTCATCAGTAAGGGTTAGTCGGCTGCTTTCATCAGTAAGGGTTAGTCGGCTGCTTTCATCAGTAAGGGTTAGTCGGCTGCTTTCATCAGTAAGGGTTAGTCGGCTGCTTTCATCAGCAGAGCTCTATCTGTGTGTGTGTGTGTGTGTGTGTGTGTGCGTGTGCGTGTGTGTGTGTGTGTGTGTGAAATATATAAACACAATACACACATGAACTCACACAGCTATGAATAACCTCCGCCATAGAATACATACAGGAACAACAGATAGAATAGCTTGGCCATCGGATAAGGCAGAAAGTTCAAAACATAACACAACGAGCCTTCAATCAACGTTGCGACAACACCAGACATAAGGAGCCAACCACGAAGAAATGTAATTGATTGATGGAATATTAGAAACACTAGGAAACATAACAGCAGGCGAGGCGAATAGAAGAGCAAAATACAGCAAATTAGATCTCCCATCGACGCTGAAAGATAAATGAGGAAGGAAAGAATAAGGATTGATATACATTTAATGTAAAGAGACAAAAGAAAAGACAATGTTGTAAGAGTAAGAGTTGCCATGGTGTCGGTTTTTAAATGCTTTTATAAACAACAAATGAGATGGTTTGTCCAACTACAGGGAATGTCTAGTGATGTCATACCACACAGGAGAACACACAATGGGAGAGTGACATACAACTGGAGGGAATGTCTAGTGATGTCATACCACACAGGGAGAACACACAATGGGAGAGCGACATACAACTGGAGGGAATGTCTAGTGATGTCATACCACACAGGGAGAACACACAATGGGAGAGTGACATACAACTGGAGGGAATGTCTAGTGATGTCATACCACACAGGGAGAACACACAATGGGAGAGTGACATACAACTGGAGGGAATGTCTAGTGATGTCATACCACACAGGGAGAACACACAATGGGAGAGCGACATACAACTGGAGGGAATGTCTAGTGATGTCATTCCACACAGGGAGAACACACAATGGGAGAGCGACATACAACTGGAGGGAATGTCTAGTGATGTCATATTACACAGGGAGAACACACAATGGGAGAGTGACACACAACTGTAGGGAATGTCTAGTGATGCCATACCACGCAGGGAGAACACACAATGGGAGAGTGACATACAACTGGAGGGAATATCTAGTGATGTCATACCACACAGGGAGAACACACAATGGGAGAGTGACATACAACTGTAGGGAATGTCTAGTGATGTCATACCACACAGGGAGAACACACATTGGGAGAGTGACATACAATTGAAGGGAATGTCTAGTGATGTCATACCACACAGGGAGAACACACATTGGGAGAGTGACATACAACTGGAGGGAACGTCAAGTGATGTCATACCACACAGGGAGAACACACAATGGGAGAGGGAAATAAAACTGGAGGGAATGTCTAGTGATGTCATACCACGCAGGGAGAACACACATTGGGAGAGTGACATACAACTGGAGGGAATGTCAAGTGATGTCATACCACGCAGGGAGAATACACAATGGGAGAGCGACATACAACTGGAGGGAATTACTAGTGATGTCATACCACACAGGGAGAACACACAATAGGAGAGTGGCATACAACTGTAGGGAATGTCTAGTGATGTCATACCACACAGGGAGAACACACATTGGGAGAGTGACATACAACTGGAGGGAATGTCTAGTGATGTCATACCACGCAGGGAGAATACACAATGGGAGAGTGACATACAACTGGAGAGAATGTCTAGTGATGTCATACCACGCAGGGAGAATACTCATTGGGAGAGTGACATACACCTGGAGGGAATGTCTAGTGATGTCATACTACACAGGGAGAACACACAATGGGAGAGTGACATACAACTGTAGGGAATGTCTAGTGATGTCATACCAGACAGGGAGAGCCCACAATTGGAGAGTGACATACAACTGTAGGGAATGTCTAGTGATGTCATACCACACAGGGAGAACACACAATGGGAGAGGGACATACAACTGGAGGGAATGTCTAGTGATGTCATACCACACAAGGACAACACACAATGGGAGAGTGACACACAACTGTAGGGAATGTCTAGTGATCTCATACCACACAAGGACAACACACAATGGGAGAGTGACACACAACTGTAGGGAATGTCTAGTGATGTCATACCACACAAGGACAACACACAATGGGAGAGTGACACACAACTGTAGGGAATGTCTAGTGATCTCATTCCACACAATGAGAATACACAATGGGAGAGTGACACACAACTGTAGGGAATGTCTAGTGATCTCATTCCACACAATGAGAATACACAATGGGAGAGTGACACACAACTGGAGGCAAACTAAGATTACGTTCCAATAACATCAGAGAAACTCTACAACAGCATCAAGTGCCACTGAGTAAGCCTTTCATCATCATCATCATTGAGTGCCGTCTCCGCATCGAAGGTTGGCTACCTTGGAGCTCCATTCTGCTCTGTCTCTAGCTTTGATAGTGCAGGTTTTCATAGTCTGATTTGTCCATCTTTTTATGTTACTCGTCCATGTTAGTCTTGGTCTGCCTCTGTCTCTTTTACTTTGTATTTTCCCTTCCATGATTACTTTTAGTTGGCTGTTGTGTCTTTTAATATGCCTCAAAATCTAATTTGTCTTTTCTGTATTGTATTTAGTAGTTCTCTTTTCATTTTTAGTTGTTTTAATACTTGATCGTTTGTTTTCTTTTCTTTTCTTTTCCATACAATTCTTCTTATTCTTCTATAAATCCACATTTCAAGACCTTCAATTTTCTGTTCTGTTTTGTTGTCTACTGTCCATGTTTCTACACGATATGGGAATGTTGAGAAGATATAACATTTTACTATTGTTAGTTTTAGCCCTAGTGTTATTTGTTGTAATGTTAGTATATTTTTCATGGCATTAAAATTACATTTTTACTTTACATTTTACTTAAGCCTTCCAGAAGAACAAAAACAAAACTTGTATCTCCCTCGAGACTCAAAGTGGTAAACAGAAGAAGAATAAGGAAAGAAAGAATGTCTGTTATTCTGTTGACTAAGATACTTATTATTAAGAAGCATTATTATTTATTATTTATTTATATTATATTTTATTATTATATTATATTTATATATTTATTTATTAGCAACAAACTTTGCTCAGCGATGTTCATAAAAATGTAAAATTAAATAAAATCATAATGGCAAACGCGGATAATGTAGCAGAGAAGACATACTCTCTGACTGAAAAAATATAACCGTGCCTGGCCGAGGTGACTGCATAGAAAAACTAAAACAAAACAAAAATGAAGTCTGCAGTAATATTTAACTCTTTCCGTCCGTTTCGCCGCACAGTGCGTCTCTCTCAATTTGGTTAGTGTACACCCTTTATCAAACCATATTCTTTTTACATGTCTTGTATCACCATGGTTACGGTCAAATCTAATATCTTGTTCAACTTTCCAACAATTCAGATATAACATGTTATGTTTTATATAAATATGTAGATTGATTCTTAACACCATGAACAATTTTGTCTCTGAAATCTCTTCCGTTGCGCTGATAAAAAAGCTTCCGTACTGAAAGAGTTGGGGAGCCGCGATAGCTCAGTGGTTAGTGAACTGGACTACCATGGACAAGGGGTAGGGTTCGATTCCAACTGACGGCTTCCGGGTTCACCCAGCCTTAAATGGGTACCGGATTTTTTTCTGGGAAAGTAAAGCAGCACGGGCGTAATACTGACCACATTACCCCAAAAATCATGTGCTGAAGGTCTGTAAAATATAGGGTCACTAACACCATATTTCCCTATACGCCACTTGGCGTGACAGGGGTACTTTAATTTTATTGAAAGAGTTAAGAGCAGACTTTCACTGCGCCATGTTTGCGAAAAATTCAAGGGGAAATAAGCAGGCTAGCTAGCATTATTATTGAAGAATGTGTCCACATAAGAATATAACCACACTAGTTATCTGTATAGAGGGGTCACTACACGAGATGTGATCATTATACCACATTGAAGTGACCAATTTTGTTACTAACTCCAACGAGAGGGACCACTATGCTGAACCAATATGCACATCACACCCACAAAAAGGATAGATAATATGAATTTTTCTTCCATTAGATGTGATCTAAAACATATGTCACTACTTTCTAATAAGTGATAAGTAGTGTATAATATCACTCTCTAATAAGTGACAAATAGCGTGTACTATCACTCTCTTATAAGTGATACGTAGCGTGTACCATCACTCTCTAATAAGTGATATGTAGCGTGTACTATCACTCCACAAGAAGTGACACATAGCGTGTACTATCATTCAACGAGAAGTGACACACAACGTGTACTATCACTCCACGAGAAGTGACACATAGCGTGTACTATCATTCAACGAGAAGTGACAAACAGCGTGTACTATCACTCCACGAGAAGTGACACATAACATGAACTATCACTCCACGAGAAGTGATACATAACATGAACTATCACTCCACGAGAAGTGATACATAACATGAACTATCACTCCACGAGAAGTGACACATAGCATGAACTATCACTCCACGAGAAGTGACACATAACATTAACTATCACTCCACAAGAAGTGACACATAACAGGAATTATTGCTCTACGAGAAGTGACACATAACATGAACTATCACCCCACAAGACGTGAATCAATAACAGTGTCATCACTCTCTTGATGGAAGAAAATGACTGTTCCAGACACGTCTTGATGGAAGAAAATGACTGTACCAAACACGTCTTGATGGAAGAAAATGACTATACCAAACACGTCTTGATGGAAGAAAATGACTGTACCAAACACGTCTTGATGGAAGAAAATGACTGTACCAAACACGTCTTGATGGAAGAAAATGACTGTACCAAACACGTCTTGATGGAAGAAAAAGATTGTACCAAACACGTCTTGATGGAAGAAAAAGATTGTACCAAACACGTCTTGATGGAAGAAAATGACTGTACCAGACACGTCTTGATGGAAGAAAATGATTGTGCCAAACACGTCTTGATGGAAGAAAATGACTGTACCAGACACGTCTTGATGGAAGAAAATGACTTTACCAGACATGTCTTGATGGAAGAAAATGACTGTACCAAACACGTCTTGATGGAAGAAAATGACTGTACCAGACACGTCTTGATGGAAGAAAATGACTGTACCAGACACGTCTTGATGGAAGAAAATGACTTAAATGCTCGCACTTTCTCTCTACAACAAGAGACGCATTTATTGATGAAAGAAACACGCTGGAATGACTGCAACAATAACGGCAGAGGTAGAGGAACGAGTGTAGTCCCAGCTGTTCTTCTCTACTCATGGAATCAGTATCACTGCAGTTGAAAATTTCCCATATCCGCTCCACTCGTGTAAAATTGTTGTTGACATTGTCGACTGCCTAAATCTCGGCACAGACGACGATTCCAAAGGACTTCTATCGAATAGAGAAGGCGTAGTCATTTCCTGGCTCCATTTGCATCTAAAATATACAATAAAAACTATATAGATTGTTTAAGAGAAAGAGTTTGACAAGAATGTACTTGAAACGTCCCAGCTTTTAGACTGATATTGTGGAGAGAACTGATATTGTGGAAAGAACTGATATTGCGGACGGAACTGATATTGCGGAGAGAACTGATATTGTGGAGAGAACTGATATTGTAGAGAGAACTGATACTATGGAGAGGACTGATACTGTGGAGAGAACTGATGTTGTGGAGAGAACTGATATTGTGGAGAGAACTGATATTGTAGAGAGAACTGATACTGTGGAGAGAACTGATGTTGTGGAGAGAACTGATATTGTGGAGAGAACTGATATTGTGGAGAGAACTGATATTGTAGAGAGAACTGATACTATGGAGAGAACTGATACTGTGGAGAGAACTGATGTTGTGGAGAGAACTGATATTGTGGAGAGAACTGATATTGTGGAGAGAACTGATATTGTGGAGAGAACTGATACTGTGGAGAGAACTGATATTGTGGAGAGAACTGATATTGTGGAGAGAACTGATATTGTGGAGAGAACTGCCGAGAACAAAGAGATACTGTAAAATGAAGGTCTGATTATTAGAACTTCAATCTTAAACTTACACAACGGATAGATCTTATGAGAACAGGGAACAGTGGGAGCATTATTTTTGTTTATGAGGTGCATTCTTGATCATATTTGTTATGCGCTTGCCCGACTGTTATTTAATTCTTATTCTTCGTGTTCGTACCTTCAAAGAGCGTTAAGCGCGCGTCGTTGCGTCTTGACGTTGTTTAATTTGTCGTACAATAAGCGGC
The DNA here is from genome assembly GCA_032433765.1 of Megaustenia siamemsis. Taxonomy (NCBI): domain Eukaryota; kingdom Metazoa; phylum Mollusca; class Gastropoda; order Stylommatophora; family Ariophantidae; genus Megaustenia; species Megaustenia siamemsis. Next base: position 64,564,947 of record JAVIAB010000041.1, on the reverse strand, counting down.
AATAACTGTGACTATCACCCAAGTATATCCGACTTTAAAACGACGTTTTAGAAACCGAATTTGCCCGCCTTTCCATCAATCCAACTTGCTGTGCTTGGTCAGGCCGACGTCACCATGGCCACCGCATGAAAGTGGAATAGAGAGATGTCACTCATCCGCTACTCGGTCATCTATGGGTCACTGAACTTTTCCAACCCACGTGATGTTCCCACTGTTCTGAATTCAATTTTGGAATACGAACAAATTGTCGATATTCTCGAATTCCCATACTGCGGGGAGAACACGAGACCACAATTCTCAGATTCCAAACATGAGATTGCTAACTGAAGGCCCACCTATATAGCCTAAGCGACTATTGTTTCTTAATGTGATCCAGTACTGGTGTGACCCAATCTTTTTCACATCTGTCATCATTTCTGATTATGCCTCTTTGTATGAAATTCCGAATTCTTCTTAAGCATTTTATTACCGTGATAGCGACATTTCTTTTTTGTTTTTTTCGTTGGTATTGTCAATGTTATTATGGAAAAGTAGCAGACAAATACCAGTGGACAGCGAAGACGATGGCGCTGGATAGGACACACACTGCCGAAGCCAACTGAGAGTATTACACAATATGCTCTTTGCTGGAATCCCCAAGGAAAAAGACAAAGAGAATGACCAAAATAATTTAGGAGAAGACACATGGGAGCAGAGATGGAGATGATGGGGAAGACATGGATTGATCTTAAAAGAATGGCAAGAAACAAAACGGTTTGGAAAGTTTTTATTAAAGACCTTTGTTCCACGGAGAGCTGAAATGTATAAGAAGAAGAATGTCCATATTTGGTATTGGTAGCAAAGCATTGGAAAGAATACAGTATCATATTGAGCTCTCCTTCTAATTGTTGTTACATGTTTATTGGGTAATACTGGAGTCAATAATAATATTTATAAATATGTAAATAAATAAATGTGCTTATAGAAAAAGGGTCCCTTTCACTCGCGGCGGCGAATGGGGAATGTGGTGTTATCAGTGCCCATATTTGTCAATGACTAACGATACATTTGTCATGGGCGATGTGGTCGGTATCACGACAAACCGCTTACTTTACTGGAAATATTTCTTGCACGCTTCAGGATGGGTTAACTTAGCAGCAGTCTCGTCCAAAGTATCTAGTTCATTAACCATTTTAGTCTTTAGTTCAGACTGACGTCACTGCAGTCGGTGCAATCCCATATCAGGCTCTGCAGCCCGTGCCAGCAACTATCGAAGTATTCATCTACTGCTTGTTCATGTATTGCATTGAATGAATGTTTTGCGTTCTTTTCCGCTGAAGATGCGCTTCATGCCTTCGCCCTTCGCTTCATGACGCTGCGTTCCACCATCCCATTGAATTGTGGATCAGCTTCTTTGTTGCCTTCCTGAGGTATGTGGTCTCTGAAAGCCACCACAATGCCAGTGGTCTGCATTTTTAAGGTCCCTGCTGCAATGACAGGAGCCACCAAGTTTTCGGCCATTTCATTGCCACGAGCTTCCACCTGCTCGGGACAATGTATCCAAGTCAGGTTTTAAACGTGAGAAATGTCGAGTAGTCGCACTCACTCTCTGTGAAGTGTATTCTTTTCAAATTCCGCGAAGCACTAACCAACGATCTGACGCAGCTTCCATTTTCTCAACCAAATTTATCCTTACAATTACAAAACTTTCTTTCTTTCTCTTTTCTTTTTTATCTGTTCTTTCTCTTTCCTGTTTTTTCTGTCTGCGAGTGAGTGAACCCTTCAACCTTCTCATGATGAACGCCCATGAAATCACAACCAATTTAAGATGGCAATTACGTCAGAAGTAATCGTGGGCAAGTCCACACGCCTCGAGGATTACCAGAGGTTAGCAGACATGTGTGTCATTGTGAAAGTATTAACAATCTCCAAATAGACTTACGGGGGTTGACACTTTTATTTTTCTTCCACCCCACCTCACCCCCCCCCCTCAAAAAAAGATAAAAAGACGGGAATGTTTCAAGAATAGAAATCTCCAATCAAATTTGGGAGATGCATTTTCCGCCTTAGGAAAATCGAGTGAGCGTTAATGATTCTCTGCGTGATCCGACTCAGACCCTTGTGTGCTCGTTCAGCAGATGAAATTATGTCGAGCTGTTTCTGCACCTTGCTGGTCACACCCGCTTCCAAGTGCACATCTTGTCTGAGTTCTCTTACAAGTAACGAATCTTATTTCACAGTAGATAACAATCTTACATTTGCTCTCTAATATTGTGTTTCATTCGTACTCCCACACCCGATTGTTGTTTTTTGCTCAGAGCATAGCTGCCAATGTGGTTTTTTTTTTTTTTTTGCAAATATAAATTAATTGATTCGGAGTTTTTAAAAAAAAATTATTTTATTTTAAAATTATTTTTAGTTTAATCAGCGGGGGAGCAGCTACATTATGTGTTGTTTCTGTTTTCATTAGCCACATCACGGTCTGTGTGTTTGGCTTTTATGCGGTCATGACAAACTTAGAATAACAATTTGTTCGTCATATGCTGTGTCGACCAGTCCTCTACTTGAGCGCCCGTGAGCGACCTACCATCAACGTTCAGGATTTCTAGACACCGACCTTGTAGAATTAAGTAGACCAACAGCTTCCATTTCTGTGAATGGTGATTCATGAAACTTAGCGCAGATCTACTTCTTCTTCTTTCCTACCTCATCTGCCTTTCAGCGTCGAGGGGAGATGTCATTTGTAGTCTTTTGATCTTCTGTTCGCCTCTGCTTCTGCTATTTTTCCTAGTGCTTTAATATTCCATCGATCCATCTTTTTCGTGGTCGACCTTTGGGCCTGGTATCCTCGCAACGTTGATTGAAGGCTCATTGTGTTGTGTTTTGATCTTTCTGCCTTGTCACGTGGCTAAACCATTTTATCTGTTGTTTCTTTACATATTCTATGGCGGGGATTTATTCCTTTTTTTTTTTTCAATTCTTCCTTTCTGATCTTGTCGCTCAGGCTGTTTCCTGTCATTCGTCTAACACATTTAATCTCAGTAGAGGTTATTTTTCTTATTGTTCTTGCATTTTAGGGTCCGGATCTGGGCATTAGTAGCACAACGTTGGGATGAAGATTGTATTGTAGAGTGCCCGTTTTGCCTCTATAGTTATTTCCTTGTTGGACAATAGTGGTTATATCTGTCCAATGATTTGACAGGCTTTATTGCATCTTGAGTCTATTTCTGCTGTTTGGTACTTCACTTTTATCACGTCGTTTATCACTAGACTTCATATGTATTTAAATTCCTCTACTTGTTTTGGTTTCTCTTTTGCGATATTCATGATTTCTGTTGTTTTTTAAATGTTAATTTTCGTTTTGTATTTTGTGCCTGTGCTGTTAAGTCTATTTAAGTGCTCTTGTAGATCTTCACAGCGTAGATCAAAGACGAATAATGATTTCGTTATTTAAAGCGACCAAGCGACTTTGCATTGCTAAACCTTAAATCACAGAAAACGTTGAGCGCTGCCAATCCGGTGTCTTTTACCATCTTGAAACACCTGTTTCTCAGGTTTTAAAACTCGCTACCCCTCCGTCCACTGCCTGCAGTGACAAACATGCATCAGCGGTAACCATTTCTAGGCTACAGTAAGTTTCAATACTTCACTACAAAATGGAAACTCGATGGAATCTTCATGCTTTTTTATGTTTTTTATTAAGAGGGGCGGTCATATGTACACTGCTACTGTAACGACGTGTTGCATTCCTGCACTGTGATGCTACCTATCTTTATGCCACTAGTAACAACACTGCCAACCATACAAGGAAACTACTCGGTGTTTCCAATTTTATTTTTGGATTTTCCCAGATTATTCTGATAGTGACTCTGGGTAGGTCGTCTCTGATAGTGACTCTGAGAAGGTCCTCTCTGATAGTGACTCTGAGAAGGTCCTCTCTGACAGTGATTCTGGGTAGGTCCTCTCTGACAGTGACTCTGGGTAGGTCCTCTCTGATAGGGATTCTTGGATGGTCCGCACTGATAGTGACTCTGGGAAGGTCGTCTCTGATAGGGACTCTTGGAAGGTCCGCACTGATAGTGACTCTGGGAAAGTCCTCTCTGATAGGGACTCTTGGAAGGTCCGCACTGATAGTGACTCTGGGAAGGTCCTCTCTGATAGGGACTCTTGGAAGGTCCGCACTGATAGTGACTCTTGGAAGGTCCGCACTGATAGTGACTCTGGGAAGGTCCTCACTGATAGTGACTCTTGGAAGGTCCGCACTGATAGTGACTCTTGGAAGGTCCTCACTGATAGTGACTCTTGGAAGGTCCGCACTGATAGTGACTCTGGGAAGGTCCGCACTGATAGTGACTCTGGGAAGGTCCGCACTGATAGTGACTCTGGGAAGGTCCGCACTGATAGTGACTCTGGGAAGGTCCGCACTGATAGTGACTCTGGGAAGGTCCTCTCCGCGACTGAAAACAATAGCATATGTATTGTTCATCAAATGTGTTGGACCTCCATTAACATTGTTTGATTCAACAAACTCTGTCAAAACATGGTTTTGCTGAAGGTCATCATCATTAGCTTCATTCAGCGCTAGACATAACAAGAAAGATCTGAGAAAAAAACTTAGGAGGTTCATGACGAGTCTAAAGTTTTGAAAATACTTTCAAGTATATCCACAGTAATGTTGTATCATGATACTGTTGCAGGACAATACTTTCAAGTAAGTGCACGGTAATGTTGTGTCATGATATTGTTGCAGCACAATACTTTCAAGTAAGTGCATGGTAATGTTGTATCATGATACTGTTGCAGCACAATACTTTCAAGTATAAGTAAATCCACAGTAATGTTGTATCATGATACTGTTGCAGCACAATACTTTCAAGTATAAGTAAATCCACAGTAATGTTGTATCCTGATATTGTTGTAGGACAATACTTTCAAATATAAATAAATCCACAGTAATGTATCATGATACTGTTACAAAGCTTTCCCTACGTTTATCCGTTCCCCTCTTGCCGGTTCTGACACCTCTTGGTCATAGCTTAAGAAGTAGGCAGTCATCACCTACCCATGGCATAAACTATCATTTCATGTAATGATGTTGAGTCTATAGACTAACGCACATCGTAACCAAGATAACCCAGCAGAATGATAAGAAAAGATATAAAGAAGGAAATACACCTTTCTTCATCTTCTGCCTTTCAGTTCCCTGTGGAGCATAGGTCTTCAACAAACACTTTCCAAGTCGTTCTGTTCTTGCCATTCTTTTAAGATCGTTCCATGTCTTCCCCATTATCTTCATCTCTGCTTCCACCTGTCTTCTCCAAGAATTCCTTGGTCTTCCTCTTTATCTTTTTACACGTTTTCTCAAGCAAACTACACATGTAGTTAAACATTAAAAGAAATCAAAAGTAAAATAAAGGTTCTCTCCGCGCCTTGCTGGGCGTCCAAAAAATATTTTATTAATGACCATATTTTGATATCATCATCATCATCCTCATCATCAAGTACCACGCCTGCTAGCTTAGCTGATCATGTCTCTCCACAACTTTCGATCTCGACAGTTATTTATCATTTCTGTTGTTGACCTCCTGCCAAGCCATTCTCTTAAGCTGTCTGGAATCTTTACTCTTTGCTTCCCTTTCTTCGCCTCTCAATTTCCCCTGCTGTCACAATATATTCCAGCTATTCCCCTCTCATTACATCGCCAACAAATGATTATTTTTTCTTCCTAATATTGGATATTAGCTCTCTATTTTTTTATAACCACGGCATATTTTTAAATGATGTGGTCGGTATCATGCCAGGCCGCCATTAATTCCCAGAAAAGTCTTCGATAAACAAAATCATGGACATGTAATAGGTAACAGTCAGATGACAGATGAAATAATGAATGGCAGAAGAAATAATGAATGGCAGATGAAATAATGAATGTCAGATGGAATAATGAATGGCAAATGAAATAATGAATGGCAGATGAAATAATGAATGGCAGATGAAATAATGAATGTCAGATGAAATAATGGATGACAGATGAAATAATGAATGTCAAATGAAATAATGAATGGCAGATGAAATAATGAATGGCAGATGAAATAATGAATGGCAGATGAAATAATGAGAAATAAAGTAAACAATTAGTTTTTAAAAATTCATGGAAAATAATAGAAGTAGTTTCTGCTTGAACTAATTGATGCTCACACGACACTGTCAAATGAATAATGTAACATTGTTTAGATCTGTCACTCAAACACAAAAACATAGAGAGCTTTTAGCGATGAACCCAGAACTGGAGTCTCGTTTCTAGTTAACAGCAACGAACGCTACCAGTTCTTGACAAGTGACAAGATTGCGTGTCTTCGTTTATCATTCTCTTTTTTTACTTCTTCAACTTTATTTGCTCTATCACGGTTCAGTTCCCTTTTCCTCCTTTATTTTATCTTATACTCGTTGTATTTATCTCAACCATTATTCTTTTTCCTCATTTATTTTTATTTTATTCATCTATAGTTATATCTCTAAACCAATCTTTCCCCCTGCTTTATTTTTTTAACTAGTCCGTATTTATCTCTAACACTATTCTTTTCCCGGCTTACAGAAGCATTTACAATAAGAACAGAAGTGAGGCAGTGATGCTTTCTATCTCCATTTCTCTTTCTGCTGACCATAGATTGGATAACAGAACTACAGTTAAGCGATTCTCAAATGGGGTTCCGAAAAAAAAAACAGGATGTACTGACTCACTATTCACATTAAAACAACTTGCAGAAAAAGACGACAGAACACAATCAAAACGTATACATAGCCTTCATTGACCAGAAAAAAGCATTCGACAGAGTAAACAGAGAACAACTGTGGGAGATACTAACAACATACGGGTTAAGACAACATCTGACCAACCTAATTAAAAGTCTCTACATCAACAGCAGTTGTAGGGTCAGAACAGCAACAAGATACACTGACCACTTTGAAGTTAGATCAGATGTAAGACAGCGGTGCGTACTATCCCCTCTACTGTTTATTACATACATGGACTATATATGCAAGCTAGCCAACCTTCAGAGACAGAGGAGATCAACGAGCTTTTATTTGCAGATGATCAGGCACTAATACATGAAACAATAGAAGACCTACAAGAACACTTAAACAAACTCAACAGCTCAGGCACAAAATACAACATGGAAATCAACATCAACAAGACGGAAGTCATGAATGTTGCCAAAAATAAACAGAACATCAACATAACTATAGAAGGCAGACAACTAAAACAAGTAGAGGAATTCAAATACCTAGGAAGTCTAGTGACAAACGATAATCCTCAAACAGCAGAGATAGAATCAAGATGCAACAAAGCTTGTCAAATCATTGGGCAGTTATCACCACTATTGTCCAACAAGGAAATAACTCTGGAGACATAACGAGCACTATACAATACAATCTTCATCCCAACGTTGTGCTACCAATGCCAGACCTGGACCATAGATGCAAGAACAATAAGAAAAAATAACCTCTACTGAGATAAAATGTGTTAGGCGAATGACGGGAAACAGTCTGAGAGATAAGATCAGAAATGAAGAACTGAGAAAAAAGCTAGGAATAGCCCCCGCCATAGAATATATAAGGAAAAAACAGATAAAATGGTTTGGCCACGTGACAAGGCAGAAAAATCAAAACACAACACAACGAGCCTTCAACAAACGTTGTGAGAACACCAGACCCAAAGGTCGACCACATAAAAGATGGATCGATGGAATATTAGAAGCACTAGGAAACATAGCAGCAGAGGCGAGCAGAAGAGCAAAAGTACTCAAATTATATCTCCCCTCGACGCTGAAAGGCAGATGAGGAAGGAAAGAAGAAGATAGATTGGATTATGAAAATATCACAGAACAATAGAAATGAAATCCAGTGGTTACTGACAAAGCAACGTAATGACTTGGACTTTGCAGATGACATTGCTCTCCTATCATATACCTCCATCAACAGATGGAAGAAAGAATGAGCATACTTGATGAGAGATCACAACAACTGAGATTGAAAACGAACAGAGACAAAACCAAAATTATGAGAATTAATTCAGTTGGCAATAATCAAATAACAATAGGAAAACACTTTTACTAGACGTACAATCTTACATATATATTTGGGAGTAATATAGACAATAAAGGAGTAATAGAGAATGATACAACAATAATGATACAACAATAATGATACAACAATAATGATACAACAATAATGATACAACAATAATGATACAACAATAATGATACAAAAAATGAGATTAGTCTTCGTTGGACTTGGAAACATATGGAACTACCAAAAAATTAGGTTAAATAGAAAAATAAACATTGTCTACTCCAATGTTAAGTCAGTCATATTTTATTACTGTGAAACATGGAGAACAAGACCAAATTCAATCACGAAGATACAGACTTTCATTAATAGATTCTTGTGCAGAATAAAAGGATGGACACCGGCAGGACAAAATCACAAACATAAAATTAGGGAAATATACCAGTCAAATACCAGTGGATCAAGAGATACAGTGAAGACGATGGCGCTGGATAGGACACACACTGCAGAAACCAACTAAGAATATTACACAACAGGCCGTTTTTTAAAACCTTGGGAAAGACCAAAATATTCTTGGAGAAAACAGGGGAAAGAAGAGATAAAGATGATGGAGAAGACATGGAACGATCTTAATAGAATGGTAAGAAACAGAACAGCTTGGAAGTGTATGTTTGAAGACTATGCTCCACAGGGAGCTGACAAGAACAGGAGGAAGAATTATTCTCTTCCTTACTTTTCTTTTACCTGTTTTATCTTTACCCTTATTCTTAATCCTTTTCCTTTCATAGTTTTCTTTTACTCGTTGTATTTATCTGCACCTCTATTCTTTTCCTGCATTTACTTATTAATATTTATCTCTAAATCTATTCTGTTCCTGCCTTCATTTACTAATATTTATCTATATTTATATTCTTTTCGTGCCTTTATTTTTTTTTTTTTACTCGCTGTATCATATCATAACCAAAATGATCATGCCCACTATTATTATTTACTTTATGTAACAATAAAGGCACCAAAGGAAGCATTAATGGCTTCAGTTAATTTGAATGTGAGGAACAATTAAAAAAAAAGGCAAAAAATGATATGTTAGAAGCTTTACGTGATTAGTGGACGACACATATTAAACGACGTTTCGGCCCAATAGGCCTTCAGCAGGAACAAACAAATACAAATTCACACACGGATATGTAAGTAAAACTAACAACGGAACATCCAAAACAAAAATAATCGAAATATGTTAAAGAAAATAAAATGTCTATCCTGTGTGTCTGGCCGAGGTCAAAATGATAAGGAAATGGGAACCTGAGTGTGGCTGTCGTGAATGTGCAGAAATGTATGCAAATGCACACAGAACCAGAGGAGTTCACACAATTTTAATGTGATCGGGCAATACAAAAATGCATTAATAAAAAGATCAAAGATATAGAATTTCTTTGTTTATTGCCACAAACATAATAAGAAAATAGCGAAGGAAGTACCAAGTACTGTGTTTTATTATTCTATCTATCTATTGACCTTTCGAGCCGTAACCGGCCCATAGGGCGTAGACCAAGATACACCTTCTCCTATATGAATTTTTGTTCTAGCAGTTTTCTTTTAAAGATATTTTATTAAATCTCGCCATCTGTCTCTGTTCTGTGCAAGCAGTTCTATCTCATTGAGGGAGCCGATTCCTGCTGCTCTTGCCTCTCTCATCAATGTTCTTCTCAGTGTCTCCCTGGGTCTTCCTCTTTTTCTTTTACCTGTTGTTTCCCATATGAGGGCTTGCTTTGCTATTCGATTATTATCTCTTCTCATCACATGTCCAACGTATGACCATCGTCTTTTCTTTATTACTGAAGATATTAGTGGTTGATTGGCGATTTCTCTAATTTCCTCGTTTGTTTTGAATTCGTTCCATTCTATACCAAGTATTTTCCTTAGACATTTATTTTCGAATGCGTTCAACTTTGTTTCTATATCTCTTGTTGTTTTCCAGCTTTCACACGCATACGTAAGGGTTGATAGTACATTTGATTTGAATAGCCTAAGTTTTGTGTTTGTGCTAATGAGTTTTGATTTCCACAACTTTTCAAGGCTTCTGAAAGACATTGCTGCTTTAGCCAGTCTGATTCTAATTTCTTTGCTCGTATCCCCTTCTCGATCAATGTGACTTCCAAGATAGATAAAGTGATCGATCTCTTCTACTGGTTTGTTTTCCATGTATATTTTGTCACTTGTTGGAATTAAACTTTTCATGACTTTAGTCTTTTCATGATTGACCTCAAGCCCAATTTTGCTGGCTATTGATGATAGTTCATTTGTGTTTTCCTGCATCGTTTTTATCTGACTGCTGATGAGAACTATGTCATCAGCAAAGTCGAGGTCCTCCAAATGGTCTCCTTGTATCCATTCGATGCCTTTATTACCAGTGCAGCATTTCTTCATTATGAAGTCCATAACAATTCCAAATAACAAGGGCGATAAAATACATCCTTGTTTAACCCCAGTTTCTATTGGGAAACATTCGCTCAGTCCTTCCTCTGTTCGAACTGCACATGTGTAACCATCATACATGTCTTTGATAATATTTATGATTTTTGATGGTAAACCATATTGCTTCAGAATTTTCCACAAAGAATCTCTATGAATACTATCAAATGCTTTTTTGAAGTCGATGAAGTTAAGTACAAAAGGTTTTTGCTTTTCAATATGTTCCTCCAATATAAGTCGTAGAGTGAAAATGTGGTCAAGACAGCTTCTCCCTTTTCTAAACCCAGCCTGTTCTTCACGCATTACTGTATCTATTGAATCCTTTATTCTATTTAGGATGATTTTACAGAATAACTTTGAGGCAACTGACAAAAGTGTCACGCCTCTCCAGTTGTTACAATCTCTAAGATTGCCCTTTTTTGGGATCTTAACAATGATTCCTTTTTTCCATTTATGAGGCGTCTTCTCTGTTTTCCAAATGATGTTGAACATTTTTTGGAGATGTATTAAATTATGGCTATCAATTGCCTTGAGGATCTCAGCTGTTAACTTATCCTCTCCAGCAGCCTTGTTATTGGTCATTAGCTTTAAGGTGGTTTCTATTTCACTCAAGGTGAAGTCATCTAAATTTACATCTAATTCTGCTGCTGGTGTTTCAGCTTCAAAATCTATTAAACTGTGAGGTAGTGGACGGTTAAGAATTTCTTTGAAGTGTTCTGCCCAACGGGCTTTTATGTCTGCGCTTGTTGTTAGCATTAATCCAGATTTGTCTAGAATTGGTGTTCCACTGGATGTATAGGTGTTTGTCAGCATCTTTTGTACTGTATAGAGAGTTCTGCTGTCTCCTGTAATTGCAGCTGTCTCTGCTTTCTCTGCCAAGTTGTCTATATAAGCTCTTGTATCTCTTCTTGCCGAACTTTTCACTTTGTTGTCTAATTCTTTGTATGTTGCTTTTGCCAGAACCTTTCCAAGATCTGTCTTTACATTAGTCACGGCTCTCTTTGCTTCTCTTCTTTCTTTGATGTATTTCCATGTGGTGTCTGAGATCCAAGCTCGTTTTTCCATTTTCTTCAGTCCGGCACTTGCTTCTGCTGTTTTATTATTACACAAAAGAAAAGCAGCAACTGACTAAACAACGAAACAATAATTTCAATACTAAACAGCAACAAATACAGTGATAAAGATTAAAAACAAATTCTTCTCCTGTGAATGTTTTTAAAAAACTCGGTTCGTCAGAGATAACCGTTCAATACTTTGATATCAAAACACAAAAAATAAACTAGCAAAGCGAACTAGGAAAACTCGTAAATAATTGATTGTCAAAAAAAGAAAGAAAGGAACTAAACAATACACCTGCGTGGGATAAAACAGTCAATGGCTAACAAGAAGAGTTGAGCTTGTAATGAAACAATAGGACCTCGTGATATTATAGAATGTTGTACAACATTATGGCTCACAGTTTTCTTGTATTTATAGATAGAATGGAAGAATGTAATGATCGTTAAAGAATCTTAGCTTTCTTTCTCACTCTCCTCCTCTCGTTAATTTATTTCTCAATTTATCTTATTTGCCAGTCTTGTAGTTACGTGAAGGTCAAAATATACCTGGAGCAGACAGGTGAAAGAAGAGATGAAGAGGATGGGGAAGAAAAGGAACGATCTTAAAAGAATGGCAAGACTCACGTGGGTTTGGCAAGTGTTTGTTGAAGATCCATGCTCCAAAGGGAGCTGAAAGGAAAAAAGAAGAAGACGAGAGATTTGACTTATTTTTGTATCTCTTATCATTTGTTTCACACACTCTCTCATTTCTCTATTATCGTTTATTTCACGCACTCTCCCTTTAGTTACATATCTTCAGTTTCACACACTCTCCCTTTAGTTACATATCTTCAGTTTCACACACTCTCCCTTTAGTTACATATCTTCAGTTTCACACACTCTCCCTTTAGTTACATATCTTCAGTTTCACACATTCTCCCTTTAGTTACATATTTTCAGTTTCACACACTCTTCCCTTAGTTACGTATCTACCGTTTCAAACACTCTTCCCTTTAGTTACATATCTTCAGTTTCACACACTCTCATTTCTCTATTATCGTTTATTTCACACACTCTCCCTTTAGTTACATATCTTCAGTTTCACACACTCTCCCTTTAGTTACATATCTTCAGTTTCACACACTCTCCCTTTGGTTACATATCTTCTGTTTTACACACTCTCCCCTTAGTTACATATCTTCTGTTTTACACACTCTCCCCTTAGTTACATATCTTCTGTTTTAAACCATCTCCCCTTAGTTACATATCTTCTGTTTTACACACTCTCCCCTTAGTTACATATCTTCTGTTTTACACACTCTCCCCTTAGTTACATATCTTCTCTTGTATACACTCTTCCCTTAGTTACGTATCTACCGTTTCAAATACTCTTCCCTTTAGTTACATATCTTCAGTTTCAAACACTCTCCCTTTAGTTACATATCTTCTTTTTACATACTCTTCCCTTAGTTACATATCTTCTGTTTTACACACTCTTCCCTTAGTTACATATCTTCTGTTTCACACTCTTCCCTAAGTTACGTATCTTCTGGTTCAAACACTCTTCCCTTTGTTACGTGTCTTCTATTTCACACACTCTTCCCTTAGTTACGTATCTTCAGTTTCACACTCTCTTCCCTTAGTTACATATCTTCTGTTTTACACACTATCCCCTTATTTACATATCTTCTGTTTTATACACTCTTCCCTTAGTTACGTAAATTCCGTTTCACACACTCTTCCCTTAGTTACGCATCTTCAGTTTCACACACTCTTCCCTTAGTTACGCATCTTCAGTTTCACACACTCTTCCATTAGTTACGTATCTTCTGTTTCACACACTCTTCCCTTAGTTACGCATCTTGAGTTTCACACACTCTTCCCTTAGTTACATATCTTCTGTTTCAAACACGTTTCCCTTAGTTACGTATCTTCTGTTTCAAACAATCTTCCCATAGTTATGTATCTTCAGTTTCAAACACTCTTCCCTTAGTTACGTGTCTTCTATTTCACACACTCTTCCCTTAGTTACATATCTTCAGTTTCACACACTCTTCCCTTAGTTACGTATCAATCAGTTTCACACACTCATCCCTTAGTTACATATCTTCTGTTTTACACACCCTCCCCTTAGTTACATATCTTCTGTTTTATACACTCTTCCCTTAGTTACGTATCTTCAGTTTCACACACTCTTCCTTTAGTTACGTATCTTCAGTTTCACACACTCTTCCCTTAGTTACGCATCTTCAGTTTCACACACTCTTCCCTTAGTTACGTATCTTCAGTTTCACACACTCTTCCCTTAGTTACATATCTTCAGTTTCACACACTCTTCCCTTAGTTACGTATCATCAGTTTCACATACTCTTCCCTTAGTTACATATCTTCAGTTTCACACACTCTTCCCTTAGTTACGTATCTTCAGTTTCACACACTCTTCCCTTAGTTACGTATCTTCAGTTTCACACACTCTTCCCTTAGTTACATATCTTCAGTTTCACACACTCTTCCCTTAGTTACATATCTTCAGTTTCAAACACTCTTCCCTTGGTTACGTATCTTCTGTTTCACACACTCTTCCCTTAGTTACGTATCTTCTGTTTCACACACTCTCCCTTAGTTACGTAACTTCTGTTTCACACACTTTCCCTTAGTTACATATCTACCGTTTCACACACTCTTCCATTAGTTACGTATCTTCTGTTTCACACACTCTTCCCTTAGTTACACGTATCTTCTGTTTCAAACACTCTTCCCTTAGTTACATATCTTCTGTTTCATACACTCTCCCCTTGGTTACGTATCTTCTGTTTCACACACTCTCCCCTTAGTTACGTATCTTCTGTTTCACACACCGTCTCCTTTTTTTTATCTTTTCTTTGATTTTAAACACCCTCTTCTTACTCTCTTATCTTTTTAACACACTCTCCCTTTTCTCTTATCGTGTTTCACACTCTCTCTCTTCTCTCGTATCTTCTTTCAAACACTCTCTCCTTTCTCTCTCTTCTTGTTTTTCACACACTCAATTCTTTCTCTCATTTTTACACTTCCACTTTCCATACCTCCCCACATTCTTTCTCAATTTGATTCTCTTTTTGTCTTCCTCATATCTGTTATAAAGCCATATCATTCCTACTAAATTAGCTTAAAAGAAAAAGTCACACGAACTGTCTAGCATTAGCCCCTAAGAAATGAAAACAAGGGCAACTCAAAGATACTCGAGAAAAGGATCAGGCAAAAAATAAGAACATATTGGGCTAGACATATGACACCACGCAAAGGATGAATACAGACAGTGTGAAGAGGAGAAACTGTTCATTTCTTGCAAGATGTCACATGACGTACCAGACACTGACTATTTTCTTACAAGACGTCACATGACGTACCAGACACTGACTATTTTCTTACAAGACGTCACATGACGTACCAGACACTGACTATTTTCTTACAAGACGTCACATGACGTACCAGACACTGACTATTTTCTTACAAGACGTCACATGACGTACCAGACACTGACTATTTTCTTACAAGACGTCACATGACGTACCAGACACTGACTATTTTCTTGCAAGACGTCACATGAAGTACCAGACACTAACTATTTTCTTGCAAGACGTCACATGACGTACCAGACACTGACTATTTTCTTGCAAGATGTCACATGACGTACCAGACACTGACTATTTTCTTACAAGACGTCACATGAAGTACCAGACACTGACCATTTTTTGGGTCTATGTCCACATCAGTGGTTCAAAAAGTGTGCGCCGCGATGAGGACATTGCCGCGTACCTACTCAGTGGTTAGAAGTAATAAAACGATAAAATTGACATCAGTTTAATCTCTGTTAGAACATTGACATCAGTTTAATCTCTGTTGGAACATTGACATGTGTGTACAGGATAGTGCTAACTCTGTCGCTAGTGATTAACATACATTCTATCAGGGAATTAGACACGACTTGAACGATCGTATCTGTGATGGGGCGGTGCCGGTATATGATCAACAAGGAATGGGAGCCGCATGTGTCACAAGTTTGGAAACCACCGGTTGAGATAAAGATAATGGCAACGGGGAGGGGGGGAAGTGGGGGAGTGGGAGGGGGAAGGCAAAGAAATACAAATGAATGCATACAAATGCTAGGCTGCAGTAAAGCTGAATGTGAGGAAGAATTGGAAAAAAATAGAAAAAATGGTATGGTAAAAGCTTTACGTGATTGACAGACGACACAGATTTGAACAACGTTTCGGCTCAACAGGCCTTCAGCAGGAAAAACAAACAACATGCACACACAGATATGTAAGTAAATAAAACTAATCCACTCGCCTTTCACTTTCTAATGCCACACATGGTCTTCTATTAGATTCTCCAACTACTCTAGCCATAGTTATCATTCAACATATAGTATTATCAGTACTATATGTGTACATCTCCCGTAAAACAATATGTGTACATATCCACTATACTGAGCCTCTCATTAAATTATTCTAACACTGCTATATTAGCCTAGTTTTATTTGTGTGTACATACTCTACGGGGCAACCGAATCACTGAAACAGGCAGCTACCTTCATCAGAGAATCCGGAGTCCTAGTCTGAATGATCCATGATCGCAGGAGAAGAGGAATGTGTGTAAGAGGAAGGTGTGTAAGAGGAATGTGTGTAAGAGGAATGTGTGTAAGAGGAAGGTGTGAAAGATGAATGTGTGTAAGAGGAATGTGTGTAAGAGGAATGTGTGTAAGAGGAATGTCTGTAAGAGGAATGTGTGTAAGAGGAATGTCTGTAAGAGGAATGAGTGTAAGATGAATGTGTGTAAGAGGAATGTGTGTAAGAGGAATGTGTGTAAGAGGAATGTATGTAAGAGGAATGTGTGTAAGATGAATGTGTGTAAGAGGAATGTGTGTAAGAGGAATGTGTGTAAGAGGAATGTATGTAAGAGGAATGTGTGTAAGATGAATGTGTGTAAGAGGAATGCCTGTAAGAGGAATGTGTGTAAGAGGAATGTGTGTAAGAGGAAGGTATGTAAGAGAAATGTGTGTAAGAGGAATGTGTGTAAGAGGAATGTGTGTAAGAGGAAGGTATGTAAGAGGAATGTGTGTAAGAGGAATGTGTGTAAGAGGAATGTGTGTAAGAGGAATGTGTGTAAGATGAATGTGCGTAAGAGGAATGTGTGTAAGAGGAATGTGTGTAAGAGGAAGGTATGTAAGAGGAATGTGTGTAAGAGGAATGTTTGTAAGAGGAAGGTGTGAAAGATGAATGTGTGTAAGAGGAATGTGTGTAAGAGGAATGTGTGTAAGAGGAATGTGTGTAAGAGGAATGTCTGTAAGAGGAATGTGTGTAAGAGGAATGTCTGTAAGAGGAATGTGTGTAAGATGAATGTGTGTAAGAGGAATGTGTGTAAGAGGAATGTGTGTAAGAGGAATGTGTGTAAGAGGAAAGTGTTTAAGAGGAATGTGTGTAAGAGGAATGTGTGTAAGAGGAATGTGTGTAAGATGAATGTGTGTAAGAGGAATGTGTGTAAGAGGAATGTGTGTAAATCCCCCTGTTTAATGAAGTATCAGTAGAGTATTGGTTTACTAAATTGACCTACAGTGTACAAGGGTTTCATTTATTCTTCCAACAACCCGGGTTCCAGCATCACTCAGAGAGAAGCAAAGGTCATTACTTGCAAAGGAAGACCGCCTGGCATAGTCGCGACTACATGACCACAAAGGAAGACCGCGTGGCGTAGTCGCGACTACATGACCACAAAGGAAGACCGCGTGGCGTAGTCGCGACTACATGACCACAAAGGAAGACCGCGTGGCGTAGTCGCGACTACATGACCACAAAGGAAGACCACCTGGCGTATTCGCGACTATTGACCTTTCGAGCCGTAGCCGGCCCATAGGGCGTAGACCAAGATACTCCTTCTCCTATCTGAATTTTTGTTCTAGCAGTTTTCTTTTAAAGATATTTTATCAAATCTCACCATCTCGTCTCTGTTCTGTGCAAGCAGCTCTATCTCATTGAGGGAGCCGAATCCTGCTGCTCTTGCCTCTCTCATCAAAGTTCTTCTCAGTGTCTCCCTGGGTCTTCCTCTTTTTCTCTTACTTGTTGTTTCCCACATGAGGGCTTGCTTTGCTATTCGGTTATTATCTCTTCTCATCACATGTCCAACATATGACCATCGTCTTTTCTTTATTACTGAGGATATTAGTGGTTGATTAGGTCTACGTTTCTTTAACAACATCGTTTTTACGATAGCGGCTTGTTAAACCTCTGATCAACGGTTCTATACCAACGGTTCTATACAAACGGTTCTATACCAACGGTTCTATACCAACGGTTCTATACCAACGGTTCTATACCAACGGTTCTATACCAACGGTTCTTACCAACGGTTCTATACCAACGGTTCTATACCAACGGTTCTATACCAACGGTTCTATACCAACGGTTCTATACTACGGTCTGTAGTCGCGACTACATGACCACAAATGTTTCCAAATAAAGTATCGGTACTAACACCATATTTATTTTACACCACGCTCGAGACGTGCCGATATTCCTACGTTTTCCCTATATGACCTACAAGCCACCATTTATCACGTCTACAGTTAAGAAAAGAAGATGGACATATGTCGAGCTTGTATTGAGAAGAAATGACCAGAGAATTACTAAGTAGGGTCGAAAATGAGAAACATCACGTCAGAGGAAAAGAGAACGGCCCAGAGAAAACTGAAAAGAAAACGAGGCGAGATTGGCAGGAAAAGATCCACTCTTTATAATTGAACAGCATCATCATCAAGTGCCTGCTGGCGTAGGTGATCATGTCTCGCCACCACTTTCGATCTCGACAGTTATTTATCATTTCTATTGTTGACCTTCTGCCAAGCCATTTTCTGAAGCTGTCTGGTATTTTTTCTCTTTGCTTCCCTATATCTCTTCGTCCCTCAATTTTCCCAGTTGTTACAATTTATTCCAGTTGTTCCCTTCTCAATACATGGCCAAAAAATTATGATTGTTTATCCCTATTATTGGAAATTAGCTCTCTTAACGGCACTGCAATGATTAAGTACCAAGACATCAACGGCAGTGGAAGGATTAAGTACCAAGACATCTAACGGCACTGGTAGGATTAAGCATCAAGACATCTAACGGTACTGGAAGGATTAAGTACCAAGACATCTAACGGCACTGGAAGGATTAAGAATCAAGACATCTAACGGCACTGGAAGGATTAAGAACCAAGACATCTAACGGCACTGGAAGGGTTAAGTACCAAGACATCTAACGGTACTGGAAGAATTAAGTACCAAGACATCTAACGGCACTGGAAGGATTAAGTACCAAGACATCTAACGGTACTGGAAAGATTAAGAATCAAGACATCTAACGGCACTGGAAAGATTAAGTACCAAGACATCTAACGGTACTGGAAGAATTAAGTACCAAGACATCTAACGGCACTGGAAGGATTAAGTACCAAGACATCTAACGGCACTGGAAGGGTTAGGTACCAAGACATCTAACGGTACTGGAAGGATTAAGTACCAAGACATCTAACGGTACTGGAAGGATTAAGTACCAAGACATCTAACGGTACTGGAAGGATTAAGTACCAAGACATCAAACGACACTGGAAGGATTAAGTACCAAGACATCTAACGGCACTGGAAGGGTTAGGTACCAAGACATCTAACGGTACTGGAAGGATTAAGTACCAAGACATCTAACGGTACTGGAAGGATTAAGTACCAAGACATCTAACGGTACTGGAAGGATTAAGTACCAAGACATCTAACGGTACTGGAAGGATTAAGTACCAAGACATCAAACGACACTGGAAGGATTAAGTACCAAGACATCTAACGGCACTGGAAGGGTTAAGTACCAAGACATCTAACGGTACGGGAAAGGTTAAGTATTAAGACATACAAACCATGCATCCCTTTATGTATTACATTCTCTCTATTTTGTCATTGTTTTAAAAATCAACACTTTTGGTTGTGAGTCTTTACCAGTCACTGTAGACTACATACTGTCCCTGCTGCTTATAATATTACATTTGGGCCCTTTAACAACATTATCTTCACCCGATGTGATTGCTTCCCTTGATATTCCATCCACGCCTGCAGATTTCTGTTGTTGTGAGCTGTTCTTATGACATTTTCAATCTCTTGAATTAATATTCCTGGTTTTTCCAAATCAATGTATACCTAAGTGTGTGCTCATTTTCCTTGTTCATTTTCCTTGAGCACCTCAACGTTCAGAAGTTCATGAAAAGTTTCCTTCCGTCTGGTTTTCCTTTTGATTGCATCTGAATATTGATGATGTCTTTCAGTTATTGATTTTTGGATGTAGGACTGAAGAAAGCTGCTTTATCTTTCAGTCAAAAACTGGTACTTTAGTTATAAATCTGTATATTGTACAGCATTTGTGGTTTAAGATGTTTGAGTTTTCCACATCCCCTTGATTCACGAAGCTGATATTAGTGGAGAGTGGCGTCAATTTGTGACATCAAAGATAAATGTGAATATCCTTTTAACCTCTCGCGGGATCTCTCGCGACTGATTTATTTGGCTTGCAGTTTGGCCCCTCCAGGCCTTTGGTTTTGGGCCTCTAGTTTTCCTCGCTCACCATTGACCATCGTTTTCATAGTAGTTTGGCAGCTTCGCCTATCTTTATTACCCCCCCCCCTTCCTCTCCCTACCCCCGCCCCATCTGATTTGTTTTCCCGCCACACAGATCCTCTTGTCCTAAACTTGAGTGTTTCAGTCACGTGTTACTTTCTAGACACATCCTTTAAACTCCAAGTCCTTCTGATGTGTTCCAGCACGGAGGACAGACTTGCTGTTTTAAGCTAAGTGCATTTTATTATACATTTTTCTCTTTTTTTTTATTTTTCTCTTTTTTTCTCTCTCTTTTTTTAAAATTATTTTTCTATTTTATATATCTTGACGCCCATTCTACCTCTCCTCATGTAGTATTCATTTCTCTCTTCTCTCTCCTTTCTTATTTCAACATCCTACTTTCCTCGCCCTCCACTTGATCATCTAACATGTAGTTATAGATAATTGTGCTTCACCGTTTGTTGTCGTTGTCCTTGTATTCTGAAGAAGACCACAGGTCGAAACGTCATTATTGTGTTGTGTTCCTATCTAGTAAAGCTGTCACCATACTTTGGAGTGTTTAGTACACCCCACCACTGGCTCCTCCATACATGTGAATAATTTAGTCTCATTAATGTGTACATTGTCTTATGTGTACATAATTACATGTTTAGCATTAATAAGTTCGAAGAAAGCATTGGTTAGCTCAAAGCAAGTGATAATCCCAAACAGTCTGGCCCTGTATGTTACCGGTGATGGCCACAAGAGCCTGCGCTGTTCACCATACATGTGTGTTGTGATAGCTTCATACGTTGCAGCTAATGGCCAATTCCTTTCACAGATTTAGAGCTGCCGCACTTTCTGATGCGAAATGGTATATTTCCAACTCGAATGTTATATTTTCAACTCGAAATATTATATTTTCAACTCGAAATGTTATTACAATTGAAACTAAATCAGTATTCAACCAGAATCTACCCACATAGAGGAAACGAATGTAGCTCATGGGGCTACTACAGGGGGCCCTGGCCACGATCTGGGGAGAAATAGAGAGAGTCAATGCCACCTGCCAGGTATGTCGTGAGGGGAGTCTTAGGAGGTTGTGGTTCAAGGTCTTCCCAGTTGCTATGGAATTTGTGCATCTGACCTGACGCCATCTTCAGTGCTTTCGCTAGTGTTACATGCATGCTTCATGTTTGTGCTGAGGATGTGGTATGAACACCAATGAGTTATCCCATGTGTAACGAAGATGATCTTTGGACTAGAGTGAAGACTAGAATTGATTACATATTTTGTACGGAATGAGACAATGACAACTGACAATAGAAACAAGGAAAAGAGTTCTTAAATGTTATGTAGAGCCAGTCTTAACATATGGATGTGAATCATGGACAATAGGACAACAGACAAGAAAATCACTGGAGTCTGTAGAAATGTGGTTTTACAGAAGAATGTTGAGAATACCATGGACAGCTAAGAAGAGTAATGAAAACGTTCTGAAAGAGGCCAAGCAAAAAGAGCTAATTTCCAATATTAGGAATAAACAATCCTCATTTTTTGACCATGTAATGAGAAAAGAACAGTTGGAATATTGTGTAGCAACTAGGAAAATTGAGGAACGAAGAGATAGAGGGAAACAAAGAGGAAAGATACTAGACACCTTAAGAGAATGGCTTGGCAGAAGGTCAACAACAGAAATGATAAATAACTGTCGTGATCGGAGGTTGTGGAGAGACCGGCGCCAGCAGCCCCGGTACATGATGATGATGATGGAATGAGACAGGCAATTGAGTACCAAAGGCCATGCAGCTTGCAGGGATTGTCTTGGACGTTCCCTGGTAAAGATCAAAAACAATCATAAATGCATAAACAGTAGAATCAATTGTAGAAGACCAATCGAATCTGTCTCAGGTTTTACATTATTGGGGCAGTAAGTCGATGATAAATCTCTGACACAAACACCTCGTGTCGACTGCACCAGACGTATGATCTTTTTTTTTTTTATTTTTACATACCGCACCACTCCCGGAAGTCTCCAGAAATATTATAAATGATGATAATGATGATAACGATAATAATGATGATAACGATGATAACTATGATAATGATAATAACGATGATAACTATGATAATGATAATAACGATGATAACTATGATAATGATAATAACGATGATAACTATGATAATGATAATAACGATGATAACTATGATAATGATAATAACGATGATAACTATGATAATGATAATAACGCTGAGAGTTGTTACCGATATGGACTCAAACAATGAACACTGGCCAGACATCTGAAATAGGAAACTTATGGAATCCACAGAAATGAGGTTAAACACAACAAACATATTTGTAACTCCAACGTTAAATCTGTTCTATTATTATATGAGGTGAAACATGAGAATAACAAAATTGACAGTCATGAAGATGCAAGCTTTCATTAATGAACGTTTGCACAGAATAAAAGGATGGAAATGGCAGGACAAAATTACTAACTTACGACTGTGGGGAAAGTACCAGTCAAATGCCAGTGGACAAAAGAGATGAAACAAAGACGATGGCGTTGAATCGGACACACGCTGCGGAAGGAAACTGAGAGTAGTACACGACTGACCATTCTCCTTTCTTTTTTTTGAGTACTCATGGGAGAAGACAAAGGGGAGTCCAACAAATTCTTGGAGAAGAGCGGTGGAAGCAGAGATGAAGAAGATGGGCAGCGATCTTAAGAAAGTGGTAAGTAACAGGACTGCTTGGAAAGTGTTTGTTGAAGACCTATGCTCCACAGGGAGTTGAAAGTGTTTGTTGAAGACCTATGCTCCACAGGGAGTTGAAAGTGTTTGTTGAAGACCTATGCTCCACAGGGAGTTGAAAGTGTTTTTTGAAGACCTATGCTCCACAGGGATTTGAAAGTGTTTGTTGAAGACCTATGCTCCACAGGGATTTGAAAGTATTTGTTGAAAAACTATGCTCCACAGGGATTTCAAAGTGTTTGTTGAAGACCTATGCTCCACAGGGATTTCAAAGTATTTGTTGAAGACCTATGCTCCACAGGGATTTGAAAGTGTTTGTTGAAGACCTATGCTCCAAAGGGATTTCAAAGTGTTTGTTGAAGACCTATGCTCCACAGGGATTTCAAAGTGTTTGTTGAAGACCAATGCTCCACAGGGATTTGAAAGTGTTTGTTGAAGACCTATGGTCCACAGGGATTTGAAAGTGTTTGTTGAAGACCTATGGTCCACAGGGATTTGAAAGTGTTTGTTGAAGACCTATGGTCCACAGGGATTTGAAAGTGTTTGTTGAAGACCTATGGTCCACAGGGAGCTGAAAAAGAAGAAAAAGAGCTAAGACCTTGGACTCTGGACAGGAATATACCGGGTTCAAATCCTATCACGGGTGGTACTTTCTCAAAGTTCAAAGTTAATTTTTGTCCAAAAAAAATGGAATCTGTTGTGAGATCCGATGACTATCCATCTCGGAAAACGACGCAAAAGAGAAGGTCACGTGTGCACACGAGCACGTTAAAGAATGCGTGACAGTTATAAGGCGAAAAGAGTAGATTAAAAAACTATCTATCTATCTATCTATCTATTGACCTTTCGAGCCGTTGCCGGCCCATAGAGCGTAGACCAAGATACACCTTCTCATATCTGAATTTTTTTTTCTAGCAGTTTTCTTTTAAAGATATTTGATCAAATCTCGCCATTTGTCACTGTTCTGTGCAAGCTGCTCTATCTCATTGAGGGAGCCGAATCCTGTTGCTCTTGCCTCTCTCATCAATGTTCTTCTCAGTGTCTCCCTGGGTCTTCCTCTTTTCTCTTACCTGTTGTTTCCCATATGACGGCCTGCTTTGCTATTCGGTTATTATCTCTTCTCATCACATGTCCAACATATGACCATTTTCTTTATTACTGAAGATATTAGTGGTTGATTGGCGATTTATCTAATTTCCTTGTTTGTTTTGAATTCGTTCCACGCTATACCAAGTATTTTCCTTAGACATTTATTTTCGAATGCGTTCAACTTTGTTTCTATATCTCTTGTTGTTTTCCAGCTTTCACACGCATACGTAAGGGTTGATAGTACATTTGATTTGAATAGCCTAAGTTTTGTGTCTGTGCTGATGAGTTTTGATTTCCACAACTTTTCAAGGCTTCTGAAAGACATTGCTGCTTTAGCTATTCTGATTCTAATGTCTTTACTTGTATCCCCTTCTCGATCAATGTGACTTCCAAGATAAATAAAGTGATCGATCTCTTCCACTGGTTTGTTTTCCATGTATATTTTGTCATCTGTTGGAATTAAACTTTTCATGACTTTAGTCTTTTCATGATTGATCTCAAGCCCAATTTTGCCGACTATTGCTGATAGTTCATTTATGTTTTCCTGCATCATTTTTATCTGACTGCTGATGAGGACTATGCCATCAGCAGAGTTGAGGTCCTCCAAATGGTCTCCTTGTATCCATTCGATGTCTTTATTACCAGTGCAGCATTTCTTCATTATGAAGTCCACAACAATTCCAAATAACAAGGGCGATAAAAGACATCCTTGTTTAACCCCAGTTTCTATTGGGAAACATTCGCTCAGTCCTTCCTCTGTTCGAACTGCACATGTGTAACCATCATACATGTCTTTGATAATATTTATGATTTTTGATGGTAAACCATATTGCTTCAGAATTTTTCACAAAGAATCTCTATGAATACTATCAAATGCTTTTTTGAAATCGATGAAGTTAAGTACAAAAGGATTTTGCTTTTCAATGTGTTCCTCCAATATAAGTCGTAGAGTAAAACTGTGGTCAAGGCAGCTTCTCCCTTTTCTAAACCCAGCCTGTTCTTCACGCATTACTGTATCTATTGAATCCTTTATTCTAATCAGGATGATTTTGCAGAATAACTTTGAGGCAACTGACAAAAGTGTCACGCCCCTCCAGTTGTTACAATCTCTAAGATTGCCCTTTTTTGAATCTTAACAATGATTCATGTTTTCCATTTATGAGGCGTCTTCTCTGTTTTCCAAATGATGTTGAACATTTTCTGGAGATGTATTAAATTATGGCTATCAATTGCCTTGAGGATCTCAGCTGTTAACTTATCCTCTCCAGCAGCCTTGTTATTGGTCATAAGCTTTATGGTGGTTTCTATTTCGCTCAAGATTAAGTCATCTAAATTTACATTTATTTCTGCTGCTGTTGTTTCAGCTTCAAAATCTATTAAACTTTGGGGTAGTGGACGGTTAAGAATTTCTTTGAAGTGTTCCACCCAACGGGCTTTTATGTATGCGCTTGTTGTTAGCATTAATCCAGATTTGTCTAGAATTGGTGTTCCACTGGATGTATAGGTGTTTGTCAGCATCTTTTGTACAGTATAAAGAGTTCTGCTGTCTCCTGTAATTGCAGCTGTCTCTGCTTTCTCTGCCAAATTGTCTATATAAGCTCTTGTATCTCTTCTTGCTGAACTTTTCACTTTGTTGTCTAATTCTTTGTATGTTGCTTTTGCCAGAACCTTTCCAAGATCTGTCTTTACATTAGTCATGGCTCTCTTCGCTTCTCTTCTTTCTTTGATGTATTTCCATGTGGTGTCTGAAATCCAATCTCGTTTTTTCCATTTTTTTCAGCCCGGCACTTGCTTCTGCTGCTGTCATTAGTATTTTGCTCTGTGAGTCCCACATTTCATTGATATCTAAGTCTATTTCACCGAGTGCTGTATAACAATTACTTAGCTCTATGTTAAACTTTTCCTTTATGGCTTCATCTTTCAGTTTATGACTATCAATTGTATGTGTAATTGACCTCTGCTGTTGGTTTCTAAATTTTAATCTTATTTTCCCAATGCACAGGTTGTGGTCACTATTAACATCAGCACCTCTGTATGCTCTTACATCTATTATCATAATCATCATAGATTAAAAATGGCCGGGCAAAAAGTTGTTAGGTAAATCTACCCTTGATAAAAAGACGGATGTGTCGGGTCGAAAGGATTAGATATCGCGGCTTTATTGTAAACTTGCATCCACATCCACCTGACGAGTGCAGGCGAAAAACAAGAGGAAAACAGCGCGGATATAATTGTCGAAATAGCCACTGCCAAATTGGAAACAAATATCATCAAAATACATCACTGTGTCCATAGGATCACATTATGCAATATCTTCTTTTATCTCCATGTTTATGTGCTTGTGAAATTGGACTTTGAAACCTTGTCTAGGGTAAATAATTCACTCTGTAGAGATGAGATGTTATAAGAAATTCGTCTGTAGTTGATATTTACATCATGTCATTAACGATCATTTTTGTAACGGTATTCTGAGAGCAATTAGGTAACATGACGATCTCTCTCGTTACTGTGAGAGAACGTCAACTGAGATTGTCTGGACACTTACTCCGTTCATCTCTGACAATGTCTCAGTGAAACGTGGAATAATTAATAAGGAGAGATAGACAAAGAGAGAAAAGTGGTAATACGAAATTCAACTACTGGGTTTGTTTATTCTCTTGCAGCAACGAAATACAGCAAGTGGTTCATACCACCATCGCAGCAACTACGGTTTCGTATAAGATTGATAATGATATAAAGTAATTCTACCCTGAATCGTTTGTCATTAATTCGTCGCTCTACCGTAGTTGATGTATTTAACATTCTTTAGTTTCATTTAACATTAACTTCCAACATCTATGAGTTTCATATTTTATTCATGATTTGTTATCTGTCCTGTTGTAATATTTGCACATTATCATCATTATCTACACAGCTACCTACTTGAACTCGTGTGTGGTGTCCTAGCGTTTGTCTTAGAAATCTCACAGCTTTTGTTAGTGAAGTTCACACTTCATTTATTCTGACAATTTGTATTTTACATGGGCGATTTATGTTTGTGATACCAGACAATAATGTCATTTGATTTTATTCAGTTTGTGACATCTCACCATAATGTCATTTGACATTATTCAGTTTGTAGCCCCACCATAATGTAATTTGAATTTATTCAGTTTGTGACGTCCCACCATGATGTCTTTTGTTTTTATTTAGTTTGTTACGTCCCATCATAATGTCATTTGACTTCGTCCCACCATAATGTCATTTGACTTTTTTCAGTTTGTGACACCACACAATAATGTCAATTGTTTCCACTCAGTTTGTGACACCACACAATAATGTCATTTGTTTCCACTCAGTTTGTGACACCACACAATAATGTCATTTGTTTCCACTCAGTTTGTGACACCAGACAATAATGTCATTTGTTTCCACTCAGTTTGTGACACCACACAATAATGTCATTTGTTTCCACTCAGTTTGTGACACCACACAATAATGCCATTTGTTTCCACTCAGTTTGTGACACCAGACTATAATGTCATTTGTTTTCAACTGTTAAATGTTGACATTATTATATGTAGGGTAATGGAATGTAGGGATATTAATTTCAAGGATGTATTAATTTAACACTTTTAGATGAGATTTTAAATAAAAACTACAATACAAATCTTATTCAAATTTAAGATTTCGTTTCTTATAGTTAATTGAAGGGTACTTTTGAGTACATATGGTCTTTGTTCGCCAGCTTTTACCTCTGACGAAGTCCCTAGAGACTAGGATCTGAATTTTGCGTGTTAATCCACTTTTCCTTGGCAGCCGTGTGCACAGGAGTCCCTCTCCGCACAGGTAGATAACTCCAACTTCGGAGGTACTCATATTTTTTTCCGTCGATGAGTAATCGACGTTTCAAGCCGGGCCTCGCTGCTGAGACCAGGGGTGGTTGTCGCAGAGAGAAATTATAAATACAAATCTCAACCGGTATAGCTGGGATTTGAACCCACAACCTCTCTGTCTCGAGGCCGGCGTCTTGCCTCGATACCAACCAGTTCCCACATGAGTACATATGTCTCTAAATAAAACTATTGAGCAAGACGAGTTAGATATCCAGGCTTTTTATCCTTAAGTTGCAGTTTAAAAGGTACATGCATTTAGTACTCTGCTTTGATAACATCATCATCATCATTATAAAGTACCGGGCCTAGTGGCGTAGGTGATCATGTCTCTCCACAACTTTCGATCTCGGCAGTTATCTATCATTTCTGTTGTTGACCTTCTGCCAAACCATTCTCTTAAGCTGTCTGTTATTTTTTTTTCTTTGCTTCCCTCTATCTCTTCGTCCCTCAATTTTCCCAGTTGTTACAATATATTCCAGCTGTTCTCTTCTCATTACATGGCCAAAAAATGATGATTGTTTCTTCCAAATATTGGAAATTAGCTCTCTTTTTGCTTTGGTCTCTCTCAGAACCTCTTCATTACTCTGCTTTGATAACACTGTAAGTGTATTGTCATAAATTGTTACATCTCCTTTAGTCT
The DNA here is from genome assembly GCA_032433765.1 of Megaustenia siamemsis. NCBI lineage: Eukaryota > Metazoa > Mollusca > Gastropoda > Stylommatophora > Ariophantidae > Megaustenia > Megaustenia siamemsis. The sequence goes on along the minus strand of JAVIAB010000041.1, from coordinate 64,536,432 downwards.
TTGCTTGTTATTTGTTGAAGGTACAAACGTTTCTACTTAATCTTTTCGAAGCAATCTCTGCTTTAGTGATGAGCAACCCATGTGGTAACTTTCTTTATTGTGTACACTGATTTTGTTAATCCCTAACTGGCTTGCTCAGTGCAACTTAGATTTTTTTTGTACCACCGTCACGCCAATTGGCGTACAGGAAATACGGTGTTAGTGACCATATGTTTCACAGACCTTCGGCACATGATTTTTGGGGTAATGTGGTCGGTATTATGCCCGTGCAGCTTTACTTACCCACAAAAAATTCCAGTATCCATTAAAGACTGGGTTAACCCTGAAGCCGTCGGTTGGGATCGAACCCTACCTCTTGTACTTTGTAGTGCAGCTCACTAACCATTCAGCTATCGCGGCTCCCTGCTACTTAGATTATGTACATATTTTCTTAATTTGGGCAGTTGCTTTTTTTTTTTAAATCTTCATCATCATGTGCCATACCGGTTGGCATAGACGGTCATGTCCTTCCACAATTCTCTGTCCACAATTCTCTGTCCACAATTCTCTGTCCACAATTCTCTGTCCACAACGCATCGTATCAATTCTGTTTTTGACTGTTTACCATGCCACGACACAAGAGGTATCTAGTATATTTTCTCTTTGTCGTCCGCGATCTCTTTTGCCGTATATTTTGCCAGTTGAAGCCAAGTATTCCAATTGTCCTCTTCTCATGTTCTGCCCCAAAAATTTCGGTTATTTTCTTTCTGATATTATGTAGGTGCTCTCTTTTTATGTTGACCTCTTTGAGTATCTTCTCGTCGATCTCTTTTTAGGCTGTCTATGGAACTCTCAAAATAAGATATTGCAACAAAAACATGTATTGATCTCGTTTCTGTGATTTGTAGGAGGTGAAAGGGGAAGAATCGGGAATTAGTTGCGGAACTGAGATTAAACGTCGTATGTCTACAACTATTGATACATAATGCACAAAGCACGGTTTATGTCTACAACTATTGATACATAATGCACAGATCACGGTTCTTATTTCACACCCGAACTGATAGAATAAAGACAAAATGTAAATTTGAAAGTACCAGAAATCTAGCCCGCGTCTTTGAGAAACAAACGGTCTAATCCGCTTACTTGTAGCATCAAAGTCTAAATGAAAGCATCTATCCTGCTTTCTTTTCTTTTTTTACTTATATACTTACTTTCTTTTTTTCTTTCTTTCCTTTCTTTTCTTTGTTTCTCTTTTCTTTCGTTCTTTCTTTCCTTCCATTGCCTTTCCTTTCCTTTTCTTTTCGTTCTTCATTTCCTTTCCTTTCCATTCCTCTCTTTTCTTTTCTTTCTTTCTATCTTTCTTTCTTCCCTTCATTTCCTTTTTTTGCTTCTTTATTTTTTTATTTTTTTTTTTCCCATTCAAATCTGATTTGTTTATTCATCTCTTGTTTGGTCTTCTTCTACCTCTTCTGTTGCTGCATCTAGATGTTAATGTCATCTATGGGAAGCTAGTTGCCAGTAACTTGCCGATGTATGATATCGTCATTACTAAACTGCTTGGATATAACACTTCATGATATCGTCATTACAAAACTGCTTGGATATAACACTTCATGATATCGTCATTACAAAACTGTTTGAATATAACACTTCATGATATCGTCATTACAAAACTGCTTGGATATAACACTTCATGATATCGTCATTACAAAACTGCTTGGATATAACACTTCATGATATCGTCATTACAAAACTGCTTGGATATAACACTTCATGATATCGTCGTTACAAAACTGCTTGGATAAGACACTTTATGACATCGTCATTCCACAATTGCTTGAATATAACATTGTATCTTCTTCCTCTTTCCTTCTTAATTTGCCTTTCAGCGTCGAGGGGAGATATAATTTGCGGTCTTTTGCTCTTATTTTCGCTTCTGCTGCTGTTATGTTTCCTAGTGCTTCTAACATTCCACCCATCCATCTTTGTCATGGTCGACCCTTGGGTCTGGTATTCTTGCAACATTTACTGAGGGCTAGTTGTGTTGTATTTTGATAACTTTGCCTTGTCACGTGGCCAAACCATCTTATCTGTTGTTTCCTTATATATTCTATTCTTCTTCTTCTACCTTTTTAGCTCCCTGTGGAGCATATGTCTTCAACAAACACTTTCCAAGTCGTTCTGTTTTTTGCCATTCTTTTAAGATCATTCCATGTCTTCCCATTATCTTCATCTCTGCTTCTATCTTTCTTCTCCAAGAATTCCTTGGTCTTCCGCTTTGTCTTTTCCCGTGGGGATTCCAAAAAAGGGCATGTTGTGTAATACTCTCAGTTGGTTTCCGTAGTGTGTGTCCTATCCAGCGCCATAGTCTTCGCCGTATCTCTTTATCCACTGGTATTTGACTGGTACATTTCCATAATTCTATGTTAGTGATTTTGTCATGCCATTTCAGAAGGTTCTATCCTTTTATTCTGCGTAAGTATTCATTAATGAAAGTCTGTATCTTCGTTATTGTCAATTTTGTTGTTCTCCATGTTTCACAGCCATATAATAGGACCGACTTAACATTTTAGTTGAAAATGTTTATTTTTGTATGTAACCTAATTTCTTAGACAGAGAGCTCTTATCTAGGATTTACTTTTTCTCTCTTTGACTTGTCCATGTTTGTGAAGTTTTTTCGGCTTATTTTTTTACAGTATAGGATAGCCAGTCCCATGCCCAACCCTCCTTTCTTGCCTCTTACGAACATGCCAGGTAGGGTACAGCGCCACTATTCTTTACTCCCCTTTCGAGCCCCGGCAGCGCACGGGCGATATATTCTATGGCGGGGGCTATTCCTGTCTTTTTTTTTTTTTTTTTATCAAATCTTCATTTCTGGTTCTATCGTTGCCCCCCCCCCCCCCCGTCATACACCAGCAATGGTACTATGTGACGTAAAGATAGTTTTAGATAGTTTTTCTTCATTTCTGATCTTATCTCTCAGACTGTTTCCTGTCATGCGTCTAACACATTTCACCTCAGTAGAAGTTATTATTCTTATTGTTCTTGCATCTAGGGTCCAGGTCTGGCATTGGTAGCACAACGTTGGGTTGAAGATTATATTGCAGAGTGCCCGTTTTTCCTCTAGAGTTATTTCCTTGTTTGGCAATAGTGGTGATAACTGTCCGATGATTTGACAAGCTTTGATGCATCTTGAGTCTATGTCTGCTGTTTGTGAATTGTTGTTTGTCACTTCCTAAGTATTTGAATTCCTCTATTTGTTCTAGTTGCCTGCCTTCTATAGTTATATATATAACATTGTATGGCATCGTCATTACAAGACTGCATGAATATAACAGTTTATAATATGGCGGGTAAGCGGCAAGAACCTCAAAGGCTCAGTCTCATAAGTATTCCTTGTTGCCGTTTCCTCATATTGCAAATCCGTCTTGCTGCATGAGCTACTGAGTTTGATGCGCTGTGCACTCCGTGAGCTTTGTTTTTCATCCGGATCGTGTTTCGATATTCCGATTGCCTACAATGAATGACGATATCGTACGACGAAGGACAGTTCAGCTGCGTTCACTTTCGGTGCCGCTTGGTCTTATGTATTTTGGTGCATGCTGTAGCTGCTATGATGGGGGCTGCAGCTGTCTTTCTTTGTTTGGATCCTTCAATGAGATTAGTTTTAATTCAGATGATTCCAATGGCAAGGGTGGTTGAGCAATTATGGATTTTAACTCGTTTGCAGTGGTACCGGGGCCTTCGACTAACATTAACCATAACAGTTTGTAGCCTTTATATCTTCAGTCTGCATGCAAATTAATAAAGTACAGAACCGTTAGACAGGACCGAATGAGTGGACACAAATGACGGGGTGTATTTAACACGCAAGCTACCGGAACATGCGTCATATAATCTCGAAGTCATCTGCTTAAAAAAAAAAAATATATATATATATATAATATACACATATCTCTCTCTCTCTCTGCGATCAGGACTCAATCAGAGTAGGATTCCAGACTCCCACATGAAGTCAGCTGTCAGGCTAAGTGTGTTGATCGCCCCCACAGACAGAACATCGCAAGTAGAGTTCGCCAGATCCATTCTGATTGAACACCCGCTAATACGTTGCAGTGTGTTCTACGCCAGTGGCCCAGTGCATCCGATTTCAGCCAGAATTTTATTCGGGTTTGCTTTCCCTAGCCTTTGATTGTCCCCAATCTTCCTGCAAGGCAGCAGGTTGTTTTATACACATATAAATATGTATACACATATAAATATGTTCTTCATCATCTTTTTCTCTTAATTTTCCTCTTCTTATTTTTCGCCTCCATCTCCTTCATCATTTTCTTCTTCTACCTTGTACCTCCCTGTGGAGCATAGGTCTTCAACAAACACTTTCCATGCTGTTCTGTTCCTTGTCATTCTTTTAAGATTATTCCATGTCTTCCCCTTGATACTTTATCTCTGCTTCCGCCTGTATTCTCCAAGAATATTTGGTCTTCCTCTTTGTATTTTCCCCTGGGGATTAAAGAAAGGGCATGTCGTGTAATATACTCTGTTGGCTTCCGCAGTGTGTGTCCTATTGAACGATGTCCTAACTATTTAACTTGCTATTTCTGAATAAAGCCGAAGTCTGGTGTTACTCCAACTACTTTCCCAATATCTCTTTGTGCCTCTTATTCTCACGGTTAATTCATGTAGTTGTGATCTCTTTCCAACTTGCTGTTAATGTGTTAATGTCCATGTTTGGCACGGGGGGCACAATACTGCCAGAAATACATAGTTGTATATTGCTAATTTTGTATTCGCCCTTTTATGCTTTCGTTTTTTTTTATTGTATGTGTTGTTTCCCTGATTAGTGTGTTTCTTTGTTTGTTTGTTTCTTACTTTCTTTCTTCCTTTATCTTGGCGTTCAGTCGGCAACAACTCTTATTCCTCATCCGCCTTTAGAAGGACGTTATCTGGTACGTTTGTGTTTAGGTTTGCAGCACAACTGTGATATTTGGGTCTTTCGGCCAAATATATCCGACTTCGGCAGGGCATTTTAGAGTGTCGGTTTTCCTTTCTCTTTGATCTCTACTTGCTTGACGAGACTGGTCAGTCTGTTTCCATCAGCACCGATGGTGAGGCTGATCAGCTTTGCGTTCTTAGATCATGACGTGAGCAGCCATCTCCCGGTCGTTGACCGCTCTCACATCAGTTGCCGAGGAATGTCTTGTCCATTTTTGCTTTAATTTATTGCGTTTTTGTCTCATTTTCTTTCTTGAATTTCACAATTTACTGCTACAATACATTCCAAATTGGTTTGTCTCTTTTGCTTGTGTTAGCTCTTTGTTCGCAATGATGATCTACGATTTCTTTCTCATTTCTGCTTACTGTGGCGACCTCTATCTTGTCTGCGCTAATCTAATTTTTTTGGCAGGCCCAATTCAGTTCAATCCGAAATTGTTGCAACTTATGTTATAGAGCGCCATTTTCTTCTCGATTATTCTCTCGATTTGAATGACATCAAATGTGTAATCTATCAATTCTACATCTCAAGTTTTCTTGCTTTAACATCCATTTTAAAACTGCTTTATTTTTTTCATACATATTTTTACATTTAATTTAATACAAGTCTCACATTATTTTCTTGTTCAGCTCTACATCAACAGTGTCGCTTCACTTTCTTAATCACAACGTCAGACGCCAATTTTGTCACATTCCATGTCCCTGTTTATTATTCTCCAAGTCGAAAATTATTTGTCCTGGCTAGCCAAAGAAATCTGGCTTTTCCGTTGATAACTGATTAAAGCAAGGGTTTTCAAAATGTGGGCATACTGGTACTTCTGTGTTGTATACACTTCTTCGTAGTAAACAAACTTTCCTTTCGTATTTGCATTGTTACTTTTCCGTGAGAGAGAAAGAGTGAAGGAGAGAGAGAGAAAGAGAGGGAGTGAAAAAAGAGTAAAGGGGGGGGAGAAAAAGAGGGGGGGGGGAAGGTTTGGAATTTTGTATAATTCTTGTCAACAATCACGTAAGCCATTAAAGGCAGTTAATCGAGTAATTATAATTAGATATGAGTGGAGGTCACAGTTCATATGTTTGCGATTGTTGGTAATCTGGCGTGGACAGCGGGACAGCATGACAGCGAGACAGCATAACAGCGAGACAGCATAACAGCGAGACAGCATGACAGCGAGACAATTGGGCAGCTGAGAAGTACACACAAATGCGTTGTTTATGTTGTTAAACGAGGACATTTGAATAAAGACACAATGACTATAACATTGTTAAAGACAATAAGTATAACATCGCTAAAGACACAATAACTATAACATCATTAAAGACACAATAACTATAACATCATTAAAGACACAATAATTATAACATCATTAAAGACACAATAACTATAACATCGTTAAAGACACAATAACTATAACATCATTAAAGACACAATAATAATAATATCGTTACATACACAATAATTATAACATCATTAAAGACACAATAACTATAACATCATTAAAGACACAGTAATTATAACATCATTAAAGACACAATAACTAAAACATCATTAAAGACACAGTAATTATAACATTGTTAAAGACACAATAACTATAACATCGTTAAAAACACAGTAATTATAACATCATTAAAGACACAATAACTATAAAATCGTTAAAAACACAACAACTATAACATCATTAAAGACACAATAACTATAAAATCGTTAAAAACACAGTAATTTTGACATTGTTAAAGATACAATAACTATAACATCGTTAAAAACACAGTAATTATAACATCATTAAAGACACAATAACTATAACATCATTAAAGACACAGTAATTATAACATTGTTAAAGACACAATAACTATAACATCGTTAAAAACACAGTAATTATAACATCATTAAAGACACAATAACTATAAAATCGTTAAAAACACAGTAATTATAACATTGTTAAAGACACAGTAATTATAACATCATTAAAGACACAATAACTATAACATCGTTAAAGACACAATAATTATAACATCATTAAAGACACAATAACTATAACATCGTTAAAGACACAATAATTATAACATCATTAAAGACACAATAACTATAACATCGTTAAAGACACACTAATTATAACATCGTTAAAGACACAATAACTATAATATCGTTAAAGACACAACATCTATAATATCGTTAAAGACACAGCAATTATAACATCATTAAAGACACAATAACTATAACATCATTAAAGACACAGTAATTATAACATCATTAAAGACACAATAACTATAACATCATTAAAGACACAGTAATTATAACATCATTAAGACACAATAACAATAACATCATTAAAGACACAGTAATTATAACATCATTAAAGACAAATAACTATAACATCATTAAAGACACAATAACTATAAAATCGTTAAAAACACAGTAATTATAAAATTGTTAAAGACACAATAACTATAACATTGTTAAAAACACAGTAATTATAACATCATTAAAGACACAATAACTATAAATCGTTAAAAACACGGTAATTATAACATCATTAAAAACACAATAACTATAAAATCGTTAAAAACACAGTAATTATAACATTGTTAAAGACACAGTAATTATAACATCATTAAAGACACAATAACTATAACATCGTTAAAGACACAATAATTATAACATCATTAAAGACACAATAACTATAACATCGTTAAAGACACAATAATTATAACATCATTAAAGACACAATAACTATAACATCGTTAAAGGCACACTAATTATAACATCGTTAAAGACACAATAACTATAATATCGTTAAAGACACAACATCTATAATATCGTTAAAGACACAATAATTGTAACATCGTTAAAGACACAATAATTGTAACATCATTAAAGACACAACAACTATAACATTGTTAAAGACACAGTAATTATAACATCATTAAAGACACAATAACTATAACATCATTAAAGACACGATGACTATAACATCATTTAAGACACAATATCTATAACATCGTTAAAGACACACTAACTATAACATCGTTAAAGACACAACATCTATAACTTCGTTAAAGACACAATAATTGTAACATCGTTAAAGACACAATAATTGTAACATCGTTAAGGACACAATAATTGTAACATCGTTAAAGACACAATAATTGTAACATCGTTAAAGACACAATAACTATAACATTGTTAAAGACACAACATCTATAACTTCGTTAAAGACACAATAATTGTAACATCGTTAAAGACACAATAATTGCAACATCGTTAAAGACACAATAACTATAATATCGTTACAGACACTATAATTGTAACATCTGCCTGAGTTACTAGAGGTGACTAACACAGACTTGGAATATGAGGAAACTGCAACTAGGAACACCTAATACATAGCCTTCAATGGTTCCTGCCGCCTACCACCATATTGACCAGAAATTCACGTCCTCCTGAAAATGATGATCGTCATATTTTAAAAATATATAGCGCTTGATGATGTTAAGCCATCGATGTTGACTCCACATCCGAACATATAAAACACAGTTAGTCGTCAGATTATCCCCGTCGCACATCAAACAACAGACCGTAAGAATAGCGTATGACCGGTCTTGGGATATACGATGAGCCATTATGATGATGTTGCACACACAACAATGACAACGCCCTTAGGTTCCTGATTACTCTTGTGAATGCAGCCTACAACGAACGAAACATGGTGCAAATTCCTGAAAGAGACAAAACTGTGACTGACTTGACGAAGCAGTTCACATTTATTAGTTGTAACATGTAAATAACCAGATTACTGGATCTGAAGCCTACTTGTTTGATCCGGAATTTGACAGGAGCACAGTGAAGATTTTCTAAGATATAGGAGTAAAAAAATAAGGGTTGTCTCTATATTTATTTACCAATTTAAGACAAATCAAAACAAGTCTGCTGATGTGTATTGATAACGCCATCCTTTGTTTGTTGCTTAACAAATATCGCGGTATGTTTCACCTATGCTTCATTATACAATAGTAACAATAATAGTAATAGTAGTAATACTAGTAATAATAATAGTAATAATAATAGTAATAATAATAGTAATAGTAAAACTGAAATAAACAAAAGAATAGGAACGGCAAGAAGTAGTGTAATGCCATGAAAAATATACGGCAACATCAAAACAAATAACACCAGGGCTAATACAAAGAAGAGCAAAATGTTATATCTTCTCAACATTCCTGCACGGTGCAGAAACATGAACATTAGACAAGAAAACAGAAAAGAAAATTGAAGTCTATGAAATGTGGATTTATAGAAGAATAGGAAGAATTGGATGGAAAGAAACGAAAACAAACGATGAAGTCTTAAAACTAAAAATGAAAAGAGAACTACTAAACAAAATTCAAATAAGACAAATGAAATTTTTGGGCCATGTTAAAAGACACAGCAGTCTACTAAAAGTAATCTTGGAAGGAAAAATGGAAGGTGAAAGAGTAGACCAAGACTAATATAGACGAGTAACATCACAAGATGGACAAGTCAGCCTTTGACAACCTGCACTATCAAAGGAAGTGACAGGGCACAATGGCGCTCCATGGTAGCCAACCTTCGATGTGGAGACGCTACTGAATAATGAATCATCATCATCATCATGTACCATACCGGTTGGCGTAGGCGATCATGTCCTTCCATAATTTTCTATCTACAGTATCGTATCAGTTCTGTTGACTGTTTTCCATGCCATGAAACCAAGCTATCCAGTATTTTCTCTCTTTGTCTAGACTATAATGAATAATAATAATAACAATTATGTGTGTGTGTGTAAGTTCTCCAATCAGGCTTGTACCCCGCTGATATTTGTTTTGTGGAAAAACGCAGCTATAATTAATGAAGAAATGCGTAATATGATCTCGATATGGAAAACCACCAAAAATCGTTAACGGCATCAAAGATCTCAGCGACGGCTTCTCTTGTGCAGTTCGCACACAGGCAGGACTGAATGAATGGTTCCAGATTGATACCGGACTGAAACAAGGATGTATTTTGTTTCTCTTGTTATTTGGAATAACCATCGACTTCATAATGTAGAAATGCTGTACAGGTAACAAAGACATCGGGTGGATAATTGGGTCTCAGTTTGAAGGACCTTGATTTTGCAGACGATATTGTTCTTATCAATAGAAATGTGAACATGGTTCAAGAAAAAACACATTCCCTGCCATAAATGGCTAGAAAATTTGGACTTGAAATCAATCAAGAAAAGACAAAAGTTATAGAGAATTAAATTTGACTAGGCGGAATTAAAAAATACACTGAAGAGAAAGCAATTGAAGAAGTAGATCACGTTATATATCTTGGAAGCTGCATAGATCAAAAAGGAGACACAAAGAAAGAAATTAGAATCAGAATAGCGTTACAGCAGGGACATATGTTGATCATGTGATAAGAAGAAAAAAAAAGAGAATTTCAAAGCAAAAACTCAAATGAAAACAGGACTGGTAAAGAAAAAGAGGTCGACCTCGAAACACTTTAAAAGCAGGCTCAAGCGAAAAGCAACAACAGTAGGCATCAGTTCCATTGACTAAATTTACAGATTCGCCCAGAAAGTGACGTGTGACGAGAAGCAATGTGTGTCTTGTGCTAAATCTGAGACTTCATATCAAAGATCGTTGGAAATGTAGAGTCTAGTATAGAGAGAGTCTAGTATAGAGAGTCTAGTATAGAGAGAGTCTAGTACAGAGAGAGTCTAGTATAGAGAGAGTCTAGTATAGAGAGAGTCTAGTATAGAGAGAGTCTAGTAAAGAGAGAGTCTAGTATAGAGAGTCTAGTATAGAAAGAGTCTAGTATAGAGAGAGTCTAGTATAGAGAGAGTCTAGTATAGAGAGAGTCTAGTAAAGAGAGAGTCTAGTAAGAGAGAGTCTAGTATAGAGAGTCTAGTATAGAGAATCTATTATAGAGAGAGTCTAGTATAGAGAGAGTCTAGTAAAGAGAGAGTCTAGTATAGAGAAAGTCTAGTATAGAGAGAGTCTAGTACAGAGAGAGTCTAGTAAAGAGAGAGTCTAGTATAGAGAGTAGTATAGAAAGAGTCTAGTAAAGAGAGAGTCTAGTATAAAGAGTCTAGTATAGAGAGAGTCTAGTATAGAGAGTCTAGTATAGAGAGAGTCTAGTACAGAGAGAGTCTAGTACAGAGAGAGTCTAGTAAAGAGAGAGTCTAGTATAGAGAGTCTAGTATAGAGAGTCTAGTATAGAGAGAGTCTAGTACAGAGAGAGTCTAGTAAAGAGAGAGTCTAGTATAGAGAGTCTAGTATAGAGAGTCTAGTATAGAAAGAGTCTAGTATAGAGAGAGTCTAGTATAGAGAGAGTCTAGTACAGAGAGAGTCTAGTATTGAGAGAGTCTAGTATTGAGAGTCTAGTATAGAGAGAATTTAGTATAGAAAGAGTCTAATATAAAGAGAGTCTAGTAAAGAGAGAGTCTAGTATAGAGAGTCTAGTAAAGAGAGTCTAGCATAGAAAGAGTCTAGTATAGAAATAGTCTAGTATAGAGAGAGTCTAGTATAAAGAGAGTCTAGTATTGAGAGAGTCTAGTACAGAGAGAGTCTAGTATAGAGAGAGTCTAGTACAGAGAGAGTCTAGTAAAGAGAGAGTCTAGTATAGAGAGTCTAGTATAGAGAGAGTCTAGTATAGAAAGAGTCTAGTATAGAGAGTCTAGTACAGAGAGAGTCTAGTATTGAGAGAGTCTAGTATAGAGAGTCTAGTATTGAGAGAGTTTAGTATAGAAAGAGTCTAATATAGAGAGAGTCTAGTAAAGAGAGAGTCTAGTATAGTATATAGAGTCCAGTTTAGAGAGAGTCTAGTATAGTATGTACAGTCCAGTATAGAGAGAGAGTCTAGTATAGTATGTAAAGTCCAGCATAAAGAGAGTCTAGTATATTATGCATAGTCCAGTATAGAGAGAGTCTAGTATAGAGAGAGTCTAGTTTAGTATGTAAAGTCCAGTATAGAGAGTCTAGTATAGTATGTAAAGTCCAGTATAGAGAGAGTCTAGTATAGTATGTAGTCCAGTATAGAGTCTAGTATATAGTATGTAAAGTCCAGTATAGAGAGAGTCTAGTATAGTATGTAAGTCCAGTATAGAGAGAGTCTAGTATAGTATGTAAAGTCCAGTATAGAGAGAGTCTAGTATAGTATGTAGTCCAGTATAGAGTCTAGTATATAGTATGTAAAGTCCAGTATAGAGCGAGTCTAGTATAGTATGTAGTCCAGTGTAGAGTCTAGTATATAGTATGTAAAGTCCAGTATAGAGAGAGTCTAGTATAGTATGTAAAGTCCAGTATAGAGAGAGTCTAGTATAGTATGTAGTCCAGTATAGAGTCTAGTATATAGTATGTAAAGTCCAGTATAGAGAGAGTCTAGTATAGTATGTAGTCCAGTATAGAGTCTAGTATATAGTATGTAAAGTCCAGTATAGAGAGAGTCTAGTATAGTATGTAGTCCAGTATAGAGTCTAGTATATAGTATGTAAAGTCCAGTATAGAGAGAGTCTAGTATAGTTGTAGCATCTACCATAAATGCCGTTTTCTGCCCCAAAGAACAACAGGTAGCCAGAATATTCTTTGTTATCTCTAAGGCTTGTTGTGAGTTTTTTTTTTTTTTACTTTATATTTCAAATTAAAGAAAAACGTGTTAATACGTTTGTCTAATAATCTTGTATTTTTATTTTCTAATTCAAGTACATCTAGTATGTGTCCTTTTATCACTTCTTCTGTTTAGCATGGAGCTACTATTGACTTATTTATTTAAACGTTTCAGCATATACTCTGTTTTATCGTTAAATTGTAGACTTGGCTTGTTAGAAAATCCGACTCCAGTACATTACAATTCAAAGCTTACACCATTACAACAGGATAGAGTATAAAATAACAAAACAACATAATACAACATAACACAACATCACACAATATTTTGCTTTGCACAGAGAGGTTTAGAAAATATACAAAATTCATTGGGTACAACGAAGAAGTAAATAAGGAAAGAAGAGAGAAGGGTAGAAAAATAGAATGATGGGAAAAAAGGAAAGATAGATAGATAGATAGATAGATAGATAGATAGATAGATAGATAGATAGATAGATAGATAGATAGATAGATAGATAGATAGATAGATAGATAGATAGATAGATAGATAGATAGATAGATAGATAGATGGATAGATGGGTGGATGGATGGATGGATGGATGGATGGATGGATGGATGGATGGATGGATGGATGATGGATAGATGATAGATGGATAGATAGATAGATAGATAGATAGATAGATAGATAGATAGATAGATAGATAGATAGATAGATAGATAGATAGATAGATAGATAGATAGATAGATAGATAGATAGATAGATAGATAGATAGATAGAAGAAAAAGAGAGGGATAAAGAAATGAAATAATGAAAGGAAAAGGGAGGTGGAGCTGGGAAAGATAGTGAAAAGGGAAGTGATGTGGATATGAGGAAAAAAATAGAGAGAAGGGAAAGAGAGCGGATATAAGGAAAGAGATAGAGAGAAGGGAAAAAGAGCGGATATAAGGAAAGAGATAGAGAGAAGGGAAAGAGAGCGGATATGGGGAAAGAGATAGGGAGAAGGGAAAATAGGAAAATGGAAAGAGAGAGAAAAAAAGAGAAATGAAGAAGGGAATGAGAGAGAAAGGGGGCAGGAGAAAGGGAAGAAGAAAGAAGGGAAAGAGGTAAAAAGAAAAGAGAAAGAAGAGAATCAAAGAAAGAGAGAAATAAAAAAAGGGAAAGAGAAAATAAAGAAGCAAGTGAGGAAAAGAGAGAAAATTAGAGAACTGAAAGAGATGTCAGTAGGAAAGAGGATTGAGGGAAGAAGGGATGGAGGGAAGGAAGGGGGGAAGGAGGAAGGCCGACAGACTTAGACAGTTTCGATGCTTTTGCCGCAACTAAAGTTGTAAAACCACTGGTTGCAGTGCAAATTGATGTCCCGCTGTTATCAGCAAATTTTCACACAATTTGAGATCGATACTTCATCTCTTCTGTATGCCATGCCAGCTAACTCACCGATTATAACGTCACATCAACATAAGGGAGACAGTGCCCCCAACAGCACACACGCCTCAGTTCATCAATGTGCAGCCGATATATCATCGTTATGGTGAGGCTGGGCACTTTCTTCTGCGGCTTGTCGGATGGGAAATGACGTCATGTACCTCAGGCTTGTTTACTGACATTTAGAATGGTTGACCTTATTGTTGAATGCAGTTATGGGTCACTGGTTTTTGTCTGAATCATGGTGTGGGTCGCATGTGGGTTTGTATAAATTGGGTGGGTGGTGTATAGATTGCTTTTGCGCAGTTATGTTTTGGTCGAAGATGCTTATCTGAATTTACGTGAGCGGGTTTTTGAATTGGTAATCTTTAGTTGGAGTGGAATGGGAGGGGGATATTTCTAATGTGTCTCGGTTGTTGTTTGTGTCAGTATGATATGTTGTGTTGTGATATGTTGTGTTTTGTTATGTTGTGTTGTGTTAGGATCATCATAACCGCACACCGGACGCATCAATAAGTGCTTCAATGTTCCCCTCGATATATCGAGAATCTCCGAGGAGAATTCCGATTTAGGTGGACGAACTCCGTTGCACTGCCTGGGACGCGTAGGTTTTGGGTAGAATTTGTGTAGACAATTGAGAAAAAAAAGCTAGTAGTAGGCACCGCCATGGAATATATAAAGAAACAACAGATAAAATAGTTTGGCCACGTGACAAGGCAGAAAGATCAAAACACAACATAACGAGTTTTCAGTAAAGTTGTGAGAACACCAGACCCAAGGGTCGACCACGAAAAAGATGGATGGATGGAATATTAGAAACACTAGGAAACATAACTGTAGCAGAGGCGAAAGAAGAGCAAAAGACCGCAAATATATCTTCTCTCGACGCTGAAAGACAAATGAGAAAGGAAAGAAGAAGTAGAGAAAGAATTATGCCCGGACAGTGGCCGTTGTTTTAGCCTACTCTTTTCGATTGTTAACTCCCTAGGGTTCTATAACGTGCACGAGAGCCAAAGGGACCGCATAAGCATAAGTGTGTGTTTCGTACATTTTTATACGGATCAGAAACTTGGACAATCTATGCAGGGCAGGAGAAAAGATTAAACAACTTTCATGTGCGTTGCCTTCGAACGATCATGGATATCAAATGGCAGAAAAAAGTAACTAACTCTAATGTCTTGCAACGAGCCAAGCTCCCATCCATCATGGCAACACTTTGGAGTCGTAGATTAAGGTGGCTGGGTTTTGTAAGAAAAATGGCAAACATTCGTATTCGCAGTCAAATATTGTAGGACGAACTTAGGGACAGAAAGAGACCAAAGGGCAGACCATTTCTGAGATATAAGGATGTTTACAGGGCCTCCATGAGTGAAGGAAACTGAGAAAATCTGGCTGCAGATCGTAGCACATAGAGGACCAAAAAATGGCACGGCAACTTTCGAGGCAGTGCTGATATCAAGTTCGGAAAACAAAAGGCGCAAGAGAAAGGAGATGAGGCCAGGGACAACTAATACATCTTGTTTGTTCTGCCGTCGAACCTGTCTATCCAATATTAGCAGACTCAACCACGAGAGAAGCTGTTCAATAAAATAGCATCCAGCATAAGACACTGATATTTTACCAAACTACTGATCTATCCACGATTGTTTGCCACCAACCGTCTTTTTTGACGCCAAAGGTCATATATCCGGGAGGATTAGCCAATGGATCACAATATCCAGAGACCACGGGTAAAGCCACGAATAATTTCATGTTGAAATGATGCACCCTATTGTAGGTGGGTGCTGGATGGGTCGTCAGCATTTCGTTTTGGCGTTTAGTAAAGTGGATGGTTATTGTTATTTATTGCTGTGATCGTCAGTGAGTAGTTCGTTTGGTTGTGACAGAGAATATGTTTGGATTTATAACTGATGTTGACGCTATCTGCGTTCGACCGGCGACTTCGTCATCAGCCGTTAAAATGACGTTAAGTGGGCGTTTATGCGTTGTTTTATGCTTTGCCGTAGAACTGTGATAGTTGCACTTTTCGACCTAACACATCCGACTTCAGCACGGTAATTTGAAGTACCTGGCTGCCTTACTTATTGATTCCTACTTATTTACCCGGACTAGACTGTTTAGTCTGTTAATAGAGGCACCACAAGGAGGTGGAGTAGGATCTGAATAGTGCTCGTTCACCGATCCTGGCGCAAGCCATCAACTATGAGTAGCTGACAACTCTCAGCTCCGTTGCTGTTGGGCGCCCCTGCTCCTACTAATGTTGGGCGCCCCTGCTCCTACTGATGTTGGGCGCCCCTGCTTCTACTGATGTTGGCGCCCCTACTCCTACTGATGTCGGGCGCCCCTGCTCCTACTGATGTTGGGCGTCCCTGCTACTACTGATGTCGGACGCCCCTGCTCCTACTGATGTCGGACACCCCTGCTTCTACTGATGTTGGACACCCCTGCTCCTACTGATGTTGGGCAGCCTTGCTCCTACTGATTTCGGACGCCCCTGCTCCTACTGATGTCGGACGCCCCTGCTCCTACTGATGTCGGGCGCCCCTGCTCCTACTGATGTCGGACGCTCCTGCTTCCATTGATTTCAAGTGTGTCTCGCTTGTTGTCGAACGCCCCTGCTCCCGTTGCTGTCTTGCGCCCCTGATCATGTTGCTGTCGGGCGCCCCTGCTCCCAATGATGTAGGGTACCCGTGCTCCCATTGATATCAAGTGTGTCTCGCTTGTTGTTGGACGACCCTGCTCCCGTTGCTATCGGGCGCCCCTGCTCCCGTTGCTGTCGGGCGCCCCTGCTTCTGTTGACGTTAACTGTGTCTCGCTAAACTTTGTGTTCATCGTGACCGACTGTTTTCATTGACAATTGTTTTGTCGCATAATCCACATTATTAGCTTTACATTAACGTAAACATACACTAAACAGCGCCATAGACGTACGTTAAACAACAACATGAACATAATCTAAACAAGACCGTACACATACACCAAACATATATTCCAATTGTTAACGATGAATGATGATATCGTATGGCAGGAAAAAGTTGGCTGTGTTCACTTTCTGTGCGGTTTCGCATTATGTCTTTTGGCGTGTGCTGAGACTGCTATGATGGGGACTACAGCTACCTTTCTTTGTTTGGGAGATAAGTTAGTAATTCGAATGAATCCACTGGCATGGGCGGTTGAACAATTATGGATTTTAATTCGTTTGCAGTGATACCGGGGCCTTCCTTAACCAAAGAACCAGCCAAAAGAACACTACATATGGCTGTCTGTTTTAATATAAAAGTATCATTGTATCTATAATCCTGGAAATATAGCAGAATTTATTTATGTTCGCGTCGAAGTCTAGAACGTTGTACTCATTTTTTATATTAAAATATTTTTTTACCCCCGTCACACCAAGTGGCGTATAGGAAATATGGTGTTAGTGACCCTATATTTTACAGACCTTCAGCACATGATTTTTGGGGTAATGTGGTCGGTATTACGCCCGTGCTGCTTTACTTTCACAGAAAAAAATCCGGTACCCATTTAAGACTGGGTGAATCTGGAAGCCGTCGGTTGGGATCGAACCCTACCCCTTGTCATTGTAGTCCAGTTTACTAACAACTGAGCTACCGCGGCTCCCTTGTACTCATTCTGAGAATGAATATTTTTTTTCTTGGAAGCAGTTTCTGCTTGTGATACCCTCACACATCAAATTGTTTGCTAAAGCAAATATTTATGAATGAATGATGTTTTACTAGTAAAATACTCGTAGCTAAAAGATCAAATATTGGCATATATTTTCAGGGGCTGAGAGTTTCAGGGGCTGAGAGTTTCAGGGACTGCAATATTCAATGTTTAACTACTGTATTTCCGTACGTTTCGACGCACTGTGCGCCATTCCGATTTCGGCCGCGTACGTTTCGCCGTATAGTGCGTCACTCTCACTTTAATTAGTGTGAACCACCATCAAACCATATTCTTTTTACATGTCTCGTATCGTCTTAACTCTTTCTGTAGGTAATGTTTTTATCAACGCATCGGAAAAATTTAGAGACAAAATTTCATGGTGTTAAATATGAATCTACATATTTATATTTATCTAGCACATAACATACAGTATATGAATTTTTAGATAGTTGAGCAAAATATCTTCTATGGGGTGTTGTGGTAATTATTAATTTCTCTTCTATGGGGTGTTGTAATTATTAATCTCTCTTCTATACGGTTTTGTGGTATTTATTAATTTCTTGTTTACAGAGTACTATGGTAATTGTTAATCTCTATTCTGTAGAGTACTATGGTAATTATTAATCTCTTCTAATAAGTGCCCTGCAACAAAATGTCGTGTTAAAAGAGAAGTGCGGCTTTCACTGAACTAAGTAAACTAAAGGTTTCATTCAACAATTGATGGACTATGGGATACATGGTGTTAGTGGCCATATTTTTCAATGACTAAACACCTATTTTATGGCCGGTGTGGTCGGATAAACGCCAGTTCGCCCTATATTCCCTGAAAAGTCCCGTACTCATTACGGCTGGGTGAACATAGGAGCCGCCGATCGAGATCGAACATAACTCCTCTTGACTTCTTTATCCAGTTTGCTAACCAGCGTACCTCCATTGTTCCCGTTCACTGCACTAGTAAGTACAAAAAAGTAACGAGACCCCATCACGCCAAGTGTCGTATAGGGTATTATGGTGCTTGTGACCATAAATTTTACAGACCTTCAGCACATGAATTTTGGGGTAATGTGGTCAGTATTACGCCCGTGCCGCTTTACTTTCCCAGAAAAAAAATCCGGTACCCATTTAAGGCTGGGTGAACCCAGAAGCCGTCGGTTGGAATCGAACCTTACCTCTTGTCCTTTGTAGTCCAGTAAAGGCACACGAAGTAGTGGATGAAAAAATTTCAGAGGCAAATTCAACAATTTTTAAGCAAAAGATGAAAAAAAAGCAGTTGATATTTCACGAATTTGTAAGCAAAAAACAAGAAGGTGAGAAAATAAAAGCGATGAGTTGTCAATAACTTTGAACAACAAAGAAAAAGATAAAGGGAAAAAACAGACAACGATTCAACAACTTTTAAACAAATAGGAAAACAACAGTTGAAAGGTAAAAAAAACTGTCATGCAAACAAGGGAGAAGATGACCGAAAAGATGTTTGAAAAAAACCGGATGAAATGGCAATAATTGTTAAGCAAAACAAGGGAAGAAAAATAACAAATTCAAAATCAATAATTTCTCATTACAAAACAGAAAAAAAAGGAGAGAGATTGTTATCATTATGTAGCGAATTAGATGTTATCATACCAGGCCAAATAGACCTAAATAAAAATAAGTTAAAAGTTCACGTTAAATTGGGAAATATTTATCCATACACAGCAAAAATAACCTCTAGTGAACGTAAATAAGAGACGTTAAAACAGAAAACTCGGGTACAAATAATGGATTATCATGTGGCGTGAATAAGAGAACGTGGGTTAATGTTTGTGAGTTATTTTTCTGCGTTGGTGGCACGTAAAATGTGTGTTTATTATGTTGTGTTTGTTTTTGTTTGTTTGTTTGCTTTTGTCCGTGATTAATGCCGCAGCGTGTGGGAATCAAACAGACCCACATGGAAGCATGACAACAGTGCAGAAAGATAAATGGCATGTTTTTGTGCGAATGTGAGGCTCCATATAGTTTATATGGGTGACTGCTTCTCTCTGTGCGCGTCTACTCGCTGTTATGTGTGTTTTTGTTTTCATGAGTCTACTTGCAAATGTTATCGGAATTCTAGAATTACAAGTTCTAGTATAAGTATATGTGTATTCTTTCTTCTTTTTCGTGCTTTTTAAAAAACCCTTAATTGAATACTCAACAGACATTTTATATATTTATTTATTTATTTCGGTATTAGCCTCCGTCAGTCATAGTTGACTATTTTTTCAGCGTTCCTATAAATGTTTTTTTTCTTTCACCGTGTATTCTCCTTTTATATGAATCTATCTACTTCTTGTTTTTAGTTGGAGATTTAGTGTGTGTTTCCAAACATTGTAGTCTGCAGCTATCTCTTCCCAGGCTGCAAGAAGAAGCTTATGTTTAGAGTCTTCATGTCACGTCATATTTTAAAATTAGATACACTAGTTGTAGAAGAGTGGAATGAAAGAAAATTGTACATTTAATAAATTAATGGACACCCTTCTGTGGATAGAAGCGCAAATTTTAAAAATGATTGTTTATTTTAATACTTTAATTGCCCTGGTTATTAACACGTATTTTATTTATTTATTTATTTTTTTTATATACTTACTGACAGCCTCCTCACTGGCCAGTTTCTCACTACCTTGTACTCTTATGTTTGAGAATTGAACTTTTTCGGCAATCGATTGCCTCACAAAGATTTTTTACATTTCACATTTGTTTACTAATCCTTATATTCTGGGGTTTTGTTTTATTGTGTGTTGTTAAATCTGGTTTCTGTAAAAATAAATAGAAATGAATAAATAAAATCCTTTATTTCAGTTTTAATCCCATCCCTAGGGTTTTCTGTGAGAGAATAAATGCCGCATGCTCAGTCTGTAATCACGAAGCGTTCATGACAGTAATTGATGTGTTGTATGTGTTTTTGTGTGTGAGCATTGTGTGTCTGAATGCTTGAGTGTTGTATATGCGTGTGTTTTATGTGTTCACGTTATGTGTGTGCTTTGTACGTGTTGTGTGTGTGTGTGTTTTGTGTGTAGGCGTGTATGTTTTATGTATGTGCGTTTATTGCGTGTGATGTGTGGGTGGTGTGTATTGTATCTTAGTGTGTTGTATGTATGTGCAATGTATGTGTATTATTATGTGTGTTGTATATATGTTG
Organism: Megaustenia siamemsis; assembly: GCA_032433765.1. Lineage (NCBI taxonomy): Eukaryota > Metazoa > Mollusca > Gastropoda > Stylommatophora > Ariophantidae > Megaustenia > Megaustenia siamemsis. Next base: position 64,515,595 of record JAVIAB010000041.1, on the reverse strand, counting down.
TACAATCATAATTTTTGGCCATGTAATGAGACGGGAACAGATGGAATAAATTGTAACAACTGTGAAAATTGAGGGACGAAGAGATAGAGGGAAGCTTAAGGAAAAGATATCAGACAGTTCAAGAGGATGTCTTGGCAGAAGGTCACAACAGAAATGATAAATAACTGTCAAGATCGAAAGTTGTGGAGAGACATGATCACCTACGTCATCAGGCATGGTACTTGATGTTGATGAAGATGATGATGATGATGATGATGATGATGATGATGATGATGATGATGATGGTGATGATGATGATGATGATGATGATGGTTATGGTGGCGGCGTCGGTGGCGGCGGATACGACTGATTTTAATTCCTTGATGGCTTGGAAATAATTCCATCTGGACGGATATAATGAGTCAAATTTAATGAAGAAATAATCCAAAGAAGAAATAGCCTAAAAAAAATAAGAGCTTCAACAGAAATAATCCAGTAAATGATCAGAATAATTGCTGAATAATGAACTTGTCAAGAAATATTTGAATAAAGTAATAAATTTGTGAAGAAATAATTTTAAAAAGTATTAAATAGTGAAGGAATAATTGATCTACAAACAAACTGATGAACATGTCAGAAGTGAAGTCAAACTACAAAAATGCAGCTCTGTCTTGTTTAATCTACGTATATGTCATGATTCAGGGAGCCGCAATAGCTCAGTGGTTAGTGAACTGGACAACAAAGGATAAGAGGTAGGGTTCGATCCCAACCGACGGCTTCTGGTTCACCCAGCTTTTAATGGATACCAGATTAATTTTTTCCTGGAAAGTAAAGCGGCACGGCGTAATACCGACCACATTACCTCAAAAATCATGTGCCGAAGGTCTGTAAAATTTATGGTCACTAACACCATATTCCCTATATGCCATTTGGCGTGACGGGGGCACTTTACTTTTTTTTTTTTATGTCATGATTCGGTAAAGTTAACAGCAGTTTCTGTCTTCGGTCAAATGTTCTGCATTGGTTGTTGTTAACCCATACCGCTGCAGGCTATATCTGACACTACCATATAATTTATTCTGAAATGTCCTCAAGCCAAAAACAATAGAGTGTTATCTGTCACTGGCGAGGACTGGTAGAAAGTCAAGACATAGATGAACGCAAATATCAAGCTACTATATTCTCTGTTTGCTCAATTTCGGTTTTAAAAGTAAGGACTTCGATCCTCCTTCGAAACGATTCAAAGAAAAACAGAAAAAGGGAAAAAGAGAGGGGCAGAGAGAGGGCAGAGAGAGGAACAGAGAGAGGGCAGAGAGAGGGCAGAAAGAGGAACAGAGAGAGGGATAGAGAGAGTGATAGAGAGAGGGGCAGAGAGAAAACGGCAGAGAGAGGGATAGAGAGAGGGATAGAGAGAGGGCAGAGAGAGGAACAGAGAGAGGGATAGAGAGAGGGGCAGAGAGAGGGATAGAGAGAGGGGCAGAGAGAGGGTTCGAGAGAGGGATAGAGAGAGGGGCAGAGAGAGGGTTCGAGAGAGGGATAGAGAGAGGGGCAGAGAGAGGAATAGAGAGAGGGGCAGAGAGAGGAATAGAGAGAGGGCAGAGAGAGGAATAGAGAGAGGGGCAGAGAGAGGAATAGAGAGAGGGGCAGAGAGAGGAATAGAGAGAGGGGCAGAGAGAGGAATAGAGAGAGGGGCAGAGAGAGGAATAGAGAGAGGGGCAGAGAGAGGGTTCGAGAGAGGGATAGAGAGAGGGGCAGAGAGAGGGTTCGAGAGAGGGATAGAGAGAGGGGCAGAGAGAGGGTTCGAGAGAGGATAGAGAGAGGGGCAGAGAGAGGGTTCGAGAGAGGGATAGAGAGAGGGGCAGAGAGAGGGTTCGAGAGAGGGATAGAGAGAGGGGCAGAGAGAGGGTTCGAGAGGGATAGAGAGAGGGATAGAGAGAGGGGTAGAGAGAGGGATAGAGAGAGGGATAGAGAGAGGGGCAGAGAGAGGGGCAGAGAGAGGGCAGAGAGAGGGATAGAGAGAGGGATAGAGAGAGGGATAGAGAGAGGGGCAGAGAGAGGGATAGAGAGAGGGATAGAGAGAGGGGCAGAGAGAGGGATAGAGAGAGGGATAGAGAGAGGGGCAGAGAGAGGGGCAGAGAGAGGGGCAGAGAGAGGATAGAGAGAGGGATAGAGAGAGGGGCAGAGAGAGGGATAGAGAGAGGGATAGAGAGAGGGGCAGAGAGAGGGATAGAGAGAGGGGCAGAGAGAGGGGCAGAGAGAGGGATAGAGAGAGGGATAGAGAGAGGGGCAGAGAGAGGGTTCGAGAGAGGGATAGAGAGAGGGGCAGAGAGAGGGTTCGAGAGAGGGATAGAGAGAGGGATAGAGAGAGGGGTAGAGAGAGGGATAGAGAGAGGGATAGAGAGAGGGGCAGAGAGAGGGGCAGAGAGAGGGCAGAGAGAGGATAGAGAGAGGGATAGAGAGAGGGGCAGAGAGAGGGATAGAGAGAGGGATAGAGAGAGGGGCAGAGAGAGGGATAGAGAGAGGGATAGAGAGAGGGGCAGAGAGAGGGGCAGAGAGAGGGGCAGAGAGAGGGATAGAGAGAGGGATAGAGAGAGGGGCAGAGAGAGGGATAGAGAGAGGGATAGAGAGAGGGGCAGAGAGAGGGATAGAGAGAGGGGCAGAGAGAGGGGCAGAGAGAGGGATAGAGAGAGGGATAGAGAGAGGGATAGAGAGAGGGATAGAGAGAGGGGCAGAGAGAGGGATAGAGAGAGGGGCAGAGAGAGGGATAGAGAGAGGGCAGAGAGAGGAGCAGAGAGAGGGATAGAGAGAGGGATAGAGAGAGGGGCAGAGAGAGGGATAGAGAGAGGGATAGAGAGAGGGATAGAGAGAGGGATAGAGAGAGGGGCAGAGAGAGGGATAGAGAGAGGGGCAGAGAGAGGGATAGAGTGAGGGCAGAGAGAGGGGCAGAGAGAGGGATAGAGAGAGGGATAGAGAGAGGGGCAGAGAGAGGGATAGAGAGAGGGATAGAGAGAGGGGCAGAGAGAGGGATAGAGAGAGGGGCAGAGAGAAAACGGCAGAGAGGAACAGAGAGAGGGCAGATGGAGGGACAGAGAGAGGGCAGAGAGGGGGAAGAGAGAGGAACAGAGGGAGGGAAAGAGGGAGAGACAGAGAGAAAAGGGCAGAGAGAGGAACAAAGAGAGGGGCAGAGAGAGAGAGAGAGAGAGAGGGGCAGAGAGAGGGCTGGTGCGTTTTTGTGAAAGAGATATTGCCATATAACTCACCCAGGCATAGCAAGGAAACACTGTAACGGCAGATTCAGCCACGAGAGAAGTCATTCAGTGAAACAACATCCAGCATAAGGCATTAATATTTTACCAAACTACTGACTTATCATGATTGCTTGCTAGCAACCCTCTGTCAAGACGCCAAGTCCATATGTATCTGATACAGAATGTGATTCCGGAGAAGAGTGGCTGTATTGAAATTATTTAAGTCTATCAATTTCAAAGGACGCGATCGAACAATACTCACACAGTACTAAAATTAGGTGCTTATGAAAAAAAAAAATGATCGAATAACCAATGTGGTGAAATTCAGAAAAAAGTTACAAATTAAACTGTGCCCCTATCCCTATATATATATATATATATATATATATATATATATATCATCATCGTGTGCCTTCTCCGCAATGAAGGTTGGCTACCATGGATCGCCATTCTACTCTGTTTCTTGCTTTGATGGTGCAGGCTGTCATAGATTCTATCTATCTATCTTTCGTTCGCCTGAAGTATTGTCTATATCTGCAATGTCGTTTCCTGTATAAATGTTACTGTCTTTTGTAATTCTTGCAGTGGCCCATATAGTTTTGTCTGTAGTGTTGTATCTATGGGCCAATGGATTTTCCTCAGTCTACTATATTCAGTGCAGTCTTGAAGTATGTGTTCAGCAGTCTGGGGCGCCTGTCCACATGTACAAGTAGTTGAGGTGCCGATCTTGAATTTTGTATACATGTGACTATGGAGTCGATTGTGTCCTGTTCTGAGGCGTATAATGATAACTTGTTCATATCTATTCATATTATGAAAGGCACCCTGATTTAGGGCTTGTGGTCCTCTGATTGATTTGATTATCTGTTTCTTATGATGGTATGTAACCGGTGTATCTAGTTGTGTTCCTGTTGAACCTTCCTTTGCCAACTGATCTGCTTTCTCATTTCCTGGTATTCCACAGTGAGATGGGATCCACTGCAGGGCAACCCTGTGGTGCTTGCAGAGTTCAGTCAATAAGGTCTGCAGATGTGGTAATTTTCTGGATTGTAGTGCCTGGAGTACTGATCTTGCATCTGTCAAAAACACTACAGGCTGCGGGCTAAGAGGCCAGCTCCTTGTCGTGGGATAGGGCTTAACAGTCACCAGGGACTGAAAACCAAGACTGGCCAGGCCTTCCTACACCAGTGCAAGACCACAGTCTGCTCTAGGAATTTTAAGTGCTGAAGTCGGAGGCAACCAGCCAGAAGGCGCACTACAAAAATCAGGATGCCACGCACTCACGCCAATGGGAAGCTGTGTTAGATTAACTTGACCATCTTTTGATGTTACTCGTCCATGTTAGTCTTGGTCTGCCTTTGCCTCTTTTACCTTATTTTTTTTTCCTTCCAATATTACTTTTAGTAGGCTGTTGTGTCTTTTAACATGCCCCAAAAATTTCATTTGTCTTGTCTTAATTGTATTTAGTAGTTCTCTTTTTATTTTCAGTTGTTTTAAAACTTCATCGTTTGTTATCTTTTTTCTTCCATCCAATTCTACCTATTCTTCTATAAATGAACATTTTAAAGGCTTCAATTTTCTGTTCTGTTTTCTCGTCTAATGTCCATGTTTCTGCACCATACAGGAATATTGAGAAGATGTAACATTTTGCTATTCTTAGTTTCAGCCCTGCTGATATTTGTTTTGTTGTTAGTATATTTTTCATGGCATTAAAATTACTTTTTGCCATACCTATATTTATTTATTTATTTATTTGCTGCCAATTCTTGTAGTTCTTGATTGTGTCCTATTTTTGTGTTTTTTTGTGTCACTTCCATTTGTAATTGTTTTTCGTATCTGTTCTCTTGGTCTGCCTTGTTTTCTTTTATTAATTTCCACATGAATACCTAAAAGGGAAGTCTTTCTTCGTTCATTTTTAGAACATTACCGATGTATTTCCAACGCCTTCTTCTTTATAAAACTCAACACTTATTATTGTTGACATTTGTCTCTTATCAGTTTGTTTGAAATGTATTCTTCCCAGCTTATGTTTGAGATCATGCATAGACATTTGTTTTCAAAGGCATTTAATTTCTTATCTAAAGTCTGAGTGGATTTTAAACTTTCATGTCCATGTGTCAGCACTGGTATCACGAGTTGAACAATCTCGTTTACTGAGAACTTTGAATTTCTAAATATTTGTCAGTTTGTTGAAATCATGTGATGCTACTGCGATGCGTGTCGTCAGTATGATACACTCTCTGGACATTTTGCTGTATAGGTAAAAAAAAAAAAAAAAGTAAAGTACCCCCGTCACGCCAAGTGGCGTATAGGGAATATGGTGTTAGTGACCATACATTTTACAGACCTTCAGCACGTGATTTTTTGGGGTAATGTGGTCGGTATTACGCCCGTGCCGCTTCACTTTCCAGAAAAAATCCGGTACCCATTTAAGGCTGGGTGAACCCGAAAGCCGTCGGTTGGGATCGAACCCTACCCCTTGTGCTGTCTAGGTAGGTCAAATGTTTATCTCTTTGTAAAATGTCGTTGTTTAAGTGTTACGTCCGAAGCTATGTTGATAATCTCCACGACTTTCCTTTTGGTCGTGTTCATCTGAAGGCATATTTGACCAGAAATGTTGTGGAGTAGTTCTTTAGTTTTCTTGAGCATCATGGTGTGTTGAGCTCAAGAGTGCCAAGTCGTCCACAAAGTTGAGATCTTTCAAGAATGTATTATCCACCCGTTTAAATTGTCTGTTCGTATGACCATATATACACATACAAAGATTAAATGGTCCGGACACTTAGTAAAAATGAAATAAGACCAAACAGCAATAACAGCTTCCTGTCTCAAAACATGAGGACACAGGGCATGAGGAGACGAAGGAGGAGATAGTAGACGGAATAAAAGACATATGCAAGAACGAACAAATGTTTATCTTGTTAACGTCCAGATACGTCCAAGAATGAAAAGTGAAGTGACCAAAATAGCAAACAATGCAACTTTTACAGCCATCAAAATTACATTCCTCATTTTCACCTGTGAACGACAGAAGGCACATCAAATAATTTAGTTTTTAGTTCATTTGGTATATATCCTGTGTGGTATATGTCGTTGCATATATCTGTGATCACTTCAATGCCCAAATCTTCTAGTGCTTTTATCATCTCTACCTGTATATTGTCAGGTCCTCCAGCTTATCCTTTTTCATTGTTTGTATAACTTTTTCAACTTCCGATTTTAATATTTTATGGCCTGACGTACATTTTATTATTGTTTTATTTTCCCTTTCGTTCTAAAATAATTATGTTATATATTCCTGCCATATATTGATTATATCTTTGTTGTCTGTTAGCATTTTTCATTTTTTGTTTACAATACATACACTTTCTGTAGCTTTCTAATTTTTACAAGTCATTCTCTTTATTTCTGTGTGCATCCCTTTAAAATCTTGTTTATTTTCCATTGTTTCGATTTCTAGATATCTTTGGCTGAGCCAGTCTTCTTTTGCCTTTTTGCACATTTTGCGTATTTCATTACCTATTTTCTTGTATTGGGTAGTGTTCTTCGCTTGTCTTCTTAGTTCCATTTTTTTTTCAAGGTGGGTCGGTTACCCACTTTTTTGTTCTTTTCCTATTTGGGTAAGGTGTCGCAAGTTTCTTGTATGCTTTTCTTTATTGCATTGCAATTTGGTTGTAACTTTTTCATCAGGATTTTCTCTTCTGTACTGCTCAGTCCCTTCTTCTAGCAGCTTCAGATATGTGTTCTTTACTTGTATTAAGTAAGTATATTTAGCATAAAGTTGTTATGTCTAGTGGTATTGTTGATGAATTATACTTTTGCTTGTTTCTCTTTAGTTTGGCTTGAACTTTAATCATCATAGGATGTCGATATGAGTTAATATTTGTTCCTGGATAGGTTTTTGCTTTCGTGACGCCATTACGCAACCTATCTTTTATCATTACGTAGTCTATTTGATTCCTCTTCTTATCTCCAAGGCTTTTCCGTGTGTATAATTTACTTTTATCTTGCTCCAAGTAGGTGTTATATATTATCAACCTGTTTTCTTCACAAAATTGTATTAATCTTTCTCCTCTTTCATTTCTTTTTCCTAAACCATGATTTCCTATAATGATCTTATATCTACCCTTTCCTACTTTAACATTCACAGCAATTGCTAGAGAGAAATCATTTAGAAGGGAGGCACTTTAACAGAGACAATTTGTTGACGTTTTGTGTTATCACACAGGTCAAGGACAAGCAATGAAATAATTGTGTTATAGGGGATGGGGGAAGCCGCGATAGCTCAGTGGTTAGTGAACAAAGAACAAGAGGTAGGGTTCGATCTCAACCGACAGGTTCCGGGTTCACCCAGCCTTTAATGGGTACCGAATTTTTTTTCTGGGAAAGTAAAGCGGCACGGGAGTAATACCGACCACATTACCCCAAAGTCATGTGCCGAAGGTCTGTAAAATTTATGGTCACTAACACCATATTCCCTATACGCCACTTGGCGTGACGGGGTTACTTTACTTTTTAAAAAATAGGGAATGGGTAATTTGATCAATGGAATAGTAGTTTGAAAAAATTTTGAGGAGGTGAGGTAAGCTGTAAATAGTGGGGAAAACGTGAAGAGTTTGGGAAACCGTAAAGTGTGGGGAAACCTTAAAGAGTGGGGAAAATGCGTAAAGTGCGAGGGAAACCTTAAAGAGTGGGGGAAACTGTGAAGAATGGGTGAAACTTTAAAGAGTGGTGGGAAGCCGTAAAGTGTGTCGGAAATCTATAGTGTGGGGGGAAACCGTAAAAAATGGGTGGAACCTTAAAGAGTTGGGGGAAACTTAAAGTGTATGGGGAAACTGTAAAGTATGTGTGTATGGGGGGGGGGGGTGGACCGTAAAGTGTGGGGGAAACCTAAGGTGTGGTAGAAACCTAAAGTGTGGATGAAACCTAAAGTTGAGGGAACCGTAAAGAGTGAGGGAAACCAGAAAGTATAGGGGGGGGGAGTGTGAAGAGTAAAAGAAACCTAAATTGTGGAGAAAACCGTGAAGAGTGGGTGAAACCGTAAAGTGTGGGGAACCGTGAAGAGTGGGGAAACTGTAAAGCGCGGGGGAAATCCTAAAGAGTGGATGATATCGTAAAGAAGGAGAGAAACCTTAACGAGTGGGGAAAAACCGTAAGGTGCGGTGAAAACCGTAAAGTGTGGAGGAAACCGTAAAATGTGGGGGAAACCTAAAGTGTTGAAGAAGCCATAAAGAGTGAGGGAAACTGGTATGTATGAGGGAAATCGTAAAGAGTAAAAGAAACCTAACTTGTGGGAGAAACCGTGAAGAGTGGGTGAAACCGTAAAGAGTGGGTGATACCTTGAAGAGTGGGGAAAACCCGTAAGGTGCGGGGGAAACGGTAAAGTGTGGGGGATATCTGAATTTTGGAGGGGAAACGTAAAGAGTGAGGAAGACTGGAATCTGTGGGCGAAACTTAAAGCGTGGGAGAAACTTAAAGTGTGGGGGAAACTTAAAGTGTGCGGGAAACCGTAAGAAGTGAAAGAAATTTGTGCACAAGACACAACATGATGATTTCAGTTTTGACCAGTACAGAAACCATTCTCGTCAAGTATGCAACCAAAGAAAAAATAAAGAAACCTAGATTCGCTTTAACGAACTGATACAAACCTTCTTCTTCTACTGCTATTATTTCTTTACTTCTAATACCATTTCGGGTGCGAGGGAGACACACAGTTCCAGCGCCAGTATGTCAGACATTCCCAAAACATTTCTATATAATATTGTAGCAATGTTTTTCTAATGTTGTCAATCCAACGTAGCCTAGGACTTTGGATCACTCTCTTGTTCATGTCTTGTATGGTGTCTCTCTCTCACTCTCTCTCTGCGATCAGGACTCAATCAGAGTAGGACTCCAGACTCTCACACGAAGACAGCTGTCTGTTTAAGCCTGTTAGATCCACTCTGCTTGAATACCTGTTTAAAACGTTGCACTGTGTTCTGCGCCAGTGGCACAGTGCATCCGATTTCAGCCAGCATTTCGTTCAGGTTTGCTTTCCTTAGCCTTTAATTGTCCCCAATCTTCCTGCAAGGCAGATAATTGTCTTTTCTATCGGGGATTCTGCACTTAGATGATCGGCCCTACCAGGTTTACGAGCACCATCTGCCGAGTCACTAGAGGTGACTAACACAGACTTGGAATATGAGGAAACTGCAACAAGGAACACTTTTCATGCATAGCCTTCAATTGTTCCCGCCGCCTATCCCCATATACCGGTAATTCACGTCCTCTTGTAAATGATGATCGTCGTAGCACTTGATGATGTTAGCCATCGTTGATGACTTCCAATTCCGAACATATAGGCACACAGTTAGGTGTGAATTCAAAGCAATCATTTTCTTGTTCATGTCTTGTATGGTGCGAAATCAACGCAATCATTTTCTTGTTCATGTCTTGTATGGTGCGAAATCAAAGCAATCATTTTCTTGTTCATGTCTTGTATGGTGCGAAATCAACGCAATCATTTTCTTGTTCATGTCTTGTATGGTGCGAAATCAACGCAATCTCTCGTTTTTTTCCAGTAAAAGTAGAGTCTGGGATCTTGTACCCACCTCCACATATTTTTAGAACCCTTCCCTTTTACTGTATTTCACACCTGGGCCCGCCCTGTCACTCCGCCAAATCAATTCCAGTGCAGCCGGTGTCTGATCAAGCTCTGGACCGCAGGGAAGTGACTTATTTCCCTTGTTTTTGAGTCAGTCATGTTAATGGCATGTTGTTAGATTTATGATATATTTTTGTGTGTTGTTGTTTATTGTTACAGCTGAAGTAACAGCAGTATTGTACTTGGCCGAAACATCGTTCTACTTTTGTTTTGTTTCTCACCTACGTGAAGTTATTACCATACAACTTTTTCCCTTTTTTTTTAAATTCTCATTTTAATCATGAGCTATACAACAGCTTCGCATTCCTATATATGTTGATGCCCTTACTCCGCGCCAGTTCAGCGGACTGTTACATTTATTGCTTCTGTTTGTTGTTAAGATATATTGGTATGTTGTGATGATGTTTTTATGTTGTCAAGATATGTCAGTGTGTTGTTAAGACTATGTGGAATGGCGCCTCGCTCGTGAGTCTCGATGCTTGAGATGACACTAAACAGGAGTCTTGAACACTTCTGGTTAGCCGGCCGAGCACATTTGGTATAAAAATCGCGTGCTCAGACGCCGATTCAAGTCTCGTACCATTACCGTTTTGTTAATAAATATATGTCTGTTGTTAAGATGTATAGGTATGTTGTTAAGTTGTATAGGTATGTTGTTACGTTGCATAGGTATGTTATTAAGACGTATAGGTAAGTTGTTAAGACGTATACGTATGTTGTTAAGACGTATAAGTATGTTGTTAAGACGTACATGTATGTTGTTAAGTTGTATAGGTATGTTGTTAATTTGTACAGGTATGTGGATATGTTGTATCGTTATGTTGTTAAGAAGTATTTGTATGTTGCTAATATGTATTCGTATGTTGTTAAAATGTATCTCTATGTTTTAAGATGTATCTTCATGCAAGTATATGTCGGTTGTTAAGATGCGTCTTTATGTTGTTAAGATGTATCTGTATACTTTTATACTTTGACATGACCAAGACCTGCTGCTGTATACAGTAAACAGTACAACCAGTGGCTGCCCTGCTGCCTTGTAGGTAAGCTCGGTAGAGTAAAGGCTAAGGGAGGGTACCCCGAAGTAAAACAACCCCACTGCCTTGTGGGTGAGACATTTTAGTCAAAGGCTAGCGGAGCCAACCGTAAACAAACGGACGGAAGGCAACAGAAAACCACCGTCGTAACTTATTTGTACAATCATGAATCACCACAATCACCATTTTGTGGCCATGTAATAAGAAGAGAAAACTGGAATATATTGTAACAACTGGGAATTGAGGGACGAAGAGATAGAGGGAAGCAAAGAGAAAAAATAACAGACAGCTTAAGAGAATGGCTTGGAAGAATGTCAACAACAGAAGTGATAAATAGTTGTCGAGATCGTAAGTTGTGGAAAGACATGATCACCAACGCCAGCAGGCCATGTACTTGATGATGATGATGATGTATACTTGTAAGACTGATTCTCTGCCAATCCTATCTCTTATTGCTAAGATGTATCTGTATGTTGTTAAGACTGATTCTCTGTCTCTTATTGTATTATTGCTACTTTCATCTCTTCTGGTTACTCTAGTGACTTTCCTAAGACAATATCTTTACTTTGGTGCCTAACTTTCATCCATAACTTGTTGTGCGTGACCATAAGTGACACTGGTTGTATATTCTGTGATTCAGAACTATTTGGATAACATGTTTAATTGATTATATGAAAAACTAGTGTTGGCAATAGGAAACATCACCTTACTAATGTATCACGACCATTAGATCACACCTGACCAAGACACTTTTCCACAACAAGTCGTAGCTTTGTAGACCATCAATATTCTTCATTTTTTGTTTTGGCACGTCATAAGAAGAGGAAAGTTTGAATGCTTGGTTACAACTGCCAAAATAAAGGGAAAGAGAGATTGCGGACGACAAAGAGAGAAGATACTGGATAACTTGGTGTCATGGCAATGAAAACAGTCAACAACAGAACTGATACGATGTAATGTGGAAAGAGAATTGTGGAAGGACATGATCGGCTACGTCAAATGGTACGGCACATGATGATGATGATGAATATACTTCAAGGGGTTAGCAATACAAATAGGAAGGAACAAGAATCCAATTCAAACACGTAATTTACGTTATCAATTATAGGCGTGCGTGTACGTATAGGCGTGTGTATGTCTACAATTATAGCACTTTATTATACATTATATCATGGTGAACTAAACACAGACAGCTAAAAAGACCAATGAGGAAGTTCTCAAAGAGGCCAACACAAAAAGGGAGCTCTTAAAAAACATCAGAAAGAATCAATCAACATTTTTTTTTCGGGCACATCATGAGAGGAGGAAAGTTGGAATACTTGGTTACAACTGGCAAAATAAAAGGAAAGAGAGATCGCGGGCGACAAAGAGAGAAAATACTGGATAGCTTGGTGTCATGGCATGGAAAACAGTCAACAGCAGAACAGATACGATGCACTGTAGATAGAAGATTGTGGAGGGACATGATCACCTACGCCAACCGGTATGGCACATGATGATGAACTAATAAACAGAAAAAGACAAAAACTAGACCAAACCTCAAGACCTAAACTACGATATAGAGATATATGTAAATCATCTCTGAATGACTTCTTCTTCTGTGAAAATGACTTGGAACATCTGGCAAGTGATCACACATCATGGGGAGCATGTATAAGTAATGGTATAACATCATTTCAGACTGTACTAAGGCAACACTTAGAAGAGAAAAGACTCATGAAAAAGGATGGAAAACCCTGTGGATCAGTGGACCTGATTTGTTCATTCTGCGGCCGTGTGTGTTTGTCAAACATTGGTAGAATTAGCCACGAGAGAAGCTGTTCGACAAAAACAAAATCTAAAAAAAAATACACAATAGCCTCCACTAGACCGTCTGACAAAACGAATAGGGCCACATATATATGTGTATATAGCATATGCCCACACATACTCGGCTGTCGGCTCTATAATTTCACTGTTTCTACAGGACTCTAGGTAGTGAGATCCGATGTCGAGCCGTCTCGGAAAACGAATAAAACAGGAGGTCCCGTATGCATGCTGCGCACGTTAAAGAACCCTTGGCAATAGGAAATCGGATAGAGTAGGCCAAAGAATGGCCACTGTCCGGGCAAAATTAATAGGGAAAAAATCTACTCAAAACATTAAAAACAATCGACGATAAAAATATGAGAGTACCTCTGAAGTCGGACATCTGCCTGTATGGCGGGGGACACCTGAGCACACGGCTCCCAGTGTGAAAGATAGGAGAACGTGATATTCATGCAACATTCAGTTCCTCGAGACTTCGTTAGAGCTGGTGAACGCAAAAACAAACAAAATAATAAAATGAGAAACAAATTATAAAAACACTTAGCAACAAATATAGTTACGTCGTCTATATTTCAATATTTGTCCACCGTGTGTTTTTTGTTTCTCTTTAACTCCCATTTCAAGACTTGTCATTACAGAAACAGATTTGGGTTCATTTCCCCCTATGTTATATATGATGCTTCCTTTGTGTATATTCACGTAGGTTATTGCAATTTCCAACATAAAAGAAGTTAATTACTACCAATTCTTTGCACATACATCCGTGCAATATGTGCTGTAATTGATTACCGCCCTTTGCAATCAAAACAAACGTGCTTTCGTGTCCTGACTAATGGAAGCGGAGATAATTAAGTCTCAGTTATTATCAGCTTGTTATCAGTGGCCGGATGGAAAGTTATTATTATTATCCTGTTATCAGTGGGTAGAAATGTATTATTTACATGTTATCAACCCGCTTAGACACTTATTATCAGAGTCTATTTTATCCAATATGAAGAGAAATTGACACTCTTCATGAAGTAGCTCTTTAGATAATGTTATATGCATATTTGATAAAAGAGGTCGTAGACAGCAAACTCTGTTGATGCACATACGATCAATATGACGTCATAAATGGGAAAGTAACCCGTTACATAATTGAGTAATTGGTAATTGAGAATCAGTCCTGGAACAAAAAATATAATTGAAACTACAGTGGCGATGTTATTGTTAAGGTTATCATTACTGTACATGTTGACATTGTTATTGTTAAGGTTATCATTACTGTACATGTTGACATTGTTATTGTTAGTGTCATCAACACTCCACATGTTAACATTGTTGTTGTTAGTGTCATCAACACTCCATATGTTGATATTGTTATTGTTAGTGTCATCAACACTCCACATGTTAACATTGTTATCGTTAATGTCATCAACACTCCACATGTTGATATTGTTATTGTTAATGTCATCAACACTCCACATGTTGACATTGTTATTGTTAATGTCATCAACACTCCACATGTTGACATTGTTATTGTTAATGTCATTAACACTCCACATGTTGACATTGTTATTGTTAATGTCATTAACACTCCACATGTTGACATTGTTATTGTTAATGTCATTAACACTCCACATGTTGACATTGTTATTGTTAATGTCATTAACACTCCACATGTTGACATTTTTATTGTTAATGTCATCAACACTCCACATGTTGACATTTTTATTGTTAATGTCATCAACACTCCACATGTTGACATTTTTATTGTTAATGTCATTAACACTCCACATGTTGACATTGTTATTGTTAATGTCATCAACACTCCACATGTTGACATTTGTATTGTTAAGGCTATCATCACAACACACCGGGCTAACCCTTAGGTGCTCGGATATCCCCTAGAGAAAATGCGAGCAAATCAAGGCAGTCTATCTGACAGGAAATCGTTTCTTATATGGAATGGGCAGCAAAGAAAATAATTGTCGAGATCGAAAGTTGTGGAGAGACATGATCACCTACACCAGCAGGCCCGGTACTTGATGATGATATGGAATGGGCAATGGACAACAAAGAGAATAACTGCGGAATTAGGGAAATAAAATCTCTCTTTGAACATTCGATTGGCCACTAAAATGTTAAATAGAAAGGGCAATATTGAAATAAACAATGGAGAAAGTTCAGTTCAGAGCGATTTCCTATGGTTGCAAAACAACACATGAGGAATGTAAGATTAAAACCGTCTTAGATGATGTGAAATAGTTTTTGGCTCGCGTTGCATTGGCTAAAATGGAACATGATGATGATGAAAATAAGTGGAGAGAAAATTGTTGTCTATTCAAATTATTCAAATGTATTTTTAAAAATGTATTTCGTGTTGTTAAATGCGTTCATGCATTGAAAAAAAAAAACCTATCTCTGAACCATGCAACTGTAAATAGAAAAGCGCAACAGTCATCCAATTCTTGCAAGGGAGCAAAAAACATGGATAGTAAATAAAATAAAGTAAAATAACGGGGGAATATTGAATACATTTTCCTATAAATGTTTCTGAAAATGAACAACTATGAGAAAAATGTGATAAACAGTGAGGAGGGCAAAAAAATGAACATCTATGAGAAAAATGTGATAAACAGTGAGGAGGACAAAAAAATGAACATCTATGAGAAAAATGTGATAAACAGTGAGGAGGACAAAAAAATGAACAACTATGAGAAAAATGTGATAAACAGTGAGGAGGACAAAAAAATGAACAACTATGAGAAAAATGTGATAAACAGTGAGGAGGACAAAAAAATGAACAACTATGAGAAAAATGTGATAAACAGTGAGGAGGACAAAAAAATGAACAACTATGAGAAAAATGTGATAAACAGTGAGGAGGACAAAAAATGAACATCTATGAGAAAAATGTGATAAACAGTGAGGAGGACAAAAATTATGAAGACGTGTAGCTGTTTGAAAAACAAAGAACTAATTATTTATCGCAATTCATCATCATCGTGTGTCATACTGGTTGGCGTAGACGATCATGCCCTTCCAAAATCTTCTATCTACCGCGTTTCATATCAGTTCTGTTGATTGTTTTCCATGCCATGACACCAAGCTATCCAGTATCTTCTCTCTTTGTCGTCAGGGATCTCTCTTTCCCTCTATTTTGCCAGTTGTAAACCAAGTATTCCAACTTTCCTCTTATCATTATGTGCCGGAAAAATGTTGATTGTGTCTTTCTGTCTCTTATGAGAGATTCTATTACAATCCAAGCAGACAAGTCATCATCATCATCATTGAGTGCCGTCTCCGCATCGAAGGTTGGCTACCATGAAGCGCCGTTCCACTCGGTCTCTTGCTTCGATGGTGCAGATTGTCATAGGCTGACTTGTCCATCTTTTGATGTTACTCGTCCATGTTAGTCATGGTCTACCTCTGCCTCTTTTACCTTGTATTTTCCCTTCCGATTTTACTTTTATTAGGCTGTTGTGAATAAGCAGACACATAAAGGCTGTTTAAACATAGAAATAGACATAACGTGATCAACGACATTTTGGGGGGAGCGTCATGCAACCTTAAATGTTCCAGAGCGAAAAAAAAAAAACTGGACTGATAATTAATTAATGGCTATGAGTTTAGGGAATCCAATTGTAGAACACACCAACAGTGCAAGGGGAGCAAAATAGCGTTCAATAACATGAACTTTTAAGTTTTTAAGTAGTGTTGGAATAAAAACTCAGAAGTGGACATCTTGTGTCTTCTGCTCTTGGCATTAGGTTTTAACTCTCCAACTTCATAGAAACTCCCGGCAAATCGCAGATATAGGAAAAAACCGTAAAAGTAGTTTTCTATACGGAGGCCTCAAAACGTGATGGTATTAAGTTAAAAAATCTCTAATGTTTCAGCTGTTTGCAATTATTTTTTTACTTTTAATTTCTTTATTCTCTTATTAGCGAATTGCGTTGCTCTATTTTACACACCCTGCTGTTCAGTGCATCTTCTTCAGCACACTGTTGTTCCTATTTGTGTTCTTATGGTGTTGAAAGTGCTGTAATCCTGTAGGCTATGCTCTGGAGTCTGCCGCATTCGAATATTGATTGCAAAGTCACTTAGATCTCTCTTTAGATCGGAGTAAAATGTTCACTGTTCGAATACAAAGATGATATTTGCTCTACATACAAATACGTTTGTGATATATACAACCACATCACCTTGCTATGTAGCTTTTCCTTCAGTTATTGTTGATCTCTTGATGTAATCTCCTTCTATTTTTTTCTTAATTTATTATCTATTCTTGATATTCGGAATATTTCTTTATTTCTTCTTACAAACCACATTTTTATTACAGCAAGTAATTTTGATTCTTCACTCTTTCGTTCATAACTTTCCGCGTCTCATTCTTCATATTTCCAAGAACTTTGAGATATTCTAAGAAAAGCCAGAACTTTGAACCCCAGCTAGATTCAGATGTTTTGACCTCAGGGCCAGGTCACATGGGCAAGCGTCTGAGAGACTACCAGAGTAATCTTTTAAAATGTCATCAAGAAATAAGGACGTTCTTCTTGTAGAATATTGATTCTTGCATGCACAGCTATGGCTGATACTAGCAGCAAGATAGCTAGAGGGGCACGATGTGGCTACAATGATGTACAACAATTAGGTTCTTATTTTCGTTGGAATATCGAATTCCGTTGGTCTGTGTCTTGCATCATACGGTCCATTGCATCCGAGTTTAGCACGCAGCCATTTTTGGAATATTTCCTTGCCATGTATTTTTCTTGACTTTCTTGTTAGAGATAATTTGCTTGGAGCCTCCTTGTCGTTATTTTTTATTGACTTTCTTGTTAGAGATAATTTGCTTGGAGCCTCATTGTCGTTATTTTTTATTGACTTTCTTGTTAGAGATAATTTGCTTGGAACCTCCTTGTCGTTATTTTTTCTTAATTTTCATGTGAGAACTAATTTGCTCGCTGTCTCCTTGCCTTTGTTATTTCTTAATTTTCATGTGAGAACTAATTTGCTCGCTGTCTCCTTGCCTTTGTTATTTCTTGATTTTCATGTGAGAACTAATTTGCTTGGTGCCTCGTTGTCATTAATATTTCATGATTTTTCAGTGAAACATAACTTTCTTGGACCATGATAACGGACAAGCCTTGATCTGAGAGTTGGTAGCGATTAGTTGACTGAATTGATAGACTAATTCAGTTTACCAAGCCCTTCAATGGGAGGTAACAAGCACAGGCAAAGCTTGTTGATGACATCCCTTATATATGTTTCAAATACTTTAGTCTAAAGAATACTCATTGCCATTAATTTCACTGTTTATATTCACACACAATAACATTAGTCAGGTTTAATTTGTCAACAATGGCTGGGATCAATATAGAGATCAATGAGTTGCAGTGCCATCTTCATGTCTGTCCCGGTCCACGCTGGTGTTGAGGCCGATGACAGAGCAGGAAGACTGACTAGTTCAGCAAAATTAGCTAGTGGATAGCCAATAGATGAGTCAGATACCATTAACTGCGTGTGCCTTAGTGTAAAAACATAACTGGAGTACCTGGGATTAAGTTGGAAAGCCTTCTTCTGTGGTAGCCAAGCCAATTACTGGTCTTCATTGCTAAGTGGGTGGTGCAAATAATTGCAGTGCTGCTGTAAAGCTGGTAGCAAGTGGTGGGGTGCAACGTACACGTCTACAAGGTATGGTAGGTGGCAGCTTTACAAAAAAGGAGCACAACAAAATCCTAAAGTCTGGACCTACATGCGGCTTACTTCAGAGAACGAGAACAACAAACAGACAACAAAACAAAGATAAACTCTATCTCATCTAGGATGAGCGGTACAAGTAAATCAAGGAGAAATAAACAGAGGGATAAGAAATGAAAAGATAAAACAAAAAGGAAATGTCATTATAAAAGAATACAAATGTATACAAATGTATACTATATACAAATTAGTACATACAAATTAGTGAGCTAAAATGTATTTAAAAATTAATACGCGACTTAACTGAGATACCATCCAAGAGCTCATAGAGAGTGGATGACTGTAAGTCAGATGTGAATGGGACAAGATGTGAGAGAAATTGGGGGTCAGTCACGTGATAGGACGAGAGGTTTGATACAATTGTGAGATGATGATAGAAGGTGTGAAAGGTTGTCTAGACTCAGACGGTTATCGGCCGGAGATAGAGAAATGTACACTGTGGCGTTAAAACATGAGCACAGTACGCCAGGCGTGCCTCGGGAAACAAGGGGGTAAAGGCAGCATAATTAAAGACTGGTGTAAGATGCGCTGTTTTGGGATATGACTGAGCAATCTACTCCCTTAGACGCTACAACCCGTCTTCAGCTTGGTATTCTTGGGTACAGATTTACCTTCCCTCTCGATCCCTACTAACTTGGCCAGACTGTTAATCTGTTACTAAAGCAACTGCAAGATGATGGTGTACGATAAAGATCAGCTGTTGGACACTCGTCCCGATTCAAACAGTCAGCTATGGGTCGCTGACTACTTTCAGATACTGCATGACGTTTTGCTGTCCACTTTCCTTCCAACCCACAAATAGAAAGTAATTATTTATATTTCTTTCGACGAAGAAGATTGAGATTGTTGCAATTTTTGGAAGTTGCGTTATGACTAGAGAAAGGAGCCTCGGTGGCTGAGTGGTTAGCGTACTCGCTTCCTGATCAGAAGAGTCCGGGTTTGATTTCCAGAAGTGTCGGATTTGTATTTTTCTGACCGACAAGACTTCGGGCTCACCGGGGCTGATATTTTTCTGACCGACAAGACTTCGGGGCTCACCGGGGCTGATATTTTTCTGACCGACAAGACTTCGGGGCTCACCGGGGCTGATATTTTTCTGACCGACAAGACTTCGGGGCTCACCGGAGCTGATATTTTTCTGACCGACAAGACTTCGGGGCTCACCGGAGCTGATATTTTTCTGACCGACAAGATTTCGGGGCTCACCGGGGCTGATATTTTTCTGACCGACAAGATTTCGGGGCTCACCGGAGCAGATATTTTTCTGACCGACAAGATTTCGGGGTTCACCGGGGCTGATATTTTTCTGACCGACAAGATTTCGGGCTCACCGGGGCTGATATTTTTCTGACCGACAAGATTTCGGGGCTCACAGGGGCTGATATTTTTCTGACCGACAAGACTTCGGGGCTCACAGGGGCTGATATTTTTCTGGGAAGTAAAGGGTGCCTGAGCTCTTAAAAAACATCAGAAAGAAGCAATCAACATTTTTCGGGCACATCATGAGAAGAGGAAAGTTGGAATACTTGGTTACAACTGACAAAATAAAAGGAAAGAGAGATCGCGGGCGACAAAGAGAGA